>JAUIMM010000127.1:765000-1965000 GCA_031769625.1 Taudactylus pleione | reverse complement strand
ATTCGCATTGCGAATTCAGGCAATATCACAGGGATTTACTACAAATCCCTTGCAGGGACAGAGCTTGCGATAAAGCTCTGTCCCTGCGAATCCCCTTCGGAGCCTTATCATGGTATTTTCGCAAAAATGACCATGACTAAGTGCCCGCGCATGCGCCGACCGGCCGCCGCTGCTACCCCCCCAAACTAAGCCCCACCCCGATGCTAAGCCCCGCCCCCCGCGACCCCCCCTCCCTTAATTACACTTATCTGCATGATCCGGGCCTCCGGTGTTGTTCTCCATGCATCTGTTCAGATGATCTCCCATACTGCACTGGGACCCGATCACCTGATGAGCGGGCAGCAGTGCACTATGGGAGACCAGCTGACCGGAGGGAGAACATCATCGGAGGCCCGATCACCGGTCCCTGGAGTCAGGTAAGTAAATTTTTTTTGTAATTTTTTTACAGTAATCAACTTGCGGTCTGTTTAGACCACACAGCTGATTACTGGGACCGGCTCCCGGCTCTGCTCTCCCTATTAGAGCAGTGCAGGAGTCCGGTAACCGGGGAGACCCTGGATAACGCCACCTCCAGGTGGCTTCATTATCACAGGGCTTTCCCCGATATTTTTTACAATTTATTTTTAGTAACTCTGGTCGGATCACATTTCCCATTACAATTATGGGAAATGCGATCTGATTACTAAAAATAAGTGATACTTAGGGGTTGGAGTAGAATTTTATGAATTCTACTCCAAGTGCCCTGTAATAACTATAGGTGATACTAAAATAATGTGAAAAGGGTGTGAAAACACCCTTTTTCACATTATTTTAGTCAAAATAATCTGACCAATGATCTCACAATCTATCGTTTGTCGTTAACGATTTGCAAATCGTTAGATCGTGCACGATAGATCATTTGCTAACAAAACACCTCACGATGATCTTCAAGATTTCAGCAAAATTTAAATAATGGGCGGGTCTAACTAGGGGGTATATAATCTCTATCCATATAGAATTATGCTATCCTATGCTGGGGCTAAGGTCGTGAAGGGCCCAGCAAATGAGGAGAGCATGCTGGACGAAGGACTACCTGCTGCAGAGGGATACCCGCTTTCACATGTCCCTGCTGATGGAGATTCGGGAGAACAATCCGGATGACTACCGCAACTTCCTGCGCATGGATGATGACACCTTTCAGGAGTGATTCCCTACATCCAGAGGCAGGATACTAAGCTGCAGAGGGCAATCCCTGCTGAGTTGAGGCTGGTGGCTACCCTGAGGTTCCTGGCTTTAGGACGGTCCCTGGCTGACCTAAAGTTTGGTTCCCTCATCTCCCCTCAAGCTTTGGGCCTCATCATCCCAGAGACCTGCAAAGCTATTGTGAAAGTGCTGCAGTACCAGTTTTGCAATGTAAGGAATAACACACTACACATTTATTTCTTGTGAAAGAAAGAAAATGTATTGATAAACTTTTTTTTTTTAATGTAGAGAATAGTTGTCTAAAAACTATTTTTAGAACAGTTAAATATTTGCTGCCAACATGGCTGCATTTAAACAAATTGTCTTTATGACAATAATGTAAAATTTACATTCCAAACGCGGAACAAACAATGTTTAAATTGCATATTTATTTTCATTTCTATTAGGGGTGAGCGGGTTCGGATTTCTGAAATCCGAACCCCCCCGAGCCCCCCCGATCCGAGTCCGATCCGAGTCAGGCTCGACTTTTCCCGCCTGACTCGGATCTGACATCGAGGCAAAACGTCATCATCCCGCCTTCCGAGTCTCGCGGGTTTTGGATCCTATATAAGGTACCCGCGTCGGCGCCATTTTCTCACTCGGCTGTGGACAGTGAAGAGGGAGGGTGGGAGTTAGTGCTGTGTAGTGTAGTGTAGTGTAGTGCTGCTGTTGTCCACTACTTCAAAGTCCATAGGGGCTGGCTGTGTTGTGCTGTGCTGCTGTTGTTAATAGGGGCTGTGTCCACTACTTCAAAGTCCATAGGGGCTGGCTGGACTGTGTTGTGCAGTCAGTTCTCCATAGGGGCTGTGTCCACTCCAAAGTCCTGTGCAGTGTCCCAGTCCTAAAGGAGTGCTGTAGTGTTGTCCAGGGGGTGCTCTATCCATCAGGGGTGCTCCCCCCAAGTGCTAAAAAAATAATATATTTTCTGTGTTTGTGAATTGTGTGCGCAGTAGCCGCACGTGCATCAACAAAGTAGTGCCAAGCGTGCGCCTGTGTCATAAGTAAAGGGCCGGCTGGCTTGACCGTTAAAGGGTGCTGTAACCCCCGAAAGTACACTCCAGTCCAAACCAAAAAAAAATTATTTTCTGTGTTTGTGAATTGTGTGCGCAGTAGCCGCACGTGCATCAACAAAGTAGTGCCAAGCGTGCGCCTGTGTCATAAGTAAAGGGCCGGCTGGCTTGACCGTTAAGGGTGCTGTAACCCCCGAAAGTACACTCCAGTCCAAACCAAAAAAAAAATTATTTTCTGTGTTTGTGAATTGTGTGCGCAGTAGCCGCACGTGCATCAACAAAGTAGTGCCAAGCGTGCGCCTGTGTCATAAGTAAAGGGCCGGCTGGCTTGACCGTTAAGGGTGCTGTAACCCCCGAAAGTACACTCCAGTCCAAACCAAAAAAAAAATTATTTTCTGTGTTTGTGAATTGTGTGCGCAGTAGCCGCACGTGCATCAACAAAGTAGTGCCAAGCGTGCGCCTGTGTCATAAGTAAAGGGCCGGCTGGCTTGACCGTTAAGGGTGCTGTAACCCCCGAAAGTACACTCCAGTCCAAACCAAAAAAAAAATTATTTTCTGTGTTTGTGAATTGTGTGCGCAGTAGCCGCACGTGCATCAACAAAGTAGTGCCAAGCGTGCGCCTGTGTCATAAGTAAAGGGCCGGCTGGCTTGACCGTTAAAGGGTGCTGTAACCCCCGAAAGTACACTCCAGTCCAAACCAAAAAAAAATTATTTTCTGTGTTTGTGAATTGTGTGCGCAGTAGCCGCACGTGCATCAACAAAGTAGTGCCAAGCGTGCGCCTGTGTCATAAGTAAAGGGCCGGCTGGCTTGACCGTTAAAGGGTGCTGTAACCCCCGAAAGTACACTCCAGTCCAAACCAAAAAAAACTTATTTTCTGTGTTTGTGAATTGTGTGCGCAGTAGCCGCACGTGCATCAACAAAGTAGTGCCAAGCGTGCGCCTGTGTCATAAGTAAAGGGCCGGCTGGCTTGACCGTTAAAGGGTGCTGTAACCCCCGAAAGTACACTCCAGTCCAAACCAAAAAAAACTTATTTTCTGTGTTTGTGAATTGTGTGCGCAGTAGCCGCACGTGCATCAACAAAGTAGTGCCAAGCGTGCGCCTGTGTCATAAGTAAAGGGCCGGCTGGCTTGACCGTTAAGGGTGCTGTAACCCCCGAAAGTACACTCCAGTCCAAACCAAAAAAAAAATTATTTTCTGTGTTTGTGAATTGTGTGCGCAGTAGCCGCACGTGCATCAACAAAGTAGTGCCAAGCGTGCGCCTGTGTCATAAGTAAAGGGCCGGCTGGCTTGACCGTTAAAGGGTGCTGTAACCCCCGAAAGTACACTCCAGTCCAAACCGAAAAAAAAATTATTTTCTGTGTTTGTGAATTGTGTGCGCAGTAGCCGCACGTGCATCAACAAAGTAGTGCCAAGCGTGCGCCTGTGTCATAAGTAAAGGGCCGGCTGGCTTGACCGTTAAGGGTGCTGTAACCCCCGAAAGTACACTCCAGTCCAAACCAAAAAAAAAATTATTTTCTGTGTTTGTGAATGGTGTGCGCAGTAGCCGCACGTGCATCAACAAAGTAGTGCCAAGCGTGCGCCTGTGTCATAAGTAAAGGGCCGGCTGGCTTGACCGTTAAAGGGTGCTGTAACCCCCAAAGTACACTCCAGTCCAAACCCAAAAAAAATTATTTTCTGTGTTTGTGAATTGTGTGCGCAGTAGCCGCACGTGCATCAACAAAGTAGTGCCAAGCGTGCGCCTGTGTCATAAGTAAAGGGCCGGCTGGCTTGACCGTTAAAGGGTGCTGTAACCCCCGAAAGTACACTCCAGTCCAAACCAAAAAAAAATTATTTTCTGTGTTTGTGAATTGTGTGCGCAGTAGCCGCACGTGCATCAACAAAGTAGTGCCAAGCGTGCACCTGTGTCATAAGTAAAGGGCCGGCTGGCTTGACCGTTAAGGGTGCTGTAACCCCCGAAAGTACACTCCAGTCCAAACCAAAAAAAAAATTATTTTCTGTGTTTGTGAATTGTGTGCGCAGTAGCCGCACGTGCATCAACAAAGTAGTGCCAAGCGTGCGCCTGTGTCATAAGTAAAGGGCCGGCTGGCTTGACCGTTAAAGGGTGCTGTAACCCCCGAAAGTACACTCCAGTCCAAACCAAAAAAAAATTATTTTCTGTGTTTGTGAATTGTGTGCGCAGTAGCCGCACGTGCATCAACAAAGTAGTGCCAAGCGTGCGCCTGTGTCATAAGTAAAGGGCCGGCTGGCTTGACCGTTAAAGGGTGCTGTAACCCCCGAAAGTACACTCCAGTCCAAACCAAAAAAAAATTATTTTCTGTGTTTGTGAATTGTGTGCGCAGTAGCCGCACGTGCATCAACAAAGTAGTGCCAAGCGTGCGCCTGTGTCATAAGTAAAGGGCCGGCTGGCTTGACCGTTAAAGGGTGCTGTAACCCACAAAGTACACTCCAGTCCAAACCAAAAAAAAAATTATTTTCTGTGTTTAGCCGCACGTATATATCAAATCGATATAACATAAATGGAGGACCAAACTTTCTCCGATAAAAATAAAATAGAGAAAGATCAAGAACCACTTCCTCCTAGTGCTGAAGCTGCTGCCACTAGTCATGACATAGACGATAACATGCCATCAACGTCGTCTGCCAAGGCCGATGCCCAATGTCATAGTAGAGGGCACATACAATCCCAAATGGCAAAGTTCAGGAAAATGACCTTGAAAAAGACATTTAAATCAGCTGAAGAGAAACGTAAACTTGCCAATATGCCATTTACGACACGGAGTGGCAAGGAACGGCTAAGGTCGATCCCTAGTATGTTCATGACTAGTGGTTCAGCTTCACATGACGATGGAAGCCCTCCTCCCACTAAAAAAATCAAAAGAGTTAAGCTGGCAAAAGCACAGCGAAGAACTGTGCTTTCTAAGAAGATATCACAAATCCCCAAGGAGAGTCCAAGTGTGGTGGTGGTTGCGATGCCTGACCTTCCCAGCACTGGACGGGAAGAGGTGGCTCTTTCCACCATTTGCACGCCCCCTGCAAGTGCTGAAAGGAGCACCCACAGTCCACTTGCTGATATGCAAATTGAAGATGTCACTGTTGAAGTACAACAGGATGAGGATACTGGTGTAGCTGGCGCTGAGGAGGAAGTTGGCGAGGAGGATTCTGATGGTGATGTGGTTTGTTTAAATCAGGCTCCGGGGGAGACAGTTGTTGTCCGTGGGATGAAAAAGCCCATCACGGTCATGCCTGGGCAGAAGACCAAACATTCCACCTCTTTGGTCTGGCAATATTTCTATCCAAATCCGGACAACAACTGTCTTGCCATATGTACCATATGTAAAGGTGAAATAAGTAGGGGTAGGGACGTCAACCACCTAGGAACATCCTCCCTTATACGGCACCTGCAGCGCGTTCATAAAAAGTTACTGTCAAGTTCAGAAACTTTGGCTAAGACCGTAAGCAGTCCAGGGACACCTAAATCCCGTTGTCCTGTTGTATCCAAGCACCTGCAAACCACACCGTCAACTCCCTCCTCGTCAATTTCCTCCTTAGTCAGGATCGGAAGTAGTCCTGCAGGCCATGTCACTGGCATGACTGACTCTCCTATCCGGGATTCCTCTGGAGGATCCTGCATTGCTACGCCTACTGCTGCCGCTGCTGCTGTTGCTGCTGCTGGGAGTCGTTCATCATCCCAGAGAGGAAGTAGGAACACCACTACTTTTACTAAACAATTGACCCTCCAACAGTCCTTAGCGAGGAGGATGAAGTACGACAGCAGTCATCCTGAAGCAAAACGTATAACTGAGGCCTTGACTGCTATGTTGGTGTTAGACGTGCGTCCGGTATCCGCCATTAGTGCAGTGGGATTTAGACAATTGATGGAGGTAGTGTGTCCCCGGTTCCAAATCCCGTCTAGATTCCACTTCACTAGGCAGGCGATACCGAGACTGTACAGAAACGTCAGAAAAAGTGTCCTCAGTGTCCTGAAAAATGCCGTTGTACACAATGTCCACTTAACCACGGACATGTGGACAAGTGGAACAGGGCAGACTAAGGACTATATGACTGTGACAGCCCACTGGGTAGATGTATCACCTTACGCAGCAACAGCAGCAGCGTCACCAGTAGCAGCATCTCAGAAATGCCAGCTCGTTACAAGGCAGGCTACGCTGTGTATCACCGGTTTCAGTAAGAGGCACACCGCCGACAACCTCTTAGAGAAACTGAGGGAAATCATCGCCCAGTGGCTTACCCCACTTAGACTCTCCTGGGGATTTGTGATATCTGACAACGCCACCAATATTGTGCGGGCATTACATCTGGGCAAATTCCAGCACGTCCCATGTTTTGCTCACACAATAAACTTGGTGGTGCAGAATTTTCTGAAAAGCGACAGGGGCGTGCAGGAGACGCTTTGGGTGGCCCGAAAAATTTCTGGCCACTTTCGCCATTCAGCGACTGCGTGCCGAAGACTGGAGCGCCAGCAAACACTCTTGAACCTGCCCCGCCATCACCTGAAGCAAGAGGTTGTGACGCGGTGGAACTCAACCCTCTATATGCTTCAGAGGATGGAGGAGCAGCAAAAGGCCATACAAGCCTATACATCCACCTATGACATAGGCAAAGGAGGGGGTATGCACCTGACTCAAGCGCAGTGGAGAATGATTTCCGTGTTGTGCAAGGTTCTCCAGCCCTTCGAACTTGCCACACGTGAAGTCAGTTCAGACACTGCCAGCTTGAGTCAGGTCATTCCCCTCATCAGGCTTTTGCAGAAGCAGCTGGAGAAAGTGAAGGAGGAGCTAAGACGGAGCGATTCCGCTCGGCATGTGGGACTTGTGGATGAAGCCCTTCATTCGCTTTGCCAGGATTCCAGGGTGGTCAATCTGTTGAAATCAGACCACTACGTTTTGGCCACCGTGCTCGATCCTAGGTTTAAAGCCTATGTGGTGTCTCTCTTTCCGGCCGACACAAGCCTGCAGAGGTGCAAAGACCTGCTGGTGAACACACTGTCAGCTGAAGCGGAACGTGACACGTCAACGGCTCCTTCTTCATTTTCTCCTGCAACTGGGGCTGCCAGGAATAAACTTAGGTATCCTAAGCAACCCGCTGGCGGTGATGCAGGGCAGGCAGGACCAAGTTTGGACATCTGGTCCGGACTGAAGGACCTGGCAACAATTTCTGACATGTCTACTGTCACTGCATATGATACTGTCACCATTGACAGAATGGTGGAGGATTACATCGGTGACAGCATCCAAGTAGGCATGGCAGACAGTCCATACCTGTACTGGCAGGAAAAAGAGGCAATTTGGAGGCCCCTGTACAAACTGGCTCTATTTTACCTGAGTTGCCCCCCCTCCAGTGTGTACTCCGAAAGAGTGTTTAGTGCAGCCGGGAACCTTGTCAGCGAAAGGCGTAGGAGGTTGCTTCCACAGAATGTGGAGAAGATGATGTTCATCAAAATGAATTATCAGCTCTTCCAGGGAGACCAGCCTCCAGAAGGTACAGAGGGACCTGTGGTGGTGGATTCAAGTGGGGACGAGTTAATACTTTGTGAGGATGAGGATGTACACACTGAAGAGGGTGAGGAATCGGTGGATGAGGAGGATGAGGATGACATCTTGCCTCCATAGAGCCAGTTTGTGCAGGGACACATTAATTGCCAGCTTGTTTTGTGGGGGCCCAAACGAACCAATCATTTCAGCCACAGTTGTGTGGCAGACCCTGGCGCTGAAATGATTGGTTTGTTAAAGTGTGCATGTCCTGTTTATACAACATAAGGGTGGGTGGGAGGGCCCAAGGACAATTCCATCTTGCACCTCTTTTTTTTCTTTGCATTATGTACAGTTTGGGGCCTAGTTTTTCAAACTGCCATCCTGTCTGCCACTGCAGTTTCACGCCTAGATGGGTCACGTGTTTGTGCCGCCCACTCGTGTCGCTTAGCATAGTCATCCAGCTACCTCGGTGCAATGTTTTGGACATAAAAACACTATTGTGAGGTGTGAGGTGTTCAGAATAGACTGGAAATGAGTGGAAATTAAGGTTATTGAGGTTAATAATGGCATAGGAGCAGAAAAACCTACAAATTCTGTGATTTTAGCTGTTTTTATGCTTTTTTAAAAAAAAATACAGATCCAAAACACAAAACCCAGAACCCAAAACACGGAAGGGTGGTTTTGGCAAAACCAATCCAGATCCAAAACACGAAGAAAGATCCAGATCCAAAACCAAAACACAAAACACGAAAAGTGGCCGGTGCACACCCCTAATTTCTATGCATATATAATGTAAAAGGCAATTATTAACAAGTTGTATCAGTCCCAATAGCTAGGCTGCTCTATGGTATATGGTGGGTCTGACGCCAATGTGAATAGGTCAAGACACACATGGCACAAGTCCAGATTGTGGCCCCAGCTTCCAACAATCTGTCCTTATGCAATGTGTTTAGTGACTGTGGGCCTGATTCAGAGCCGGATGCTATTTGCAGTCGTTCGTTCAGAAAAAAGGGGTGGCTATTCAAATGAACCATTCGCTCTTTGCGGTCTGTTCACGCCTCTAGGTCTGAACGAGTGAACAAAACTTGCAGCCGTTTTTTGGATAACTACGCCCCCTGGCCGCTCGCATCCTACGTCATGTCCGCTATTTATTAGATTAATCGAGTACATTGACCAGCGTATGAACTGCTCGCTATTCTTGTGGTTGGTTTTTCCTACCGCAATCTTGCGAGCAGTTCTGACTATAAAATAACCCAGTGACGTGGTCAATGACGCTGCTGTATTAATTATGCACACCCATAGAACGCCCGTTTTGACCTTTAAGCACGCCTGCGTTCGGGTCTCCACTCCCCGTTTTCAAGCACCTTCCCCTGTTACCACCCATATACGCCTCCTCCTGTCACTCAAAATAGCAGGCATTCGCTATTTAGATCCGTACACATGCGCAGTTGGGCAAACATCGCTCGGAACGTATGAGCGGCCGCTTACGAGCGGCTCTGAATCAGGCCCTGTGTCCAATCAGCATAGTCACCACCATATACCATAGAGTAGCTATTGGGAAAGATAAAACTTGTTCATAATTATATAACAACATAAAATTAAACTGTTAAAGGTTGTAACACAAAGGAATCTCCTCAGATTCCAAAAGGGCACTATAAATAGCCTGCCCTGAGGTAGACGGGTTAGTGGAGTAGACTGACTGGGTGGAAGGCATCGCAGAGGCGGGAGGGACAGGTCGGTAGGGATGTGGGTCAGCGATGTAGGTGTGGGGAGACAAATTATTTATTTTCGCCCTGATCACTAAATCATACAGCAGATGCTCAAATTCAAGCTGCATGTCAGGCCTCATCTGCCTCATCTAGCTATGTATGTGGGTAGCAAGGTGATTTTAATGTTGAAGTTATTTTTAAATAAAGTTTTAATTAGAATACTTTCATTATTTTATTATGTCCATAATATGCATTATAATGGGTTTGTTTTAAAAAATAAAAATAAAAGGAATATACACAATAGGGCTGGGCACACATTGGTGGTCTGTGGGTTATGCAATTAATACACATTGGTGGTCTGTTGGTTATGCAATTAATACACATTGGTGGTCAGTGGATTATGCATTTAATACACATTGGCGGACAGGGTAGGAGACACATTGGCAGTCAGTGGGTCATGCATTTAATACACATTCGTGATCAGTGGGGCATGCGTTTAATACACAGTGGTGATCAGTGGGGCATGCATTTAATACACAGTGGTGATCAGTGGGGCATGCATTTAATACACAGTGGTGATCAGTGGGGCATGCATTTAATACACAGTGGTGATCAGTGGGGCATGCATTTAATACACAGTGGTGATCAGTGGGGCATGCATTTAATACACATTGGTGATCAGTGGGGCATGCATTTAATACACAGTGGTGATCAGTGGGGCATGCATTTAATACACAGTGGTGATCAGTGGAGCATGCATTTAATACACAGTGGTGATCAGTGGGGCATGCATTTAATACACATTGGTGATCAGTGGGGCATGCATTTAATACACATTGGTGGTCAGTGGGGCATGCATTTAATACACAGTGGTGATCAGTGGGGCATGCATTTAATACACAGTGGTGATCAGTGGGGCATGCATTTAATACAAAGTGGTCGGACAGGGGAGGGAAAACATTGGCAGTCAGTGGGTCCTGCATTCAATACACATTGGTGGACAGGGGAGGGGACACATTGGCGCTCAGTGGGTCATGCATTTAATACACATTGGTGGACAGGTTTGCACTAACAAAACACATTGGTGGTCAGTGGATACATTGGTGCACTATCTATATACTTACCAAAATAAGGACCGCGCAATTGGGTGTGCCAGCTGCTCAAATCACGTCCTTCTGCTTCCAAAGCACAATGATGCACAAAATGGAAACTGGTTGTGTCCAGCAATATGTCAGTCAAGTGACGCGGATTGAACGATAGATCATGCGATAGATCATTAGTATCAAAACATGAACGATCTGCACAAAATCGTATACGACATTGGTAAATCTTGCCTGATGTAGTCAAGATCTGAAAATGCGATGTATGACCCACAGGGACGCGCATCGTTATCGTGAGTAGACACTCACGATTTGGATATATTTTACGTGATTTGTCTTTCCGATACATTGAAATCGGGCAAATCATGCAAAATATTGTCTAGTGTGTAGGCACCGTAGAAGAGTTTTACCTTGTAGTGTTAGATCCACAGAGTAACTAACAGTACCCATCATTGACTAAAGGTAAAATATAATAGGCTGTGACATTAATCTCACTGGAACCCTTCCCTTCCCTGACCACCCCTCCCCTTCTGTCTCACCAACTCTGACATCCTTCTCCCCTGTTTCTGGAGAGGAAGTCATGGCCCTCATCCGGTCCTCCCCTCCTTCCACCTCCCCCCTTGACCCTATCCCTTCCCGTCTCCTCTGTTACCTGTCTCCCTCTGCCTGTTCCCATCTTACCCACCTCCTCAATCTCTCCTATCATCTGGCACTGTCCCTTCTGCATTCAAACATGCCCTTGTCTCCCCCATTCTTAAAAAACCTGCCCTGGATCCTAACATACTCTCCAACTACTGACCCATCTCTCTCCTCCCTTTTGCTTCCAAACTCCTTGAGCGTATTGTTTACAACCGCCTTACCACCTTTCTTTCTTTCCACTCCCTCCTTGACTCATTTAAATCAGGCTTCCGTTCTCTCCACTGCACTGAAACTGCCCTCACGAAAGTCAGCAATGACCTCCTTGCTGCCAAATCCAGAGGCTACTACTCTCTGCTCATTCTCCTTGACCTCTCTGCTGCATTGGACACTGTAGACCACCCTGTCCTTGTGCAAATCCTTCACTCTCTTAGTTTCTGTGGCATTGCCATCTCCTGGCTGTCCTCCTACCTCTCTGATCGTTCCTTCTCTGTCTCCTCTCAGGACTCCTCTTTCCCCCCACTTCCACTAACAGTAGGAGTTCCCCAAGGTTCTGTTCTTGGACCTCTTCTTTTCTCCCTATATACGTCCTCTCTAGGTGAACTCATTAACTCTTTTGACCGCCAATATCATCTCTATGCTGATGATACTCAAATTTACCTTTCCACCCCGACCTCTCCCCCTTGCTTCTTACCCGTATCTCCTACTGTCTCTCTGCTATCTCTTCATGGATGTCCCAGGGCTTTCTTAAACTTAACATGTCTAAGACTGAGATGATCATCTTCCCACCCTCTTCCATTACCTCACTTCCCACAATTTCTTTATCTATTGATGGCACAACTATCTCCTCTATCCCCAAAGTGCGCTGTCTTGGAGTTATTCTAGACTCCACCCTCTCCTTTAAACCACACATTCAGCACCTCTCACAGTCCTGCCGCTTCCACCTAAAAAAATATTTCCAGGATTAGACCCTTCCTCACCCAGAATGCCACTAAAACCCTCATCCACTCACTGGTCATCTCCAGATTGGACTACTGTAACCTTCTCCTAGCTGGCCTCCCAGTCTCCCACATTTCTCCACTACAATCAGTCCTCAATGCTGCTGCTCAGCTCATCTTCCTCTCCAGACGTTCTACATCAGCTTCCCCTCTCCTTCAAGCCCTACACTGGCTCCCCTTCCCCTTCAGATACCAATTCAAGGTTCTTTCACTCGCCTACAAAGCCCTCACCAAATCCTCCCCCACATACATTTCTGACCTTCTCTCCCTTCACACTCCCGCCCGTTCACTTCGCTCAACAAATGCATGCCGCCTCTCTTGCCAACTGTTTACTTCCTCCCACTCCCGCCTCCAAGATTTTGCCCGTGCTGCTCCCTACCTTTGGAACTCTCTCCCTATCAGACTCTCCACCTCAATGCATATCTTCAAACGGGCTCTCAAGACCCACTACTTCATCAAGGCCTTCCAGCTCTCATCCTAGCCCACATAATACTCTCTCCTCCCTATCTTCCCCTTCTGTGTCACGCCTGTCTGTCTGCCCCTCCCCTTTAGAATGTAATCTCTCACGAGCAGGGACCTCTTCCCTCATGTGCTTCTCCTTACACTTTCTTCTACTCCTTACTCCTCATAAGGGCACCTAACACGTCTCTGCCAACTCCCTGCTGCTTATTGTGAGTATTTTAATCACTATTGCAGCAATGTATATAATGTCCTTCACTGTAATGTAAGTTACTTGTTTGTTTCTTGTTCACTTATTAGTTTTATGTACTATGTAAGGTGCTGTGGAACACTTGTGACGCCATATAAATAAAGGATAATAATAATAATAATAATAATAATAACCCACGGCCAGCTTGGTCTGAAAGTCGAATGTAATAGGTTGCAAGTTTGAGTCAGCAACTTTCCGGTGATGTGTGGTGGGTTATGAAGCCATTCATTGCCGTCATTCCAGCGAATTAAATCATTTAAACATTTCTAAACAGAACCAACACTAGGCCAGGGCCATCTCAGCAAGGACCTCCACATGCTGGGTAGGGGCCACTAATGATCCAGGGGCTCAGCTTTGAAATAAGATGGGAAATAAATAATATTGACAGCAAAATTGAGACAAAACCGAAAGTTATCGTATTCCCGCCATTGAGTGTGGGGAGAAGCAGGTGATCCCTGTGATCCCCATCGATTATCAGTCTCCAACCATCAATGTTTGCTATGCATCGATGTTCAATGGGCAACTCTACTGTTCATATAAACCAGAGGACAGTCTTCTCTTACTATGCTACAGAGGTCTAGCTAAAGTCTCTAACATATGGTAAAGAGTACGATTGGTGAGAATTAAATTAGAATCCAGGCCAGTATTCATATTCAGTGTCCTTGGTTTAAGAAAGTTCTGTGTCACTCGCATTCTGCTTTCCCTATCAGATCTGAGGAAGCGTTGAAAGATTAGTTGGATCTTCAGCACAGCAAATCCATATTTCATGCACAGATTAGAGGTGGAAAGCTATTTTTGCACAAAGTCAAATATGAGAGAAGAGAGGGATAAAAGGCTTCTGCTGACATATAAATGCCAGATCTAACAGGGAAAATATGATCTTTGTATTAGTAATTCATTTATATGCCGCCTGCTCTTGCTGATATAACTCATACTGTTGCTACTCACAAGAAAATATGAATGTCCTCCTGTCACCTTTAATTATTATTTTCTGATTTTATTCAATGCTTTCTGAATCATAAGTATATAAAAACTATATACTAATGGTTGTGCTAGTTATTATTTTTTTCCTGTTTATAATCTGTCACGTACGTGCGCATGTGCGAGACCCGGCTAGCGACGGGTGCTCCGTCGCTACAGGTCTCGCACCAAAGGGGGCGAGCTGTCGATGGTGATTGACAGCTCGCCCCATTTGGGAGGAGGGCAGGGGGGGTGACCGGCCAAATGAAGGCGTTCCCACCACTGCTTACAGCTACTGACGTTTGCGACCCCTGGGCTAAACCAAGTACAGACTATGGAGTTCATTATGTGATGTTGAGGGTAATTAATAATGGGGATTAAGAAGATAATTATTGTAAAGTGGCTAATTCTAGTAATTACATTGAATGGGTTTCTTAGGATGATGCTGAAATAGTTAATCATTTTTGAGGAAGGGTTCATTATTGATGAGAGAATGATATTGCAATGCAATAAAAAATACTGTCTGTATTTTATGGCGGTCACACTCCTTTATATTATATGGTGGTCACTGATGCTATATATATTATATGGTAGCCACTGATGGGAAATGGTATGCAATGCCGCTGGATGTGTTCCGGCGGACGTAATACCGATATCGGAAGCCCAAACAGTGGAGATCTCGACTGGAGCTGGTAAGTACCCTAACCCTCTCTTCTCCCCCCTAACCCTAATCCTCCCTTAGTTAGGCACTAAGGAAAGAGGGTTTGGTTTAGGGTGCATTGAGGGAGAGGTTAGGTTTAGGCACTAGGGGGGAGGTTAGGCTCAGACATCGGGGTGGGAGGGTTAGGTTAGGGAGAAAGGGAGGGTTAGGATACTGACAACAAGTGTCAGTATCCTAACCCCATCGGGATGCCGGCGTTGGGATTCTGGCCACCGGGATCCTGAGCACCGGCATCCCATATCCAACCCGAGGGTTACTACTATCTACTGGTGGGAGGAGGGTACCAAGCTGAGTCTTTGCCCCAGCTGACAGAAAGCTTTACCCCTGACCAAAGTCTATAGTGGATTAGGAGTGGCCCAATCGCGAATGCAGGCAATAATGGATAAGGGGTATACATTTACAACCTATTCAAGTTAAGATCTCCACAGAGGGCACAAGTTCAGTCATGGAAATGGTCATTTATTGTAACAGCTGCTGAGTGCACTTCCACAGGATCCGGTATTGGCACAGAATATATAGAGCTATTGGCATAAATAACACAATATAATATGTTGACTCAGAAGTCAATAGTAATATTCTCCTCATAAAACAAATTGGGCCATGACTTGCTGTGGACAAAAGATGGAACTTAATGGACATATGTGTTTTTTTTCACCCTAATCGACTATGTAACACATTAATAACAGCTTATATGACTGTGCTGTGGGAGGAGCTTTGAGGATGATGGGATACAGGACTCTGTAGTTCATAGTAATGCCGAGTACACACTGGGACAATGTTGTTCCGATTTGGCCAAATTGGAAGGACAAATCATGCATATCGTGCAGTGTGTTGGTCGCATGTGACGTCGTCAGGTTTGATTTGCTGCACATCAAATCTGACAATATCGCATGCGGCCCCATTCCTGTTAATGAAGGACAGAACAGGTGATCACTCCATCATTCATTACATCATTCTGATGTGTACCAGCGGTACGATATGTCGACCCAACAGGCCGACATATCGTCCCGGTACACATCGTCCAGTGTGATCCCACCTTTAATTTGCAAGCAGATATAATTATACCTCTATAGAAGTTAGAAAAGGCAATAAGATGAATGTCATTATATACTGATCTTATCTTGTAACTTGACAAATATGACAGAAAATAAAAACAAACAAGATTGTGAACATTTAAAGGTACATTTTGCTGAAAGTTAACTTTTTAAAAAAAAGTCTGAAGAGTGTTTTGGCCAAAAGGTATTGCAAATGCTCTTCCATTGCCTGTGCAATTAGGCTGTATTGAAGCCTATTTCTGATATTAACTGTAATCGCAGTTGAGGAAAAAAAAGATCGTTTACGACAACAGACACAAATACATACTGAAATTTTTTTTATTCCTTGCACCTTGGTAACACAGCCAATCAGCACTGAGTTGTCATGCCGCATATCTCAGGTCTGTATATTTTATTTGACAATAAAAATCAACGGATATAAAATGCTACTTGAAAATATATTGTTTTCCCTTTAATGCCTGAGCTAGTTGAGATTGAAGCCGAGACAGTAAGATTCATGCGGTGCATCTTTTGTTAATGTTCCTTTACATGTGTTTTTTGTAATTCGGCACTAAAATTAAAATACGGACCGAGCAGTTCCATATGAGAAACATACACCAGATTCCAGAAACAGCTTGATTAGATCCGCCAAACACAAGCGTTGTCAGTAGCACAGCTATGAACAAACCTTTCCTCTGTTCCGCCTCATTAAACAATCTTCTGCCCAAGTTCTCGATTTGCAGCCCGCCTGACCTCTATTTTTTTGTTGCAAGTAATGGCATTGTCTGGATAATTGTAGGAGATTGTGCAGAGCAGCACTTTTTCCAAGTACACGTAAGCGAAATTCAATTTAGAAGAAAATCCGTCTAAAGATGAAGATTAAGAGAAGACAAATGAGGGAATGTTGGATTAAATGATTATTAGCTTGCGACCAGCTACTACAAGAGTTAGTTCTACCTTTGTATTCTCATCCAATCTATATCCCTGCAAGACATCAATTTGATGCTTGTTTTCGGCTCCTTTTGAGAACTTGGTATTGTCTAGTTATCTGATTATTTCCATTATAATTTTTAAATGTATTTTGAATTTATTGTTTTCTGCCACTGGGTAGTTTCGTCAATGGAGATTTGTCTTAATTCTTAGACATCAATAATATAAGATTTGAACAGGGGCAGGCTGGTTTTGAGTTCAGGGGGTATATGTTCCCCAGGCTCGACCCTTATTGAATGCTTTGGGACACCTTCCTTTTGGCATAGAACTTGTTATGGCCACAGGCCAACTTATCTATGCTGCCATGTCATTCATTCACACAGCATTGGTTTTATAGTGCTCATGTGGGGCCAAAATTTTGATGGCAACCATGGAACGAAAGAAGAAATTCAATATTAAATTATTATAAATGAATTCTTAGATTTTATTTCTATTTTTTTACTATAAAAAAAAATCTGCCAACATGGGAAGCTCCCTTCACTCCCTGTCCTTAATTTATATAAAGGAAACTTATTCTACTTATTCCTTATGGAGTGGATTGATACCTCATTCCATAAAAAAAAAATACCAAATAATTTTTTGAGGTTTGGGAAAGCTATATAGACACTCTGCCCCTGACACTTCATTCCCAACTTCACAACACCTTTAACTTGACTGTCGTGGTCGCAGCAGATACAACCACGCCAGGCTGGGCTTTTTCTGACATGGTTACATTTGATGCGAATTATCTTCAGGCGGCTGCCAGAAGATAATCAAACAGTAGTTGCCAATCTCAGAAGGACCTCTCGGCCCCTCTGCATCCTTGTACCTCCTCTCCAGTGTGCCACAATTATGGACATTGTGATTTTCAGGTATATCGTAAAATCTATCTTTATAAAAACTATATTAATATTATACCTAATTTATTGCATCCTTTTGATTATGGTGATCCCTTGTTAAAGAATATCAATAAGGGACTGATGGTTAGGGATGGTTAAATAGTTTAAAAGTGTTTATAGTTTAAGTTCATGCACAGTATACCATAAAACTTGCTATTTAAAATAAAATTCTATATGTTTTATACATTTTAAATACGTTATCTGTCTATTAGATGGAGACCCTCCTAATGATATCCAGTCCTCAAACTGATGGCTTGCTTTATTGTATTTGTTGGCTCTTGTTTCATGTTATTTGATGTTTCTTTTTTTTTTGTTCTTCCAATTCACTATTTACCTTATTGGTAATTGTAAATGTGTCAGACTTTGTCATGCTCCATTACTTTTATATAATTATGTGTTCATTATTGTTCTGTATGTTGCTGGGTTTTTTTTCCGGTGGTACCACGTTGACTGTCAAAAGCCACATCTTGTAATTTGATGTACCGCTGGTGCTTGTCACAGAATTGATTCCAAAAAAATCTCCAATTTCTAGCTGCTGTCCGTAACTTAGGTTCTGATTCACTACCGTATGCAAATGCAAATATGTATGCAATCTGCCAATTGTTTTGCACTGCACATGCGTACGCATCACGGTGCACATGCGTGAACCGGCCACTGCAATGGGGACTGCGATCACAGCGGCTACGCAGACCTATCGCAGAGTGACTGACAGGAAGTGCCATTTGTGAGTGGTGACAGGCATGCCAGTGCGTTCGCATGCCATATGCAGTCAGAGGTCTCATAGCGTGCATGGAAGTTAGCAATTTCTGAGTAAGGTCTGGGCTTGTGTAAGTGTGGATATGGGTCCGATGTTACCGATTATTTCGCTATGTTGCTAAAGTATACGGATGTGAGTAAGGGGAAGCGGGCGTCCTTATGTTAGGCTGCAATCGCAATGTGAATGCAATCGTTTGCATATCACCACTGATATTAGCAACTGCGTAGCGTGCGTATTAGCAGAATGGCGATCCTTGCTGAATCAGCACTCACTTGAGCCTGCGTGATGTGGGTCTGACACAGAGTTGATCAAAAAAAATCAACCTGGTCTGTCTACAGAAATAATTACACACCCCAGTATCTCTTACACTAAGTATTAATTTCCCAATAATGCCACCGCAGAAGTTGGTTTAGGTACAACACACTCCAAGTAGGAGGTTTCTGATCTCCCTATGCAATTACAATTAAGTACAAACAAGGTTTCATTACCCACATAATAAACTGTAGTACAGAAACTAAATGGATAAGCTGAATCCACAGGCAAACTGGATTCATTAAAATTGCAAAGACCAATCTTATTAAATTAAGATATTCACAAAGCTAATAGCATATACACAAACAATTAATAAGAATGATATAAAAAAATTGTTTAGGCAAATCATTTTCTTATAAACAAAAAGGAAAAAAGTAGTTTCACTTACATGACTCTGTATGCAGGTAGATGCAAGAAGATGGAGGGTTCCTTGTTGCCTAATATCTCGTGATCCATAACATAATGACGACAGTGCTTTAATAAAAAATAAAAATATATATCTATAGCAAAGTAATTCAATTTCTTATTATTATACATTATTTCTATTTTTTGCTATACAAAATTGTCCTTTAGCTGCAAAACATTAAAAAAATATATAATTGAATTTTTTTTTCATTAAACTTAAATTAATCAAATGCATTTATTATTTTATTGGTTTATTTAAAGAGAAAAGTACTTAAATACCAGCATCACCCTGCTTCTTCTATTTGAACAGCCTTGATGCTTTATAAATAGGCTCCCTCAGCATCGGTTATTGCAGGTAGTAACCATATTAATATATAGTACCAAGCAAAACAACAATTTTGCAGGTGGAAGCACCTGTTGATAAAACAGCACCTGTGTCCTTCATCTAAAACCATGTTTTAAGGTTGTGCTACTGCTCATGGGCCAGACCTCCTCAGCCGATGCCGACCACCTTACCCCCACACACACACTACAATATGCCATCCAGCCTTTGTAACTAATGTATATAAATGATATATAAACCTGTTCACTTGAAAAAGGTCTGAAGATTGAATAACACAGAATAGTGGTCCATCGAACCATAAGAAAGATATAGGGGCTACTTCAGGATGCATAAATTTGCAACTTGGCAAACCATATTACACTGCAGGTGGAGGAAATTTAAAATTGCAGATAGAGACTGCAGCATGTCCCAGCTCAACTCTACATTGCAGGGTTAAAATAAAGCTGGCCAGCATTTACACTGCATGCAGAAATATTACATTTATTTGCACTCCTTGCTTTGCCACATGGTTTGTCCAAGTGCAGAGTTACTTGCTTTTTTTTTTGCTTTGCTCCCAACTCAGAAATTGGCATTACTGTGGGCATTATGTGTATAAGGGGCACTACTACTGTGTGCATTATGTGTATATGGTGTGCTACTGTTGTGGGCATTATGTGTAAGAGGCACTACTACTGTGGGCATTATGTGCAAGAGGCACTGCTATTGTGGGCATTATGTGTAAGAGGCACTACTATTGTGGGCATTATGTGTAAGGGGCACTACTGCTGTGGGCATTATGTGTAATGGGCACCACTACTGTGGGCATTATGTGTAAGAAGCACTACTACTGTGGGCATTATGTGTATACGATGCACTACTATTGTGGGCATTATGTATAAGGGGCACTACTACTGTGGACATTATGTTTAAGGGGCACTACTATTGTGGGCATTAAGTGTAAAGGCCACAACTACTGTGGGCATTATGTGTATAAGGGGCACTACTACTGTCAGAGCCGTAACTAGACTTTTTGGTGCCCTGTGCCAGAGAGAGCATTGGCGCCCCCTCATTTTTCAAAGGGACATAATGCACCCAAAAAAGGGCCATGGCTTCATGGGAAAGGGCCAGGGAAGATATAGGAGAGCCCAGGAGATGCTGGGGATGAAATAAGAGGAAGCTACAAGCAAGAATGATAATAAACAGAAATTTGACAGGCCCAAACAGTGCCCCCTGCCCTGTGGTGCCTTGTGCGATGGCACCGGCCGCACTACCCTAGCTACGGCCCTGACTACTGTGGTCATTATGTGTAAAGAGCATTACTACTGTGGGCATTACGTGTAAAGGGCAATACTACTGTGGGCATTATGGGTAAAGGGCACTACTATTGTGGGCATTATGTGCAAAGGGCAATACTACTGTGGGCATTATGTGTATAAGGGGCACAACTGCTGTGGGCATTAAGTATAAAGGGCACTACTAATGTGGGCATTATGTGTATAAGGGGCACTACTACTGTGGTCATTATGTGTAAAGGGCACTACTATTGTGGGCATTATGTGTAAAGGGCAATACTACTGTGGGCATTATGGGTAAAGGGCACTACTATTGTGGGCATTATGTGCAAAGGGCAATACTACTGTGGGCATTATGTGTATAAGGGGCACTACTACTGTGGGCATTATATGTAAAGGGCAATACTACTGTGGGCATTATGTGTATAAGGGGCACTACTGTGGGCATGTTTTGCTACAATGGTCCCATAGTGGATTCATTTGCAAAGTGAGTGACAGGTAGTCAGCATTTGGAGGAGGTAACAGGGATGATTATATAAATGCAGGCATGTTGGACCGTTTAAAAGCTGTTTCTGGGCGTCCTTAAATTAGCCACTGCATTCATGCTCGCAGCTCTGTCTACATCTCTTAAAAAAAATTGGTATGACAGGGGGGGTTTCTGGGTACTCAGAAACCCCCCCTCCATGCGCTACAGTAGTACATTATTAGCTACTTAGCACACTATTAGTGAATTGAGACACAAAATTTTGGAAAAAGTATCGCCAGACATCACATGCCATATGGCACAAAAAGGATAGGTGTATGAGCTGGGGTTGTTTAAGAGAGGGTGCATGTGAGGCCTTGTGCAGGCCCCCTCATCTCTGGCAACGCAGTAGAGTCTGGCTTTGTGCTAGAGTCTACTGCGCATGCATAGTATTTCGGGAACATGGAGTCCGTGACATGTTCCCGGTGACTTCTCTACTGTGCATGCACATCGCTTCGGGAAAATGAAGCTGCGAGAGGTGATTTCTGCTGGTCTGCAGCACCAGCTGATGTGGGACTCCAGAGAGGGAACTATAATTAAATGGGTGCAGGGTGTGTGGTGTATACAGTATACACACACTATCACATACATATATACACGTAAACACATACATACACATATACAGCATACACACATCAACACATACACAATAACACATACACGCATCATTAAATGTAATGCTGTGAGTCGTGGAGATGTAGGGCATGGAGCTATGTAGGGCATGGAGCTACTAACTGCGGCCAGAGTAGAAGGGAATTGGTCCGCCAGAGGGGGGTTTCTAGGTACTATTGCATTATGTGCACTAGTGCAGGTCCTGTGTACACCGCACCACCCTGCACCCATTATCAGGGCGTAGAGAGCTGGCCCGGGCCTGAGTGAAGGGGACGTGGCCTAATTGTAGAAGGTGTGGCCGCGTCCATACTTGCCAACTCTCCCTGATTGTCAGAGAGGCTCCCTGAAATAGTTCAAATCTCACTGACTCCCTGAAGTATCTAGCAATCTCCCTGATTGCACCTTGCCCACATTAGGAAGCTGTTATATATATATATATATATATATATATATGTATATAGAATAAATGTGATGACTATGGCGCCAACCAACAACAGTAAATAAATGTAGATTTAAATTAAGAAATTAAAGTGACCAATTAGAGTGAAACAAATATATAACAGGACACGCTACCAGAAGGTGTCAGCTGAATACAGGTAAGGAGGATTGGGGCAAATCCCAAACAATAAATGTGGAAATAACAAATGATACAGCGACAGGCGTCACTTAAAAAGTGCACAGTGCAATAAATATAAAGAAATTTAATCGAAAATTCATATAGACATACTAACATAAATACATATAAAAACGCACAAAATGAATGGGCAAAGATCACATAATAGCTTAGAAAAGCATATCAACATATCTCAACACCACAGTGTTGGAATAAAGTGCAAATGCATAATGGTATATATTGCACAAGCCCAATAATATATATTAAAAACAGATAAACTGAGAATATAGTTTTAAAAACAGCAATGAATTCAAAGGTGCTTATCTTAGTGGATTTAAAGGCAAGAGTGCAGCTTCCCCTAGAAGCTGCACTCTTGCCTTTAAATCCACTAAGATAAGCACCTTTGAATTCATTGCTGTTTTTAAAACTATGGCCCTCATTCAGAGCCACTCGCTAGCGGCAGTACGCTCGTTCCGAGCGATGTTCGCACATCTGCGCATGCGTACGGATCGTTATACGCATGCGCGAACCAGTCAGTGCGGCCGAAATTCATGTGCTCGCAATATAGCGAATGCCTGCTATTTTGAGTGACAGAATGAGGCGTATGTGGGTGGTAACAGGGGAAGGTGCTTGAAAATGGGGAGTGGAGATCCGAACGCAGGCGTGCTTAAAGGTCAAAACGGGCGTTTTATGGGTGTGCATAATTAATACAGCAGCGTCATTGACCACGTCACTGGGTTATTTTATAGCCAGAACTGCTCGCAAGATTGTGGTAGCAAAAACCAACCCCAAGAATAGCGAGCAGTTCATACGCTGGTCGATGAACTCGATTAATCTAATAAATAGCGGACATGACGTATGGTGCGAGCGGCCAGGGGGCGTTTTTAACAAATAAACGAGCGTATGTTTTGCTCGCTCGTTCAGACTTAGAGGTGTGAACAGACTGCAATTTGCGAACGGATCATTTGAATAGCCACCCCTTGTTTTTGAACGAACAACCGCAAATAGCGAACGGCTCTGAATCAGGCCCTATATTCTCAGTTTATCTGTTTTTAATATATATTATTGGGCTTGTGCAATATATACCATTATGCATTTGCACTTTATTCCAACACTGTGGTGTTGAGATATGTTGATATGCTTTTCTAAGCTATTATGTGATCTTTGCCCATTCATTTTGTGCGTTTTTATATGTATTTATGTTAGTATGTCTATATGAATTTTCGATTAAATTTCTTTATATTTATTGCACTGTGCACTTTTTAAGTGACGCCTGTCGCTGTATCATTTGTTATTTCCATATATATATATATATATATATATATATATATATAAATATATAAAAACCCAGTGATATATACAATCAAATCGGATCATTAGTATCATTTCCCTGCATTGGTTATAAAGCACGATGATCCCTACGGCTGCATGCATTTTCTGAAAAGTATCAATGTTTTCATCAATAAATAGATCTTACTAACTTCTTTGGGGATCATTTACATTTGCATAAAAGTCAATTTTATGACACGGCTCTCAGATGTAGCAGTACACGCCCACTTTAACGCTGTGCCTATAGGTGTTGCTTTCACAATCTCCCTGAAATGCTTTTTCAAAAGTAGGCAAGAATAACAAATTGTGTGCTGGGGGGGGCGCTGTGAGCCCCTCAGCCCAGAGCAAATCTGAAGGGGCGAAATCAGTGTGAATACTCCACTCTATCAGGCAGAGGAAACTGTTGCTGCTTTGCAGTGGCAATTAGTCTCCCACTCCCCAGCGTGTGCTGGGCTGCTGAGAAGTAAGAGAGAAGAATGAGGAGGGAGGGGGGCTGGCATTGGACCCGGGCCCCTCCAACATGCTAGGTAATTAGTACCCACTCCCCCCCTCGCTGCACCCCTGCCCCTTATAGATACTTCAATGTGTATGAGTACACATCTGTAAGCTTTTCACTGTAATGTTTTATGGAATGCACTACCTTATTTTTGTCACCAGATGTCACAGTACTTGATGTCTCTGCTAGAAAGAAGTATTTGTAGCAGAGGAAACAGTGACATGTGCAGCCTATGCAGCCTAGATGGCAAGCCTTTTACTAATGTGTTGATAATTCTGATGGTGCATGACAGAGTAATTGCAAAGGAATCGGTATGATTTACCGCCGGACCCTTACCCGGGGGTTGCAATCCCGACAGCGGCATCCCGGCAGAGGAGGAAATCTCGATCGTTCTAAGGTAAGTATATACTAATCTATTTCTACCCCCTAACCCTAACCCTTCCTTAGGGGTGCCTAACCCTAACCTTCCCCCCCAGTGCCTAACCCTAATCCCCCCTCTAAGTGCCTAAACCTAACCCCCCTTCCCCACCGCCTAAACCTAAGTTCCCCGGGTGGGTGCCTAACCCTAAGTCCCCCCCGGGAACCCTAAACCTATCCCTACCCCCCGCGGCTATTCGCGCTCGGCGCCCAGCGTCCCTTCGTTCTGGATGCCGGGTGTCAGGCTCCCGGCGTATGTCTAATGACAGGCGTCGGCATGTCGGGAAGCCGGCTGTCAGGATTAGGTCCGTCGGCTTCCCGACTGCATACCATTGCAAAACTCTTGTTCTGATTAGTAGGAATAGACTTACAACATATGAACTGTACATTGCAGTGATACAACCCCTAATCAATATACATATTTCGGAATATTTAGTGATAACTTAATATTATATTAAAATTAGAGATTTGCGGAGACATCCATGTTTCGGTTTTGGCTCTGAAATAATTGTGTGTTTTTGCCCTGGTTTCAGCTTTGCCCAAAATTGGTTAAGTGTATTGTTTTTGGTTTTGGATTTCATTAGAAATTAAAGATGAGCAGTTCGGTTTTACTCAGTTATGTTCGGGTCTCAAAAACGGCATCATATTGGCTATACGGCTCTCACGAGTTTTGGATAGCCAATAATATAAATCCTAACTAATCCGTACTTGGCGAAAAGAACCGAGTAGTAATGGAACCACTCATCTGTATCAAAAATGCCCAAATACAGGTAAAATCATGTAATATGTAGGGTTTTTTTTAGTCCCTACATTACTATTAATATAATTAGTGTTCATTTATAATAATTTATAGTCAAATGTATAGTTGAACACCTCAAAGCTTTCAATATTTAAATTTTTCATCAATATTATCCAAACACGGTAGGGAGCTGGCTGTCTAAACTCAGTGACAGGGCAGCGGCACAAATCCACGGCAGTTTAATATCAGATACGACACCTATTGAATACAATAGGAATAAATAGAAGCGATGGTCCATTTGTGCAACATACAGAAATTAAATGGTGGCAGATTTAGAATCAAGTCCTTTTAAAAAACAGTTACTGATGATGCTGATTTTATTGATGAAGAGTAGAAATAAGAATTAGAAGCTGGAGCTTTCAATTAACAACCTGGTACAACATGGCTCTATTAGATGGAGGGGAACCCTTTTAGTTTTAGTTTTTATTGTGTTGTTTACTAATTTTTCATTCTTGGCTTACATCGCTATTCATATGATATGCTGTTGCCCTTATCACTGGCCTCTAAATGTTGATTGTCTCTGTAATATTACATTACTCCTGGCATTTGTTGAGGGGCTATGGTTGTTTGCCACTCTGTAATATTCAAATGCAATATATATATATATATATATATATATAATATATATATATATATATATATATATATATACATACATATATACTGTATATATACACTAGCTGTAGTACCTGGAGTTGCCAGGGTTTAAATCTTCAAGTTATTACATTTTATTATGTGATGTCGACCAAATCCATCCAGTTTAAGGCCCAAAACAGCTCCCTGGGTCAAAGTTCTACCCTGCACACTACGCCGTGGGGTCCGACCAGATCCCTAACCACTCCATTAGGCATCCAAGACCAATTGCCATCCCTCTGTGAAGTTTTCATCCAAGTTCATCCAGTGGAAGACCCAGAACAGGCTCCCCGGGTCAAAGAGTTCTGCCCAGTGTACACCAACAGTAGATCCGACCAGGAACTCAACCCCTTTGTATGTCTTCTGGGATCAATATTACCATTCTGTGAAGTTTTCATCCAAATCCATTCAGTAGAAGGCTCCCCGGTTCTGAAGAGGCTCCCTGTATTGAAGCTCTTCCCAGTGCACTCTGCCGTGAGGTCCAACTGGGATCCCAACCACTCCATTAGGCATCCCAGACCAATTGCAGCACAGTACTGCTTCCTCCGTGAACAAGCCAGTTCGGCAAAACGCGCGTTGGCAGGATGGGTGCCCATGACTGCGCAGTAGTACTCATTTGGTGGACCTGTCTATGGCCCTCATTCAGACCCGGACGCAAGTGGCCGTTCGTACTTACGGCGCACGTACCGAAATATGTAAATTTAAGCGCTCGCTCGTAATTTCGTATGCAGCTAAACTTCCTCCCCAAAGTCTACCGACCCCTCCTCTAGCTAACGAGCGTGCCAAATAACGAGCGTACATCCTCAATGTGGCTTGCAGGGAACGCACGCACAAGTACAAACCGGAAGTGGGCCTGTCAGATTCCGATTACCTGCTCGTTTATTCTGCCTACCTCCCTCAATCGTATCATGCCAATCAATATATCAATGAGCTTAATTGCTCGCTACAAGTTTTTGTTATTTTTATTTTGACATACAATAAACTTTACTCTTGTCCGTGTTTGTGTTTACCCGCAGAATACGTACGGCTTAAACATTCGCTTTTATTTGTCAAAATACATGTTTGAGGCACTTATCCATTTGTTTTCTGTGTTTTTACCCACGCATATTTTTCTGGGTTAATTTCTTTATTTAAATTAGCTTACGCATGTCACTGCATCAAGCCTATCATAACTCTCAATAGATTTGTGGCCCTGTCGAACACATGACTCATACACTAACCAATAGAATTGGTCCTGTTAATTACCCAAATACATTAGCCAATCAAAATTTTTTTCTGGTCTTTATTAAAATTGTTTCATTAAAAATACACCATTGCCATCATGAGAGCCTCGGCATTCACCAAGCGCGAGCTCATGGTATTAACCAAGGTGATGGACAGGCGGATCACCAGCCAGCCTCCCCCCATCACCAATCGGGAAAAGCGTTCCGCATATGCGGAGATAAGTGGCCGCCTGCGTTCCTTTGGCTCACGCCGCCAGATCGGCCAGCTGGAGCGTAGGTGGTCCGACCTGCAACGGCGGACGCCCCGCTTGCTGGCATGCTTTCGCATGCAGATAGCGGAAAGTAAGTTTATTTGACTTTGTTTTTCATGTTTATCTTTGCGGCCCTAACTGCGTGTGCATGTTTTCATGTATGGCCTGTTTATTCTTTGTACTCATATCTGCATGTGCATGTTTTCATGTATGGCCTGTTTATTCTTTGTACTCATATCTGCATGTGCATGTTTTCATGTATGGCCTGTTTATTCTTTGTACTCATATCTGCATGTGCATGTTTTCATTTTTTGTGGTTCAACAATTAGCGTTTAACAAGGTGATGTTCTAAACTAACCTCAATTTGTTTTCCATCATTTAGGGGCAGAGCGAAGACTACGGCGTCATCGCCGTCAAAGACGGCGCTCTCGGCCCCTTTCCCCAACCCCCAGCCAAACATCCTCTCCCCAAATTACCCTAAATTCCCCCTCCTCCCCAGCCTGCCCAGACCCTGTCGCATATCCCTCTGTGCTACTTCCCCTCCATCCCAATTCCCCCTCCCCTCCAACCACCCCTCTCGTGACTACCCCCTCGCCGGAATCCGTCATCACCCCTCCCACCTCGTTGGGGAATTTGCCCACCTCCGAGGAGGACGAGGGAGTTGGTTCTGGGCCAGCCGTCATTCTGAACGGTATGTTTCCCTTTTATCCTTTTTTGTGGTTTAAAATGTTTTGATCTAATCCTGTGTCTGTGCCTTGTCCTTTTTTTGGTTTGTCAAAAGTTTGGGTATATCTCTGTTTGTCTTTACCTTTTACTGCTGATTTCCCCATACACATATCCCACATGGCAAACCAGTCAAACTTGTCTGTCTTTTTTTTTTTTGGATTTTTTTTTTTTTTTTTTTGGTGTCCATTTTTGGGGCCTTTGGTTTTTTGGGTTAAATGTGCTTTTGGTAACACTATTGTAATTTTTGGATAGCTCTGTTTTGCTTGTTTTTTCTGGGTGATTCTTAAATTATGTATTAAGCCCCACAATTTTCTAACCCACAGAGGACCTGAGGCGTTTGGCGGACCTAGCCGGGTGCGTCCAAGTGATGCGGGGCCACGTGATCGGCCTGCTGGTGGTCCTTGATCGTATGGCAGGGATCCTGCGTCCATAATTTTTTTATTTTATAGCCAAATGATTTTTCATAATTAAAAAGTAAAATTTTGAGTTCAGTCTCATTCCTTGTCTCCAAATCTTAGATTGTTTACACTTACATAAGTAGACTCTTGCAGCAAGTATTTGCAACTAATGTCACTAAGATTGTGTGTTGTTGATTTTTAGAAAACAGGCACATGAAACAGCTAACAGTAACAATCGGCTTGGGGCATTTTTTGGTTTTACATTTTTTCAATTAGTACATTTTACATGTTCCAATTTTGGGGGCAACCTGCTTTGACCGAGATTCCAAAGCATGCTGATTCTACATAATACCTTTTGGTGTTGGTTTGGACCCAGAAAGCATATTTAAATATTGTGCAAATTGCGACATTACAGGATTAACCCTTAAGCAATTTTAACGTGGGTGAACCTGGTTACACTTGCTTGTAATGTTCAAGAAAAATTTGGAAATTACAAACTCAAAAAATGTATTCAACACATAACTAAAAAACCAAAGTGTGGGCTCACAAACAATGCACACAGTGATAACAAAATGTACAAACCATCAAACACCATATGAAAAAAGTAAAGAAAAATCAAGAACTGGTTGACGAATGAGCATGCCAACATGATTCCACAAATGTGGCGTTGCAATATTGGGTCCAGAATATATAGCCAATGTGTCCCCATGAAGGTTTGTTTTGGGTAGTAGGAAGTAGTCATCGTTTCAGTCCAAAAGATTATGAAATCAAACAGAAGATGGGAAATAATAAACAAATTAATTAGATGGTCTCCCAAAATCCTTACCACATTGTGTCAAAGAACTTCTTTTGTGCCAATAATTACCTAAAATATCTGGCCACCACATCATCGCGTATGGCCCCCCCACATACTGACCTCCGACCAACCTCGGGGGGCCATCCTCAGGCAAGGCATCCTCTGGCTGCATTGGGACACCACTCCTTATGGCGATGTTGTGAAATATCCCACACAGGACCACAATTTTCGAAACCATATCCGGCAAATACATGAGCTCGCCACCAGAGCGGTGGAGGCATCTGAATCGGCCTTTTAAAAGGCCGATACAGTGCTCCACCACTTGCCTGGTGGCTGTAAGTGCAGAATTAAAATCACTTTGTGGCCCTGGTGTGGGAGCCAAATAAGGAGTGAGCAGCCAGGGCGTGCAAGGGTAGCCACTGTCTCCTGTGAAAAAGAAGTGACAACATCAGGATCACTGTGTATCAAGCTTAACATTGTTATGTACTAAAGGTCTCCACTTACCGAGAAGCCACGCATCACCAGCTTGTAGGTTGTCTAATTTTTGCCATATCCCTGATTGCCGGATGACGAATGAGTCATGTGCACTCCCGGGTAATTTTGCATTCAGGGACAGGATCTGGAGGGAGGCATCACATACCACCATTACATTCAGTGAGTGATAGTGTTTGCGGTTCCTAAAAATGGCCTCCAGCCGTGCTGGAGGCTGAAGTGGTATGTGAGTACCATCCACAACCCCTATGATGTGTGGGAAGCCAGCTATTTGGTAAAAATTGGCCTTCGCCACACTAAGGGAACCCATATCCAAAGGCATTTGAATAAAATGATGGAGGTGCTTGAAAAGGGCCTCCATCACTGCCCTCAGGATCCTGGAAAAGGAGGATTGGGAGATTCCCGCAACTATTCCCACCGTGGTTTGAAACGATCCTGAGGCACAGAAATGTAACACCGCCATAAATTGCGTAAGTGGTGGTATTGCTGTAAGACTGTCAATTTGCCGCTCAAGATCACTCTCTATTAATGAGAGAGTGTCTATGATGATTTGGGGCGGAAGACGGTAGCGTCTTAACACCTCGTCATCGGGCATTCCAAAAAGGGTGACACGTGTTCGATATATCTGGGGCCTTGCACGCCTACGATGCCTATGCCTGGGACGAGATTGAGGTTGGTCGGCTTCCGGGAGCATGGCCACAACAATCCGACCAAGATCAACCTGAAATGGCAAGAATTGAATGTAAGGTTTTTTGGCCCCCCAAAAAATGAAAAAATACTTTTCTTTACGATACAATCCAATGATGCTTACATGCCGGAGTATTGTCATGATTTACCAAGCCTAAACAAACAAAAAAAAAAACAAAGCAAAAATTTAGGGTGGCCATTTAGGATTCTAAATTGGGTACAATACAAAACATAAAAGGGGATATACACACATTTCGCCAAAGAGCAAAACGACAGTGCGCAGACTACCACAATTTGGGCCCCAAATTATAAAAAAATTGCTAACGGTAAATCTCAACCAATTTAACTACAGAAAATAACCAGGCAAAAATGTGCTAAATAGTTCGCAATTACAATACAGAAAATAACCAGCCAAAAATGCGCTAATTAGTTCGCAATTACAATACAGAAAATAACCAGCAAAAAATGCGCTAACTAGTTCGCAATTACAATACAGAAAATAACCAGCCAAAAATGGGCTAATTAGTTCGCAATTACAATACAGAAAATAACCAGCCAAAAATGCGCTAATTAGTTCGCAATTACAATACAGAAAATAACCAGCCAAAAATGCGCTAATTAGTTCGCAATTACAATACAGAAAATAACCAGCCAAAAATGTACTAATTAGTTCGCAATTACAATACAGAAAATAACCAGCCAAAAATGTGCTAATTAGTTCGCAATTACAATACAGAAAATAACCAGCCAAAAATGCGCTAATTAGTTCGCAATTACAATACAGAAAATAACCAGCCAAAAATGCGCTAATTAGTTCGCAATTACAATACAGAAAATAACCAGCCAAAAATGCGCTAATAAGTTCAGAGATTTAGGAATCACAAAACCAACGGTAAACACTGTAAGGTGAAACAAAGTTGCGTTAAAAATGACATGAACATTTAATAAACAAGTGAAAATCCAAACTTACCAATACAGGATATATAAGTCACCGGATAAAAAGGTCGTTGGGGCAGAGCCAAAAGAAACCTACCAAAGGATAATTGTTTAAAAATTAGAGAACAAAATTATACAAAAAGAAGGATAGCCAAATTGAACAAAAGGAAGACGGCAAAAAACTTACCAAAAAAATACACCACAAATAAAAGAACCACACCAAAAAAAGCGAACGGAAAGATAAACTCCAAAAAAACACACAGAAAAAAACGCCAAACACCGCCAAATACAATTCCCGCCAACAATCCACTCCGACCAACGTAACCTCCAACAACCAACACCCGCCACCTCGACTCGAGACGCCCAAAGCCATAAACAGTGTTTATTTTCCCGCTCAAATTAAGGAGGGATCATAGGAACGCACAATCAATGTTGCCGACGAAAAATAAGGACGCATGTATAAATACGTCACGACCCAAAAAAAACGGTCTGGTGTATTTCTTGTTTTACTCTAAGAAATGGCTACAGACCAGGCAAACAATGGCCAAGAGGCGGCCGGTAAGTTTTTCAGGCATTTCCAAACAAGGATTTTTTTGAAACATAATATATTGAAAGTGTGCAAGCTAAAATTTCTCAACGTTTAAAAAAATAGGTGAGGAGGATGACATGGAAGTGGCTGCTGGGCCCAGTATTCCGGGCAAAGCAGGGAAAAAGAAAAGGCAGCCACAATTCACAAGAAAGGAGATGGAGGTTTTGGTTCAGAAGTGTGTGGACATCCTGCCACAGACAGACAGGAATATGGGCGTAAGCCAGAAGTGGAAAATGTGGGAGGAGATAGCCAGTGCTGTCAATAGGGTGGGTGATTATGTCCGTCTAGCCCGGGATGTCAAACGGCGGTAAGTAAAAACTTGACCCCCCTAAAACCAAAAAAATACAAAATGCAGGAATAATGGTTACTTTTTCACCCACAGATGGCAAGACTTCAAATATCGCCTGAAACAAAAAATGGCAGACAGGGCTAGGCATGCAAGGGGGACAGGTGGGGGTCCCACCCCTGTGTCATTGGAGTTGAATGATTTGGAAGAGCTGGCACAGGGGTGTGTGCAGGCTGTGGAGTTGTTTGGCATGTCCAACATGGATACGGACATGCCAGACTTTGCGGCTCCTCATGTTGTCCCAGGTAAATGTTGTGATGTAACCAACTCTGAAATGTTATTGTGACAATATGTAGATTGTAATGTTCCTCTTTTCTCTTTTTTCACACAGAGACACAGGCGGATGAGTCTGCCCCAGAGGGGAGCCTTGGCCGGCGAATTTCTGCTGGCTCTGCAGGGGAGGAACCAGTACATCCGGCTGAGGACCCTGCAGAAGCCAGTCCTGGGCAATCCCCCTCGCAGGCAGTGGCACTCCTCACAGAACTCAATTTTAAATCGGATTCCCATACGGAGATTCTGCAGAGGATGGACGCCAGTCTGCTACGGGTGGCTGAGGCCCTGGAGCAAAATGCGGCGGCCAACGTGACCATTGGTCAGGCCCTGGCTGAAAATACCAGGGCCAACATCCGAATCGCCAATGCCCTGGAGCAGCTCGTTCGCCAGCACATGGTGGAGCCGACCTCCCTTCCTGCCGGAACATCTGGATCCTCCACCTCTGGCACAACAACAGCCATTCCTCCAAATGTGCCTAGCCCTGTGCCTAGTCCAGAGGCCACAACATCTGCCTCTGGACAGGCCAGCCAGAGGACATCCCGGAGCCGGTCTGGCGCCCACCCTACCCCAGCCAAACGGGGAAAGAAACGATGACAGCACTGGCTACTTTGCCCACACACCTTCTGTGCTTGCCCCATATTCCTTTCTGGCCAAAACTTCCCTCTCCTTTCTTGTGAATTGTTTTTTTTTTTTTTATTCGATTGTGTGCCAAAAATATAATTTCTTTTGAAAAAATGTGTCCAATATTAGTGGGTAACAAGGACCCCAAAAATGTACATGACAATGCACATGATTTGTGTACAAATGTGTTTGGCAAACAAAACATACAAATTGTTCACAACTGTATTGTGACATTAATTGACAATTGTTTTATAGTTAATTCTGGCACACAAGGTAAAAAAGAATTTGGAGTTTGGGACTTGCAAAAAATCAAGGGTTTAAAAAAGCTGTTACTTTAAAAAACACTTTGGAATAAATGTATTGCAAAAAAACAAAAAAAGCCAAAAGGTTACAATACACGCAAAGATGAATACAATCTTGTTACAAAATGCAAAAATACTTACCAAATTGTAAAATACATTACTACCAAAAAACGCTAATTGATTGTGTAATCCATAAATTAGCAGCCGAGATTTTCAGCTGCGTACGGTTTTGTGCTATTACAAAGTGAAATAACAAAAAAAAAACAAGCTGGTTTTCAATCCAAAGTTGATTGTTTATCTGACAAGCCGCGATAAATCGATGAAACATCGTGGAGGCCCGGGCAAAAGAACAAGGCCATCGCCATTGTGGTCGAGAAATCCAGACCCTAAGCTGTGCGAGCAGTTTGAACGGAAAGAGGATCAGCCAGTGACGTATGAGTTGGTACGAACACATTGGACGTTCGCATGAGCTAATTTATGTATGCCCCAAAAATGCCTCGCCACGCCTGCGTTTTTCCATCTCCACCCCCGTCACCGCCCAAAAACGGCCTGTTCTGTCAATCACATTTGACATGTCACTTCCTGTTCGCAATTTGCCGAACGAGTGAAAAAAAACTCTCAATCTGCCGTACGCACATGCGCAGTGTTACACCGACGCATGCGCGGTTTCTCAACATCGGAACACAACGAGCGTACTGCTGTTAATGAGCGGCTCTGAATGAGGGCCTATATGCGTAGTATCCTGGACTCTTTACCAGATGTTCATATATTACCAGAACTATGCCTTAGACGATAGACTATGGGTCTCATTCAGACCCGCTCGCAAGCGCCTATGCGCTCGCAAGCGGGTCGATGGTGAGGCCCTGCGCACGCACTGTGTATGCGCAAGCCCCGGAGCGAGAGAGAAATTCTCTTGCTCCGAGACTCACTACAAAAGGGGCAGCTGTCGATGGTGATCGACAGCTCGCACCGTTTTGTAGGCGGGGCAGGGGGGAGTGGCTACAAAAATGGAGGCGTTTCCGAAAGAACGCCTGCCGTTTGTGGGCGGCCCCACTGACATCACGAGTGATTTCAGTGGTGAGCTTCCGGCTCTATTAGAGCCGAAAGTTCACTGGGACTTGCGGCAGATGAGACCCTACCACAAGGGTCTCGTCGCAAGCCCCGATGGTCGCGATGGTCTTGACCATCAACCTGGTCACTCGCTAAAGCTGTGGGTGGTCACCCACAGCTTAGCGAACGGCCAGGAGGCTGGATTTTAAATGTGAAGTGGCTGCCCTCATTCAGAACGAGCGCTCGCATTTTGCGAGCAGTTCTAAATTAGGTCCTATGTGTGCACTTGTCGATGCTAATTATGGTACACAACACATGTGATGACATGGCTGGTTTACCTATGCACTAGCACTTTTGTAGAGGCTATCTCTAAGGGCTTATACAACATATAAGCGACATATATGACATATATGCGAGGAGGGCCGTTTCTAGGGGCAGGCGACCCGTGCAATCGCACGGGGCGCGCCGCCCAGCAGAAACAGCCTGTTGACTGCCGGGCGCCCGCTGAGATTCAGTTACCAGCGGGCGCCCGGCAGAGCAGAGTAGCCGGAGAGACGGAGCCTCCGGCTTCCGGCTCCCGGCTCCCCCAGTGTGCACTATGGGAGGACGTCATGACGTCTTTCCCATAGTGCAAAGGAGCAGCCGAGCGGAGCGGACGCTGGAGCGGGGCTGAAGGTAAGTATTAGTGTTTTTTTTTTATGTGCAGGCAGCCTTGACAATACTCTGGGGGCACTTCTGCTAGGGGAGACACCACTACTGGGGGCACCAGGGCACTACTACTGTGGACATTACTCGGGGGGCACTTCTACTGGGGGCATTGCTTAGGAGGTGCCACTACTGGGGGCATTACTCAGGGCCCAGGGGCACTACTACTGTGGGCACTACTACTTGGGGCTTTACTACTTTGGGCACTACTACAAAGGGAGCATTACTATTGGGGGCACTAATACAGGGGGCATTAATATTTCAGGCAATACAACTGGGGACACTACTACTGGGGCACTACAGCAGGGACCATTACTATTGGGGGCATTACTGATGGGGCATGACTACAGGGGGCACTACTAATGGTGGCATGGCATAGGGGGCACCACACCTGGGGGCACTACTACTGGGTGCACTGCATAAAGGGCACCACTACTGTGGGCTCTGCATAAGTTGCACTACCACTGTGGGCACTGCATAAGGGGCATAAATACAGGGGACACTGCATATGGGGACAACTACAGGGGGCACTGCATAATGGGCACTTTTGCCTGAGAGCCAGTGGGGGGAAGCCTAAGACCTGTCAGGATGGAATGGCAAGGGAGGGGGCTGGAATGAAGTGTGTATTATGTGAATCTTGTTTTTTCAATGTGTTTTATGTGGTTCTGGATTTAATAATGTATTTGAGGTGGATGTGGTTTTAAAACGTAGTTTATGTGCCTCTGGCTTTTCCAATCTATTATGTGGAAGTGGTTTGTTGCAGTGTATTATATGTGGATCTGGCTTGTATTTTCAATGTGCTGGATTCGCTCCCAACGCACTAAAAACAAGTGTGATGCAAAGTCATACTTCTGCAAATGTCACACCAAAGGCATGCACACAGAAATTCGGCGTGGGCTTGTGACAGCTAGGCCACACTCCATGCTGTCTGACTTTTGTTTAGATAAATATATTTTTCAGCGCTTTGCCTCTGACAGGTTTGCCACCCCTGGGCTCAGTAGTCACAGGGGCTGACATTCTGTGGTCTTTCGAGATCACACTCCCTTACTGTGATACCACACCCCCTCACGATGAGGCCACGCCCACTCCACAATATTACTGCTTCGATGGGGAGGGGGGGGGGTGCATTTTGAGTGCTCGCACTGGGAGCCTCAAACCCTAGAAACTGCCCTGTATGCGAGTATGTATATACAGTACATTAATCCTCAAGCCTGCAAATTCTACATAGATTGCCCATAGCAACTTTACTGGATTATGTGTATACGTTACTTTGCTGATTTCTGTGATGACATGATCCAGTTACCTGTGCACTAATACTTCTTCCACTTGCTGCTATTAAGGGCAGTTGCAATATGCACGTTTCTATACTAGTCTATTATGGTATACAATACATATGATGACATGACTGGTTTACCTATGCACTAGCACTGTTTTAGAGGCTATTTCTAAAAGGCTCATACAAATAGCTGTGATATGATTTATGTAAGTTGTGACACAGTTAGGTTAGGGGGTCCCTCTCCTGGGTAGAGGACTCCTTCCTTACACACACACACAGCAGCAGGGAAGCAGCACATCAGTCTGGATGCAAGTACAAGCTGGTCAGCGCCAGTCTTTATTGTACAATGTCAGAAATATAAAGAAAACATAAATATAAATCCTAGCCCTGTCGGGGCACTAACTTCACAGGTAGTTCCCTCACTACCAGAACCTGGCAGGGCCTAATGCCCTCGCCAGCAACAAAAGCACAGCACAACACTCACAGTTAGGTTTCCAAGTGTCTCTGAGCAAACTCCCTGCCTGCTCTCCCAGGTGAGACAATCAGCCCTAAACAAACTAGGCTTATATTGGCCACTCTCAGGTGGAAAACTAACAATCCTGTTACCAGGCTGCGAGAACCAAAACCTGGAGTGGCCGTGGGTGGAGCCCTCCCTCTCCTCTCACTCACAACCCCCAGGTCCCAAACTGGCTTTTCAAAAAGCCGAAACTCAAGCCTGCTACACTACAGACTTTCTCCTGGGGGTTTAAAACACAAAAGACAGGAATCTGGGACAAATGTACCTGCCACATACCACTTTACCAGTGATCCTATCACATATCCCCCCCCTTTGTTTCAACCTGTGGGGCGGAACAACTGAAACCCCCAAACAATGAACGCGTGACAACGTGTCAGCATTGGCCAGCTGGCTTCCTGGCCTGTGTTCCACTGAAAATTTAAAAGTTTGTAACGCCAAGAACCATCTTGTAATTCTCGCATTACTGTCCTTATTTTCAGACATCCACTTCAGAGGGGCATGGTCAGTGATCAATTTGAACTTTCTTCCGACCAAGTAGTACCTGAGAGCCTCTAACGCCCACTTTATGGCCAACGCCTCCTTCTCCACTGTGGCATAGTTTCTCTCATGTACATTCAACTTTCTGCTAAGATAGAAAATAGGGTGTTCCTCACCCTCCTTGTTCTGGGACAGGACCGCTCCTATACCTACTTCTGATGCATCGGTTTGTACTATGAATTCCCTTTCAAAATTAGGAGTCATCAGGACTGGTTGGGAACACAACGCTACTTTCAACTCCTGAAAAGCTTTCTCTGCCTCAGGACTCCATTCTACCATGACTTTTTGTTTGCCTTTGGTCAGGTCAGTCAGTGGGACTGCCATGGTGGCAAAGTTGGGTATAAACCTCCTGTAGTACCCCGTAATTCCCAAGAGGGCTCTCACCTGCTTCTTATTCAGAGGCCGTGGCCAGTTTTGTATGGCATCAACTTTATTGAGCTGAGGCTTTATCAGGCCTCTGCCAATGGTGTATCCCAGATATTTTACTTCCTCCATGCCTAGACAACACTTTTTTGGGTTGGCTGTCAAACCTGCCTTATAGATGGAGTCCAACACTGCTTGCACCCTGGGTAAGTGAGACTGCCAATCAGGACTATGAACGACCACGACATCCAGATAAGCAGCCGCATACCGTCTATGGGGCCTTAGAACCCTGTCCATCATTCTTTGGAAGGTAGCAGGTGCCCCATGTAGCCCGAAGGGCAACATCTTGTACTGAAACAAGCCCTCTGGCGCTGAAAAAGCTGTCTTTTGTTTGGCGCTCTCGGTTAACGGTACTTGCCAATACCCTTTGGTTAGGTCAAGAGTGGTTAAATACCTTGCCGTCCCTAGTCTCTCAATCAGTTCATCCACTCTTGGCATCGGGTAGGCATCGAATTTTGAAACACTGTTCAACTTTTGGAAGTCATTGCAGAAACGCACACTCCCGTCGGGCTTTGGAATCAACACAATGGGACTTGACCATTCACTATGTGATTCTTCAATAACCCCTAACTCTAGTATATTTTTAATTTCTTTCGACACCGATTCTCTTTGTGCTTCTGGTAACCTATAGGGCTTTAGATTAACTTTAACCCCTGGGTCAGTGATGATGTCATGTTTAATGACCGAGGTTTTCCCAGGTACATCAGAGAACAGCACCCTATTTCTAATCAGAAACTCCTTGACCTCTTGTTGTTGAATTGCCGACAGGGTTTTTGCCACTGTCACTTCGGGAACTAAGGGCCCTGGACTTACTGGAGGGTCTCGGACGGCCGACAGTACCGTTCTATCTTTCCAGGGCTTTAACAGATTTATATGGTATATCTGTTCCGGCTTTCTTTTCCCCGGCTGGTAAACTTTGTAATTGACCTGCCCCACTCTTTCTAAGATTTCAAAGGGCACTTGCCATTTAGCCAAAAGTTTATTTTCCACAGTGGGAACCAATGCTAACACTCTGTCCCCAGGAGCAAAGCTGCGTAACTGAGCATTGTGGTTGTATACCCTCTGCTGTGCCTGTTGAGCCTGTTCCAGGTGCTCTCTCACTATCGGCACTACCGCAGCAATTCTCTCCTGCATTTGAGAAACATACTCAATCACCGTTTTGTAAGGACTAGACTGCCCCTCCCATGTCTCTTTGGCAATGTCTAGTAACCCCCTTGGGTGTCTCCCATACAACAAGTCGAAGGGTGAAAACCCGGTGGAGGACTGGGGAACTTCTCTTATGGCCAACAATAAATACGGCAATAAGTAGTCCCAATCCCTACCATCCTTGTCGACCACTTTCCTAAGCATGTGTTTTAACGTCTTGTTAAACCTCTCGACCAGCCCATCGGTTTGGGGGTGATAAACCGAAGTCCTTAATGGTTCGATTTTGAACAGGCGGCATAACTCTTTCATGACTTTGGACATAAATGGTGTACCCAAGTCAGTTAGTATCTCCTTGGGTATACCCAGCCTGCTAAAGACATGAACTAGCTCTCTGGCAATGGTCTTGGTTGACGTATTGCGCAACGGGATCGCTTCCGGGTACCTGGTAGCATAATCCATTATGACCAGAATATACTGGTGTCCCCTGGCAGACTTCATTAAGGGTCCAACCAAATCCATCGCTATTCTTTCAAACGGCACCTCTATGATAGGCAATGGAACTAGTGGACCCTTAAAATGTGGCCTGGGAGCATGATACTGACACTCAGGGCAGGATGCGCAAAAGTCAGATACCTCTTTATGAAGCCCGGGCCAGAAAAACCTCTGCATTATTCGCTCAGTGGTTTTCTCTACCCCTAGATGGCCTGCCGTTATATACCATGGGCCAGATCCAACACTGTTCTTCTGTAGGCTTTGGGAACTATTAGTTGTTCCACAACATCTTCCCCCTTCTTAGTCACCTGATATAACAAATCCTGACACATTGCCATGTGGGGATAGGACAAAGGACTATCAGGGTCTACGGGTTTACCATCAACTACTTTTACATTCTCCCTGGCTTTTACCAAAGTAGGGTCATTCAACTGCTCGATGGCAAAGACCTCTCTTCTGACCTCTAAATCAGGCAGACGATCACCTGGCCCAACAACACTTCCCACCTCAATGGAAGGCACATCAGTTGGTGGGCCACCGTCACGTTCCGCATTCTCTAGTTCGCCAACCATAGTAGAAAAAGGGAATAACTCTGACTCAGAAGAAACTCCCTCCTCCACTACATCGACAACCTTCTCAAATGGATCGGGGTTGTTCTCTCCCCAATATTGCATCGTACACCAGACCATGCACCAAACCCACAGAAACTATAGCAGAGCCACATGGTGTCTCGATGTTCACCTCAGCCGTAACATAATATCGAGTATCCCCATGTATGCAGGTCACACCAACAGTTTTCCCTGTATGCCTCAAGGGGTTCACCAGCTCAGCTTTTATAAGTGTCACCAAGCTACCAGAGTCTAACAGTGCCTCTACTCGGTTGCCATCTACAGTGAGTACACACATGTGCTTATCAGTCTCAGCCTGCCGGTCAGCCATACAGGCTATCTGTGCAAAGAAAGACCCCCTGCGGTAGACATGAGCAGTATCACATTGCATAGGTTCAGTTGTAAGTGCACAATTAGCGGCAATATGGCCGAAGCCACCACATCGGAAACACTGAGTCATATTAATGTCTAGTCGTTTATGGGGCAAGAACCTTCCCGGCCTGGCAGGCCTGTCTCCAGGTTCTACACCCTCAGTCTTAGGTACATTCCACCGCCCAGCACCCTTCTCCCCTGGAACAGTCTTACCAGTGTCTCTGGGAGTTCGCCGGTGCGCCATCAGGGCTCGGTGGGGCATACTCATCAGCTCCTCAGCCGCCACGTACCTCTCCACCAGCTCGACCAACTGGTCCGTGGACTTAGGGTCTGCATGGCTCACCCACTTGCGCAGAGTCACAGGTAATGATCGCAGGTACCGGTCCATCACGACCCTTTCCACAATCTGTGGTCCCGTCAGCGTCTCGGGCTGTAGCCATTTTGAGGACAGATGGATGAGGTCATGCATCTGTGAACGTGGAGGGCTTGTCCCTATGGAACTCCCAGCGGTGGACCCGTTGAACACGAACAAAGGTGGTGACTCCCAAGCGAGTTAGGATCTCCTGTTTTAGTTTTTTATAGTCCTTGGCATCAGCCAGGCATAAGTCGAAATAGTCCTTTTGTGGCTCCCCAGACAAAAAAGGTGCCACCAGACTTGCCCACTGCTCCTTGGGCCAACTCTCCCTTTCGGCCGTTCTTTCAAACGCGGTGAGATAGGCCTCCACATCATCGCCCGAAGTCATCTTTTGGAGGAAGTGACTGGCTCGTACGGAGTGAGGGGGTGGGAGGACCAGTAGCAACATCTCTGGGCGGGCGAGCAGGTGCTGTACCACCTCTTTTATGGCCTGGCAGGTTTCCTCGATGGCGACCTGTTGTTGCCTCTGGGCTGTCTCCAAGGCCAACAGTTGCACCCTGGTGGATTCCTGCTGAGCTCTGGTAGATTCCTGCTGAAGTTTGTTTGTCTCCTGCTGAGCTGCTGTAGCTTGGAGCAAGGCCTTAATAATGTCCTCCATTTTGTCCTGTGGTGTAGGTTGGAAGCTGAACCTTGCCTCTCTGAGCATTGGCTGACGCCTCCTCTATGGGACTCCAAGGACACAGCGTTATTTCCACACTTAGAAATTGTGTGTCTGTCCCTTTAATTTTTAAATGGAAAGTTTTCCTCTTGCTGCAACTTCAGTGTGTGTGGTTGCCCGCATTCTCCACCATATTGTGACACAGTTAGGTTAGGGGGTCCCTCTCCTGGGTAGAGGACTCCTTCCTTACACACACACACAGCAGCAGGGAAGCAGCACACCAGTCTGGATGCAAGTACAAGCTGGTCGGCGCCAGTCTTTATTGTACAATGTCAGAAATATAAAGAAAACATAAATATAAATCCTAGCCCTGTCGGGGCACTTACTTCACAGGTAGTTCCCTCACTACCAGAACCTGGCAGGGCCTAATGCCCTCGCCAGCAACAAAAGCACAGCACAACACTCACAGTTAGGTTTCCAAGTGTCTCTGAGCAAACTCCCTGCCTGCTCTCCCGGGTGAGACAATCAGCCCTAAACAAACTAGGCTTATATTGGCCACTCTCAGGTGGAAAACTAACAATCCTGTTACCAGGCTGCGAGAACCAAAACCTGGAGTGGCCGTGGGTGGAGCCCTCCCTCTCCTCTCACCCACAATCCCCAGGTCCCAAACTGGCTTTTCAAAAAGCCGAAACTCAAGCCTGCTACACTGCAGACTTTCTCCTGGGGGTTTAAAACACAAAAGACAGGAATCTGGGACAAATGTACCTGCCACAGACCACTTTACCAGTGATCCTATCACAAAGTATATGCATTAGTCCTCAAAGCCTGCGAATTATACTGTACATGGATTGCCCATAGCAACTCAATTGGATTATGTGTATGTGTAACTTTGCTGATTTCTGTGATGACAAGATCCATTTAGTTATGCTCTAGCACTTTTTCCACTTGCTGCTATCAAGGGCTGTTGCAAAAAGTTATCATGTGGGTACCTTCTATGTATTGACTTGCATTTTTGCAGATTCTATATAATTCGTCCATACTATACGTATGCACTAAGTAACATTTAACGCTCGCATACAGGGCTTATTATTATACAGGTTTGGTACACTAGCATGCACACTTGAGATTTATCAGTCTATATGCACAGCTCTGGATTCAAGGGGCCTATTCATCAACACTAAAATAACGTTTTTAAGGACATTTTCCTTAAATAACGTTATTTTGGTATTCATGTAGCCACTTAGCACAGGAGATATCACAGATATCTCCTTGCTAAGTTCCCCTGCGTTAATTTCCACACTCCCCATACATTAGTATGGGGATGTGGAAATTATGGTATTCATCAAATTCCGAAAATTATCAATTTTCGGAATTTGATGCAGTTACTATTCGCCACTGTGAGGTGGCGAATAGCAGGTGAAACTTACCTGTATCGGCGTGTGCAGGTCCCCCGACGAGTCCCTCCGGCACTCTGCTCCGTCATCAGGCTCCGGAGGCTAGTCGGACATGTGTGCTCCCCAGCAGAGCACAAGAAAGTTTAGACAAAAAAAAAAAAAGTTTTTTTTTTTTCTAATCTGTCATGTGGTCTGCTGGGAAACCACATGACAGACCAGCAGGACGGAGCCGGAGGCTGCTGCGCGGACAGGTAAGTCGGGGGGGAGAAGGTGAGTGGAGGGGGGTGGGGAGGGGATCGGGGGGTACGAAACTTAACGCATCTGTAGGCAGTGCTGCGCATGCGCTGATTTTACAGATGTTACAGCGCATGCGCAGCACTGTTTCCAGATGCGATAAGGTAGTGTAGGCAGGGAAAAGTATCTATTTCCCGAAAAGCTGTCATCGCAAAAATGACAGCTTTTCGGAATAGATACTTATGGAGAGGTGGAATGATGAATTCCACCTATAATTAGCTAGAACTCCATGACAGTTCTAAAGCTAATTATCTCCAGAGAAGTTTTACGTTTAATGAATAGGCCCCTATATGCACAGCTCTGGATTCAAGTGCTTAGGTGCTTACCCATAACAGCATATCACTGTGGTAATTGGATTATATGCAAAAATTACTCCATTTATATGTTACAGTACAGATAGGATATGTGTAACAGCATGATCTATAAGTATAGGCATGCACACCTTAGACTATTTAGCTAGAAGGTTTCATATAAGAAATTAGAAGCTACACCTATATCTTTTGGATGGGTTCTAGCTCTATGCTGCATAGGCATCAGACCATACTTACCTACATTCTGGCAGCCCCCTCCAGGGAACTTGCCTACTTTTGTGGGGTGACGGGAGTGGCACCCGTTTTTCGGGAGGCTCCCAACAGTCCAGGGAGAGTAGGCAAGTATGGGTCAGACCCTTGTCCAAATATAGACGATGAAACGCGTCAAGATGATCAAATGAGATATACACCTTGTATTTTTCAATGAACATAATTTTTCTCCTTTTAAACAACTGTAACAATATCTTTACACACGATACTCACCAACACCACGGATATTGTGATCTGTGTCAGGGTGCCCTTCTACAATGTGTCATGTTCATAGGAAATAAGGGTTAATATTCAATCTCTTATTACTAGGTATCTGTCCTATACCTCTATTAACTGATGACTATCTGAAACAGAGTAATTCTCTCATTGGAGGTACAATGCTTATAGTAAGACCTCCAATAGTAGAAATGAAAAATTGAGGAACGTCTCAGCTACACTGTTGTTTCTAAGGGCAAACTGCTGTCCAATAATCTCTCACTCCTCATAGATAGCCTGAGGCCAAAGTGAGGAGCAGCAGAATTAGGAGTAGCAGTTTCTTTACCCTGACCAATCCTAATTTTTCTTTATGAGTGATCACACAATAGGTACAAATTGATGCGATTGAAATCGTGCTATATTAAATGATATGTTATTTAACTATTTTGCCATATGAATGTGAGTAAGGAGGAATCTATACCTCCTACCTTTATAATGATTTTTATATATGATTATGTATCCCATCAGGGACTAACAACTCTGAAAGAGTGTATGATACACGTTTGATACGTATTTACTGTTAATTTGTCTGGTGTCACAAGTAAACTACTAGTATTTAAAAAAAAAAAAAATTATGAAAAGTTACTTTTTAACAATTTCATTTATTAAAAGTGCTCACAAAAGAGAGTTCTTTCTTCCTCTTATTTTCCTCTATTGATGTACATAGTTTAGGCTTTATTATAGGTTCCTTTTGGCAATTACAACCACAGACACTGAGAATTATGCCCAAAAACCGATGTTGTGCGTCAAAACTAGCCTATGGCTCAGGCATACTTGCACTATTACTCAGTCCGGTGATATCATTAGGCAGCTGCCTAGGGCGCCGACACCTGTGGGGGCGCCACAGAGTTCTTCCAGCACAAAAGCAAAGGATGTCTCCGAAAGACAAATCCTTATGCTGTTTAATTCTGGCGGCGGCCATGGACCTTATAAGCTATAAACACTGTCAGACATGCACATGCAGACAGTGTTGACTTTAGAACAACAAACTTTAGCATTAGCAACAAGGAGTGATGGCACCACCCATCTACTTCCCTCACCAGACTCCTCCCCTCCACTTCCCTCTCTTACCAGCTGGCCATTCATAGATGACGCTCCACCTCCCAGACAAGACGATGAGGAGCTGTTGAAAGATCTGGGTCTGGTAAGTGAAATCATCAGCTCTTCACACTGCACTCCCTTTTACATTTAATTCAAACTAATTTTATAGACACAGAAAGACATACACACACTCTGTGCAAGCAAATAAGAGACCAATATTTGCAGATTCTAGCTGTTTGCTATAGTTTCATGTAATACTTCAATACAGATTTTATACATGGTGTGATTATACGTTTAATAAATTGTGTTATTTAACATTTTGGAGGACCTCTTTCATGCATGCACAGTGTGTATATTATCTATCTGTCTGTCTATCTATCTATCTATCTATCTATCTATCTATCTATCTATCTATCTATCTATCTATCACCTATATATCTTATATCTATCTATCTATCTATCTATCTATCTATCTATCTATCACCTATATATCTTATATCTGTCTATCACCTATATATCTCAACTATCTATCTATCTCCTATATATCTATCTCCTATATATCTCATATATCTCATATCTATCTATCTATCTATCTATCTATCTATCACCTATATATCTTATATCTATCTATCACCTATATTTCTCATATCTATCTATCTATCTATCTATCTATCTATCTATCTATCTATCTATCTATCTATCTATACTGTACATGCACATGAAAGATGCTAATGTTTTTATATTTTGGCTATTGTAATGACTTGAGGTAATTGGCTGGTAGATCTGGATCAACCTGTAATAATTGCTGCTTGTGTTTATGCCCTTCTGTCACACTGGGTTCAGTGAATACATTGGATGCCATTTTGGGTCCAGAATCCAATCTTAGAGCGCCATTCAGCTTCCCTGCTTTTCTGATTTTCCCACTACCATGTGGGACTTTTTCTGAGCCGCAGACAGCTGCTCTTCCAGCTGGGCAATTTTCACCATGGCACCTTCCAACTTGCTCTCCGACTGCAGAAGATTGCTCTCCACAAGTTCAAATTCAGCAAGTCTCAACATTTGTATTTCAGACTCTGCCACGTTTAATTTACATTGCAACTCCAGTTCTTCGGTATTCCTTTCCATTTGGATTTTTTGCAACTGGCTCTGTTTACTTAGCAGACATTTCTCAAGGTTCTCACTCTTTTCTTGCAATTTCCAAGCCATGCCATGTGCCTGGTTAAATTTTCCTCCAAAGATTCACTTTGCTCTGCTGTTTTATGCAGACTTTCCTCCAGAAATACATTTCTTTCCGTCAGACATTCTGAAACTGCTTTGGCTGCAGCCAAGTTGGAATGGAGTGTCTGTACTTGTTCCTTAAAGCTTGCCTCAAGACGGACAACCTCCATGTCCTTTGCATGACGCTTTGCAGCATCTGGGAACATTTCTCCCTGTCTTCCAAACATTCACAGAGCTTTTCAGAATTTCTTTCTAACTCTCACTTTGCAAGTCTTGCTTTTGTGGAAACCACTAGAAAGTCTTTTCCTTCTAACATCAAAGTTAGATCTGCCACTTTTCCTTGTGAGCGAGCTGTGTCACTCTGGTATCTTTTGACACATTCTTTTAATTCTTCCACTTTCTGCTGAAGTACCACACACTTTTGATGCAATTCAACAACATCTTGCTCTAATACTTCATTCTTTGCTAGCGGCACATCATTATTATACTTTATCATAGACTTTAATGCTTCAGCCTCCTCAAAGCATTCAGACATAACCAATAATTTGAGGTCTGTCTCTCTAAGAGCTTTAAGTCTTTTTACTTCCTCCTGTTCAAATGCTATTTTCAAAGAAGACAACTCACTATGTAAAGTCTTTTCAATATACACATGCAAAAGCTTCTCTTTTGTTGACCATTCCTCTAAGTCACTTATCTGGTCACAATAGCGTGAAAGTGGTCCACACCAAACTTCATACAGAATCAATTGTTTTTATTCTAATATAGTCCTCTCCTGGTGGACCTTGCACCATATTACACACACTGACAGTTTTACTCTGCTTTGGCAATTTAAATGTCTCTTTCTCTGGAACATTACTCGGAGCCCCAGCATTTTGAAAAGAGTCAACCGAAAGCAACTTGAAATCACTTCATTGTAAAAGACTTTTGCTTTCAGACTGGACACTCCAGTCATGGATTTAAATTTCTCCAGCTTGAGATGGAACCTTTGTAGCAGGCCTTCTGCTTTTAACATATCTTTTTATTTCCCATAATTCTTGTCACACAATACACAGGAATAACTTGCTTTTGTTTTCACTATATTACACTTTGCCTTCAAAGTGTTTGCAAAATATTTTTCTTCATGTGGCACTACATTTACCAGCATATATCAAGCACTGTCTCTTAACAGACCTTCAAAATGAATTTCTGTTCTTTCAGTACCACACCCTGACTTTATGAGGTCATAGGCTTGAGCATTTCAGCAGAATAAACCACAAACTTTCCTTTAACCCTTCCAATGCTGCAGCAGGAACTTTCAACATTTGTGCACATTTCTCTTCACAAACAATATATATTTCATAGGTGGCAATACACATACATTTGCACATCATAATGGTTTTCCACACATATGCAGACAATATTCCAGCAATTTGTGTAACACTTATTTCTCTTCCTCTCCAAGGACAAAAAAAGTGTACAGTGCAGCACTAGTGCATCTCATCTATGCAGACAATTCTCTTTATACAATTCAACATGTGTTGCTTCCACTCACCACCTTGACGAGCAGTCACCATGCAGATACCGTTAGTGCCCATATTTCCATTTAGCTGCAGTAATCCATTTTCTGCGTAGATCAAATTGCCCGCATTCTCCACCATATTGTAATAACTTGGGGCAATTAGCTGGTAGATGGGTGTCAGTGGTGCAGTGTCTAAGGTGCTCAATCAGAGTCCACACATTTTTTAAGGTATAAATAAAATTTGAGTGCTTTACTGCATACTGTAGAAAAAAAACAACAAATGCTTAGCTCCCATTTAGGGCACTGACTCACTTCTTCGACACTGGATAACTTTGGGCAGCTAGTCTGCAAATAAAGTCTCTGTCTGCTTCTCTGCAGGTCTATCACTGGCTCCAGGCTGACTTGGCTGCCACAGCTACACAAAAAACAGTCAGTCTTGGTGGCCTTTCCTGTCTCTTACCGGTATAGGCTCTGGCTTCCTTAGCCTGCAGCTTAGCTGCTTCAATGTCCTTCAATGTACAGTCTTAGTTTTTCGGTCCTCCCTGCCTCCTGCAGGTCTGGACTCAGGCCCCCTGGCCCCCAAGCACACTGGGCTCTGTAGCTGTCAGTCCTCCTTGGACTGATTCCACATGCAGCCTGACTGTAAGTCTGCCTTGTTAGCCCTCACCTGAGCTCTCTCCACAAGGCAGCCCCTAGTTGTGGCAAGTCTTAGTTTTTGTACTCTGTGTGGGTGGATCCCTCCAGCCCCACACAGAATCCATGGCTCACTATAGCCATCTATGGTGATCCTGTCATATAATACACACAAAAAAACACACACATACACACACGCACACACACACACATATACTGGTGCTATAAGCATCCAATTAAAAAAAATATATAAATTTGGACACAGCCAAACTCTATAAACAATAAATTAATAATAATTATGGTACACTAAAAACACTCTGTTTAAAGCTACTCCTAATTGGGGTAATTTCTGTTTCCCCCAAATATGACCAAATAATGAAGCTAACAATTGTTATCTAAATAGACCAATTAAAGTGCAAATATGCCATCCACAGAATAGATAACTAGATGTATTCAGTAAAATTAACACACACAGTAATGATATATTACAATAAACATTTAAAAATTTAAAAACAAATTATAAAAGATATTATAATGCATGTAAACAAGCTACCAAAGATACACATATATCTCCACATGCGGGTTTATATACTATGATTTTTTTTTAGGATTTTACCCCTGCAGTAGGTATCCTGAATCCAAAAATGAAAAAAAAAAAACACACCTGGGGAATTAAAACATGAAGAGTGGATAATGAATAGTCTGTCATACCAACTGGGTGATTCAAAGTAAATCAATTTTTTGAAGTACTATTATCCTCTCAATTGCAATGTTCCTTGCATAGACTTATACAGTGTATCTTAAAAATATATGTCTTTTGACCTTAATAGAAAGACGATGGTCTAAAGGAGCCTTTGACGAGCCACTGTATTAAACAGGCACTTCCTCATAGTGCCGATTCCGATATATATAGAAACCGGTGGTAATAAAATATAATCCACATGGATATAATTTCACAGGATTCAATGTTGCTGTCCTCCACCATCACTTAGTAAGCAAACCGACAATTCTGAAAGTGTGCACACTGGTCCCTATGTATATAACAGCTTACCACAGCCTGGGGTGCTGTGAAGACGTCCACATTTTATAAATATCTGCGCTTGCACAGTAAAGCATACCTCCCAACATGACCCTCTCCAGGAGGGACACAATGCTCTGGTCCTGGACTTCCCTGGTAATATATGATTGGTGGTGGCTCCAGAGGTGGGGCTGCAGCACAGTCCACAATTCAAATAGGGGAGTCACACCAACTACCAGTGAGTCCAGCCAGTGATGGTTGGCAGGGTGTGAAATGACAGTTGGTGTGGCTCCCCTATTTGAATTTTGAACTGCGCTGCAGCCCCACCTCTTACCAGGGAAGTCCAGGACCAGAGCATTGTGTCCCTCCTGGAGAGGGTCATGTTGGGAGGTATGGTAAAGTGATCACCAGAAAAATGGCGCTTGTACCTTTTCAAAGAGATCAGGGCATGCGCAGCAGTCTCTGGCACAGTGACAGAGTCTACACTGTGCGTACATCTTTGAGAAAGGTGTGAGTCCACACGAAGCCTGCACAGGGGCCCCCTCCTCTCTTAATCCACCTATGGTGCCAGGTACTAAAAAGTAGAGATGAGCGGTTCGGATTCTGTGGAATCCGAACCGCTCCGAACATTGGGGATCCGAGTCCACCCGAACCCTGTTCGGGTGTTCACCGCCTGACTCGGATCCCCGTTCGGGGCCGAACGGCGGCCGCCTGATGTCGGATTCTCACTAGAGAATCCGACATCAGGTCTCCTCGCGTGTAGGGCAGAGCGCAGTGATAGCGCTCTGCCCTACACAGACACAGACACACAGCCACCAGCGGCAGCTGTGTGTTTGTTACAGCAGCCAATGAGAGTCACACAGACTCTCATTGGCTGCTGCACGGAGGGAGCCGGCTGGAGCTCACACATGAGCTCCGTCTTCCGGCTCCCTCCTCAGTGTGTGACAGAGCGGACGGCGCGGGAGCGGGGATACAGGTAAGTTTTTAATTTTTTTATGTGTGCAAGGGCCGGGGGCACTACTGGGGGGGGTCTGCACTACTGGGGGGGTCTGCTACTGGGGGGGGCTATACTACTGGGGGGGCCATACTACAGAGGGGCCTGCTACTGGGGGGGGGCTATACTACTGGGGGGGGTCTGCTACTGGGGGGCCATACTGCTGAGGGGCCTGCTACTGGGGGGGGGCATACTACTGGGGGGGCTTACTACTACTGGGGGGGGGCCTGCTACTGGGGCAGCCTACTACAGGGGGGCCATACTATGGGGGGGGCCCATACTAAAGGGGGGGCTACTACTGGGGCAGCCTACTACTGGGGGGGCCTGCTACTGGGGCAGCCTACTACTGGGGGGGCCATACTACTGGGGGGGCCATACTACTGGGGGGCATACTACTGGGTGGCATGCTAATGGGGGGCATACTACTGGGGGGGCCTGCTAATGGGGGGCATACTACTGGGTGGCATGCTAATGGGGGGCATACTACTGGGGGGGCCTGCTAATGGGGGGCATACTACTGGGGGGCATTCTACTGGGGGCACTGCATAGTGGACCCTACTACTAAGGGGACTGCATAGGGGCACCACTGCTGGGGGACATTGTGTAAGGGACACCGCTACTGTGAGCATTGTGTAAAAGGGTCACTACTGTGGGCATTGTGTAAAAGGGGCACTACTGTGTGTCGTAACATAAATAAGAGACACTACTTTATGGTGTAATGTGAATCAGGCCCTATGTGCGGTGTAATGCGAATAAGATTGTGCACTGTGACTCCTAGGGCTGTAGCCCACTTTGTAAACAAGTACTGTGACTCTGCTGGCCGTACCCCACTGGGTGGGTGCACTACTTTTCATTTCTGCCACTGCTGTGTGGCAATGTGTCATAGATGTGCTTTATACTGTGGTGTCTGTGTCGTTGTGCCGCTGCTTTGTCGCTTAGTAACCAGTCAGCTCACTGCAACCTTTGACCAATAATGTTGAAAACAATATTATAAGCTGTGATATGGTCTAAATTGACTGGAAATTAATGTTATTGAGGTTAATAATACTCTAGGAAGAAAAAAAAGACCAATTTATGTGATTTTAGCTTTTTTTGTCAATTTTTGTAAAAAAATCCAAACCCAAATCCAAATCCAAAGCCAGTCACCGCAGTTTGGCAAATCCAAATCCAAATCCAAAGCCGGACGACGAATTAGAACCAAATCCAAATCCGGCAAATATGGTCCGGCGCACATCCCTACTAAAAAGCAGCTCCATGCCTATAGACACTATGTTCCAGAAGCTGTGTTCTACCTCTAGTAAATATGACTTTCTCTGCAAAGTACAACCATATCTCCTCCCTTGAGCTCCCTGCTTTGTCTAAGATCAGCGCATAATAACTGCAGTTAAACCAATGGAACATCAGCACCGGACTATAGAAGGATACAGTGGCGTAACTTAATCTCAGTTGCCCGGAGGCAAGCTAAATGTTGGTGCCCCCTCCCCCCACAAGTTTAAAACCTGACTTAAAACAAATTTAAACTTGACTTATGGTTACTTATAGTTATGTATACACATATTGGGCTTCTCCCCGCAAATGACAGAACACGTGTGTTCTGCCATTTTTATGGCTGCCAGTCAATCAGCGGCCGATACCATGGTAACAGGCCGCTGGTTGGATGAGAATGGCTGTTACTCAGCCAGCGCTTCCTTATTTATTTATTTTGGTAGCATTAGAGGTGTATCTGATCTTTCATAAAATATATTTAAAGAGCAAGATAGTGTATAAATGTAAATTTATCATGAATTTGGGGGGCTATGGTGGTGGGGTAGGTGCTGTGAGAGTGATATATTTAAAGAGTACATATCTTATCACTCTGTCATGTAAGGGGGGGGGTAATATTTTTAAGGAGCATATGTTTCATCACTGTAATGTTAGGGGGGGGTGATATTTTTAAGGAGCATATGTTTTATCACTCTGTACTGTTAGGGGGGGGTATATTTAAAGAGCATATGTTTTAACACTCTGTCATGTTAAATAATTTAACATGGCAGAGTGATAAAATATATGATCTTTAAATATACCCCCCCCTAACATGACTGAGTGATAACATATGTGCTTTTTAAATATATCATTCCCCCCCTCAGCACCTACCCCCAAAGTCCTAGACCAGCCCCCCCACCGCCAAGTCCAGCACCAGGCAATGACCCCACCCTCATCGGGCTTGGCTTGCACTTGTCAGACACTGAGACAGACTTACTATTGTTTTTTACTGCCTGTCTCTAGTGCCACAGCCCACAGAGCCTCTCTCCTGGATCCCAGCCACTCTCCATGGCCCGCAGTCAGTGCCAGCCGCCGGTGCCAAGTTGCAGTGTCGGAGTCTCGGCTCCTCAGAAGGGTCAGGCACAGGGTCACGGGCGGTTACATGATACGTGACGTCCGCTGCAACCAGAGAGACCACAGAGTGCAGACGTGGTGGAGCCGGAGGAGGAGTGCCGCTGATGCTGATCGGCGCTCAGCTCAGCAGCTCTGTTTCTTTCTACTACTAGTTAGAAAAAGCTGGTAGGTGGAACGGCCGGGACCCGGGTGACAATGGAGCCAGGTGCCCCCTTCAGGGCTGGCGCCCGGCAGCAACTGACTCCATTGTCTCCGGTAGTTCTGCCACTGGAAGGATATTTATTGTCTGTTCACCCAGAGATCTCCATTACTGCTAATTTCTCATCCTATCATTAATATTATGTCTATAATACATACTTGCCGACAATCAGCTCCAGCCTTTCGGGAGGGAGGTGATTGTCGGCTAATAGCGGGGGCGGGGACGGCCATTGGGGGTGGGGCCGGGGGCGGGGCGGCCATTTTGGGTCACACTGCGGGCGGAGCCGCACGATTGCGTCATCATGACTCCGCCCCCTCTTCACAATGCCGTGATTTTTGGCATTGTGAAGCAGGGGGCGGGGCCATGATGACGCGATTCTGCGCGAATCGCGTCACCGGGCCCCCCGCTGCCGGGATTTCTGTTTCTTTCAGGGGGGAGGTGAGGAGGGTGTGAGACTCCGGGAGGCTTGCCTGCCTTTCCGGGGGGCCGGGAGCGGCACCCGAAAATCGGGAGGCTCCCGGCCAAATCGGTAGAGTAGGCAAGCCTGCTATAATATCATGGATGGGAAGTTATAAAAGAAATATCAATATTCCATTAATAAATGTATCTGTATGTTAAGTAACAATCTATGCTGAGCATTGAGCTAGTACTATGCTCTGGTGAAGTATTGTTTTTCTGCAACTGATGTTTTAAGCATGGATAACTTGGAGTGACAGCCGTGTGTTCCATAGGTTCCAGTACTAAAACATGCTTAAAACATGGGCAGCAATAAACAGATTCCAAGGGGTAAATTTACTAAAGTGAGAGTTTTTAGAAGTGAGTTTTAGAAGAGAAGTTGCCCATAGCAACCAATCAGATTCTAGCTATTATCTTCTAGAAGGTGCTAGTTAAATGTTAAGTAGAATCTGATTGGTTGCTATGGGCAACATCACTTTTAAAACTCTCTTCTAAAAACTCTCACTTTAGTAAATTTACCCCCAAGTCCTACATAACCTAAGAAATGGAATTTTGTTTGCAAATGCATTTCTCCATGTAATAACTGAACTACATAAGTGGGGGCCTGATTCAGCAAGGAACGTAGTTGCTTATACGCCGCAATCGGTCGATTATTGCATACTGCGCATGCGTATGCATCGCAGTGCGCGTGCGTAAACTATCCACTGCGCTCAGGACTGTGAGCGCAGAGGATACGCAGACCCATGGCACAGTGATTGACAGGAAGTGCCTGCTGTGTGTGGGTGATGATGGGGGGGTGGTCGGGCGAACGCAGGTGTGCCAGTGCGTTTCAATGCCGTTGCATGGGCGAGCATAAATTAGCCACTGCAAAACCAGACGCCGCCTGGGGACTCATAGCATGTGCTGAAGTAAGTAATTCCCGAGTGAGGTCAGGGCTTCATTAACTGTGCAAATGGGTCCGATTTTACTCGATGTTACCGATTGTTTCTCTATGTTGGCAAAGTATACGGATGTGAATAAGGGGAAGTGGGCGTCCTTATTTCAGGCTGCGATCGTAATGCAAATGCAAACATTTAAATATTACCATTGATATTAGCAACTGCGTTGCGTGCGTATAAGCAGAATAGCGATCCATAGTGATTCAGGCCCTGAGAACAGACCCATCACACCAAGATATGCCTCAATCACAAGTATAGATGCCATGGAAATGCGTATGACTCTGCATAGTGTGTAGTGCTAAGTCATACAAGGTAGACTCCGTAAATGGGGGTACGTTCAATTCTGCACCAGTCACACACAGCCTAATCACAAAAACTCTAAATGCCAGGAAAATTCTAATTGAGTGCCTGATTCAGACCCGCTTGCTAGATGCGGCTGCTCACTCCCAGCGTATGGAAATTCATCGAAGTGACGTCAAGGCAGGCGCTCGCACGGCAAGGCATAAGCACGCCCACTATGTCTTGGCGAGCGGTCACTTTGTGTTTACAGATGCCCACCAGCCTGTCTTTAGCCGCACACTAGTGAACGTCATCTCCAGGAAGTATATACAAATATCGGTACATCGGGTTCCATCGGATTTGACCGCAGCGCTTGCGGTTGACTGTACCCTACCGCAAGCACTGCGGGTACTTCAGTGTAAGATTCAACCAGGTGACGTGTACTATGATGTTGCCTGTTAATTATGCACACCTCTGAAATGGAGTTGAAACACTCAGGCACACCTGCGTCCGCAACTCCACTCCCCTGTTACTACTGCCCTGCCCCTGTTACCAGCCACAAACGGCCTTTCCTGTCACTCATTCCACTGGGCTGTCTTTGCAGGGCGAGCGAGCACTTCCCGATCACTCGTAGTAGTTTGCGCACGCGCACTGCAAAGTATACGCATGCGCACATTAGCAAACATCGTCAGCAATGAGCGATCGCTTGCTAGCGAGCAGGTCTGTATCAGGTCCTGTGTCTCAAAGGAAAAACCAAACTAGAGATGTACAGTTCGGATTTCCTTATATATGGACATACCCGCACGTAGGGGTTCTGAGTTGAATCAAATCCTAGTTCGGAACCACTTTAGGCTTCCGAGTCGAACCAAGTCACGGTACGGTTCTGCAGTCAGTTCAGCACTCGGATTTAAAAACCTAACTCGAGTTTTGGATTGCATCTAAACAGGTCCAAATTACATTAATGACTTTATTGATTTTTAAGGAATCCAAAACCAAACTAAGAGGCTGATTCAGCGTGCAATGCTGAATGCCGATTCCCGATTATTGGGAATCTGCGCACCTGCAGGACTTGTTCTGTGCACGTCTAGAACGGGTCTGATTGACAGGCAGAAGCATTTACGGGCGCAGACGGGTGACAGCAGCCATGCTAAAACTGTTGCAAGACATGCTGGGATTTGTAGCTCAACAACAGCTGGAGGGCCGCTTATTGCCCATCCCTGCCTCACTTACATAAACTAATACCCTAAACAGGGGCTGGCTGGCAACTTTTAGCCTGAGGGGGAAAGTCCAGAGCACTGGCCCACACGTATCGGCCCATCCTTAAATGGAGTTTTTTGGCAAACACAAAAGCTTCAAGGATATATCAGCACAAATGCCAGCCAGAAAACAACGCAAACTGCAATGTACAGACTAAGTCACCCGAAGAAGGGAGGTCATAACTACCCACCATCAACACTCATCCACAAATCTAGGGGCAGAACAGTTCGATTTTAGTATAATACACAACAAAGTGTGCCACTTTAACATGTCTGTCCACCTCCAGTACTCATAACAGCTACAAGTCAGTCACTCACACACCACTAGTAATGTACAAAGCACTACTTACACACTAGCACCTGACAATGAAGAGTCCACTCACATCCATTCTGCACAGCAGCACACCTGTCAGTCACACACACATTTTTCGGCTACTATGGCAGACAGTGAAAGAATTAACATAAATTACTTGACTTACTCCGTGGGCCATTGACAGGCCTTGAAGGTGTGTGTGTGTAATTAATATATATATACATATATATATATATATATATATATATATATATATATGATCCCTGAAGAAGTCTGGTTCAAACACAACGTGTTGGAGGTTCCTGCTCACGGTTTTCCAAAGCTTGCACCCATTGAAGAAATACCACGGCTGGCTGGAGTTTCCAGAATTTGATACCATTTTGGTTGGACTACCCAGATCCCGGGTCGGGTGATTCATATTTGTTTACATGCATTGTGTCAAGTGGTTTTCATGTACGTGTTTTTAATACTTACTTTTTTGATAAAGTCGATACACACTACCCTATGAGTTTTTTCTGATCTTGTTTTTGGTGCTGGGCTGTATTCCGATATTGGAGGCTTTAAAGAAGTATCGGGTCTTGATTCATCATACCATCGATCAAAGTGGAATTGAGATAAGCTTAAATATTCTTATTTAATGTACGCACAATACTTACCATAATAACCAAACAGGTTTTGAAAGTACAACACTATCAGCGCCTTCTTGTCTTGTTGTTTGTATCTTTCTTAGATCCATTGGCTGGCAAGGATCGCACAAGAGGAGCAGCGATATATTTATTTGAGTGTTATTTCTTCTATAAGTGTATGATCAATAGCGCATTGAGGGTTTGTTACATTGATATATATATATATATATAATTATATATACATATATATATATACTGTATATATATATAATTATATATATATATATATATATACACAGTATTTATATGCAGGGGAAGGTGGGTTTCTGTCTCCAGGGTAAAGGGGACATTTGGGCTGGACTGCAGGGGAGGTGGGTTTCCATTTTCAGGGGAAAGGGGGGATCTGGGCTGCACTGCAGGGGAAGGTGGGTTTCTGTCTGCAGTAGGAAGGAGAAGGGGGGGCGAATTTGGGCTGTACTGTAGAGAGACGGAGGCTTCTAGCTGCAGAGGGAAATGGGGTTACAGTTTGCCAGGGGACGGGGCGTACAAGCTCCACTACAGGGGGAAGGGGTGTGTCCGGCTACAGGGGGAAAGTGAGTGTCGGTCTGCAGTGGGAAGGGGGGATTATTTTGCTGCACTGCAAGGGGAGGAGGGCTTCTAGCTGCAGGGGAAGGTGGAGTTCAGTTCAGTGAGCAGAGGGAAGGAGACAGAGGGATTTGAGACTGAGAGTCCTGGAAGAAGCAAGTCTTGTGAGATGTTAATACAGCATAAATCCCAAAAGACCCTAGACTGTAGCTCTGTGGCGGCCAAACTGCAGTGCTGATTGAGCTGGCGAGAGAATACTGCCATTTTGTGGTACTGCCCTCCATGTTGTAATCTCTGCTCAGCGCGGCCACCCTGCTCCCCTATATGGTGGGTGCCCTGTTCATCCGATCCACTGGAAAGGTCCCGTCTGCCCCTCTGTTCTGCTTGTTGTGTTGTGTGGTACTTGGCTGTGGGCTGGGGCATCCTCCAGGTTGCTCAGCCTCCCAGTACATGCATGCGGGGGCCGAGCAATCCCAAACCCAAACCTCCTCTGAGCAGAGGAGTCAGTGTCCGGGTCCAGGACAAGTGAGTCACTCACACCGTCACTGTCACATGACAGCAAATGCCAACAGTCACAAAGACTGTCGGATCACGGCTGTGGCTGCATCAACCACTGGACCACCAGAGTTTTTTCCGCTGATGAGGCGGCCCAAGACACCAAATGACAGTGCGGCCTGGGGGGCATATGGCACCCTGCCACCCAGCCCAGTCCGCCACTGACCCTCAGTACTATAACAGTGCATTACTGTACCGTATACCAGCCTCACCACCCTCCGCACATATGATGTCACCCTGCAAGCCAAATACAGGTACCACCATAGCAGCGACAGTGCAAATCCCTTTGCCTTGCTTTATGGGTCTATGGATTCCTACCTATTTATACACTCTAAAATTGTCGCTGTTTAGCATTATGAGTCACACAAGAAATAATTGCTTTCAGACTTTGATTGTGGTTCCAAAGCACAAAAAGTTATTATTCACCATAAAAACAGATAGTTACACGCTGTGATCTAAATACAATTAGCGCAAACAAATTATACAGACACAAGGTACAGTCGTTACATACGCACGAGCTCTGGATCCAGATCCCGGCATCAAAGATGAAACCTCCGTCAACAGCAAAGCAAGAAGACTAGCATCTAGTTTCAGAGAGCCTGCATATGTACTCTTACAGAGATAGGCAATACAATAGTTCAGTTTGGCATGATTCCATTGGTTCTTCTTCCTGGTTCTTCTGTTACAGTACAGTTCATAGGTCAATTCGTATGGTCACATTCCAGCCTCCAACAGCTCTTTGTGTCCATTTTCCCGCTGCATAACAAATTAGACTGGCTGCATTACAGGATACATTTCAATCCCTAACTCTCTATGATCCATAACTTGTAGACACATGTTGCGATTTCTTCCCCGAAAGAACCGGAAATCTGCAAAGACACAGTAGTTTAGAATGACACCAAACATGGTCTGCTTATCATGCACTAAACCTTAGATATCAAATAACATGTATTTCACAACATTACTGATAATGAATAAAACCTTAAATATTAACCTTAATGCTAGGGAACCTTTTAATGTAAGTGTGCAGTGTGTAAGTATTTGGGTATTGAGAAAAGACGCTAGTTAGTGTTGTGCGACTATGTGTTTTGTGGAGTACACCGTGGTACGTGTTTTGCAGGGTTGATCATATTATATGTTATAGTAACTGTCTGTATTTATATAATGAGGACTTTTAACATCTTTCTATTGAGTGGGAATCGCACGACACTGAATAATAGCATCACCGTATGTACTTATGTGTGAGATTCGCTTAAATGGCCTGGGCGGCCATTCACAAAATGGCATCTTGCTGCCATTCGCAAAGAAACAGATTCCGTCTCAGCCAATTATCCGGCTTCGACAGGTCCCCTAGTTATGGCCCTGCCTACAATTCTTCAACCTACACTCCTCCTCTTCGGTCCCTCATTAGGTCCTCTTTTCCGTTATAAAAAACTCCTTCAAATGACTGTTAACAAAAACTCTTTCAGAAACTGGATACATATATATTAAAAAAAAAAAGTAATCAGTACAAATCAACATCACTGTGATTTCTTATATGAGATATGAAATATACTCCCCCTAACACACATACACACACACACACATACCTTCCACTTGTTTTCAGTACTCCTTTCCCTGATTACATTTAGCAAAATGCAATAAAACTTTATTTAAATAAAACACATTTCTAGACAAAATTGTTACTTGTGTTAAATACTATTTAGACAGGGAGATTAATTGTCAAAGATCCACTTAAGTACACTAAGCAATTTAATTTTGTAGAAGACAGTGGAGGAAGGAAGTGGTACATCAGTAATACTATTTAAATTAGGACCACAAGCCAAAAATACATGAACCGTGCTGAGGTTTCTCCTGAGTCTTTTCCAAGTCTGCACACTTCGCCAATGACCTTTTTACTATCACCACTCAAGTGTCCATGGTGTATCTAATTCAATTCCAAATTCCACAATAAGACTCCTGTGCCTGTTTTACTGCAGCCACATAAAGCATGAAAAAGTGTGTTAATGTCACATACCATAAAAATGAAATATATTTTCTCCCAAATCTGCAAAACCCAGCAGATTAGCATTCAGTGCAGCCACAATGCTTTATATCAGATGAAGTGTCTAGTGGAGCAGTAAGGTAGAGTCATTTAGCTTGAGTGGTAATGAAGGCAAATGATCATTTGAATGGCATAGATGCAGTCTTGGCTCCCAACCAGCATTGAAATAACTGTATTTGTTGTAGTAGTAATGGGAAATTGTCTACGGAAAAACAGGCAGCATATACAGACTTTTTAAAGACAATCGACCATTTTTAGTAAAACAGATTATTAGAGAATACACTAATAAATGAAAATTTTAAAGAAAAAGAAACATTATGGGGATGGTTGGGCCAGATTACTAATGGGGCGAATGGAGCTCTAGCCAATCATAAGTATTAAAATAGATTTCTAGTTTTCTTGCAAAATTATAATGTTTTTCTATTTTTCTTGTAATTAGTGAGACAGTGGGACAGATAGTGTAGGGGGTGTACATGCCTACATGGCATTGGCCACACCCACACAGCACTGGTCACAGCTCCTCCCCTTCTCAGTATAGGTCCTTGAACATTTTCAGCATCAGGCCCATGTAGCCCTTAACCAGGCCCTGGGCTGATACGCAGTGAGTATTACACCAGTTTGCGTGGTGTAGCTTTCATTATTTTGCTATCTGCATGTTCAGAAAGTGAATACACATATATGCGCAATTGCAGACTTGCACACATCTGACACTTATGACTCCTTATGATAGGATGTTGTTATGGTCTCCTAGGACTCACCGTGTTAGACCTCTAGAATTGCAATGCGAGGTCATCCACCAATAACAGCCACCCGCTCTTCCCTTAGAAATGAAAGCACTCACCGGTACTTAGGTGGTCACCTGGACTTACACTCGAGATAGTAGAGGCTTATACGGCTATCCTAGGGCCATTGGGTGTAATGCGACTCTGAGAAATTAGTTATGCAGGCTGACTGCAGCCTAGAAAGCAGAGAGAGATCCCGGCAGAGATGTGGCTTTGAGAGCCAAACTGTGGCTTTGAGGGCCGGTATGAATTCATATAGTGTTATAGCCTTGCTGGCCGAGGTGTAGCTGTAAAAGCCGAGGTGTGGCTTGAGAGCCAGGAGGAATGCAGATAGTGCTATGGCCTTGCTAGCCATGGTGTGGCTATTGACCCGGGATATGGCTATTAGAGCTGAGAAGATAACAGACTGAGTCGTGGCCTAGTGGGCAGTGGTGCGGCTATAAAGTCGGGATGTGGCTTTGAAAGCCGAGGTGGTAACAGGTTGAGTTTCGGCTTAATAGGCCATGGTGCGGCTATACAGTTAGGATGTGGCTTTGGGAGCCGAGATGGTAACAGGCTGAGTTGTGTCCAAGTGGGCTGTGGTGCTGCTATACAGCCGGGATGAAGCTTTGAGAGCCAAAATGGTAGCAGGCTGAGTTGCAGCCTAGCGAGCTGTGGTGCGGCTATACTTGAGAGCCGAGATGGCAACAGGCTGAGTTGCGGCCTAGCACGCCGTAGTGCGGCGGATGGGTGCATGCGTCTGCATCCATGCATTCCTTGCTGAATCAGGCCCACAGTGCAGAGCCTCTGGCACATCCTTCCCAATGAATAATAATGTACTTTGAGGTGTTTAACAACTTAACTGGCTAAGATTTTTTCCAAAAACTACTCAGAAATTGCCGGTTTGTTTTTATTAGTATTGAATTGATTCAAGAACATCTATGAGAATGGTGATATGTGAGCATCTCGGCGATATCGTGTGATTTTTCTCCAAATAAACAAGATGGGAGAAGTGCAAGAAAAAGTGGGAAAATCATCCTGGACTCCTACTAATGGGGCTCATACATCTTCGACTGATTGCGGCAATTACCCGATCACCCGACGCCTGGGTTGGGTGATTGGGGAAATCCAAAATGTTGGATTTCCCTGATTTGCCGATACAGATCAAAAAATGATCAGGATCGGCGAATCTGGGACTTTTAACATATAGAATTTCCCCGATCCACCGACGGATCGGCGATCATTGATGTCCATGGATTGGCGATGGGGGATTGGGGAATTGAGGCGCTGATATATGGGCCCCTGCCCAGTGTGAATACATGGCAGCTGAGCTTTAGAGAGGAGCAGCCAACTCCAGCGTTGGCTCCCCCCAGTGTGAAAATCCAATGGCTGCAGAGGGGAGCAGTGGAATGCTTTAAAAGTGCATGGAAAACACAATAAAAATAACATTTAAGTGCATCACTCTAAACCACGTGTTACATTTGATCCATCTTCCCAGCACATATGTGTAAATGTGCCCTAAATTGTATGAAAATAAATATGCATTTATTTATATGCATTCTGGGCCTATATCAGACCCGCTCGCGAGCGCTGAGCACTCACAAGCCGGTCGACGTTGGCCCAGTACGCATGTGCACGACGGAGCCGGCTCCGTCGTGCGCATGCGCGAGACCCAGATAGCGATGGGCAAGCCGTCACTCCGGGTCTCGTAGCAAAGGGGGCGTGCTGTCGATGGTGAGTGACAGCACGCACCCTTTGGTGGGCATGCTGGGGCGTGGCTGCCCAGACGGAGGCGTTCCCATGGGAACGCCTACCGTCTGGGGCCAGCCCCACTGACATCACAAGTGATGTCAGTGGGAGTGCTCTCGGCTCTGATAGAGCCAAAATCACTCCAGAGCTTGCGGCAACGAGACCCTACCACAAGGGTCTCATCGCAAGCCCGATGGTCGCGATGGTCTTGACCATCGCGACCATCTTCCTGGCCACTTGCTATAGCTGTGGGTGGTCACCCACAGCTATGCGAGCGGCCAGGAGGTCGCTCTAAAAATTAAGAAGTACGGCCCTGATTCAGAGCGAGCGCTCTGTCAGAGCATCCAGCTCTGAATCAGGGCCTCTGTCCCTACATATTACTGAATTATAGGCAGGGCCGTTTCTAGGGGCGGGCGACCCATGCAATCGCACGGGGATCTCCGCCCTCAATGCAAGATACGCCGGGTCCGACTCCTGCATGAGCGCTAGCCTGTGACAGCCTGTCTCCCTCCTCAACCAATAGGGCGGCACTACTGTAAATTCAAGCGCACACAGCGCGCACCCAATAGCCGCCTTCCCTCCTTTCCTCCTGGGTGTCACATGACAGGAAGGGGGCGGCGCACACATCAGCCGCACTGAAGAGTCTGTCCGGACGCCGGCTGAGAGTGACCTCCGCTCCGTCCTACTGCTTGCTGCACTCGACTCCTCACTCTCTCACTGGGCAGCACTGACTGGGCACGGGATGAAAGCGTGCAAGCGCACAGCAGCTTCAACAGGTTCCAACTTCCAGGTAACTAAACTGCACCTCTGTGGGGGGAGGGGGAGGGAGAGCGCGTGCAGCGTGTAAATAATGTCACTGTCAGTTGTGCAGGGTGCAAGCTGCCTGCAGCTGCATGTTGGGGCCTGGGGGGGCAGCATGTGTAATATTAATTGGGGGGGTGCAGCATGATGATGAGTAATATATGCTGGGGGGGTGCAGCGCAGCATGTTTAATATCAATTGGGGGGGTGCAGCATGTGTTATATCAATTGGGGGGTGCAGCATGATGATGAGTAATGTATATGCTGGGGGTGTGCAACATGTGCTATGTCAGTTGGGGTGGTGTAGCATGTGCTATGTCAGTTGGGGGGGTGCACAGGGCCATTTCTAGGGACGGGCGACCTGTGCAATCTGGTGGCACTACTACTTGGGGCTTTACTGTTTGGGGCACTACTACAGAGGGAGCATTACTATTGGGGCCACTAATACAGGGGCATTAATACTGGGGAATGTATACAGGGGAAACTACCACAGGGGATATTACCATTGGGGCAATACAACTGGGGACAATACTACAGGGACCATTACTATTGGGGGCATTACTGATGGGGGCACTACAACAGGGGGCATTACTAATGGGGGCATGGCATAGGGGGCACTACTACTGGGTGCACTGCATAAAGGGCACCACTACTGTGGTCTCTGTGTAAGTTGCACTACCACTGTGGGCACTGCATAAGGGGCATAAATACAGGGGGCACTACATAAGGGTCACAAATACAGGGGACACTGCATATGGGGGCACTGCATAATGGGCACTTTTGCCTGAGAGCCAGTGGGGGGGGAGCCTAAGACCTGTCGGGATGGAATGGCAAGGGAGGGGGCTGGAATGAAGTATGTATTATGTGACTCTTGTTTTTTCAATGTGTGTTTATCATGTGGTTCTGGATTTCAAAATGTATTTTATGTGGAAGAGGTTTGTTGCAGTGTAATCCTGAAGTGGCTTTTTCAGTGTATTTTATGTGGACCTGGCTTATTTCAGTGTATTTTATGTGGACCTGGCTTGTATTTTCAATGTGCTGGGTTCACCCTCCAGCGTGACTAAAAACGGGTGTGATACAAGGTCATACTCCTGAAAATGTCACACCAAAGGCATGCACACACAAATGCGGCGTGGGCTTGTGACAGCTAGGCCACACCTCAGTTTTTGAGCGCACGCCTCCAGTCAGTCTTTAATTCATACTTGCCAACTCTCCCTCATTGTCAGGGAGACTACCTGAAATAGCAGCAATCTCCCTGTCTCCCTGAAGAGTCTACCAATCTCCCTCATTTCACCTTACCCCCTTTATGACACTGTTATTTAAAATAGATATATATACATTCAAATGGGATCATTAGTGTAATTTCACTGCATTGGTTATAAGGCACAATGATCCCTATAGTTACATGTATTTTCAGTATCAGTGTGTTTTCATCAACACGTAGATCTTACTAACTGCTTTGGGGCTCATTTACATGTGGATGTAAATCAATTTTATGACACGCCTCTCAGATGTAGCAGTACACGCCCACTTTACCGCCGCGCTCATAGGTGTTACTTTCACGATCTCCCTGAAATGCTTTTTCAAAAGTAGGCAAGTATGCTTTAATTTAACTACATATATTTTTCAGCGCTTTGCCTCTGACAGGTTAGCCACCCATGGGCTCAGTAGTCACAGCGGCTGTCATTATGTGGTCTTTCGAGACCACGCTCTCTTACTGTGATACCACACCCCCTCACGATGAGGCCACGCCCACTCCGCTTCTGTGGGGGGGGGGCCCATTTTGACTGCTCTCACTGGGAGCCTCAGACCCTAGAAACTGCCCTAATTATAGGCATAGCATATATTGACTATTGTTAGGAAAAGGTCAAGGTATGTGGTTAAGGCCCCTACTTACCAACTTTTAATTTGTCACCTCCAAGAGAGTTCCTGGAAGGGAGATTCAGCTGGTCGCTAAGGGGGGACAGGGCCTGGAGCTTATTGTCATTATTATTTCCAGGCTTAATAGGATACATTTATTGTAGTGTGCACAGGGCCTGATTCAGAGTAGGGAATAGAGAGAAATATCTCTCTCAAGTGATCATCTTGGTGAAACCATGCTGCACTGCAGGTGGGGCAGATTTAAAATGTGCAGAGAGATTTAGATTTGGGAGGGAGGTGTCCAAACTGACATCTAAATTGTAGAGTAATAATAATAAAGCTGTGCAGTATTTGTGAGGTACATGTAAAAGCAGCCAGTATTTACCCTACATGCAAAAAAAAACAAAATTATTTACACCCCTTGCATTGCAACATGGTTTGTCCAAGTACACAGTTAAGTGCTATCTCTATTCTCTATTCACAACTCCGAATCAGGCCCACAGTGCACACATAACACCTCCCAAAGCGTATTATTGGAACTGCAACTGACTCTTACCAGACTGCTTCTGAAGAGAACACAGGAAAAGAAGTGCACACAGTATGAAGTTAGGGCACATACTATGCTTTCTCCCAGGGATCTTCCTTTGTTCTTCTACCTGGAGAACGCTCTCTCGGCAGGAGACCTATGATGTGTGGAGAAAGCTGCCTGGCGTCGTGCATATATTACTGTGTGGCCCAACTTTTAAGCCAGCTCTTGTTTCTCTATAAGCTCTTCTGTGTAGAGAAAAGCTCATTTTAAAAAATATATAAAAAGATGTATTGTGGGTGGTCAAAGGCAGGTGCAGCTATCGGAGGATGGTGGGCAACACAAGTGAGCTGCGTAATATTGCTTGTTGGCGATTGCACAGGTTATGCAGATTGGCGCTTTCTTGAGTCTATATCATGCTTTTGTACACATGTTTTTCCTTTTCTGCAAAACAGGGAGTTTGTAGTTTTATTGATACCTAGTAGCGAATGTGTGTTGTTTCTGCAAGTTATGCTCAGCACAAGATAGAAAGAAAGCAAAGCACAAGATATCTAACAACTGCATCAAAATCTATTTTTATGTTCATTTGGAAACATGGATGTCTCTGCTTTAAAAAAAAAAATGTGGTGACAGACACAGGGCTGTAGAGAGCCTGTGCTCCACAGGGGGGCGCCATTGTGTCCCCCAGCTAAGGGTAGATCTGGGGGGTGGTTGGTTGGTTAGATCAGTGCAATCGCTCTCCTACCTCCTATCAGGTGCAGGTAGAGCCTCCTTGTACTCACTGAGCTGCTGTCGCTGACAAGACTAGAAGAGGGGGAAGAGTGAAGGACCCGGGTCCTCCGCTGGGCCCCTCCAGCATGCATGGCTCTGAGTAATCAGCCCCCCCCCCCTTTGAAGCCCCTGGACAGACAGACAGCAGACACACATGTATACCTTTAATTTATCAAAATAACTAATGTTGACTGTAGTAAAAAGGTAATGATTCCATGCTTTAAGAACACACACAAAAAAAATAACAGCACTGGACTAGCCTGGACTCCCACAACTGATGGTAAGTTTTCTATATAACATCAAAGTAAAAATATCCTTATTATACATGCTATAGTCATTTTAGTCATAGGATGGCAGATGCCTCTTGTACATTTTTTCTTCTGCTGATAGTATAACAGATAGCTTTTTTCTTCACCTTGAACTGTTATTGTTCCTGTGAACTAACAAAAGATGTGTTGATTAAGCTAACAAGAAACAAATATATTTATCTCTATATATATAAAATAAAGTCCCCGGTTTAGGGGTTTGTCTGCTCGTTTGGGCTAATCTCTTCACCCACTGGATGGATTTTGATGGGGTTTTCACTATTCTATACAGTATTGATGGAGGAAGGTTTAATGTAGCTGAGCAGGGACTATTTTAGTAAAGAAAGTGACCAAAAAAAATCTTGCAACAGGCTGCTGTTAAGGAGCTAGGGTGCTGAAACAGCAAGAGAGCATATGAAACTGAGGCTTGGAATGTAAAAAAACTGTTGTGCTGTGTGACTGACTGCTGCTGCAGAGCCAATCGTGACTGACTGCTGCTGCAGAGCCAATCAGAGATAGCAATGTGCCTTTTGCTTAGCAGCAGCCTAGAGAGGGCAGGGAGTCAGGGACTGAGCAGGATCACATCTGAGGCAGACAGAGAGACAGCCTCCAACTAACCCAAGAAGATGCCCTGATGCAGACAAAACCTGTAAGAAACCAGGGGAGGCATAGCGATCAGGAATTGATATAAAAAACAACTATGATTTCCATTCGATGGTGGCAAACAACGGACCGCCACCAGCAAATGGTAAAAACACTACCATCTGAACAAAAACATTGATGATTAGTAACCATCGGATTCCAATGTCTATCCCTATGCTGAACCTGCAGGCTGACTCTAGCCACTACTCCTCCACCGTGAAGTGCTCCCTCTCCAGCGTGATGTTCCCACTCAGCCATCTGCCCTCGGTGAATAGGAGGCACCTCCCATGCAAGTCAGTGCTGTTTCGTTTTTTGGGGCATCAAGGCAAGGAATCTCTACAGGAAGCCCAGGAAATAGAGAGTACATTGTGCAAAAAGGATATTGCTTATATCGTTTCACAGCCGGGGAGGGGTGCCCATGGAGGCTGCAGATATATGCACCAGTGCCCCAGCCTCGGGGACATGCTGATGATAATGCTTACAGTAGTTGCAATACAAATCTCTTATCCATGATCCTCCTGCCCTTCCCAGCACATCCCAGTGGCTGGGCCCCAGCCAGCTGCAGGATAGCAGCAGGGGGTTTTGTGGTGACACTGGTGAGATGAAGAGGGCAGGAGTGAGAAGCATGGGGTTGTGATGAGATGCAGGGGGTTGTGGTGTGATACAGAGCCCTATGGTGTGATTCAGGGGGCTGTGGTTAGACGCAGGAGTGAGAAGAAGGGGCCTGTGGTGAGATGCAAGGGGCTGTAGTGAAATATAGGCAAGGCCATGATGACGCACCTCAAACCAACCACCCCCTTCTTCATGAGACCTGGATGAGATGAGGCCATGAGTGGGACAACCTAAATGAGTTGACCAGATAGAATAAAATATATCTTAGTACCCCTGTTTAAATAATAACTAACATAGAACTCGTATTATTTTTGAAATAAGTAATTTATCATGTCATTTTCCTGTGAATGCTTAAATGTTTCCAGGTTGGCATCTATTAACGCTGTTTAAGTCCCTTTCAGCATTGTGTCAGCTGTTTATCATGTCACAGAGGAGATAGTCTGACAGCTGTTTCTATCCCCGCATTATCATATCTGAACACAGGAGATTCTGCTTTGTGTTTCAATAAATTAGAAGAGTCGTTCCCAAGGTAGAGAGGACATAACCCATGTGTAGTATGCTGCAGTATACAAATCTTAATTCCATATGCAGGCATTAATGACAAAGAAATACATATATTTCACAGCTGTTACAGTCAAAAGGTCCAGATAGCCTGTTCAATTTCTGTCCTGCATTAAGAAAATACCATTCCTGTTTGTTTTAATACATTTTAATACATTTTTACTATCTCTTTATGCCAGGACTGGACAATTACCAGTCACCATGGTGACTGAACAATTTGCTGTGGCAACAAACCGCATGCTCACCACAACAGAACAGGGCTGTCAATTATAAATCCCTCCCCAGTGCATTGGCCGGGAAATATTTGAATTGGTTCCTGATCTTTACATCTCCCAAATCCAGGCTCAGGGGCCTATTCATTAAACGTAAAAATTCAATGGAGATAATTAGCTTTAGAACTCTCATGGAGTTCTAGCTAATTATAGGTGGAATTCATCATTCCACCTCTCCATCAGTGCCAGATTAATGTCCACATGGGCCTGGAGCTGAAAGTTATGAAGGGCCTATTGTGTGCCGCTGCAGGGGGTGTGACCAGCGCTGCAGCAGTGTGACTGGTGATGTGGGGTTGTGACTAGTGTGGTGTAGCTGTGATTTACATAGGGGTGTGGCCTGTGTTGTGGGTGTGTTTTGACTTCATACAGTGCCATAACCGCAGGTATGCGACCGGTGATGCTGCACAGAGCGCAGGGCTCTGTTTGCAGCACCATCGCTACCCTATGGCCTTTGTTACTGGCTAGCAGGGTGCTTGCACCCTGCAGCCAGTATCACTGCTGCAGTACTGCCCAGACAGACACCCTGCTGTCTTTGCAGCCTCCTCCGGATGCTCTGGGCAGTGTTGCACTTCCAGGTGCCGGTGGCCCAGGCCCCTCTACACGACAGCATGACGTCATGTGGTTATGGGGCAGTGCCGGCACAGGGCGCTCTGGAGCCAGCTGTTTGTGTGTGTGACACTCTGGACGGCTTGTATAAAACACACTGACCCGTTTATGTAAGCAATGTTTCAGAATTTGTATTTGTCATTTTGCTAATCCTGACGAAATAATGAATACAAGTTCTGAGACGTTGATTACTTAAATGTATTCTAGTGTGTTTTATACAAGCCGACAGTCATAATGTCAATATTGATTATGTTGACATTAAAGTTAATTTAAAAATGACTGTGTGTGTGTGGGGGGGTTAGGCCGGTATACAATCGGGAAACCGGCTGCCTTAATACCGACAGCCGGCTTCCCGACTGTCATATCCCGGCGAGGGTGAAATGCCGGGCGTCTATATCTAGACGCCTGTCATTTCCCCGATGCCGGGAGACAGGCGCCTGGCATCCCGATCGAAGGGATGCCGGGCGCCGCGAGCGGACAGCCACGGGGGGGGGGAGGGTTAGGCTAGGGAGAGGGAGGGTTAGTGTTAGGCACCCCCCGGGGGACTTGGGTTTAGGCAGCGAGGAAGGGGGGGTTAGGGTTAGGCACTTAGAAGGGGGATTAGGGTTAGGCACTTTGGGAGGGAGGTTAGGGTTAGGCACGCCTAAGGAGGGTTAGGTTAGTTTATACTTACCTTAGCGACGATCGGGATTTCCAGCGCTGTCGGGCTTCTGCTGCCGGGAACTCTGCTTTTGTCGGCCAGGCGGCCAGCGGTATTTCATACCGATTCCGGTTAGGCTCTAGGGCAGGGGAACCTTTTCTCTTCCAAGGGCCATTTTATAACATTATTCGCGGGCCAGGTGCAGGCCACGCTCCCTCCATGTGACATTACATGAGGCGGGGCCACAATCCCTGGCGATTACAGCTATGCCCGGGGCATCCTAAGGATTTTCCAGGGAGCTGTAAGGGCTCCTGGCGGCACTGGTGCATCGATTCTGGCTGCAGGGTGCTATTCTAGGCACCCTGGTAGCCAGATGAGACTAGCAGAGAAAAGTTCAGAGGGCCAGACCAAATGACTCCGCGGGCCTTATACGGCCCCTAGACCTGAGGTTTCCCATCCCTGACCTAGGGGAAGGTTAAGGCTAGGCGGCGGGGGAGGAGGATAGGTTTAGACACTGCACGGAGGGTTAGGCATTAGGGGAGGTTACAGTTAGATTGGGGGGGCGTGGCTAAGGTTAGGCCCTATAGGGAGGGTTAGAGGTAGGGATTAGGGTTAGGCTGTGCCGGGGCGTTAGGCACTAGGGGAAGGTTAGGGTTAGGCTGCAGGGGGAGGAGTGGGTTAGGCACTACAGGGAGGGGTAGGGATTAGGTTTAGGGATGGGGGTAATACTCATCGGAAGGCAGGAGCAGCAGAGGTCATGACTGCTGGGACCCGGAAGCCGCGCTGGAGCTGCTACAGCCATCAGGAGCATGTTAGTGGGCCAACAGGGATGATATGTCGGCATTCCATCACTGTCTACATGATGAATGTCGACATATAATACCACACCCACTTTAGTCCCCATAAGTGTGCCTCAAGCTCCTGTACCCTCTCTATTTACCAATGTGTGATATATATATATATATATATATATATATGTTATATATACAGTATATCACACAAAATCAATCGGGACTCACAGTCCAAACTAAAGGCAGGGTGCCCAGGTGCCCTCCCAAGGAATATTCATACAGTAGGTGCTTGTTCAATCCTAGGAAAGAAGAGGGGGCACTCCGGGACTTGAATGCACAAAGTATTTACTTGAAAATTACCGACATTTCAGAGCCCACCCAACTCTTTTATCAAGGTTGGCTCTGAAACGTTGGTCATTTTCAAGTAAATACATTGTGCACTCAAGTCCCGGAGTGCCCCCTCTGTCTTTCCTAGGATTGAACAAGCACCTACTGTGTGTGTGTGTATATATATATATATATATATATATATGTATACACATACTGTACGTATGTATGTATGTATATATATATATATATCTACACATACTGTATATATATATATATATATACATATATATATATATATATACATATTTATACATTATATGCTCCTGTACCCACCTAATTTAACACACACATATATAGCCATGTAAATAAATATATATACAAAACAAATATATATACAAAACAAATATATATACAAAACATACATAAATTGTACACAGGGGCCAAACATTACACTGACCTGTGGAATGTGACATGCTGGGCTGAAGTGCCTTCCCTCCTGAACTAGGCGATTGGTCTGGTGCACAGTCACAGGACACAGCTCTGCAGTAGGATGTACAGGAGGCGGAGCTTAAGGCACATAGGGGCGGGGCTTCGGCGGGCTGTAGTGGGTGGGGCTTAGGTCGAGCAACCGAGAGGAGAGGTTGGGGGTGACAATGGGCTCAGCTTCGGGCGGCCAGTAAGTGAGTGAGCTGGGAGGTGAGTGAGCCGATAAGTGAGTCAGCTGGGCTGTCGGTGGTGACAGGAAAAAAAAATCTTTTTTTTTTCCTGTCTGCACTGCAGTCCTTGTATCCTGTGGGCCTATTTTCAATGGGAGGCCTGGAGCTGTAGCTCCATCCGCCCCATTGTTAATCCGGCCCTGCTCTCCATAAGTATCTATTCCGAAAAGCTGTCATTTTTGCGATGACAGCTTTTCGAGAAATAGATATTTTTCCCTGCCTACACTACCTTATCGCATCTGTAAACAGTGATGCGCATGCGCTGTTACATCTGTAAAACCAGCGCATGCGCAGCACTGCCTACAGATGCGGTAAGTTTCGTACCCCCCCCCCGACCCCCCCACCCCTCCCCCCTCCGCTCACCTTCCCCCCCCCCGACTTACCTGTCCATGCAGCAGCCTCCGGCTCCATCCTGCTGGTCTGTCATGTGGTTTCCCAGCAGACCACATGACAGATTAGAAAAAAAAATAAAAATTTTTTTTCTTTTTCTAAACTTTCTTGTGCTCTGCTGGGGAGCACACATGACAGACCAGCCTCCGGAGCCTGAGGACGGAGCAGAGCGCCGGAGGGACTCGTCGGGGGACCTGCACACGCTGATACAGGTTAGTGGATTCTGCTATTTGCCACCTCACAGTGGCGAATAGTAACTGCGTCAAATTCCGAAAATTGATAATTTTCGGAATTTGATGAATACCATAATTTCCACATCCCCATACTAATGTATGGGGAGTGTGGAAATTAACGCAGGGGAACTTAGCAAGGCGATATCTGTGATATCTCCTGTGTTAAGTCTGTTCATGAATACCAAAATAACGTTATTTAAGGAAAATGTCCTTAAAAACGTTATTTTAGTGTTGATGAATAGGCCCCTCAGTGTGAGAACTCTGTGTTATTTCCATGACAAGAGAAACACTATGACATTCATCACAACAATTGCAAAGGATACCCTAAAAAAAAGGGAAAAAACTTTTTTAGGGCACAGACTGGTATCAGGTGTTTGATCCGGGTTGGGTACGGGATGTCGGCGGTGGTCAGAATCCCAATGCCAGCATCCCAACAGGGTTAGGATACCCAAGTCTCCCTCCACCAGGGGCGTATTTATAATGGGTGCAGGGTGTGCAGTGCACACGGGCCACTGGGTCCAGGGGCGCGCACTGCACACCCTGCACCCATATTTTCTAATACCTCTCTGAGGTTCTGCATCGGGTGTCTCAGCCCTGCACAAAACACTGGAAAATGGCCACTGTGCCATTTTCTCGGTGGCCTGTGCATGCGCAGTAGACTCTGGGCACAGACGGCTACAGGGGAGAGAGGAAAGGGCCCCAGACGGGGAATGCACATGGGCCCCCTCCTCTCTTAATACGCCCCTGCCCTCCACACACCTTAAACCTAACCCTCCCCCCTAGTGTCTAAACCTAACCCTCTCCCTAGTGCCTAACCCTAACCTCCCCCCCGCAGCCTAGTGCCTAACCCTCCCCCTAGTGCAGTGTTTCCCAACCACGGTCCTCAAGGCAGACTAACAGTCCTGGTTTTAGTGATATCCATGATTGGTGCACAGATGGTTAAATCAATATAACTGAGGTACTAATTAAGTCACTTGTGCTCAAGTATGGCTATCCCTAATACCTGGACTGTTAGTGCACGTTGAGGACCGTGGTTGGGAACCCTTGCCCTAGTGCCTAACCCTAACTCTACTCCTAGTGCCTAACCCTAACTCTACCCCTAGAGCCTAACCCTAAACCCTAACCCTCCCCTAAGCCAGCTACATACTGTTGGGATGCCGGCGGTCGAGATGCAGGCTCCGGGGATTCTGACTGGTGTCAGGATTCTTACGCTGGCATTCTGAACGTCGGCACCCCGCACGCCAGGATTTCAACTGCATCCTGTTTGACCCACGTCAGGCTGGCAAATTGTGATGGGAACTGCTCAATATCTTTTTCAGGTAATTTGTGCTGTATAACACAGTATAGAATATTTTGGGAGTACATGCATCCCAGAACAATAGCAGAATACATGACTGTGACCAAGAAAGATGGACATTGTGATCTTGGTGGTCAGGTGTGGGGAGCGAAGGGGAAGAATCAAACCTTGGAGAGAGATATTTACCAAAGCAATCAGCTTCTAACAGTCATTTTTAAAACACAGCCTGTAAAATGGCAGTTAGGAGCTGATTGGTTGGTACTTTATCTCTCTCCACTTTATCTCTTTCCAAGGTTTGATACAGCACCTCCTAGTGTTTTCAGTTTGGTACATTTAGAAAATATGGATTACTTGTGAGGTTTGCAGGTGCCTTAGGCAAAGCTTCACATTACCGCCCCTAATTCCCCAATACACTCTTTCAATCTGTTTACATAAAACCTACACTTAGGGGCACATTCAATTAGCCGCGGGGTTTACCCCGCGGCTAATTGACGCACTTGACAGGATTCAATTAGCGGGGATTCCATGCGCGGGTGTCCCTGAGACCCCGCGCGCGAGTCCCCGCTGTTTGATTTTACCTCGCACCTCATGTAGGTGCAAGGTAAAATCAGCGTGAGGCCGCCCTATTCGGCCTCACGCGAGCAATATTAACACACTGATTCCGCAGTTCTCGCGGAATCAGTGTGTTCTCGCGTGGAAGTCCTGTTTTTTTGACGCGGGGAAAAAGCTATTCTATTGAATAGCTTTACCCCGCGCCGTGGGACTTTCACACATCAATTCAATTACGGAGAGGTCCCGCGGGTAATTGAATATGCCCCTTACGTGTTTAACAAAGTCTATAACTGGGAGAGTAATTTTTCACATGCACACCCTGCCTGTAAGTGTACTGTATTATACTTTGCTACAGAACCATAGCACCCAATATGCCCATTCACCTTCGCCCCATCAACCCCATTTAACAAATCACCCACCTCCCCCCACACTTAGCACTCATTAACCCGCTCTTCTCTAAGGGGTCTATGTACTAAGGGCCTGATTCAGACCCGGTCGCTATCTGCTGTCCGCTCGCTGCTGATGATGTTTGCTAATCTGCGCATGCGCGAACTACTCATAGCGATAGCCCGCTCACCCGGCAAAGACAGCCCAGTATAATGAGTGACAGGAGAGGCCGTTTGTGGGTGGTAACAGGGGCAGTCCAGTAAAAACGGGGGAGTGGAGGTGCGAACGCAGGCGTGCAGGAGTGTTTCAACTCCATTTCAGAGGCGTGCATAATTAACAGCCAGCGTCATAGTACACGTCACCAGCCATTTTTTTTACACTGAAATGCTCACAGTGATAGCGGTAGCCCACGGTCTACCACAAGCTCTGCGTATGCAGCCGATGGTTTCTGCTTGTACCGATGTATGCAGTCAATTAATAGAGTAGCAGGTGCTACTCATTGTATTGTATAGTAGCAAAGTGGATGCGTAAATTAGCATCTTTTTGTTTGTAATTTGGATATTGTGAAAGATACCAATGCCCAAAAACTTTGATTTAACCCACAAAAGTCCATATATTTGTAAAGTTCACAAATACATGTTTTTTTTGGGGGGGGGGATTTTAAAGTGATAGTGTTTTTTGGCTGTGGAACTGTACATTCCAGCATGCTACTCCAGGGTAAATACATTCCTTTTTAGCAATACTGTTGCAGGCCAGGGCTCGAGTTGTGCCATATTTTTTTATTTTATTTAATGTTGGAAGATTGAACCAAATACATTTTATCATTGAAATAAAGTATAATATTTTTTTTTTAGATTTATTAACATTCAAAATACTTAATAATAATAATAATAATAATAATAATAATAAAAAAAATGTTTTATAAATGCATCATTGCATTGTTTTTTGGTTTCAAATAACAAAAGAAAACAATTAAAATCTTTAAAAATACATGATTATCTAGCCAAATTTGGTTTAGGATTACCATCAAAAAATTAAGATGTGGACACACTTGCAGATGTGGGTGGGGAAAGTGGGTTTGTGCCACCACTAGATGTGCCTCCTACACCTCCTACAAACACATCACCGCAAAATGTGGCAGGCCCATCACATGGAACGATACAATATCAAGATAAATCTTGTGGTCCTTCCAGGGGCACTAACCAGATTACAATTTTGGACATACATAAGGTAAGTTCTGGGTGAAATAAATGAAAGATCATCAATCGGATTTTTTTTTCTTTGCAGCCGACTCCAGAAAGCTAAATTTACAGATCCGTGGGGAACGTGGCGGACCCTGCTGGAAGCTCGGTCCAGCCACAACAGGGCACTGGTCCCCCTCACCTTCTATTGGACCAGTCAGATGTTCTTTCATCTCCCTGACATCTTGGCTTATGGACCTTAGAAAGGAGTTTTGCTCCAACATGCTGGCCTGGACAGCCTCCATGGCTGCTGCTTGCCTTAACACTGCCACCCTAAGCCCATCCAGGACTTCGGTAAGGGTGGCAGTGGAGGATGGGGGAGGCACAGTTGATTAGCTTGTGCCGTCACCTCATCCATCTGAAGGCTTTCAGCCATGTCACTTCCTATAAAATGGAAGAAATTGATATTATTTTTGGAAACAAATACAAAAAAAGACTGATAGAGAGACAGGTGTATGCAAATAATTACCAGACTCAGTATGTGTGTCATCTTGTGGAGGGTCCTGATGTTTGATTTTTGCCTCCTCCACTAACCTCCAATCTAAGGGCCTGATTCAGAGCCGCTCGTAAGCGGCCGCTCGTTCGCTCCGAGCGGTGTTCGCACATCTGCGCATGCGTATGGGTCGTAATGTGCATGCGCCAACCAGTCATTGCGGTCGGAAATCCAGCGCTCACAAAATAGCGAGTGCCTGCTAATTTGAGTGACAGGATGAGGCGTTTGTGGGTGGTAACAGGGGAAGGTGCTTGAAAACGGGGAGTGGAGATCCGAATGCAGGCGTGCCAAACGGTCAAAACGGGCGTTTTAAGGGTGTGCATAATTAACAAAGCAGCGTCATCGACCACGTCACTTGGTTGTTTCTTAGCCTGAACTGTTCGTATGATTGCGGTAGGAAAATCCTACCACAAGCACAACGAGCAGTTCAGACGCCTTTCGATGTACTCGATTAATCAAATAAATAGCGGAGATGACGTAGGATGCGAGCGGCCAGGGGGCGTCTTTACAAAATAGTGAGTGCATGTTTCGTTCGCTCGCTCAGACATAGAGGCGTCAATAAACATGTGTAATTCTGCACACCCTGAGTCTGGATTTTGATAGGACTTTAACTAAATACACTGTTGCACTTGCATAATTCGACCACATTCATATTTTTGTTATTTTTTTTTTTTTCAATTTCTGAAAAAACTCTTAGGGTTACGTCAAAGAAGACCAAGGCCTCGGCAGGCAGATTCGCCACCCACCTCTGAAGACCCCTCCCCCTAACCATCAGCCCCACCCACCCCTGAAGATGCCTCCCCCACCTACTCTTCCTCACCCATCCCAGAACCTGCCTCCCCAACCCACTCCTCACCCATCCCAGAACCTGCCTCCCCCACCCACTCCTCCTCACCAATCCCAGAACCTGCCACCCCCACCTACTCCTCACCCATCCCAGAACCTGCCTCCCCCACCCACTCCTCCTCACCCATCCCAGAACCTGCCTCCCCCACCCACTCCTCACCCATCCCAGAACCTGCTTCCCCCACCCTCTCCTCCTCACCCATCCCAGAACCTGCCACCCCCACCCACTCCTCCTCACCCATCCCAGAACCTGCCTCCCCCACCCACTCCTCCTCACCCATCCCAGAACCTGCCACCCCCACCTACTCCTCCTCACACATCCCAGAACCTGCCTCCCCCACCCACTCCTCCTCACCCATCCCAGAACCTGCCTCCCCCACCCACTCCTCCTCACCCATCCCACAACCTGCCTCCCCCACCCACTCCTCCTCACACATCCCAGAACCTGCCTCCTCCACCCACTCCTCCTCACACATCCCAGAACCTGCCTCCTCCACCCACTCCTCCTCACCCATCCCTCATAAAGCCTCCCCCACCCACTCCTCCTCACCCATACATCATGATGCCTCCCCCACCCACTCCCCCGGAAGTCAAAATTGGGCTGCTTCTGCCCAAAAAGTGCAGTACCAAGGAGATGAAGATACATATGTCACATATGCAATTATGCAATGTATATCAAATTTAGGAACCAGAAAAGAATGCACTGTGAACGCAGCATTCACCTCAGTAGCCAATGTTAAACACTGTGCAGTACTATCTGTCAAAGGGAAACACACAAATTATTCATGGCTATGGTGGGTGAGTTTTATGTCAAACTGTTATGATTTAATAACAAAAACTTAATTAATAATTTTTCTTTTTCTTTACATTTCAGTGGAACAAGAGGAGACACTTAGGGAGAAGTATTGAGGAGGGAGGTGAGCACAATTTCCGATGCGTTACAGTTGATTTTGGAGGCTTTTAGACGCATTCAAAATGCCATATAATCATTTTTGTTCTGTTAAAATAAAAATATTTTTTTTGATCCCAAAAAGTGGGATTGAGAGGAAGAAGGACCTAAAAAGTGTTGTATAACCTAATGTTGATGATCTAAAGATCTGATTTATCTCAATATGTACAACCAGTGTTAGGTTAATTATTGATTCCAAGAGCCGTTCTGATCACTGTCATACTATATCCTTAAATATATGTATTTCGAGATCTACCCCTGATGAAGTCTTGACGTAACACGAAACGCGTAGGGTTTACACTAATGGTGGACATTATGTTATAAACCTTCATTCATTTGTAAGGTGTGGAAAATCTATTTTTATCTGTATAAAAGATGTTGATGTATTAACATATTTATACATTTATCTATCTGAATTTGCGAATTTTTTAATAAAGATTGTTTTACATTGTATTAATGTTGGCCTTTGGGCCTATCTTGGGTGTTTTTCTGGTATGAGGGTATCTTATAGAACCTCAAGAAGGACGTTAAAACAAGTTTTGTCATATGAACTCTCCGATCAACTCTGAAAAGCGAGCACGAAAGTTGTTATCTACATTCACAAAACAGAAATAACTGGAGCCTATAAACCCTGAAGGGATTGTTATTTACGAAGAATATAAGAATTGTCTGTATTATTAAGTGTGTTGTAGCGCCCTTGAATAATTGTTTTATATATATATATATATATATATATATATATACAATATCTATGTATCTATCTATCTACCTATAGATATATATATATAGATATATATATATAGAGAGAGATATCTAAATAAATAAAAGTAAATAATCCTAAAAATATATATATACATATATATATATATATATATATATACATATATATATATATTGAGAGCTTGCTAATATAATTAGCCAAACAAAGTGGGTGGAAGTCCAATTTACTAAATGCAGCATATGTAAATTGGTAGTTTGAAAAAAAAAAAAAAGTGCTGCGCTTTTACACTGATTGCAATTGCAGCATTTAAAGGGTACATTGAAAGCTCTGCTGAGAATGCAACAAGGGCTGCGATCGCTTCCGAAAGTCCTCGTACCAATGTTTATCAACACTTCCTGTAGATGACTTGGGCAACTGGGCAGCTCAATGTACTCTAATGGGCGTCTGCATACACAAAGTGATCGTTCGCTTTGACATGGTGGGCGTGCTTATGCTTTGGCGAGCGATCACTTCTCATGGCGTAACTTGGGAAAATTTGCATACTCATCTAGCGAGCGCCCGCAGATAGCAACCGGGTCTATATCAGGCCCTAAGCCTTGGTGAGAGATAAAGTGGAAGGAGATAAAATACCAACCAATCTGCTCCTGTCATTTTTGAAACACAGCCTGTAAAACATACTTGCCGACTATTAAATCTTCCTCCCCTTGAGAAGCCTGGGGAGGTGAAGCAGGTAGGCGGAGTTGGGGGCAGGGCCAACCGGATTGTGTTGTTAAGCCCCGCCCCTGTCGGGAATTCACCGCGATCATGCATAATTAAAATAGGTGGCGGAGCTAAATGACACAATTCTCATAGAGTCGCATCATTAGGCCCCGTCCCCAACCCTCAGAACCGCCGATCCCCGCTAATATTCTTCCCAGGGGAGAATATGCGGGAGAAGTGCCTACCCTTCCGGGGGTGCGGGGGGTTACCCGAAAAATCGGGAGCCTCCCGCGAAAACCAGGAGGGTAGGCATGTTAGGAGCTTATTCGTTGGCACTTTATTATTATTATTATCATTTATCTAGATGGCGACACAAGTGTTCCGCACCTCCTTACAAAGTACATAAACAAATTGTAGACAAGCGACTTACAGAACAATACAATACAGGACCAGAACATGGATAATATATATTGCTACACTGGCGACCATAACACCAAGATAAGTAACAGAGCACAAGCAACCAAGTGCTAGGTGCCGTAGTGGTGAGTAAGAAGTAGATGAAACTAAAGTAGGGAGATGCACAAGAGGGTAGAGGGCCCTGCTCGTAAGAGCTTACATTCTAAAAGGGAGGGGAAGACAAACAGGTTTGACACAGATGGGGTAGATGGGGAGGAAGGAGCATGTAGCAGAGAGTTAGAATGATAGCTGGAAGGCTTTGATGAAGTAGTGGGTCTAGAGAGCCCGTTTGAAGGATTGCAAAGAGGTGGAGAGTCTGATGGGGAGTGGGAGAGAGTACCAGAGGTGGGAATCAGTGCTGGCAAAATCTTGTAGGCAGGAGTGGGAGGAAGTAATAAGCTGGCATGAAAGGCGGCGTGCATTCTTTGAACGAAGAGAGCGGAGAGGAGAGTGAAAGGAGATGAGATCAGAGATGTATATGGGAGAAGATTGGGTGAGGGCTTTGTAAGCGGAGCGTGAGAACTTTAAATTGGGTTCTAAAAGGGAAGGGGAGCCAGTGGAGGGCTTGTAGGAGAGGGGAGGCAGATGTAGAGCATTTGGAGAGGAAGATAAGCCATGCAGCAGCATTAAGAATAGACTGGAGAGGAGAGAGATGGGATTTGGGGAGGCCAGCTAGGAGGAGGTTACAGTAGTCCAATCTGGAGATGACCAGTGAGTGCATGAGGGTTTTAGTAGCATCCTGGGTGAGATAGGGTCTGATCTTAGAAATATTTTTGAGATGGAAACGACAGGACTGTGAAAGGTTCTGGATATTTGGTTTGAAGGAGAGGGATGAGTCCAGGATAACTCCAAGACAGGGCACCTTGGGACTAGATGAGATAGTTATTCCATCAATTGATAAAGAAATAGTGGGAAGTGAGGTATGTGGGAGGGTGGGAAGACGATCAGCTCTGTCTTAGAAATATTAAGTTTAAGAAATCGCTGGGACATCCACGGAGAGATAGCAGAGAGACAGTTGGAGATATGAGTCAGAAGAGAGGGGGAGAGATCAGGGGAAGAAAAGGTAGATTTGAATATCATCAGCATAGAGATGATAATGGAGGTCAAAAGAGCGGATGAGTTCACCTAGAGAGGAAGTATAGAGGGAGAATAGGAGAGGTCCAAGAACAGAACCTTGGGGAACACCTACTGTAAGAGGCTGTGGGGGGGAAGAGGAGTCATGGGAGGAAACTTTATCTCCATTCACTTTACCTCTCTCCAAGGCTTAGTACATAGACCCCTAAGTATCCATTTATCAAATCCTCACAGCACCCATTAACAAATTTGTCCATCCTGTCAGCACCCATTAACCGCCCCTCACCCTTGAATCTGGAGGTATGATTTCTCCACCATGGAATCTTCTTGAATGAGTGGATTCAGTTAGAATGCTACCTAAGGTACTTACTGTGTCTCATTGCTGGAATTCTGAGACTTATTTCACCCTTTCCTACAGTCCATAGACTACAATTAGCTCACAAACTTTTTAGGTGTCTGAGGGATGGCAGCATGGTACCATGAATTATTGCGTTATCGCATCCCGTCCCCACAGTGTATTGCCATGATTCGTGGCATTGTGCATGGAAGGATCAGCTGGTGCTACCATTAGGCAGCTCCTCGACGGCAAGGTTGTGGCATGTAAAGTCCCATGACCGAAAGTTATCGTCCTTCATCACTTTTTCCCTCTGCTGCGACCGGCTTTGACTATGGTGGAAAGCAGAAAGTGTTGTGCGTTCCACCTGTACACAGGAACCCGGAATCAGCTGGTTCACAATTGAGATGCAGAATGTAGAGAAGTCCAAGAGAAAAGCTCACATCATCCACCAAAACCCACAAATGTCGCAGATTTTCCTTTTCATCCAATAGAGATGCGCAGTTAAATCTGCCATTTTAGTGTACCTTAATTCTCGCCAATGCACACAATGCTGAGAATCGATTTGTCTTGGCAATATATTGTGCAGTAATGTTACAGTGCCTTTGAATAAGTGCATAGTACATAGACATGGGACTCAAAAAATAATTTAAAAAAAAAGTGTGGCTGGCTGATTGGGACAAGTTTTTTATGTTGCTTTTTTCTATAATCTAGTGTTTGAAAACTCCCATGTATAAAAATATAGCAGTGCCTGGATCACATCATACATCAGTCCATCTGGACAGCAGCCTTGTCAGCCAATCAGGAGACGGTCAAGTGTGTGAGGTGCTGAGAAGTTGGTCTTGGGGAAGGAGGGAAGTTAGGCTGAAACTTTGCATAGTGCGCTGAGAACCCTTGTGTCAGCCCTGATAGAGGGAGTGAATCACAACGTCACTGGACGGTCCACTGATTTGGGAAAATGGGTGAATCCGGGAGGCTGGCCTACTTTCTTGAGAATCTGGGATATATCTGTGAAATTGGATAGTCTTCAAGACTTTCTGGTAGGATAGGCAAGTATGCGCCAGCCTCTAGAGAAATAGGCGGATTTCACAGGTAATATATGGTAGAATTCTGTCTGTATAATACGGCATTACCCCAGTACATGTATATACACTTGTCACACTGGGATGGTTCTTGGACCTAGATCTGCCTGTCACTGGAAGCTAAGAATGTCCAGATATAACAGCAAGCTCTGTGCTATATATGTGATTAGAGATGCAGGGCCTGATTCTATTAGCAGTCGCCCGTCTGTGACTTTATGCAAATACCGTTACAAACTCCTTCCCTTGTGTACATCCGTGCCTATGAATGTGCCAGGACTGTACACGCAGTTCTACCGGATGGTGCATACTTAGGGGTCTATTTACTAAGCCTTGGATGGAGATAAAGTAAGTGGAGTTAAAGTACCAGCCAGTCAGCTCCTAACTGCCATGTCACAGACTGTGTTTGAAAAATGACAGACTCCACATCAGTCACAGCATCAAAACTTGCACTAGCTCTATGACGGGTGCAATTTCCCCATCCGAGTATCGCCTCCCATGTGTGCGGCAATGTACGCAACTTCTTTCACTGACAAGATCGTGTCACCACACAGAAACGCTGACTACAGTGGCGTATCTATAATGGGTGCAGTGTGTGCGGGGCGCACCGCACACCCTGCACCCATTTTTTTTTTAAACTTACCTGTCCGTGGTCCTGCGTCGGGTCTCAGTGCTGCGCAGAACACCGGAAAATGGCCACCATGGGCCATTTACTGGCGTTCTGCGCATGCGCAGTAGACTCCGGGCACGCTCTAGCGCCCGGAGTCTACTAAGGCACCTGTGGCTGGTTAGGCCACCAGGGAGAGAGGAGGGGGCCCCGCACAGTGAGTGCACACGGGCCTCCTCCTCTCTTAAGACGTCCCTGGCTCACTACATTTTCAATACACTTCTCCCTGCGTGCGCTTGAATAATAACTTTGGACAGAGATAATCAGGACACGTGCGCAGTAGCATAAAATCGCTCTAAGTGCGACATCGGCAGTGCATACACCTCTGAATTAGGCCCACAATCCCTCTTACCCAGGGGCTTCATCGATGTAGCGACTTTTGCAACTGTGATAGAGACACCACTGCTGGCATGATCCTGGTTCTGCATTAGTCGCAGCATGTGAGGAAGACCTGTTCATGTTACATTGGCGCTGTGGCGTATCTATAACAGGTGCAGTGTGTGCGGGACACACGGGCCTCCGGGTCCAGGGAGGCCCCGCACACCCTGCACCCATATTATTTTAAATTTATCTCTCCGTGGTCCTGCAGCGGATGTCAGCGCTGCTCAGAACACTGAAAAATGACTGCCATGGCCATTTTTCCGGTGTTCTGCACATGCACAGTAGACTCCGGGCACACTCTAGTGCCAGAGTCTACTATTGCTCCAGTGGCTGGCCAGCCGCGTTAGTCGGCTGCTGGCCACTGGGAAGAGAGGAGGGGGCCCCGCATGGGGAGTGCACATGGGCCCCCTCCTCTCTTAAGATGCACCTGCATTGGCGTATCCATAATGTAAGGGTGGGCAATTAGCGGCCCCCAGATGTTGTAAAACTACACATCCCAGCATGCCCTATCACAATTTTGCTATTTGGCCTTGCAAAAAATGTTGCAATGCTGGAATTTGTAGTTCTACAACAGCTGGAGGGCCGCTTATTGCCCACCCCTGCATAATGGGTGCAGGGTGTGTGGTGCACACCCTGCACCCATATAATTATACTTACCTCCCCTGAGTCCCACATCAGCCAGTGCTGCAGACTGAAATCACTGGGAAAATGGCACAGCAGCCATTTTCCCAGTGATTTGAGCATGCGCAGTAGAGATGTCTTCAGGAACATAGCACAGGCGCCATGTTTTCGGAGACCTGCGCATCTGCAGTAGACTCTGGCACAAAACCAGAGTGTACTGTGCTGCTGGAGCTGAGGGGGCCCGCCTCCTCTTTTAATCTGCACCTGTCATGTTATTAAATCAGACACCAGGAAGTAAAAATGAATTATAAGTTTTCACTTATATTGCAGATTTCTCCAGGCGTCTACACACATACAACACAATAGCTGCAGATTTCCAGGCACAGAATTCGACGTGAGGAGACGCCTCATCTTTTGTCTCTGGAGAACGTTGGAGGAAATTGTCAGTGTTCAGTTATCTTTGCTGAAATTATACTGAATTTTATGCTCAAAGTGAGAACAATCATTTCCGCACTGCAGCATAGCAAAAATCTATTCCTTCATCAATAGACCTGGTGTGTCATTTTTCTCTTTATTTTTCAGTTTACTAAGAAGTCATAGCTGTAAATAAAAGGCAATCAGACGTATGATTTCACATATCCCTTTGTCTCTGAACTTTTTTTTTTTTAAAACAGCGACATTCAAAGGAAAACAAATCAGCACTTTATTTTGGAAGGAATGACATATCTATAGGATTTTTAAAGGGAAACAAAGTCCAAATTATATCCTGCACAAACAAATACAACAGATTTTGTTGCTTTTTTGTAAGTGCGACGAGATTAAAAACCATTACAAATCCACCAGACAAAAAACATGAGGTGATTATGACAGACGAGCTTGATGTGTGAGCTATGGGTCAATCAGAAGGAGTGAATGCCGTTATGGAGCCCGATCACAGGTGGATGCCGTGTCAATGTCGGGGGAAAGCAGCTAATCTTTTTTAGTCTTTCTCTTAATGAGGGCGGCCGCTTACTTTTTTTAGTGCGGCCTCCTGGTCGCTAGCTAAGCTGTGGGTTACCACCCACAGCTTAGCGACCGACCAGGTAGATTGTCGCAATGGTGAACACCATCGCTACCATCGGGGCTTGCGACGAGACCCTAAGGTTGGGTCTCGGCAACCGCAAGCCCCAGGGAGCTTCCTGCTCTGATCGAGCAGGAAGCTCCCCACTGACATCACTGATGATGTCAGTGCGGCCACCCACAAAACGGTAGGCGTTCCTTAAGGAACGCCACCATTTTTGAAACCACCCCCCCGGCCCACCTACAAAATGGGGCGAGCTGTCGATCAACATCGTCAGCCGCCCCTTTTGTAGAGAGCTCCAGAGCAAGAGAGTTTCTCTCTCGCTCAGGGGCTTGCGCACATGCAGTGCGGCCGCTGCGCGTGCGCAGGGCTAATCATCGACCCGGTTGCGAGCGCATCGGTGCTTGCGACCGGGTCTGAATGAGACCCTAAGCCTTTACCCAGTAGTAGTGTTGTTTGCGGTCAGCTGACAGTGTCCTCCAATGGACTGCTACCTTAGGGTATATAGCTGGACTCTGTACAACAGGAAGTTGCCTGCATAACATTGTTACTTCCAGTGTTAACTTGCTGTTGCAGCATTCCAAGTTCCGTTCCTTCTAGTGACTTGTTCCTAGTGTTTTCCACGGTGTGTGCACTCAGAACGTCTTCTGATAAGAGTCATCTCCTGTGCTAGCTCCACGGCTGAATCCTCAGTGTGTGTGCTGAGTTCATCATTTAAGTACCATCTCGTGATACCTTTCTCCTGTGCTGCATCTGAGGCCACAGTGTGTATACTGATATCATCATTCAAGTACCATCTCGTGATACCTTCCTCCTGTGCTGCATCTGAGGCCACAGTGTGTGTACTGAGTTCATCATTCAAGTACCATCTCGTGATACCTTTCTCCTGTGCTGCATCTGAGGCCACAGTGTGTGTACTGAGTTCATCATTCAAGTACCATCTCGTGATACCTTTCTCCTGTGCTGCATCTGAGGCCACAGTGTGTGTACTTAGTACATCATCCAAGTACCGTCTCGTGATACCTTCTCCTGTGCTGCATCTGAGGCCACACTGTGTGTACTGAGTTCATCATATGTACCATCTTGTGATACCATTCTCCTGTGTCAGTGCTGCATCTAAAGCCACAGTGTGTGTACTTAGTTCATCATCCAAGTACCCGCTCATTATACCATCTCCTGTGCCAGAATTGCGACTGAAACCACTAAGTGTGTTCTCTGTACATCACTTCAGTACAATCCTCCAATATATTCCTCCTGTGCTTGCCCTGTGGCCGTGTTCTTCCATTTTTCCCACTTGTGCCGGATACCTGACCAAAGGGCCATGACCTGCCTGATGGGTGCAGCTTAAACCCAAATCACGATTGGAGGGGTCACTGGTGAACACCTCCTAGTAGGTTAGACTCCGCGCCTTTGGTCAGGTCTCGCCAACATCTGGTACTGGTGGATGAGGAAGATACTGATCCAGGCCCCGCTCCTCCTGTTCCCTCCTCAACCTGGGTCCACATCTTCTAATCTCATGGCGGAGAATGATTTTAGCCAGAGCGTGACAATCCATAGCTAGTGCTTCACGCTACACCTCTGGATCCATCGCTAGGAGAGCATAGTTTTAAACCCTAGAGATTCATTTATTCTCCTTAAATGTCTATTTACATGCTGACAAGCCTAGTATTGTACAAGAGAGCACATTACCTTAGGGTGTGGATACCTTGGTGACAGACAAAAATCCAACAGTCATTATACTGTATGTACTGCCATGGTGGTTGCAGTAAGTGTGCTTCTGTTACTGCCCATTGTGCTGATGACAGGCTGCTAAAGCTGGTCATATATGTCCTCATGGCACAAGTCAACAAAAATAACTGTAAGCAAGGTGCTTTCACTGCTTGAAAAAGGGTGTGCAGATGTGTTTGGGAGCTATACAGCCTTGAAACTCACTGTGATGTTATCTGTTATGTCCACTTAAGTTCCTTATTCTCTTACCAAACTCTGCTCAGAGAACCATAGGAATGTCTCCCGGAGAGGAAGTGTTTATGGTGATGGTATAGTAAATGTTCAGAAGCTTAGAATACTGTATGCTTTGCCACCTTGAGAGCATAATGAATAGCACCCAATTGCTTGTCAAAACCATTTTTAGGTCTTAAAATATGATCTGAGAAATTCCCTGCAGTCTTACCACTGATTCCATCACTTGTAGAAGGACCACTGACATTGAATCCAAGTTAGCATAGACCTGAATGGACACTTTGCTGTCTGGATGCTGTGAGACTAGTACTGAGGTAAAAGAGAGGGCTCTGTTCTATGTAGCCTCTATCTGCCAACTAGTTTTTGCCTTCAGTGAAGGTCACTGAATACGAATATAGGCTCTTTATCTTAGTGGGAGGCTTCTGCAAACTGCTCCATGAAATTTTGTTCCTCCAGAATTTGCACAGTGGCAGATTCAGAGGGTGGGGGTCGGGGCCAGGGCACATGCCCCTTTTGTTATTTTTGTAGCCTTTTCAAAGACCGACCCATCTCTTCACTATTTGCTCTTTGCTTCCTTCCTCAATTCTCCCCACTCCCGCCTTGGACTTTCATCTGCCTTCCCCCTGCCACCAGCTTCAGGGGTATCAGAATGGGGTAAAGAGCGGCTCATGTCTCCCATATACTTGAGAGGGCACCAGTCACTGTGTTGGCAGAGGCGGTGAAGATTGATAGATACACAGTAACTAGATAGACAATCAGTAGATAGATATCAGAAGGTAGTAAATGACAAAAGGTCGACAGGGCCAAAAGGATGACAGGTAAATGGTCAACAAGGACCTAGGTCAACAGGGTCAAAATGCAAATGGTTGATACAGAAAAGGTCAACACATTTTTTTCCTCAACTTAACTCTAACCCTCCCACCTGTGATTAATACAAGAAATAAAAAAACAGCGCTATGATATTATAAAACAATTGCAGATGGATGGTTTATAAAAAGTACCAATTGGTAACTTATTACACTAAAATCAGCAATTCAGTGCATGATAAACTGCATATATCCATAAAAACATAAATATATTATCTCAATAGACAAGCAAGCAATCAAAACATACTATAAACGAAATTAAAAGATATGAAATAATAAGTTCTATATATCCACAAAGGACCTACAGTGGAAGTGGTAATGAATACTCTCTTTATATAGTCCCAAATAATTCAATAGTGGCAACCCAACATAACCAATTGATGGCTGGAATTGTTGTTAGGAAGTCCTGTGGCATCCAGCGGTTGTAAAGTGCAGGCTGAAGCACAAGTAATTAGAAGTAGCAGCACAACGTTACCAATTTCTGGCTGAATGTCGCTGTTTAAGGAAGTCCTGTGGCATCCAGCAGTAATAGAAGACAAGGCTGAAGCACAATTTAGCAAGGAAGCGTCCACGGCTGCAGATGAAAATCCACGGGTTAATCCTAGCAGAGAGTATGTATCCAATAAATCCAACAGGTGCTAAAAGTCCAGGTAGTTAAAGATAAGGGTCTCAACGCGTTTCGCTGAGCAATGATCGCTTAGCTTCATCAGGATCCTTTTTTATAAACCATCCATCTGCAATTGTTTTATAATATCATAGCGCTGATTTTTTTATTTCTTGTTTTTTCCTATATTGTTGGGACTGACAACCCCTTTACCAGCAGCTCTTATGATAGCGCGTCATCACCCCATATTTATTATTACTGCCCCTTGTGATTAACCCTAACCCTATAAATTATGAAAAACAGCGTGACAACCTTTTTCGTGTTGGCAATTTCTATGATGACATTTTAACCATGTCGACCTTTTGACCCTGATGACCATTTACCTATTGTCCTTTTGACCATTTCAACTTTTTTAAACCCTGATGAACTTTTGACCCATTCGACCATTTACCTGTTGAGCTTTTGACCATGTCGACCCTTTGACCCAGTCGACCAGGGTCCCGTTGACCTATTCACTGTCTACCTTCCGGTGTCTTTCTATTGACTGTTTAGTTACTGTCTATTTACCATCCGGTGGAGGCTAACTAATGCTAATATAGTTTTTCATGAAAAATTGGTAGGACAAAATGGAGGAGATGAATAGGGACAGGAGATGTACAATGTACAATGCAGGGTGGAGACCATTGTGACAGTACACAACCCCCACCCGCTCCCTAGTGGTCCTTCCGCCACACAAGCCACATCAAGACTTGCTTCCCAGTCACAATGGAAATTACTGCATCAGGTAAGTAGAGCTGGGGATGCTGGGAATGAAGAGTAATGGACATGGTTAAAAAATAAGTATAATGGGGTAAGTTAGTACACTTTATTAAGAGGGTGAAGGGGTTAATGCTGTAATAGAGTTAAGATAAATGTTTGTTTTTATTTGCATGACCATAGAGTTACTCAGCAGTCTGATAATCGACTGATCTGCGACCGAATGGCATCTTTGTACGCAGTCATTTGCAGGACCCGCTCGAGGCACGTTCGAACAGTGACGCCACCCCATAGAGGGCGCACCCCTCCCAACCGTCATGATTTCAGCAGGACAGTCCCAATTTTTGGGCACTGCCCCGCTGTTCCACCCACGGGCTGAAGTGTCCCACCGGCGATCGGGAGGTTGGGCACCCCACCAACGCAGCTGTGCGGCAGTGCCGGATCCTGGGAAGGGTTAGGCTGCGGGGGGAGGGTTAGGGTAGGGTAGCAGTTAGTATATGTCACGACCCGGGTTTCGCGGCGTGGAGGTTTGTGGTCCTTACAGGTGAGGGCGCTGTGGCGCGGTCCTTCCGGCTGGGGAGCTGGCGTGTGGAGACTGGCATTGTGTGTACGCATAGGTCTGCCAGCATTGGGAAAGTCTAGAGGCGTCTCTACGTCACGACTGTCTTGGCGCCATCATGCTGTCTTTGGCCATGTGACATAGCAGGCCAATCGTCTGTTGGTCACCTGCTCTCTCTGGCCTATCACATACTCTTACTGGGTACTTAAGGGTTTTCGGAGCGTCCTATAGTTACCAGTGCAACGTGTTCACAGTGTCAGCTGTGAGAGAGAGTTCTCTGCGCTCCTGAACCTTAGGGGTCTATTTACTAAGCAGTGTTAGGAGACAGAGTGAAAAGTGATAAGAAAGTGATAAGGTGCCAAAGAATAAGCAGTGTTAGGAGACAGAGTGAAAAGTGATAAGAAAGTGATAAGGTGCCAGCCAATCAACTCCCAACTGCCATCTCACAGGCTGTGTTTGAAAAATGACAGTTGGGAGCTGATTGGCTGGCACCTTATCAGTTTTCACTCTGTCTCCTAACACTGCTTAGTAAATAGACCACAGACTCTAACAGGATATTTACAAAACTCTGGGATTCTGACTGTCAAGATGTCGCTGTCGGTATTCTGACCGCCGGGATCCCGTACCCAACCCGTTAAATATTCCCCAAATGAGAATCATTTACAGAAAAAGGATTATCCAAAGCAAGAGTCCACTAGCAGGAGCTTATAAGTCTATTCTTCCTGTACATAGTTGTCAGTATATTAAGGGGGGTATTGAAATAGGCTGCGAAAAGCCGTTATCGGCGATAATTTATCGCCAATGATGTCATTTTCACCTGTTTCAATTATCCCCGTATTCAATTTCAAAGACTTTTCGCAGGTTCGAAAAGTCTTTGTTAAAAAATGGGGATAAGTTTTCACCATGTAATAAATGGCGAAAAAAAGTGCAGAATTGGGGTTTAGGGGTGTAGAATAAAATAAAATAGCCTGCAGCCTTTTTAATGTCCCCTAAAAGTAATCTGTCTAAAAAAAAAAATCCTCAGAACACCCCAAAAAATTTACTTTTGTTTTACTAATTTTGGGGGCGAAAAAAAAAAAGCTGGGTAACAAAGTGTTAACCTAGCGAAATTGATTCACGGGGGGTCCCCAAGTATGTGGCAGGTGTTTTCTAGAATACGGCTGGTAGCAGCAGATGCATTTTTGAAGAATTTAAAAAAATAACTTTAGGGACTTAAAAATATGCTTGCACCCATTGTCATGTACCCCAAATTTGATGGGAATAGTTATTTTCCCCCCCAAAAAAACCTAAGTGCTATTCTTTACCACTTCTACCAAAGCTGCATTTATGCACCTGCCGCAGCTATTTAAAAACCCAGACTATCTTCAAAATAGGGGGTACTCATAGTGATCCCTTATGCCAGACCATCTTTAGGGGGGTGCCAGGATGATTTCCCAAAAATTCCCAAGATTTTTCAATGTTTACCTTTCCGCCGGGTCCCGTTTTCGCCGGATCCTAATTGAATGCGGGGATAAGCGGGCACGCGCCTGATACTTTGGACCTTATTCAGAGGCGGCCGTACGGTCTACGACCACACGGCCGCCTCGATGTTTTGCCAGTGCGCATGCGCACGAGGGAGCCGGCTCCCTCGTGCGCATGCGTGAGACCCGCTACGACCGACAGCGCCGGTCATAGCGGGTGTCTTTCCAAAGGGGGCGAGCTGTCGATGTTGATTGACAGCTCGCCCCGTTTGGAAGGCAGGCCGGAGGGGGTGGCAGCCCAAACGGAGGCGTTCCCATGGGAAGGCCTGCCGTTTGGGGGAGGCCCCACTGACATCACTAGTGATGTCAGTGGAGAGCTTCCGGCTCTGACAGAGCCAGAAGCTCTTCGGGGCTTACGACAAGTGAGACCCTACCCTAGGGTCTCGTCGTAAGCCCCGATGGTCGCGATGGTCTCTGACCATCGCGACCATCACCCGAGTGGTCGTTAGAGCTGTGGGTGTTAACCCACAGCCTAACGACCGCAACAGAGGCGGGGGCGGTCAGGATGCAAGTGGCCGCCCAGTTTCTGAGCGACCGCTTGCATCCTCCGACCGCCTCTGAATGAGACCCTTTATCCCTGCAAAAAACGTAGATGTGGGCGAAAAGTCCCACCTCTGACTTTTCACCCCATATTGAATATGGCCCATAGCCTTCATTTGCTATTCCAGCCTTTTATGTGAGTTCCCATGTGCCACTTGTTATTCGGATTCCCCTACCTTCTAATGTTACTGATCTGATTGCCTTCTGACTACCATTACACTTGTTCCGTTCTGATGTTTAATTACATCAGGAAACCTAACCTCTGTCTACCTGCCAGCTCTTCTCTGTTAAACGCTGATGGTAATATCACCTGTTCAGCCACTTAGTACTACCAGCACTAGCATTTTTCTGTTCCGTGAATTGCGGTCCTGTGACTGAGCACTGCAGCACTCTCCATTTCATCTGCGGACTATCTATAAAACCTAACCTTTGGCTTGCTTTGGTGTCTTTGCTGAACTCTCTTAAGCTGGGTACACACACTAAACAATGTGTGTACCCAGCGATGCAATAGACGACCCCTCGCCGACGGGCCGACTTATTGGGTGGCCCGTACACACTGGACGATCCGGTGTCTGACCGCCCGATATGTCGATCCCCGTTGCATACCGCTGCACGGGATCGCCAGCCACATCGTCTGATTGCACTGCACATACAAAGGATCAGACGATGCGACTGACGACCGCACAGGAATGCGCTCTGCACGATATAGTGCATACACACCGCACGATGTTAACAATTTGACATTTTGATGTGTTGGAATTAGCAAAATCGTTAACAAAATTGTGCAGTGTGTAAGGGCCTTTATTTGTTTTATACTTTCAGCAACTGTTGTTACGGAATAACCTTGTGAAACCAGGTGAAGATATGGTAGATTGCAAGGATAAACCTTCAGATTATCAATAGTAATAAATCCTCCCACATGAATCTATACAACTGCTTTCTGTAGCATGTGCAATACAAGTTATAGAGTTAAACTCATATATGGAGATCCTGGCACCTGAAAGTCTGTATATTAATTCCTTTTTCACTGAGAATTTTCTCCACCTTGCGCTATTTTGGGACTTTTAGGACTGATCATATTTCAATATTAATATCAGTGATCAGGGGTATATTTAGGGAGGAGGGGGCCCATGTTAATTTCCCGTCCGGGGCCCACTCCTCTCTCCCTGGCGGCCGGCAGCGGACTGACCGCAGCAGTAGACTCTGGGCACTAGTCATCCGCAGGTCACTGGGAAAATGGCGCTGCCTCCATTTTCCCGCAGATTTCCCCAATGCGCATGCGCAAAACGCTTGTGAAAAAGGCCGCTGTGCCCATTTTGCAGACATTTTGTGCAGGGCTGCTACAGGCGACGTGGGACTTTGGAGAGGTATTAGAGAATGGGTACAGGGTGTGCAATGTGGGCTCCCCTGGACCCAGGGGCCCATGTGCACCGCACACCCTGCCCCCATTATAGATACGCCCCTGTCAGTAATACTTGTGTCTACCCAATCTATGTGCAGCAGCTCTTTGCGTGGCTTTGCCATGTTTCAATCTGACTCAAAGGTCTGGCATTACTTCCCTGCTTTAAGGGTGGTTGTGTGCAGGGCTGTAGAGAGGGACCATGGGCCTCGATACTAAGAGAGGCGTGGTCAGTCTTGGGAGGCGTGGCCATGGCCCCTCTTAAAAAAAATTATAAAATAGTATGTGCGGCGCCCGACCTTCTGTAGATCACATACCCCTGCCCACAGCAGCCGGCACCTATAGTGAGAAACATCCTCCTGAGTGCACATGCCTCCCACCCTCATGTCCCCTCCTCCTTGCCACTGTAGAAGGGATGCCAGCGGCTTCACGCCGGGGACAATGACCCCCTAAGAGCATGCTCGGGCCCCTCCAGCAAGCCTGGGCCCGGTAATTTAGTACCTGCCTTCCCATCCCCCTCAGTGCCCCCGGGCATTTTGCACTTCCCTGGCTTATACAAGACCACCAGACCTTGCTGACATCTCTTAGTGATACTACAGCAAAGAGGCGCCAAGAAAAATAAACTAAAAACTGAAAAGGTAATTCTATCCAACCAAGAAAAAAAATCCAAAGATGGAAACAGTATACCTTTACATTGCCAAAATCAGGAAACAAAATCCAAAAGTGGAAACACTGAATCCAATATCTTACAAGCAGGGCCGTAGAGAGCCTGGCCGGGCCCGGGTAAAGGAGGGGGCGTGGCCTAATAGCGGAAGGCATAGCCCCGCCCCCTTGAAAAAAGAAAAGAAAAAAAGAACACTCTTGCAGCGCCGCATAGCCGGGGAGGGGGGCGCTGTAAGCCCCCCAGCCCGGCACTAAGCAGGGGGGGCGCGATCAGTGTGATCGCTCCCCCCGCAGCCATAGGAAACTGCTCCGGCTGCTGTAGCAGCCGTGAGCAGTCTCACACTGCAGCCCAACTCAAGCTGTGTGCTGAGCTGCTGTGAGGGAGGGGCGGGGGGCGACATCGGACCCGGGCCCCTCTAGCAAGCTCAGGTCCGGGTAAACTGTACCCACCCCCCCCCTCTCGGCGCCCATACTTACAAGGCGCAAGGTACACCTACTGTAACTAGCAAGAAAACCTAACACAAGCAAAGCGGGAAATGCACTGTATGAGTGTATTTATGTAGGTTTTACCAAATCAGCTACTAGGAAAGGGGATGTAGTCAGCATCCCAGCAGGCGGGTTGCCGACGGTCAAACTGCCGGGATCCTGGCCCCAGAATCCCGACCGCCGGCATCCCGAATGTAAGTATCGGGGGTTAGCGGAGGGTTAGGTTTAGGGGTTAGGGTTAGGCACTAAGGGGGGAGGGTTAGGTTTAGAGTGCGGGGAGGGGAAAGTTAGATTTAAACACTAGTGGGGGAGTTTAGGTTCAGGCACCGGAGAGGGAGGGTTAGGGGTAAAGGTTAGTGGTAGGATACTTACCTAATGGTGTCGGATTCTGACTGTCGGGATGCCGATGTCGGTGGCATCCTGACCGCCAGGATCCCATACCCAACCACTAGAAAGAGTCATGTGACCATCCACATGAAAACAGTACCTGATTGATAAGCGGTGAAGCAGAAGCCCAGAGAGATGTTTAATCAGGGGCCAGGGCAGGTGCTGTCTAATTAACTGCTGAGCTATAGAAATCAGGGTGAAAAGGAGTCGCCTAGCAACCTCAGTACACAGAAAAGGAAAACCAAGGAAAAATGCAGAACGTGACAACCATATGCCTGAAATTAGAAATAGTTTTATTTATAATCTTTTCCAGATTGTAAAAGATCCATCTGAAACAGCCGTCCATTTTCTGTCCGCACGCTACGACTGAGCATGGAGGCTGGCTTACACTCCCACGACACTTCACATAGCTATGGTTATAGGCCTGATTCAGAGGAGGACGCTAATGCATGTACGTCTGCGGTTGTGTGAAAATATACAAAAAAGATGCCGTGATTCTGGCCGCATGTGTACACAGTCGCACCATCAGTCACAGCATTGATGTTCTGAGCAACCCTATGGTCGCTCAGGATGTCTCTCAGAAGTAAGCTGCCAAAGCCTTAACCACTGCGTATGAATTCACAGTCACAGATGCCCCCGAAAAGGTGGAGACAAGCTTGTGTTTGAGTTGAGACCCCCCCATTAGCTCCCACAAGCTCTCCATGTCTGTCAGTCACACGGCGCCCAAGTCCACATTGCGGCTGCCGTCAGTAGTGAAACTTGGCGCATGCGTAGTGCAACTCCTATGTATGCGCAGTATGGAAAAAAGCTCAATTGCTCATCTATCAGCAGTGCGTCCACATCTCAATCAGGTCCTGTATGAGCAATTTTTAGTCTCAGATTAATTCCCTGCAGATTAAACTACCGAATGAAACACAATGCGATTTTACAGAAATTTTGTCTCTGGCACTGCCTGGGATTTGTTCTCTCTTTCTCGTTCCTCCTCTTTCTCCCTCTTTCTCGTTCCTCCTCTCTCTTTCTCTTTCCTCCTCTCTCTCTTTCCTTCTCTATCTCTCTTCAGCACTCCCCCACTTCTTTTTCTCCTTTTGGGATGTCCTCGCTAATTCTCCATTACAGAGTGTTTATCCTTTCTGTATGTGGCCTGTGCATCCCTGTGTTCCTTTTTCCTTTCTTCTATGCTGTTACACAGTTTTGGTTGTGAATAATGTTGTGAAGTTGATATTGATTGATTTTCAGCGGTGTTGTCATCATGACCTGGTATGGGATGAGTAAGTATGGGAAATGCCATAAATGTTTGAGGACTGTAGATGCGTGTTATGCCGGATCTCTCTGGAAAGAACATCGTGCACTGAGGGGCCAGAGATCATACCAAGTGTCATTATATGCAAACATGCTTACACCATTTTTATAGCTTTTCAGATAGATAGATAGATAGATAGATAGATAGATAGATAGATAGATAGATAGATAGATAGATAGATAGACAGACAGACAGGTGAGAGAGAGAGAGACAGACAGATGAGAGAGAGAGAGACAGACAGACAGACAGATAGATAGATAGATAGATAGATAGATAGATACATAGATAGATAGATAGATAGATAGATAGATAGATAGATAGATAGACAGACAGACAGACAGACAGACAGGTGAGAGAGAGAGAGAGACAGACAGATGAGAGAGACAGATAGACAGATGAGAGAGAGATGATAGAGAGAGAGATGATAGAGATAGATAGATAGTTAGATAATAGATAGATAAATAGATGATAGATAAATAGATGATAGATAGACAGACAGATAGATAGATAGATAGATAGATAGATAGATAGAGATAAATAGATGATAGATAGATAGATAGATAGATAGATAGATAGATAGATAGATAGATAGATAGATAGATAGATAGATAGATAGATAGATAGATAGATAGGTAGATCTGAGATAGATAGATTTTCTCAATGAAAAGAAAAACACTGTTCATACCTTCCTATGTTCTCTATTTCAATTATCACTGATTTGCCTAGAATTGCCTACATCTCCTGCATGCAGTGGCATCACTAGGGGGTGCGGGGGGTTTAGAGCGCACCGAGTGTCGCCCTCTGAGGCGGGGACACCAAAATGCCGGCTCCTCCTCAATGACCGGGAGCCGGACACTGCACACTAAAATCACAGTGCAGCGCCCAGCTCCTGGTCACTGAGGAGGAGCCAGCAATGCAGGGAGTATCTCTGGGGTCAGCCTGGCATTTCCTTGGCACACCCCAAGAGTGATAAAACCAGGGTAGTATCGTGAGGCCAAACCCCCTTCCTGTGAGGCTGCAACCCCTTTTTGGGCTCCAGTGGGTCAACTTGTCGGACTGGGTGTCACTGACCCCAGAGCAGTCAATGCATCCATGCGTATTTAATCTCCTCTAATGGGATGAGTCCTCTTTCATGATTTTCATTGTTTTTTAACCAATTACTCTTTTAAGATTTTCAGTTATTAGTTATTCTGATGTGGGAGACTATGGATGTAAATTTCACGAGTTATGGACTGAACTATAGTAACACTTAAGGCTTTGTTGAGAAGTGCAGATCTTTAAATCAGGCAGTTACTTACTGTATGTTCCCAGTAGTTTCCCCCCCAAAAAAGACCATTAAATGCATTGTGCTCTTTGCACAAATAAACATCCATCTTTGGAAAGTACAAAAAGGGAACATTTTGCAAATTGTTCTATAGTTATTTTTTACAAAAGTATATTTTTGGACCCAGACAAAGTATCAATTCTCTCTTGTGTTCATAGCTTTGAAAAGCCAAGAATGAGAATCAGGGGAAGTGATGGCAATGAAAAACGGCAAATCAATTTTTCTGGAGAATGTAATGAAATTGCACTTGGCAGGCAGCAGAAATGCTATATTTGTGTAATTGTTGGTTTTAAACATCCCATATAAGCATTCTTAGCAGCTATTTCTTTATTTCATTGGTTCAGGAAAAATTCCATTAATACATTTGATCTGTCACATTGCAATATCTAAACACTGGTACTATGTTGTGAGAAAAATACTTAGCATATAAATTAGGATACTCTGAATAGCTTCAGCAAGATATAGAACTTTATTCATGCATTTTAATAGCAAAATATTGGTTTTTTTTTACTCTGAAATCCAGTGTACTCTAATCTTACTACCTATCCTAATTTACATAACTACTAGAGATATCATTAATTATAACACATTCTCTAGGAGCTAGGGAGCAAAAAACATAAAAGACTAGGGAGCCTATTCATCATAACTTCTCTGGAGGTAATTAGCTTTAGAACTTGCATGGAGTTCTACCTAATTACCGGAGGAATTCATCACTCCTTCTCTCCATAAGTATCTATTCCGAAAAGCTGTCATTACTGCGATGACAGCTTTTTGGGAAATACAGTAGATACTTTTCCCTATCTACTCTACCTTCCCGCAGCTGTAATCAGTGCTGCACATGCGCTGTTACATCCGTAAAAGCAGTGCATGCGCAGCACTGCCTACAGCTGCAGTAATTGTGCGGAGTCTAACTCACTTGGTGGTCTTCACCAGTGACACCTCCAGTTGGCATATGGGTTTCGCTGCACCAAGTGAGCAGGTCGCAGCCTCTGGACAGGTACCTGGGAGTGGCAGGAAGATAGGAACTATATATTAGAATAAATACTTGATCACAGGAGATCAGTGTGAACTGAATACTTGAGCACAGGAGATCAGGGTATAAACTGAATACTTGAATACAGGAGATCAGCAAATTAATTGAATACTTGAACACAGGAGATCAGCAAATGTACTAAATACTTGAGCACAGGATATCAGGGTATGAACTGAATATTTGAATACAGGAGATCAGCAAATTAACTGAATACTTGAACACAGGAGATCGGCAAATGAACTGGATACTTGAGACACAGGAGATCAGGGTATGAACTGGATATTTGAATACAGGAGATCAGAAAATGAACTGAATACTTGGACACAGGAGATTGGCATATGGCCTGACTACTTGAACACAGGAGGTCGGCAAATGAACTGAATACTTGAATACAGGAGATCAGCAAATGAACAGAATACTTGAGCACAGGAGATCAGGGTATGAACTGAATACCTGAATACAGGAGATCAGCAATACTTTGTGAAGAACACCGGAGAGCATAATAATCACTGGAACAGCGAAGTTGAACAGGTTTCCTGTTCCTGGAGTCAGACTTAAATACCCCTGGGTAGCTGGTCATTGGATCAAAGGATCAGCTGAGTGACCACAGGACTACCATTGGGAGAGACTAGTCAGGTGATATCGACCAACATGACTGCGCCCATGCCCGGCACCCCAGAAACCAGGATACACGCACGGAAGCCCTAGCCGACCCCAGGGAGAATACTCAGACACCACTCACCTCCACTCCCAGTGACTGAACACCTAAGCTCAAGGACGCCGGAGCGGAGGTGAGTAGCGGCCGATCCCAGGCCGCATCCTGACAACAGGCCATCTCTGTGTATCCGCATAGCCACCTCCCTCTCACCTTCCAGTCACCGCCCAATGCATTTTCAGGACAGTTCTGATACCATGCCTCTCTATCTGGACCTATGCGTGCACTGGTGAAAAGTGAAAATATGCAATACACAAAACCAATACTAATGGAGAGCAAGTTGAACAAATAGAACAATAGACTGTTCACTATGAGTTACCTCATCTGACCCTCACTGCCCATTGTGAGACATCAGGTGTATTATAGGACAAGTCGGTGGATAATTCACATTATACATCAGCCCTTTCACATGTGCCAGTCTCTGTAAATCCAAGCCCCAATACCTGCATTCTCACTGAGTCCTCTGACTCAGCAATGTGTGGGAACTGACCATATGCTGACTGGCTGTTTTTTTTCTGACCATTCTGTGCAATTGCTAATTGATTAATACTTGCTGTTATTGAGGAAGTAGCCTCCTGCATTGCAGAGATCAAGTCATGCTGAACACTCATGGAATTACTGGCTCATGAATCTTGATGTTGAATGTTGATCTACCTTGAAATAAAGGGGCAATCACAGGATTTGCAGGGAGGAGGGGGTATTGTGTGTGTGTGTGTGTGTGTATGTGTGAGAGTGTGTGTATATACCATATATACACACCTAAAATTTGTGTAAAGGCTGCTCCGTCTCCTCACTGCATGAGCACCAATGGCTCCCACTGTGAGGGGGATGGGAAGACTTAGGAGAGGAGGGTAAGAGTGCATACAAATCAGAACGATAAATCGTGCATATGGTGCAGTGTGTATGCCCGATTTACATGCTTCTGCTGTCGCATGCGATATCGTGTAATTGGCTGTGCTGCACAGCCAATCACACGATATCGCATGTGAGGTTGTACATGTTAATGAAGGATGGAACAGTGATCGTTTTTCATTAAAAGATTGTCTTTCATTAAATCTTTTAAGTGTGTACCGGCAATCATGCGATGTCCAGAGTGAAGGTAAATCGCCTTGAACATCGGCACGATTGCCGGTCGTTTAGGTGTGTACCCACCCTAAGTATGGGAGCAAGGGAGGGGGTCGGGATGGAGCCATGCGAGGAAGGGGGGTCTGGAAAGAGCTGCAAAGGGAGGTGGGACAGCTGGAGAGGGGCTCTATATCCCAGGATTCCTTTATGCCAGTATGCATTACATTGCATCATTTTACGTTCTTGCAAACATAGCACAATTGAATGAGAACACATTCCTTAAACATAAACAACTCTTCTATCAGCAGCTGGCAACGGTATACAATCGGGAAGCCGGCTGCCTTAATACCGGCAGCCGGCTTCCCGACAGTCATATCCCGGCGAGGGTGAAATGCCGGGCGTCTACATTTAGACGCCTGTCATTTCACTAACGCTGGGAGACAGGCACCCGGCATCCCGATCGAAGGGATGCCGGGCACTGTGAGCGGACAGCTGCGGGGGGGATGGTTAGGTTTAGGGCACCCGGGGGGGACTTAGGGTTAGGCACCCCCCTGGGAGGGTTAGGGATAGGCTAGGGGGTGGGAGGGTTAGGCTTAGGCACCCCCGGGGGAACTTAGGGTTAGGCACCCCCCCCAGGGGACTTAGGTTTAGGCAGCGGGGAAGGGGGGGTTAGGCACTTAGAGGGGGGATTAGGGTTAGGCACAGGGGGGAGGTTAGGGTTAGGCACCCCCCCGGGAGGGTTAGGGTTAGGCTAGGGGGATGGAGGGTTAGGGTTAGGCACCCCCGAGGGGACTTAGGGTTAGGCACCCCCCCAGGGGACTTAGGTTTAGGCAGCGGGGAAGGGGGGGTTAGGCACTTAGAGGGGGGATTAGCGTTAGGCACAGGGGTGGAGGTTAGGGTTAGGCACCCCTAAGGAGGGTTGGGGTTTGGGGGGTTAGGTTAGGTTAGTAGATACTTACCTTAAGACGATCAGGATTTCCAGTGCTGTCGGGCTTCCGCTGCCGGTCTCTGCTGGTTTGCTAGGCAGCCAGGATATCATACTGAATCCCTGGCAACTATGTGAGCAAAGCATCTGCAACAATGAACATAACATTAGCAATGGTGCGGAATAGTATTTTCATAAAAACATAACATTGGAAACAGAATACACTAGCCCTGTTGTAATTGCATGCTTTTGGTTTCTTAGTAGAAAAGCGGTGTCTTCTGTGAGTGCATACGTTTTGTTACCAATAGGCAAATGAGTGGGACAGTTCAGCATGACATTAGTGATGAAGCAAAATAGACTTCCTGTGAATGCATGCATTACTTTACCCAGGGTCGGCTATAAGACTGTTCGAGCGGAGCAGGCGCATGTAGGCGCCACCCCATAGGGAACGTAGTACGGCCACTACCACCGGGGTCAATAACTGGCGCTGACTGTCAGTGGCTGCGTCAATTGTAGGACCCAACTCCTGATTCCTGACGGTCTCTTCCATTCATTCAAGAGAGTGACCTCAGTGTAGTACTTCAGCTTGCACTAAACAAACTGAGAGAGATGTATCAAAACCTCTTGAGAGGACGGGTGAGGACGTTGCCTATAGCAACCAATCAGCTGCTAGTTATCATATTATACTGTAGAATATGCTTGATAACTAGAAGCTGATTGATACTATGAAAAATTATATAATTTAAATAAGGATCCTAACACCCACCAACCCACAGATAACCTTATATTTTCGTTCTTTGAAAAACTACAACTTCCTAAATTGAAGTCTGAGGAGTTGGACTCCCTTAATGCTCCCTGGTCTGAAAAAAAGATTTTAGATGTTATTAAAGCACTTCCTGTAGGTAAGGCGCCTGGCCAAGACGGATTTTCCAATTCTTTCTATAAACATTTTTCACTCGAAATTGCTCCTGTTCTTACCATACTGTTTAATTCTGCCACTAGTCACAGATCTCTCCCAGCTGAAATGCTGGAAGCGCAGATCATCACAATCCCTAAACCAGGAAAGGATGCCACTTTATGCCAGAACTACAGACCCATTTCTCTGCTTAATTCCAATGTGAAGATTTTTTCTAAGTTAATTGCTAATCGTATCTCTACATTGGTTCCCCAACTTATACATCCTGAAAAGGTGGGTTTTGTCCGGGGATGTCAAGCCTCGGACAACACTCGTAGAGTTTTCAATTTGGTTGAATATTTAATTAAATGGAAACAAGAAGCTCTTTTGCTTTCTTTAGATGCCGAAAAGGCGTTTGACCGTCTACACTGGAAATTTCTTACTGCTACATCAACAGATTTTGGGTTCCAGGGAGAGATACTCTCTTCTATATTTGCTTTATATAGTAATCCAATTGCTAAAGTAATGAGCAATGGTTTTTTATCTTCCCCGTTTGTTATTTCAAATGGCACGAGACAGGGCTGCACCCTTTCGCCTTTGATGTATGTGTTAGCCATTGAGCCCTTTGCTGCTTCTATCCGAGACTCGATATTTTTTCCAGGAATTGCTGTAGTCTCCACTGTTCATAAGTTATGTTTATTTGCTGACGATGTTTAGTTATTTGTTACCGACCCAGAGACCTCTTTGCTGCCTTACATGCAGTCATAGACAGTGCTCGAAGTGGGAATTTAGAGGTAGGGGTATGGAGATTGAATCCCCCCTTTGGGCCCCTGCTTCCATTACACCCCATTGTACGTCTCACCCCCCCCCCTTTACACACACACTTCTCCCTGCCTGCTCCCCTCTCTCACACCCTGTCCTTCTCACTTACTGATTCCCTCTCTTTCACCCCCTACAATACTAACTGCCTGCCTCCCTCTGTCTGCCCCTCACACATCCTCCCCTCTCTCTAATTCCCTCTGACCTGCACTGCTGGAATGGAGCCACCGGGAGCCTCTGTTCCTCATTAGAGTTATCTGGCACTGATGCGTGCCAATGAGAAGCTGCCATTTGGCAGCTTTTCATTGGCTGGCGGCCGCGAACCTTGTGATAGGCTGGCGGCTGCGAGCCTCCTGATTGGCTGGCGGCCGCGAGCCTCCTCATTGGCTGGCGGCCGCGAGCGTCCTCATTGGCTGGTGGCCGCCCAGTGCGTGGTGGTGGTGCTTCTAGTGCAGCCGGGACCCGGTAATTTGTCCCGGCTACATGCCAGCGCCTCCGCTACCCTGATCGAGATGTGTCCCCTGCGGGACACATCTCTACACATTGCCGCCGCTGTTCCAGCACTGGGATACCATACTGGATCCCAGCGCTGGTACATTCTCATCTGCATTTAAAATTAAGTGGGGCGGGAAGTGGCGGTATGTCATAACGCCATATACCGCCCCACTTCGACCACTGGTCATAGATAAATATAGCAGAGCCTCTTTTTATAAATTAAACACCACAAAGACGGAAGCATTACCCTTTTATATGTCTCAGAGGAAATTATCCGATTTTCGAAATATATAAATAAATATCAATGGAAGAAAGATTCCTTCTTATATCTTGGGATTCATATTCCAAATAATGATTCCAATTTTGCAGAGATTAATTATGCCCCCATTATAATTCATGTTGCTGGCCTTCTAAAAAATTGGATGAATTTTGAGGTCTCCTGGCTGGGTAGATTGGCAGCATTTAAGATGATGGTTCTCCCCAAGTTAATGTATCTGTTCCGCACGATACCCTATTTGGTTCCACAGTGGTATATAGCCCAAATACACGAACTCATTTTAAACTATATATGGAGAGGTAAGACACCACGAATTGCGAAGAGCTAATGGCTGTATGATTTTACCTACTCATAATCTATTTCTTTTGGCTCTTTCCCGTTTAAGCCCAGATTTGCGTATTTCAGTATGGCGTTCTAGTGGTATAAACTCAGAATTACTGAACTCAGCAATAATTCTATATGTCCATTTTCGAATTTACAGACACAATATAATTTACCCTCAGGAGAATTTTTCACTTATTTACGTATTAGTCATTGGGTCTCTGCTATGTTTCGCATTACTGGTTCATTGGCACGGCCCCCTCCCTCCATTTTAGCGAAATTGTCGACTGGTAATTGTCGGGGTGCAATAAGATTTTGGTATTCCCTATATATGGAAGATGGGACTCTGACTAAGTCCCCCGCACAATCACAATGGGAATTGGATTTACAGATTACATTTACTCCCCAGCAATGGGAAGAGATTTATTTGTCAGCCCATCGCTTCTCTAGGTGTACGAACCACTCAGAGATGCAATTTAAATTGTTGCATAGGTTATATTTTACACCTGCTAAATTGCACAAGATTTGACCTTCACAGTCAAAATTCTGTTGGCGGGATTGCTCAGAGCAGGGAGATATCTTCCATGTATTTTGGAACTGTCCAAAAATTCGAAACCTCTGGCATGAAATATTTGTTTTGGCTTACAAAGTCCTTAATGTTCAGTTTCAGGAGTCTCCTTCCATAGCTCTCTTCCACGTATACCCCTCAGAGTTGTCCAATACTGATGAATACCTTCTAGGTCATATTTTGGTTGCAGCTAGAGCGGCTATAGCGCAAAATTGGAAAAGCTCATCTATTCCCTCCATGCATAAAATTTTAGGTAAGATCCAATATGCTTTCCAAATAGAGACTTTAGGTATCCCATATTCTTCTATGGCCTCCTCCTCCCTAGTAAAATGGTTTAAATGGCAGGAATTTGTCACAGAAGGGGAAGGTGCCATGTTGCTCCTTAATGACATTTGATCTTTATCTATAGGCTGGCTTATATTATTATTATTGTTAATAATTTTTATTTTTTTTTTGCATGTAGAATTGAGAATATGTTCTGTGTTTCATTTTAATATTTTTGAGATGTTAATTATAATGACAGTATTGTATGATTCCTCCCCCCCTCCTCCCTCCCCTGTCCTCATGTTTTCTTTTTTTCTGTATCCCTCCCTTTCCATGGGTTGTTAATGGAACAAAACTTTAATAAAAACTATTGATGAAAATAAAGAAGCTGATTGGTTGCTATTTGATACATCTTCCCCCATACAGTATGTGAGTAGCATTATTTCCCTTCTGCTGGCTCTCCTCTTTTGACCAATAAGATACAGTGAAATGGCCAATGTCCAGGAAAAGAGATGGAGTGGATCTGACTCACCTTGCCTAGTTTGATGTAAGTCTATTGGCCGGACCTCACTCTCAAAACCAGCACATTGGTTTTGAGAGCTAACAAAGAGGAGTGTCGCTGTTGTTTAGTTGGGCTCTATGAGAATTATTTCATTGAATTACCTAATTCAATGTCTGACATGTTCATATTGTAGCAAAACGGTCAAATTAATTGATAACCTCATAATTACTATGACCTCACAGAGAACAGAACATCAAGCTTCATGGTTACAGGTCTCTTTGTTGTACACTGTGTTTAGAACTCTTTGCAACTTAACCAAGTATGTGGATTAGTCTGCTGGATTTCAGCATCAATTTTTGGACGGATGGAGTACAGATCACATTTCAAAACGTTTATAGGTAATGTTTCTCATTTTAAACTTTATTTAATATGTCAAATTATAGTTTGCAAACAGGTAATAGTAAATATATTGGGATAAATGTAATAGGTTACGACTTTGAGACATCGGTGAGTCCCGTGGGAGAATGCACGATGTATTAAAGTAGCAGTCTTTTAATGGTCAAAATCAACCTGGTTTATTACATTTACCCCATAGTCTTGGAGAGAGGTGGACGACTCTTTTTCTGGGGTACACTTATATATGAAAATATATAACTGTATAGAATAGAACTTTTATTTATCACATTAATATAGAACAGATACAATTAGGTACAGCAAATTTTTGACATAGGTAAAAACAACATATGATTGGGCAAAAATATCATATAAGGGTAACGTATACATTACAATTCGCAATCTAACATAAGATTAATTAAGCGTTTTCCTTTGAAAGGGGAGGCTGCAATAATGCTATTAACATGTAGACAGATGACTTTCCTGAAACAAAATAGATTTCAATAGAATAGATACTTTTGTTTAATACAGCAAGTTTGAACTTGACACCTGGAAATACAAGTTCAATTATAGCAGTTTTGACAAAAGCATGATTTAAATCCCAGTTGTAAAAGACTGGATAGTTCTCATATCCACACTTGGTGGTGCCGTATTATTATCACTGACACTGAATCCCATATATTTCAAAACAGGAAAAGGGGGCCTGATTTATTATGGATCGCAACTTCGACTGCAATAGTGATTACGCACACAGTCTCACTGTGATAGTTTGCTAATCCGTTGCGATCGCTATGCCGTCGGAGCACTTCATAAAGATGCCCAGTTTACCTTACACACATCCGTAATCCTTAGCAAGACTGCGAAACCATCAGTAACATCGACGATCGGGACTGCAATGTCACTGCGTAGTCACAGTGATCGTAGTCCCATTAGCAGTAGCTGGTTTGCTCACGCACACTGCGATGTATACGCATACGCAGAACGCAACAATTATCCAATTGTGTGCGTAATCGCAGTTGCGATCCGAAGTGAATCAGGCCCAGGGTGTCCGCAAATATATTGCAACTAAATATATAGATTTCAATTAGTACAATGAAGTTTAAACTCCAATGCAGAAGGTGTCATACAGGGGTATCCAATATAAACTGCGTAAATTTTAAGTAACAAATTAGCCTTAAAGAATATAGGTAAATGTATATTGCTTATAGATATAATAACAATATTCCAAAATTAATTTGGTTATAGTAAGTAACTTAATATAAAGGATAAGGATACAAAGAGAAGAATGGGGTGAGGTGAACACTTGTTTTTACTGTCTCCTGTGTGCTAAGAAAAGCAGTGAACAGGAGGTGAGTACCAGGTGTACTGGAAAAGAGATAAAGGGGTATATTTACTAAAGGTTTGAATCGATTTTTATGGTGAATTAAATCGACTGAAATTGACTTAAAATTGATTTTGCAGTGCCAATATCTCTCATCTACTATTACTGTGCATGCTTCTTAGGGTTAAATTGGGCTAAAAACCCATGACCAGCCATGACCTTTTAGCCTGTTCTGGTCATGGAAAATCAGGGGAAAAACCGGTGTGGGGTTCCCCCTATTTTCCATTAACCAGCAACAGACTGAACCAGCCAGGGTGTTACTGCCACAGCAGGGGGACACACTGCGTGGGGTCCTCCTGCCAAAGCAGTAAACCAGCCCCAAACTGGTCAGCCAGGGCTGGCAAACCTCCAAAACTGGGGTCCCCCTCCCGAACATTAAGCAGTTAGGAGTAGATGGCCAGAGGTTTCCACCATTCTGTAGGCGGCATTTATGGTTGTCATGACAATCTGTGAGTCTTAAAGGGGACCAAATAAAAACATACCTTGTGTCTGATGAACAGAAAGTTAGTCCAATCAGTGGCACACAACTGATAAAGTCACGGCATAGTGTCATAAGCGCTCAATGCATTTTGGCCCAGTGGATGTATAATACACAATGCACAGGAGTCCCAGAGAGTCGGGAGATAATGTTATACAGCTCCATAGGAGTGGGTTGGTGAGAGTTTCTCCCATTCCACACATGGGGCTGGTTAGAAAGGGATTGTCTCAAAACCGGGACTTAGTTACTCATACCATGTCCGGTGGTGCTTTATTCAGATGGGCTGTATCTCTCCTGGCCAATTACAGTGTTCCTGCTCTCCTGTTTATTTTCATTTCCTGGACTACATGGGCGCAGCCATGTTGGATGCAGTCAGGTGACCGATCCACCTAGTGAGATTCTGAATGCTGCACTCACATGATCTCTGCATATAATGACAGCCAGGAGTGCCCTATTTTAAACTGCACCGGCAGTTAGCACATCGTTTTAACAATGGGAAACATTACTCCTCTGTGTGCTTGCAAGCTGCTCCATCTCTGCTGCTTCTGAGTCAGTCTCATCTACTCTGCAGCATATGGAACAATACTCCTCTGTGTGCTCACTCACCAGTGTGTATCTCCAGACTCCGATCCACTGCCTGAACCTGCACTCCTGTCAGCTAGACCCCTGCAAGCTGCTGCCACTGAGTCTGCACCAGTTACTCTACAGTATTGTGCTGTTACAGGGGGCCAGTCAGCACTCCTCTAGCCCATGTTCAAGTTGCTGCCTGCTTGACCTCCGATCTCAGTCCAGTTCAAACTGCAACTCCTCCAGTCTCAGTCAGCTTCAAGCCTCCGGGCCCTGTCCTGTCAAAGCCTCTGGTTTCAGTCCAGTTTAAGCTGCCTGTTCTCCTCCGGTCTCAGTCCGGATCAAGCCTCCGGTTAAAGCTGTCTACTCATCTCCGGTCCCAGTCCTGTTCAAGCCTCCAGTCCCTGTCTGATCTAAGCAGCCCATTCTCCTCCAGTCCCAGTCTGGTTCAAGCCTCCAATTCCAGTCCAGTTTAAGCATCTGGTTCCAGTCTGGTTAAAGATGCCTGTATGCCTCCGATCCCAGTCTGTTGAAGCCTCCGGTCACAGTCTTGTTCAAGTCTGCATAGTTTCAGCCTGTGTCCATCAGTCCCATTTATTGATTCCTACCTATCTATACACCCTAAATGTCGCTATTTAGCGTTATAAGTCGCACAAGAAATAATTGCTTTCCAGACTTTGATTGTGGTTCCAAAGCACAAAAATATATTATTCACCAAAAAACAGATAGGTACACGCTGTGATCTAAATACAATTAGCGCAAACAGATTATACAATCACAAGGTACAGTCAAGTACACACACATGCGCACTGGATCCAGATTTCCGGCATCAAAGGTGAAGCCTTCGTCAATAGCAAGAAAATTATGACTAACTAACAGATTCAGAGAGCTGGTATATATACCCTTACAGAGATAGGCAATACAATAGAACTAGTTGGCATAATTCCATTGGTTCTTCTTCCTGGTTCTTTTGTTACGATGCAGTTCATAGGTCAGTTTGTATTGTAATAGTTCAGCCTCCAACAGCTTCTTTGTGTCCATTTTCCCGCCGAAGAACAAGTCTAAACTGGCTAATTACATTACATTTACAGAGTACATTTCAAAGCCTCTCTCTCTATGATCCATAATTTGCAGACGCATGTTGCGATTTCCTTGCCGATGGAACCGGAAATCTGCAAATAAACAGTGGTTCAGACTGGCACCAAACACTGTCTGCTTATCATGTACTAAACCAGAGATCTTAAATACAGTCCCTTTATTACATAATTAATAATGAATAAAATCTTGTATATTTACCTTAAATGCTAGGGAACCTTCCTATGTAAGTGTGCAAAGTGTAAGTGTAAGGATATTAAGAAAAGACGCTAGTTAGTGTTGTGTGACTACGCGTTTGTGGAGTACACCGTGGTACGTGTTTTGCAGGGTTGTTCATATTAAATGTTTTAGCAAATGTATGTATTTATATAATGTGGACTTTTAACATTGTTCCATTGCGTGAGAATCGCACGATGCTGAATAATAGCATCGCCGTATGTACTGATATTGTGGGATTCGCTAAGAATGGCGTTGTGCGGCCATTCGCAAAATGGCGTCTTGTTGCCATTCGCAAAATGGCGTTGTGCAGATTTTAATTTTAACAGCTTCTGTCTCAGCCAATTATCTGGCTTCGACACGTTCCAGTCCGGATCAGCCTGCTACGTCCACTCTGGTCCCAGTCCGGTTCAGCCTGTGTCTTTCAATCTGGTTCCAGTCTCTTTCGCCTGGTACCTACATTCTGGTTCTAGTCCGGTTCAGCCTGCTTTCTACAACCCTGTTCCAGACTGTGTTGTTGTCTGAAGTATCCTGATTATTCTATTGACTGTTATAGTGCTTTCTATTGCCAAGTATTCCGTCTGCTGTTATCCTGACTTCAAGCAAGTCTTCTGATTACAAGTCGCCTGCTCATTGCGGGTTCAGTGGACTGTACCTGAATTTCACTTCAGGCCGTATTGCTGTTCAGTGTATTATACTTCCATCTCAGCAGTGCAGCTCGATGCTCGGGGTGAGAAATAGATCTGGTGAAAAAAATGTGGAAAATGATGCAAGTGTACTGATTGTACAAAAGAGAGAGAAAATGTATAAACTAATAAAATGTTACAAAATCTACCTAAGAACAAACAGGCTGCAAAGTTTAAAGGAATGCACAATAGTTGATTGATTCATTCTTCTAGGGAGCACCACCAACCACACAGGCCCGGCGACAGGTAGGCCCATGGGTACAACTGTACTGGGCCCCGAGGTCCCTGGAGTGTAACTGCTTCCTGCGCTGCTGCTGCTGCAGTGATCAGCAGGGTTCAGGCATGTACGGGTCCCCTGCTGATCACTGCAGCAGCAACGCAGGTAGCGGTCCAGGGTTTGTCCAGCTTGTAGTCACTGAAGATACTGCCCAGCCACAAACAGATCAGAGCGTCCGGTCGGCCTCCTGTCACGTGACGCGGCTGCCACTCCAAGCCGCGATGCTGTCACAGAGTGTGCACAGTGGGCCTGATTCAGAACCGGTCGCAAGTGCTGAGCGCTCGCAACCGGGTCGATGGTGGCCCAGAGCGCATGCGCACGACGGAGCCGGCTTCGTCGTGCACATGCGTGAGACCCGTCAATGTTGAGTGACAGCACACCCCCTTTGGTGGGCGGGCCAGGGGGGTGGCTGCCCAGATGGAGGCGTTCCCATGAGAACGCCTACCATTTGGGGGCGGACCCACTGACATCTGTTTGAGCTGAAAGCTCTCTAGGGCTTGCAGCCATGAGACCCTACCACAAGGGTCTCGTCGCAAGCCCGATGGTCGCGATGGTCTTGATCATCGCGACCATCATCCTGGCCACTCCATTAGCTGTGGATGGCAACCCACAGCAATGCGAGCGGCCAGGAGGTCGCTCAATAAAAAAATAAAAGATGCCCTGATTCAGAGCGAGCGCTCTGTCAGAGCGTCCGGCTCTGAATCAGGGCCAGTGTTTGTACACTGTTTTGGATGCCTTATTACTGATTGGTGAATGATGCTGGTCATCCACCAATCACTGTTCTGGAAGTATCTAAGCACTGATTGGTGGATGGCTGCAGCTATCCACCAGTCAGAGGAAACTGCAAATGCACTGGGAGAGGAAGAGCCAGAGGGGACAGCAGAGCAGGAGGAGATGGCCACCCCCATAGATCTGATGTCTGAATTTAAATGGATCCTTTTTGCAGGGAGGTAGGTAGGGGGAGAGGTATGGGACATCATGGTTATAGCTGTATGAGATGGGGGATCAATTATGGGACAATTGTTTGAGGAGGGGGCAATTTACAGACATAATTGATGGAGGAGGGGACAGTTATGGGACATAATTAGAATTGTTGGAGGGGGCAGGTATGGGACATAATTGTATCAAGAGGGGGCAATTTTTGGATATAATTATAATTGTGGGTAGAGGAGCAGTTATGGGACATAGGCCCTCATTTCAGAGCCGGATGTATAGCTGTGGGTGACCACCCACAGCTATAGCAAGCGGTCAGGAAGATGTGGCAGGGTCTCATTGCTGCAAGCCCTAGAGTGCTTTCGGCTCAAACAGAGCCGAAAGCACTCCCACTGACATCACTTGTGATGTCAGTGGGGCCGGGCCCAGACGGTAGGCGTCCCATGGGAACACCTCCGTCTGGGCAGCCACGCCCCTGGCCCGCCCTCCAACGGGGGTGTGCTGTCACTCAACATCGACAGCACGCCCCCTTTGGTACGAGACCCGTAGCGACGGATTGCCCGTAAGCTTATGCTGACTGCACCTTGGATCCTGACCTAACATTGGACCACCTGAAAAATCTACATTTTACAGCAGCACGTTTTGGACTTTGCTACATGAGTTCCAGCCCCACCTATCATCACCCAGTCCGTTCTCCTGCATTGGATTAACCTCGGTGTGGGACCATCGCTAATTCAGGACATTGGGGACTACTCCAGTGGGTAAATCAATCACAGTGTCATCTGTTGGATTATCTATTATTAACGAGTGCCGCTGTCTTGAACTTTGATTCATCAAATCAGGATACCAGGTTCTTTCTATCTTATCAGTGCTCCAGGGCATGTCGGCTTCTTTTATGTCGTTTGCAGTCATTCATGCTCTCATTTTAAATGCTTATGCATTAACTTATTAATGTGATTTATTTGTGTTTTTTCTTTTTCATGTGTTTTAATTGCATGTTACATGTCCATTAAATTGTATTAAGGAATTGAGTGTACAGCGCTGCTTTTTGATATTTCTGTGATTGACAGGAAGTGCCGTTGTGGGTGGTGACAGGGGGGGCATGCGGGCGAATGCAGGCATGCCAGTGCGTTCCAACAGCATTGCAGGTGTGTGCATAAATTAGCCACTGCAATTCCATACGCAGCCTGGGGCCTCATAGCGTGCGCTAAAGTAAGCAATTTCTGAGTGAGGTCTAACCTGCCTTAACTATGCGTCTGGGTCCGATGTTACTCGATGTTACCGATTGTTTCGCTTTGACAATGTATACGGATGTGAGTAATGGGAAGTGGTCGTCCTGATGTCAGGCTGCGATCACATTGCGAATGCAAACATTTACATATCTCCGCTGATATTAGCAACTGCATTGCGTGCATATAAGCAGAATTGCGATCCGTAGTGAATTAGGCCCTATGTTTGTAGCTGCTGTTACTTTTTACACTGGATAGACTAAACATTACAAACAGTTTCACCACGTGTTCCTTTTTTTGATTGTGATATACACATTCTCAATTTGTACTTTTTTACTGAAACAGTGGTACCAGAGGATCATTATTTTATATTGTATTATTTTATATCACAAAATCATTTTTTATTTTCATATTGAATTATTTATACTGTGTATTTATATTTAAATTTTTAAAGTTTTATATAATCTATCATGAATTTCTGAGATATAATATTTGAAAGTAAACTTGGTTTTATAGCTCACTTGCGCTTCCCTTCTTTTGCTTTGTTTTTATCTGTAATCCAGGCTACAGCGGATTGCCAAAACCAGCATGCAGAAATGTAGCCACCATCTTTGTTACGGGCACAGGATCTCATTCAGAGGCGCTCGCAAAATGCGAGCACTTGCTCCAGGGGCTGGCTGGCAACTTTTAGCCTGGGGGGCAAATGCATGCAGGCGGCCCTGGCAGAGGAGTAGCGTGTAGCCAGGGTGCCCGAAGAACGTGCGTGCTACGGCGCCGCCCCCCCTCAAGTGTTTCAGGGAGGAGGTGGGTCCATATGGGATTAATATAAGGTAAAAATAAAGATTAGGGGCAGCCCCCTCTCATAGTGCCCATATGCAGTGCCCCCGTGTGCCACAGGAGATAACACCCTTATGCAGGCCTCCAGTAGTGCCCCCAGTAGTGATCCCCCCCTATGCAGTGCCCCTTGTGCCCCCAGTAGGGGTCCCCCCTGTTCAGTGCCCCTTGTGCCCCCAGTAGTAAGCCACTTATATAGTGCCCCCAATAGTGGTACCCCCTATGCAGTGCCCCCAGTAGCAGTCCACCCCCCATGCAGTGCCCCCAATAGTGGTAACCCTTATGCAATGTCCCTTAAATAGTGGCCCCAGTTGTAGTCTCCCCCCTATGCAGTACCCCCAGAATTGCCCTTTATATAGAGCCCCCAGCAGTGGTCCCTGCCAGTGCCCCCAGTGGTGGTCCCCTCCCCCTATGTAGTGCCCCTAGTAGTAGTCCCCTCACCTTGTAGTGCCCCCAGTAGTAGTAGTAGTTGTCCCCCCTTGTAGTTCCCCCAGTAGTAGTAGTCCCCACCCTTGTAGTGCCCCCAGTAGTAATCCCCCCCCTGGTAGTGCCACCATAGAAATCCCCCCCCTGGTAGTGTCCCCATAGTAATCCCCCCCTTGGTAGTGCCCCCAGCAGCCCCCCCCCCAGTAGAGAGAGACTTAATTAAAAAAAACAAAAAACCACTTACCTGAAACTCCCGCTCCTGGTCCCGACGCTTCCACCGGCTCCTCTGGCCGCTTTGCATTATGGGAGAGACGTCGTCATGACGACGGCTCTCCGATTACCCACTGCGGGAGCCGGAAGATGACTCCCGCAGTGGGAGCAGCAGCAGCCGATGAGAGTCTGATAGACTCTCAGCGGCTGCTGATTACGGCAAACACACAGCTGCCGGCTCCGGCGGCTGTGTGTTTGTGCTGTGTAGCGCTGACCAGACTCCATCAGGTCAGCGCTACACACGCGGTGCAGTCTGTGTCACAGTGACACAGACTGCACCGGCCCGCGACCCGCATGACGCTGCGGCCCCGGGGGCATATGGCACCCTGCCCCCCGGCCCAGCCCGCCACTGGCTTGCTCTGAGTGAGGGCAGCCGCATCTATTTTCCGGCCCAGCCTCCTGGCCACTCGCCAAGCGGCCAGGTTGATGGTCGCGATGGTCAAGACCATCGCGACCATCGGGGCTTGCGACGAGACCCTTGTGTTAGGGTCTCGTCTGCTGCAAGCCCCAGTGAGCTTTCGGTTCTATTAGAGCCGGAAGCTCACCACTGACATCACTAGTGCTGTCAGTGGGGCCGCCCCCAAACGGCAGGCGTTCCATCGGGTACGCCTCCGTTTGGCAAGCCAACCCCCCGCGCCGCCTACAAAACCGTGCGAGCTGTTGATCACCATCGACAGCCGCCCCTTTTGTAGTAAGCCCCGAAGCGAGAGAACTTCCCTCTCGCTCCGGGGCTTACGCACGTGCAGTACGGCCGCTGCGCGTGCACAGGGCCTCTACATCGACCCGCTTGCGAGCGCATCGGCGCTTGCGAGCGGGTCTGAATGAGACCCACAGTACGGTTGTATGTTTGGTACATTAGACAGTGCTGCAAAGGGGGACGATGTCCCCCTCAGTAGTTGACCAAAACTCCATGTTACGAATGGCTCAGAAGTATCTCCTACTGAGAAGCTGAAAGCTGAGGTCCCAGGTTGTGGAAGGAATCGGAGGCGAGGAGCCTGGATGTATGTCCTCCTCATCCTCAAGTATCGGATGTTGACGAGACCTGACCAAAGGCGCGGAGTCTAACTTGCTGGGAGGTGTTCATCAGTGACCCCTCCAAGCGGGATATGGGTTTAAGCTGCACCCAGCAAGCAGGTGGTGGCCCTTTGGTCAGGTATCCGATACAGGTGGGAAATGGAGGGAGATAACACCGATGAGGCCCAGGAAGGTGTACTTCTGAAAGAGGGACTAGCGTGAATTCTGTACTCCCTGGTACCATGTTGGTACAGTATTCGGATGTTCCACTGAGAACGTGGGCTGAGAATCCAGACGCACCACTGGCGCAGAAGAGTGATACTGTAGCTGTACTCGAGTGTAGTACTAAGTTCCCGGGCAAGGTATCCAGACGCTCCGCTGGCACAAGAGAGTGACACTGTAGTTGTACTCAAGTGTGGTACTAAGTATGCGGGCAAGGTATCTAGACGCACCGCTGGCACAGGAGAGTGACACTGTAGTTGTACTTGAGTGTGGTACTAAGTACATGGGCAAGCTATACAGATGCACCACTGGCACAGGAGAGTGACTAGAAATTACTCGAGAGCAGAAGAAGCAAGGGAACCTGAAACGAAGTGACGGCAAGCAAACACTTGTAGTAATGACGTTGTACAGGCAACTTCCTGTTGTCCAGAGCCCAGTAATATACCCTAACATAGCAGTCCAGTGGAGGGCAACGATCATGCTACCATTGGACTAAGGGTCAGTCAGGTGATGAAGACTGTCATGGCTGCGCCCATGACGACAACCTCGGTAACCAAGTCACAGAGCAGCACATGGACGTCTAAGTGCACCTAAGGTATAAACCTCAGCGCGTTACTTGCCGCTGCACCTGGCGTCTGACCGCTCGAGAGGTCAGGGGAAGACGGCGCTGTGGTGAGTAACGACCAATCCTAGGCCAAAAACCTGACACCCCATTTCTACTGGCAAGTAGAACCCAGTCCCACCCCCCCACCCCCCTTCCTCAATGCCCCTGTAAGTATATTGAAGAAAAAAAGCGTTAAAATAGTGATGTTACCCAGGAGAAGGGATCTCTGGTCCAAAAATAGTGGTGGCCTCTTTCCACCTTAGCAGAGCAGTAAACTTGTTGAGACAGAACCCACAGGGGAGATAAGACACAAATATACTCCTTTTTCACCGCCTGAATAACCCGGGTTATTGCCGGGTCTACCTGGGTTGCGGCTCAGTGGAAAAGGGTCCCTGAAAAACAACCCGGGTCAAGTGACCTGGGAATCTGACCCTGGTCACGACTGGGGTTGAACCCAGTAAGGTCCGGTGTGAACGGCATGCCCCAGTTCAATTATCCACGTCATGCCTCAAATCTGGTTTCAGTAGCGCTTGGAGATGATATAATCTCCAAGCATCCACTGTAACGCCAAAAGACCCGGGTCACGTAAGACTCAGGTCCGGTGTGAACGCCTGGACCAGGGAATAACACGAGTCCAGCTGCCAGTGTACTGTAAAAGGGGTAAAACTACAGGTAGACTCCATTTAAGGTGTAGGAACATCTCAAGGATGATCAGTGGAAACAGGATGCGCTTGGCAAAGGTTGTGAATACTTATGTACATGTAATTTCTTAGTTGTTTTTTTATTAAATTTGCAAAGATCTCCAAAAAATGTTTTACACGTTGTCATTATGGGGTATTGTGTGGAAAATTGTGAGGACAAAAATGAATTTATTCCATTTTGGAATAAGGCTGTAACATAACAAAAATGTGGATAAAGTGAAGCGTTGTGAATACTGTCCGGATGCTCTATACTTTTAAACCTCATTGCTAGATGTCAGGCTGGTATATATATTAGGCAGTGGGCCTAATTCAGAGGCAGACATTACCGTGTCCGCTCTTGCGTCTGTTGCCAGAGTTGTGGCGGCGATAATATACAAATACTAATCCTGTTGCATGTCGCTTAGCTTGCCCTCCTTCTCTGATTGGCGTGTCACACGTGTCCCACAGTAAAGACAGCATCATAGTACGCGTCACCTTGCTTGTTATTATACTGAAGTGCTCGCAGTGCTTACGGCAGGGTATAGTCAACCTCAAGCGCTGCGATAGCATCCGATGTACCGATGGTTGCATACACTTCCTGGACATGATGTGCACAAGTGGGCGTCTTAAAACAGGCTGATGGGTGTCTGCATACACTATGTGATCGCTCTCTAAGAAATACTGGGCATGCTAATGCATTGCTGTGCGGTAGCACCGCCTACGCAATCTAAGTACACATCGTGCGAGCGATCGCATCTAGCGAGCGGCTCTGAATCAGGCCCATAGCCACAAATGGGTCTGGTGTACAGCCTCACTTGTTACACTGGAGTATGGAAACATTTGCATAACCAATGGTAAATGCTGCTAACTTTCAAGAAAGCTAATTCCAGTTTGATAGCTGACTAATGAGGATCTATCGCATCTGCAACGATTCTCAGAGTGGGAGGAAAGTGAAAGCTCTGTTATGTTACACTAGAGGATTTGTGAAACTTGGTGCAGGTGTACATTTTAAGTCAGCAGATTTCTATGTTAGCACAAAAAAAAACATGAACCTTTTTGTTCGAGTTATTGTCAAATCCTGAGGCCAGCCTGTGTAGCTCTGCAGACTCATATTTCATGTATGATTTTGTGTTTGTATTTTGTTGTTGCCAGGATGAGTGCAAAGTAAATTGACTAATTGAATATTAAGCACATATGTCCTACAGGGTCACCCTAGAAATGATTTTGCATGTGATTTTTCATATGTAACTCATTTATCTGTGCATAATGACCCAAGATCTCTTGTATTTAGTGGTATTATACTATTTTTTTCTTTGATACTTTCAATTTTTTTTAGTTTTTACAGTGGCAGATCAACACATGACAGATAAAACCTACAATATTCTATTTCAGTAGCGATATATAGGCTATATGTTAAAATGTCATCAGCACATTGACTATGCTTTAGACAGAGGGCCTGATTCAGCAAGGATCATAACTGAGATTACGCACGCAATCGGACAATTGTTGCATTCTGCGTTGCTTTGTAGTGCGAGTGCGCGAACACTCCACTGCGATGGGGACTTGCTTGTGCAAGTGTGCGTGAGGCTGCGATGGTACTCAATGTTACAGATGGTTTGCAGTCTTGCTAAGTATTACGGATGTGTGTAAGGTAAGTTGGGCGTCCTTATATTGTGCTGCGACGGCATAGCGATCGCAGAGGATTAGCATATCATCGCAGTGAGACTGCGTGCGTAATTGCTATTGCAATCGCGGTTGTGATCCATACTGAATCAGGCCCGGAGATTACACTATAATATACTAATCCATTATTTGATAATGATCGAAAAGACGACGAGACTGGTAGTGAATAGTAAAACGGAGAGCGGTATGGTGATCAATAACATGAAGAAGATGGTAAATATCCACTAGCAAGGGATATCTCAGGGCCTGATCAGCAAGGATCGCAGTAGCAAAGATGCACACAATCGGTGGATTAAATCGCACTGTGCATGCATATGCATCGCAGTGCACGTGCGCAAACTAGCAATTGCGATGGTAAATGCGTTTGCAGAGGCTATGCAGACCCAGAACACAGTGATTGACAGGAAGTGCCATTTGTGGGTGGTGACGGGTGGGTGATCGGGCGAACGCAGGCGTATCAGTGCGTTGCAATGCCGTTGTAGGGGCGTGCATAAATGATCCACTGCAATACCATACGCAGAATGAGGCCTCATAGCGTGCGCTGAAGTAAGCAGTTCTTGACTGAGGTCTGACCTGCCTTAACTGTGTGCATGGGTCCGATGTTACTTGATGTTACCGATTATTTCGCTATGTTGCCCAAGTATACGGATATGAGTAAGGGGAAGTGGGCGTCCTTATGGTAAGCTGTAATCGCAATACGATTGCAAACATTTGCATTTCACTGCTAATATTAGCAACTGCGGTGCGTGCGTTCTAGCAGAATAGCGATCCTTGCTGAATCAGGCCCTCAGTCCCTTGGAAATTTTAATACTCTCATCTCTCATTAGATGTACAGTAAGAGTGTTTAGACACAGAGGTCAAGTGTGGAACCAAGTGCATGGAGGGCAGACACTAAAACTCTATGTCAATGGCTCCCTGAATTTGGTGATGGACTTTAAAGAATTATAAAGATTTTGGACATTGGGCCTGATTCAGCAAGGAACGCAGATGCGAATGCAAAAGCGATTATGCACGCAGTCTCACTGCGATAGTATGCTAATCCATTGCGATCGCAATGCAATTTCAGCACTACAAAAGGACGCCCACTTTACCTTACACACATCCGTAATGTTTAGCAGGACTGTGAAACCATCGGTACAATCGAGTACCACCGCAGCCTCACGCACACTTGCACAAGCTCTGACCTTTCTCAGAAATTGTTAACTTCCACGCACGCTATCAGGCCTCATGCTGTGTAGGACATCGGGGTGGATCATTTATGCACGCCCCTGCAACAGTCTCCAAACGCACTAGCACGCCTACGTTCGGCCGACCACCCCGCCATTACCACCCACAAACGGCACTTCCTGTCAATCACAAGGGGGGGAGGTTAGAGTTAGGCACCACTAAGGGAGGGCTAGGGTTGCGGGGTGTAGAGTATTGTCGAAGCTGAATAATTGGCTGAGACAAGTTCAGTTTAAAATTTAATCGCGGCGACGCCATCTTGCGAATGGCCGCAAGACTCCATTTTGGAAATGAGATCACAAGACACCATTTTTGTGGTCAGCGTCAATTCAAGTTATAACTCAGGAGCTAAGAACAGATGGTAATGTTTTTGTTAACCTACCAAGGGCAACTGGAAAAACAAGCTTTCTGAGTAAAAGTAAATAAGAAGAGACAATGGGTATTTTTACATACAAATTGGGAATCCCTGGATGCAGATAAAGTATAGTTGTGGCAATTGTACTATAATATCTACACAATTGGATTTGTCTGAATCCTAGACAGGATGGCCCCAGATTCCACAGCTTGAGGTGGTAATAAGAGTCTGTGAGAACAAAAGAGGTTTTGTTTTCCTTTGAACACACAACAGGTGGGGGCCTGCTGACAGAGGGCATGTAGAACTACAACCCTCAGCCATCCACACTGCTGGATGTTCACTTCGTGTATGACAAATTATGCACTTAAATCTCACCCATTAATAACTAGCGTCCTTATATCAAACCCCGAATACTCACACACTACATATTCGCACACAAGGTTCCATTAGCATCAAATTGTATGATTCAAGTTGGTTAAGTTAGTTTAAATGCTAAGAAATAGAGGTTTTTGATATCTAAGGTATTATACATGATAAGCAAGGTGTGTTTGGTTTCGTTCTGATGCGTACGCTTTTTACAGAATCCCGGTGTTATCGGTGGAGAGATCGCATCATGCAAACTCAAGTTACGGATCGCAGAACTTACAAGCAACAAAATGTTTAGTTGATGGAATGTTACAGGAGGCGTTACCAGAAAGACTCCGGCTGTTAGAGGCAGGGAAAGTCTATTTGAAACAACCTGTTAAATGTGTTGTTACATATGCTTCTCCTCTGGGAACCAATGAGATCAGCAGGAAGTTCCCCCTTTGTCCTGTTTCAGTCTGGGGGGGAATAAATACATATGTCCGAACACTGGTTTGCCAGTTCATGCTGAATTTTGGGTGAACTGAGGATATCTAGTCAGAAGTCTATCTCTGGGTCCAGAGGCGCAGCGTATGTATAACCGTACTTGGGTCTGTATTATTTCCTTTTACACCTAACTTGTGTATGTATAGATTGCGTGTAACTGACTGTACTTTTACCTGAATAATACTTGTGCGTTGGAAACACAGATTCCACTGCTGTCTTTATTTGCGGTTAAACTGCGTACGCAATTAGCGTTCTGTTTAGAGGTTTTAGGCAGGTGAATCTTAGAGGTTTATAGGAAGGAATATATTAAAAGGTTTATTGACGAATTCAACAGTGGGGGCTCATCGGTTTATCACACTATCTGATACACGATAACACTCGGTCAGTCCTCTCTCAGCAAAAGGGTGGAGGCGCCTTTTGGGAGACGCATTAGTCTTTCATTACCATAGTGTTGCTGAGAGCGTACTGCCGGTTATTGTGTAGAGGAAGCGCTGATTAGAATCCAGGGACAACAGAGGAAAAAAAGTTTGTTTTTCCTCTGTTGATAGAACCTTGTGTTTAGAGGGGTGCTGCAGTATTTGCGTACGCAGCTAAAACGCATTTTTGCGTACGCAGTTAAAAAAAAAACAACTAATTATACGCTTGTGTGGTAGTCGCATAATTGTGTATGCGGACGATCGCACAATAGCGTATACGCACTTCCGGTTCTGCTGCCACGTGTTTGAACAAAGCCATTGAGGTTTACGTTTTTTTCTATCTACCAATATCTGGGTTAAACGTTTATTTTCTGCGCAGAGAAAAGTGTGTAACAGTGTGTGTATTGTTGGTAGGGGTAATTTATTCCCTAAAGTTAAGGGTACCGTATGATCCTTAAGGGCTAGGTGCAAGGGTTAGCCTAGACGCTCGGTAAGCAGCTTTACCGTTCTAAACACAGTAGCAGGTGTACATGTTGTCTTTGTTGTATAGAGGTGCGTGAGAGTGGCCAACATACAAACTCTCATAGGTTTGGAAGTTACCTTACTAGAGCTTATCCGGGTCTGGAAGTTGCCTGTTTCAAAACTTATCTAGGTGTGGAAGTGGCCTTACGAAATCTTATCCAGGTGTGTGGGCGGCGCCGACTTAAATCGTTCACAGGTAAGTGAAAGTATCTTGATTGTCTTTCACCAGTTTAAATTTTTATTAAAAAGCGTAGGAGTTGTCTCAAAATGGGAGCCACGCAAACGGTAGAAATGTTAAGCAATGATGTGCTGCTAATGGAGGCTCCGATTGGATCAGCCCGTCGTATTATGCATACTAAGTACGGTACTTATGCAATAAGGTATTGTGATATATGGTTTAATATGACGAAAAAGAGTGTTAGACAGTTTCCCAGAATTGGTAGTTTTGACAAAAATGTGTTAGATAATGTCCAGGATCACATCAGTATGGTGCGATCCCGAGAAAAAAAGATTAAGCATTTTGAATGTTTAAAAATATGGCAGCATGAAGGGGATGCTTGGCTTAAAAATGTGCAAACGACGCAAACTAGCGTTGCGAACGCATTGCCAGAAAATACATCCGCGACGCTGAGTTGCAATACCGGCGAGCCGCAAATTGGCGCGCACGGGCGGCAAAGTAGCGTCGTGGAGAGTATTGTCAGCAGTTCACGCTCACCTCCCCCACCTTATGTGGATGGAGGTGCAAGTACGGTTACCAAAAATACCAATAAAAATGTAACAAGTAATTTGTACCCCCTCTTAAGAAACCATAAAGAAAATGTTTATGATGTAGAAGATGAGCCTATTGTAATGTCTGCTATTTCCCATGCTGTACAAATGATAGATGCTGCATCACCACAATCACGGGTGGTGCCGCCATCTCCATCGGTAACAGCAAGGGAAGTGTTACTACACTCGGCACCCATTGAGGAAGTTGTTAATACCATACGTAGCAGCAGCAGATTAAACCCCCAGCCAGGTAACCAGGTCAGAGGTAGCAACGCTGCCGATCTGCATCCCATTCGGACAATAACTGTTCCGAATGGAAATGCAGATGCAAACGGTGTAGTGCCCACGAGGGAAGTAGTAATGCATTGTCCATGGACAAGAGCAGAACTGAATTCCATCATAAATGATTTCCCCAATCCCAAAAAGGAACTAGCCAAATATCAAAGATTTTTGAGAAATTTGGGTAGTTCTCATGAGCCCACTAATAAAGATTGGTGTGTGGTGTTAAGGGCCTGCCTGCCACACAATACCGACGTGACAAAATTTATCACGGACTGTGTATTGGATGGCGACGTTCCCTTAACAGACCAAGTAAACCAAGGTAACATTTCCCGCATTGTGACTCAATTGGGTGTATATTTTCCAGTAGTAGTTAACTGGAACAAAATCTTCACAATCAAACAAAAAGAGAGTGAAACTGCAGAAGAATATTGCGACCGGGCTCTGCAGGCTATCACCCAGTACACTGGGATAGAAGAGATTAAAGATAGCATTCACCACAGGAGAATGATAGTCACGATATTAATGGATGGGTTAAAAGAGAATTTAAAAACTCGGGTTCAGACCTCACAGCCTGGCTGGCGGGGACTTACAATAGATAACCTCATAGAGTCTGCCATAGAACATGACAAAAACATCTCAAAAAAGAGGGAGACCCAGAGCGAAAAATTAATGGCTGTCAGTATACAAGCTCTGGAGAGAATGACGTTAACATCACAGCCAACAGACACGCTTGCACTTGCACACACACTCATGCCAGAACAAGTTGCTCTCACTAACCCCACTCAACAACAAACACAACTCTATCCCACTAACCCAATGCAACCACAGGTCCCAGGATATCCACCCACTTCTTTTCGCCCACAATACCCTTACCCTGCCTATCCTTACCCATATCCACCACCTTTGCCTTCTGCTCAAACTTCACAACAACACATGCTTTCACCTGAATCACGAACATGTTTTAATTGCAAACAAACAGGACACTTAAGTAGAAACTGCACAGTAAAAAGAGTATGGACCCCACACCAAGGGAAACCTGGATATCCCCATAAGGGATATGCACAGAGATCAGCAAATATTCAGCAAGCACCAGCTCCAATTGTAGCCGTAAATGCTTTATTGGAGAATGGTAGCCAACGCTAGGGGTCAGGTCATACCTGTAGTCTACAGATAGTCAGGTTAACGGGAAGTACTAGGGAAGAACCGGTCTTGATGGTTGATGTAGCTGGTACTGAATATCCTTTTCTTGTAGACACAGGGGCGACCAAGTCAGTGATGAAATCTCCCGTTAATTTACAGGTGACCAACGAGACAATACCAACAATGGGTGTGACAGGTAAAGTGGAACGTTATCCTTTAACCAGACCCACAGAAGTTAGTATTGGGCCGTTGCATACCAGACATTCTTTTCTTCTGGCTGCCGCGGCTCCTACTAACCTGCTGGTCAGAGACTTGTTATGTAAAATGGGATGTGTCATATATTGCACCCCTGATGGTGTATATTTAGATATCCCAGAGAGAATGGTATACGAGGTGCGGGATATGTTAGACACCCCACAAAGGATAATGTACCACTCTACAGTTTTAAAAGAAAATCCATCACAAGTAGATGAAATGTTGTCCCAAATTCCAGATTCCCTTTGGACAAAAGATGGACAGGACACTGGATTAATGGCAGACGTAAGCCCGGTAATGATACAATTAAAAAGCGGTAGGCAAGTTCCAAAAATTCCCCAGTACTAACTAAAACAGGAAGTAGAACTAGGAGTGTTTCCAATAATCGAGCGATTATTGCAACAGGGAATTTTAGGTCATACAGCTAGTGTAGTCAACAGTCCCATCTTTCCAGTAAAGAAGAGTGGTGGGAGAGGTTATAGGCTGGTGCAAGACCTTAGAGGTGTTAATTAGGTAGTAGAGAGCCAATTCCCTGTAGTGCCGAATCCAGCTGTCATCCTGATGCAGATCCCACCAAATGCAACCCATTTCACTGTCATTGACCTCTGTTCTGCTTTCTTCTCTGTGCCTCTCCACCCTGACTGTCAGTACCTATTCGCATTAACATACAGAGGTGTGCAGTATACATGGACACGATTGCCCCAAGGTTTCATAGACAGCCCCAGTATTTTCTCCCAGGCATTGTATGACTGTTTACAAGCTTTTCAACCTGCCAATGGATCAGTTCTAATTCAATATGTGGACAATTTATTGCTATGTTCTGACTCATTTGTGTCATGTGTGAATGATACTAAACTTTTGTTACTTCATCTCTCGCAAACAGGACACAAAGTGGCTAAGGACAAGTTACAGCCGTGCCAGCCCAGAGTAAAATATTTGGGACATTGCCTAACCCAGGGGTTACGACATCTCACAAATGATAGAATCCAGGCCATACAAAACATGACACTGCCGCAGAATCAACAGCAAATTCGTACCTTCTTGGGAAAGTGTGGATATTGCCGAATGTGGATCCCAGGTTTTTCTATTTTGGCCTTACCTTTACAGGAACTAGTCTCTTCCTCAAAGCCCGATCGCGTCACACACACTGAGGAATCAGAACAGGCTTTTCTTAATCTTAAGGATAGCCTGACAAAAGCTCCTGCATTGGGAATACCCGATTATGAAAAACCTTTTGATTTATATTGTACGGAAGCCGATGGTTGTGCTGCAGGTGTCCTTACACAAAAACATGGTGATGCCAGTAGGCCCGTAGCATACTACAGTGCCCAATTGGACACGGTAGCAAGATCACTCCCCACCTGTTTGAGAAGTGTAGCAGCTACCGTTTTATTGGTGAGTAAAAGTGAGGATGTAGTATTGGGCCATGATATGATTGTCTACACTCCCCATGCTGTATCTGCTCTGTTGAACTCAGCTCAAACCAGACACGTCTCCTCGGCTAGGTTCACCAAATGGGAACTAGCCCTAATCGCTCCTGCAAATATTACAGTTAAACGTTGCAGTACACTGAATCCAGCAACATACCTGCCATATGTACAACATGATGTACAAAGGGTGGAAGGAGAGGAGTTGCTGGCGGGAGGTGAGTTCAGCAGACATGATGACACCCACGATTATATGACATATCTGAATCAGACCTTTACTGCTAGACCTGACATACATGACACACCTTTAGAGAATGTGGATGTGACTTTCTATATGGATGGGAGTTGTCATAGACAAACAGACACAGGTGAATTATGTACAGGTTATGCTGTTGTAAATGACACAGACATCATGGAAGCTAAACCTCTCGGTCCTCCTCACTCAGCCCAGGTGGCAGAGTTAGTAGCACTGACTAGAGCATGTGAACTGGCAGCAGGCAAATCTGCTAACATCTACACTGACTCGAGGTACGCGTTCGGGGTGGTGCACGATTTTGGGGCTCTATGGCGTCTGAGAAATTTTATGACAGCAGCAGGCACACCAGTTGCACACTCCCGACACAAAAAACATCTCTTAGAAGCAATCCAACTGCCCAAAGCAGTGGCAGTAATTAAATGCAAAGCCCACACATGTGAGGATGACCCAGTGTCACTGGGCAACAACAGAGCTGACGAAGCTGCAAAATGGGCAGCGGGGTCAAAAATGCCTTCTCCAATTGAAACAATTATGTAATTCCAAACCATTGATATGCTGAAATTAATTGAGATGCAAAATTTGTGTTCAATTCAGGAAAAATCCATATGGAAGTCCAAGGGGTGTGGGCAAGAGTCCTCCGGGCTCTGGAGGGACGGACATGGTAAGCCAGTAGCCCCCAAGGCATATTACCCCAGCCTGGCTGAAGCAGCACACGGTCTGACTCATCTGGGTAAACAGGGCATGTGCAAGTTGGTGAGGGCATACTGGTGCGCACCAGGGTTTTCTTCACATGCAGAGAAGATAGCAATGTCCTGTCTGACGTGTTTGAGAAAGAACATAGTGAAAGCGATCCCTACCGAACTGTCCCACATTCCACCGACTGATGGACCTTTCCAGGTGATACAAATTGATTTCATCCAATTACCACCCTGCAGGAACCTTAAGTATGAATTAGTGTGCACAGACGTATTCTCTAACTGGGTTGAGGCCTACCCAGCAGCCACTAATACTGCTGCGTTTACTGCCAAGAAAATAGTTCAGGAATTTGTATGCAGGTACGGTATCCCTAGAATCATCGAAAGTGATAGGGGTACCCATTTCACAGGTGATGTTTTCCAAAATATGTGTAAGCTGATGGGTATTAATAGCCGACTTCACACCCCCTACCGACCGCAAGCCAGTGCCAATGTAGAGAGGATGAACGGGACTATTAAAAATAAGCTAAGTAAAATCATGGCGGAGACTGGACTTGGATGGCCAGAAGCTTTACCTTTGGTCCTACATAGTATGAGGACCACTCCTAGATTTCCTCTGAATCTGTCCCCATTTGAAATATTGTTTGGTAGACAACCTCATTTGATTATAAGTCCACAGGAAGATCTAAAGGGTAACAACGAGGTAACTGTGAAGTATCTTATATCAATGAGTAAGCAGTTAAAGCAACAGCAGCAGAAACTGAAATTGTTGTCCCATGATATGCCTGAAATGAACTGCCATGATGTTGAACCAGGAGAATATGTAATGATCCGAAATTTCTTACGTTCAGGTTGTTTGACTGATCGGTGGGAAGGTCCGTACCAGGTGCTGCTGACAAGTACTACATCTTTGAAGGTGGCCGAGAGAGATACCTGGGTCCATTCCACTCACTGTAAAAAGGTCAATCAACCGGTGGAGAAACAGGTCGGAGACAAAGCTGATAGTGTGGATCTGTCACTCGCGAGTTTGTTCCGGGAGGATTGAAAAGGTTGTAGTGAGATACCTGAACTGAGAGAAATTTGCAGGTCTTGTAGTGACAATGGACGGGCCTGCTGTGTTCATTTTCATATTCTCTTTTAGAGTGTTCACCATCCTGGTCAGTTCGGGAATACCCAGTGTCTGTGATGGGGGACCTATTGAGGAAACAGGAGCTGATGGCAGTGCTGATGGAGCGGAGAAAGGAGGAGTGCAATGCCAATCAGGGGAGTGTCTGACCAATCTTAGTACTGTTATTGTTAAGAGAGCTGTCATTCCGGATACTCGGGGAAGGTGTGAAGGGTTATCGTCTGAAGATTCCTGTATTTGTGAGTTTTGTGGGTCCCTAGTTGATGAGAACTGTATTCAACAGTGCCAACCTAAATATAACCTGTACTGGGGAGGGTATCCTTTAGAGGATTATCACAGCATGGTAGGCAAAGTGTTAAATCAAACCGATTGCTGGGTGTGTTCACATGTGCCACAGGGACAGCATAATGTAGGGTTGGTGCCATTTCCGCTGAATATCACGGAAATTTTAGAATTACAAAAGGGGAAAACATTGGATGGAAAATTCCTCTCATCCAAACCACCTCATTTCAAACTCTATCAATTTCAAGTAGATAAATCACTTTTGTGTTTAAACATAACCAACCCCAATAAACCCGGAGGTTGGGAAGTGACGGGGAATAATCAGACGATGACCTTCTCACAAAGAGCTGATAATGAGTCCATAAACTATGATCTGCTACGCTCAATTAAATCAAGTGGGAAATATTTTAGGTACCGGTATACATTGAGTTCCACCAAAGAAATGATTGGTAAAGTACCAGATGGTTATTGTGCTAAAATAATACAACCAGAAACTTGCATATACCAGATGGAAGAGCCTGAGATAGGATTGTTTGCAAGAGAAATGTGTTTAATGATAATGATGCATACCATTCCTTATATTCTCCCTGATAATGTATATCTTATATGTGGAAGAAAAGCGTATAAATGGCTCTCCCCGAGTTCCGAAGGTTTGTGTTATCTGGGGAGAATTGTCCCAGAAGTTATGACCCTCACACATGTTGAAATGTTGGGAATACATAAAAACACACCGTCACCATATCTTCACACACAATATGAACACAGAGGCAAGAGAAATATGATACCTGGTGATATGCATAAAGCCGCTCAGTTAATCAGTGAGACAACTGGCTTCCAAGTTTTAGTCGCCCTGGATCCCACCAGAATTGCTAGGGGTACATTAAATTTTAGATATATCCAGGAACTTGCTAAATTAATAGATAATATCACCGAGATGTACGATGACACATTCAGGTACACAGGGAGAGAATTGCAAGCGTACAAGAAAGAACTAGTGCAACACAGGCTAGTGTTGAATTATTTAACTGCTGTTACTGGAGGGTATTGCGTAACGTTAGCCACCCAATTTGGAGTAAAGTGTTGCACTTATGTCACCAATGATACCAGCGACCCTAAGGAGGTGATAGACCAGAAGATGGATGAGATTCTGCAGCTAAAGTGGGAATTTCGTAAGAACCATAACGCATCAGTGGCTGAAGCAGGGGAAGAGATAGAAGGATGGGTGTCATGGCTGAACCCAGTGAAATGGTTCTTGGGTCTAGGAGAGTGGGTCCAGGAAGTGGTCGCCAGCGTAGGCAAATTCTTGATCCTTATACTGATTGTCATCATAGTAATTGGCATATGCGTCCGATGTGTTCCTATTGTGTTGAAGTGTGGAAAATGTGAAAACAGAGTGAAACGAAGGGATGAAACTATGATGGTGGTCAGAAATGATAATATGTATGCCGAGATAGATACAGAACTGCACTACAACCCTGAGCTAGGAAGTACCATCATTTAAATGTATAATATTTAGACATGCATAGAAGATATTATTGAAATGTTATTTATAGAACACCCAGACAATGTAAAGTCTCAAATTCCCCTTCAAAACTACTGTTATAAGACTGGTGCATCCCCACATCTGTCACATGATCTCCCAAGATCCGCGGTGTGCGTATAATAGTAGTTTTATGCCCCCGCCTAGAGACACATTGATGATGGATTAAGAACCACCTTGTGCCATCCCATGATAACACTAAATAATATGTAAATGTAAGCCCAAAATAAATTTTTATAGCAGATTGTGATAGCATGTTGTTTGCTATCAAAGGGTGGACTGTCGAAGCTGAATAATTGGCTGAGACAAGTTCAGTTTAAAATTTAATCGCGGTGACGCCATCTTGCGAATGGCCGCAAGACTCCATTTTGGAAATGAGATCGCAAGACACCATTTTTGTGGTCAGCGTCAATTCAAGTTATAACTCAGGAGCTAAGAACAGATGGCAATGTTTTTGTTAACCTACCAAGGGAAACTGGAAAAACAAGCTTTCTGAGTAAAAGTAAATAAGAAGAGACAATGGGTATTTTTACATACAAATTGGGAATCCCTGGATGCAGATAAAGTATAGTTGTAGCAATTGTAATATAATATCTACACAATTGGATTTGTCTGAATCCTAGACAGGATGGCCCCAGATTCCACAGCTTGAGGTGGTAATACATTTGCACTTCACACAAGAGTCTGTGAGAACAAAAGAGGTTTTGTTTTCCTTTGAACACACAACAGGTGGGGGCCTGCTGACAGAGGGCATGTAGAACTACAACCCTCAGCCATCCACACTGCTGGATGTTCACTTCGTGTATGACAAATTATGCACTTAAATCTCACCCATTAATAACTAGCGTCCTTATATCAAACCCCGAATACTCACACACTACATATTCGCACACAAGGTTCCATTAGCATCAAATTGTATGATTCAAGTTGGTTAAGTTAGTTTAAATGCTAAGAAATAGAGGTTTTTGATATCTAAGGTATTATACATGATAAGCAAGGTGTGTTTGGTTTCGTTCTGATGCGTACGCTTTTTACAGAATCCCGGTGTTATCGGTGGAGAGATCGCATCATGCAAACTCAAGTTACGGATCGCAGAACTTACAAGCAACAAAATGTTTAGTTGATGGAATGTTACAGGAGGCGTTACCAGAAAGACTCCAGCTGTTAGAGGCAGGGAAAGTCTATTTGAAACAACCTGTTAAATGTGTCGTTACATATGCTTCTCCTCTGGGAACCAATGAGATCAGCAGGAAGTTCCCCCTTTGTCCTGTTTCAGTCTGGGGGGGAATAAATACATGTGTCCGAACACTGGTTTGCCAGTTCTTGCTGAATTTTGGGTGAACTGAGGATATCTAGTCAGAAGTCTATCTCTGGGTCCAGAGGCGCAGCGTATGTATAACCGTACTTGGGTCTGTATTATTTCCTTTTACGCCTAACTTGTGTATGTATAGATTTCGTGTAACTGACTGTACTTTTACCTGAATAATACTAGTGCGTTGGAAACACAGATTCCACTGCTGTCTTTATTTGCGGTTAAACTGCGTACGCAATTAGCGTTCTGTTTAGAGGTTTTAGGCAGGTGAATCTTAGAGGTTTATAGGAAGGAATATATTAAAAGGTTTATTGACGAATTCAACAGTACTTACCTGCCCTGTCGGGATCTTCTCCCTTCGGCCGTAGGCGTCAGGATGTGAACTGGTGGCTAATCAGCTGCCAGAACTTAATAATCCATTTCCATAAATGGAGCATACACTAAGGCTACATATTAGTTGCCAGCAGGCTAGAGGGTAGCACTGGGAACAAGCTTGGCATCTTCTCTCGACGTGCTTCTGGGTAACGCTATGCACGCTGTGCTTCGCTGACGCTAGAGGTCAAGTAGGACCTCTAGCATCTGTCTCCTGCTAGGCGGCGGCCATTTTTGGAGGGACATTTTCAGCAGATTCCATGCGGACTGCTAGACCATATGGAATCTCAATTAACACTGCCTCCAAGCCACTGCGCCCCCCCAAGTCACCACGGGGTCTGCGGGGGCTATTGTTACGCCCCAGACTGTAACCTTTAATAACCTAGTGGTTCTCACCATTGAAGTCAATAGAGAGGAGTTGGCCAGCCTCTCTCTGCCAGTGAACACTCAGCTGCTGCATTAATGTAGAAAATGCTGTTGCTGAGCCCCTCATTCACGAGGAACCACCTTTAGAGGACGGTACCTGTTGTGTGTCTGGTTAATCCATTTTTTCATTTTCCAAAGAAGCTGGATGCCTACAGGGACAGAAGAAGACCGGAACAAGGGGTAGGTGAATATGTTTTTTTAACAGGTGCTGTGGATTCTACTGGACAATTGGATGTGATTGGCTACAGGGATTTTAGGTGAGTATGCGTCAATGTGAGTGTGAATGTGAGTGTGCATGTATGCTTTAATGAAATGTTACTGTCGTGTGTGTGTTTATTTTAATATTTCTTTTGCAGGTGAACTACAGGTACCAGCATTCTCTTAATGCAATTCATGCTGGTACTTGTGGTTCTCCAATACTAGCATGCGGGGGAGGCTTGCTGGGACCTCTAGTTCTCTAGCAAAAGACAATATTATTAATAATTTTTTTTATACATATATTTACATAATCAACCTGATCTGGGGTGCCCGGGATAGCCCCGAGCTATAAGCCTAGGCCTGGGGTGCACCTGGAGAGGGGGAACCCCTTTATTGGGGAGGCACCTCCCCAGGGATCCCTGGCCTGGGCTGACTAGCGAACAGGTATAATGCTTTATCCGGGACCCAGTGAAAGGGTTCCCCGGCTGTGGCATTACACCCCCACTAGAAAGAGTCCGGTGCTGTTTATGGAATATACAGGTGACCCCCTACTCATTTTGTCCCTTGTATTTTCACAACCAGGACCAGCTCAACAGAGACTTGTGCTGGTTCATAAAATACAGGTAACCCTACACATTTCCACATTTAAGAACCAGGAGAGACTCAACAGTGCCCGGTGTTGGTTAAACTTGTGAGGGGGAGATGCACGTAATTTTCTTTTTTTACTGTTTACTTTTTTAACGCACAGAAATATGCATGGATCTCATTTATCTGTGCATGTTTCTGTGCAAATTGGACCTGCTCAGGCTAAACTCGCTAGCCTGAAGCAGGTTTCTCTATTTTTCTGAATTTTCAGGCAGTAATAGTGTATAAGTTAAACACATTGCCCAACTTGTATGCTCACAATAGCAAAACATATGGATGTATGTTTTGCCATTGCAAGTTGCAGGGGTGTGAGAAACATGCAAGTTTGCATGTTCTCACACCCTATTACATAGGGTGATTTCTGAAAATGTTCAAGTATAGCTCTATACTTGCACATTTTCCAAACTCGGACCATATTACATCTCGCCCAGGGTTTTGTCTTTGACCATGCTTCAATAGGTGAAATATCCTTTAGGGCAACTGTCGATGAACGGTTCTTGAGATAAACTGCTGTGGACAAGGCTGCCACCCAAAATTGCTTGTCTAGGCCTGCATCCTTTAGCATGCATCTTGCTCTCTCTACTAGAGCATGGTTTGCTCATTCACTGACACAATTTTGCTAAGGAGTATAGGTAATGGTCAATTGATGATCTATTCCATACTTTCATAAGAATTGCTCCACCTCTCTGTTAAGATATTCTTCACCATTATCAGATCTCAGGGTCTTGAGTCTGTGACCTGTTTGATTTTCTACAATTCTCTTGAAATGTGCAAATCGTTTTGCCACTTCAACTTCAGTACATGTGTCATTCTTCTGAAGTCATCTATAAACATCATAATGTATAATCTATAAACATCACAATATATATGTATCCACTCACAGACTTTACTTCTATTGGACCATACACACCTGAGTGCACTATTTCAGTGCACAACTAGCTTTGCTTGCTGATTTTGGAAACGGCTGACGACTGTTTCCCCCACAATACTGCTCTCACATATGGGTTTCTCTGCATTAGTCACCAATATTCCTGTGACCATCCTATTCTGTAGCTTTTGAACACTGTCATATCCACGGTGATATGCCAGAGTTCTAATAACGACTACTCAGTTGTCATCATTGCATAACAATGCTGTGTATCAAGGATGTACAATTGCTGACACCTTGTGCCTGTAGCTATGATGGTTCCTCTTTTGTTTGTCACAATGCACTTTACTTTAGCGAAGTGAACTCGGTGGCCTCTGTTATAGGACACTGATGGCGATAAGATTTGTTACTATTTCTGGTACCTGGAGCACATATTGGATCTCTATTACTTTTGTTAATCTCTTTGATTGGATTGCCAATTCATTTGATAGTGATAGGGTCACATTTGGTTAACTTGGTAATCCATTCCTCATTGCAACTGAAATGCCTTGTTGCACCTGAATCTATATACCAGTAATCCTTTCTGAGGCTATCTGTCACAGCCCTTGATTTTAACTTTTAAGAACTGTTACCAAATACAAACCACAGATATGCTTTAAACTCTGAAACAGACATTAGCTCAAAACATTTTTAGTACATACTTAATAAATATTAAACCCAGTTCATGAAATAAAATACAATAACAGGAACATTATGCTAGCACACAGAGAACAACTTATTTTACTTAATGTCCACCTCTACACATTTCTAATTCAGTAGAGGCTTAAACTTAGATTAATAACATTGTATATCTGTAAAGTGCAACTATTGTTGCAAGAACAGTTTCTGAAGAGAAGTACAGAACTGATAGCGTTATTTATTTGGAAGTTTCCATCTGTCATGTGTGTTTTTCATGAATTCGTGTCACGGATTTTTATAATATTTTCTCACCCTACTCATGACGATATGATACACTATATATAGGGTATATGGTTTATGGTTATGTAAGTATTATCTATTTAATTTTTATTATTATTGTTTTAAATAAGTGAATAGAAGTTATATTTTAATGTAATAATGTGACCAGTGCACCATTACACTATTTCTGTTTCTTTTCTCGCTATCTGTAACACTTACTGCTGACGTTACATTTCTTTCTTTGTATAGGATTCTCATTCTTTTGCTTGCACTCAATAGCTTTGTGGCCTATCTTGTGACAATTGTAACACTTGAATTAAATATTTCAATCTTTCTATGTAATGTTCTAGAAACTGTTATAACTTTGCTCTGACTGCATCTATTCTTAACTTTGCAGTGTTAGCCTTTAATGCAACAACTAATAAGTCATACTCAAGTGTCAAAATCTCCAGCATTGCTGTAGCAATCTCTTCATCATCCACTTGCATTCCAATATGCGATAGTTGCTGAGAGACATACATCATTTTGTCTATGTAATCACAGATACTGCTGCATTCATTCAATTTGGTGTTATACAATACACGTCTTACATTTATCCTCCTCATGAGACCTTCATCTTGATATTCTGTTTGCAGTGCTGTATTTTGCTAACTCTTTCCTAGGTATACACATGTTGCTCTACACCTGGCCTGGGCCAAGAAGTTGATTGCAATCTACCGGTAGCTCATGGAGCTCCCGCCGGAAGATCGCGGCCAACTGGGAACACTAGTCTTTGAAGCGATCAGAGGCTAAAGAAGCCTCTGATCACTTCAGAGGCCAGAGTTCCCAGTCATGCAGTGCATGCAGGCTCCTCACATTGTGGGTGATGGCATGATGTCACTCGCGATGTGAGGAGCCTGCACGCCTGCTGGATCTAGTTAGATCCAGTCAACGGCTGTGGGAGTAGAGTGGTGCCCAGCGTGAAGACAGGTAAGTACTGCACAGGGGAGTGGGGCCTATTCTACTCTGGGAGTGGGTACCAGTACTGGGGACACAGCATAAGGGGCACCCCTGGGGCACTGCATAAGGGGCACTACCAGGGGCACTGCATAAAGGGTACTACTGGGGGCACTACATAAGGGGCTCTAATACAGGGGGCATTGCATAATGGGCACAACTACAGGGGCATTGCCTAAGGGGCTCTAAATCAGGGGCATTACATAATGGGCACAACTACAGGAGGCATTGCATAAGGGGCTCTAATACAGGGGGAATTGCATAAGGGCTCTAATACAGGGGGCATTACAAAAGGGGTTCTAATACAGGGGGCATTGCATAATGGGCACAGGGGCATTGCATAAAGTGCTCTAATACAGAGGGCATTGCATAGTGGGCACAACTATAGGGGCATTGCATTAGGGGTTCCAATACAGAGGGCATTGCATAAAGGGCTCCAATACAGGAGACAGTGGCATCCCTACCTTTTGATGCACCCAGTGAAGGTAGCTTAGCAGTGTGCGTGGCACCGCTGCATGCTGGGAAATAGGAGCATGGCCTCATGACAAGGGTGCATGGCCTTGTGGGTGGGGGCGGGGCCACACACCCAAACCCCAGTTTTAGTATCTCCGGGGGGTTTTGGAGTTGCGGGCTGCCCCAGGGACCAGTGTACTTGTAGTGCCGGATCCCTTACTGTGACAGAAGCCGAGTGCTGCACGTAATTCTACAGTGCAGCACTCAGCTTCTGTCACTGAAGGGGAGTCTGCACTTTGGTGTCACCCCTCAGCGGGTGACACCTTGGTGCGGCCCGCACCCCTCTTGTGATGCCAATGACAGGAGGCATTGCATAAGGGGCTCTAATACAGGGGCATTGCATAAGGGGCTCTAATACAGCGGACATTGCATAAGGGCCACAACTACAAGGGAATTGCATAGGAGGTGCTAACACAGGGGGCATTGTATAATGGACACAACTAAAGGGGGCATTGCATAAGGGGCTATACTACAGGGAGAACTGCATAATGTGCACAACTACAGGGGGGCATTGCATAAGGGGCACTACTACAGGGGGAACTGCATAATGGGCACAACTACAGGAGGCATTGCATAAAGGGCACTGCTATTGGGGGCATTGCATAAGGGGCACTACTACTGTGGGCATTGCATAAGGGGCACTACTACTGGGGGCATTGCATAAGGGGCACTACTACTGGGGGCACTGCATAAGGGGCACTACTACAGTGGTCATTGTATAAGGGGCACTACTGTAGGCATTGTGTATAAGGGGCACTACTGTGTGTCGCAATGTGAATAAGGGACACTACTATGTGGTGTAATGTGAATAAGATTGTGCTGCTGTGTTTAGTAATTTGAATTGGGGATACTATTTGCGATTTCAGCAGGACAGACCCCACGTCTCTTGCTGCAAGGTCACGTCCCCTTTTTTTTCATACCACGCCCCCTTTTTCAGGCTCGGTGGATCACGAAAAGGTTTTTAGTTTTAGTAGAAGTTTAAGAGTAGATCACCGAGTCCAAAAGACTGGCCACCCACGCTCTACACAATAAGCCTATGGTCCCCAAGGCTCTCTCTATATCATCTGGGTTTGAATCTGCATCTGGTTCTACAGTAACCTTCCACAGTCTTTGACACTTTAACTGCATTCCCATACTAAACTTCCAGATTGTATAATTGTCTGCACATTTTAGCTTGATAAACCTCATTACTGGTGTAACTCCTGTGTTTATGATTCTTACAGACATAACTGTGCAGCTTCTGTACTTTAATCAGCTTTACTGCTGCTATACTGCACTGGAAACACCCTGTGCTGTCTTCACACTGTTCTTATGCAGTCTGCACTACACATGTGCCTAAGATGGCATCTGTATGCTGCTCTAGGCATCCTAATAGAGGGTGGTTCCAGTGGAGCACATGCTCCAGGCGCCTGCTGCGGCCAGGGTGCTGGAAATCAGCCATCTGATGAACGGCAGAGCACCTGCTGAGCTGAGCATGAAACACATAAAGAGGTCAGTGCCTCCAGAAAGGGGGCATGGTGTGGGCGGAGTGACACTTGTGGCGGCACCCCCACCACTTCCCCATATGGATGCACAGATCTCTTTATATGCTTCAGGCTCATCTCAGCAGCAGATGATTCCCTCCTTCCTCCACCCCCAGTCAAATGGCTGATCTCTGGTGCCCTGCAACAGTGAGGAGGTGGGGGGAGGAAATCTGAGTAAGGGGGAATATCTGTGTGTGTGAAGGAAGGGGAGCTTTGTTAAGTGCAAAAGCTGTGTGTGTATGAGTATGTGCGGGGGTTGGTCTGTGTTAGGAGGGGAGATATTTTTGAGGGAGAGAACTGTTTGTGTGAAGGTGGGGATCTGAGTGAGGGGGGAGCTCTGTGTGTGTGAGGGGACTCGGGAGTTTGAGTGAGGAGGGAGAGCTGTGTAAGGAGAGGTGAGCTGTGTAAGGGGGAGAGCTGTGGTGGGGTCTGAATAAGGGGGGATCATTGTGTGTGTTTGACGGCAGGAGATATGTGCGAGAAGGAAGAAGACCTCAGTGAGTGGGGAGAGCTGTGTGAGAAATGTATACACTGCATGTATTTATATATATTGTAAGTGTATTTTATTGGGTTTGATTAAGCAAAATGTGTGTCTTAATTGCGAAACCTTTCAAATACTAAGTATCTCTAAGCAAGACAAAAACTGGGTGCTGCAAATTTTATAATTGAGTGCAGTATAAAACATGAAGGAATAATGCCTTCTATACACATCTCTGAAGAAATCAATCCCCAGCCGGGGAAGAAACGCGTTAGCGAGACAATTTAATTCCTTTGTTCTTTTGATCCATAACCAGCGGGACTGCATATTACGGCAAGCCGATCATAGCCGCACTGAACAGCCACACATGGTGATTGTTGTCTCGCCACGAGCACGACTCAGCACCGGAGCTGACAATTTGGGACACATAAGGGAGACAATTTCTTTGTTCTTCTGATCCATAACCAGTGGGATTGCACACTACGGTAAGCTGATCACAGCCGCACTGTACAGCCACACATGGTGATTGTCGTATAGCTACTAGCGTGACTCCGCACCGGAGCTGACCAATTTGGGACATATACCCGGACCAGAGATTAACCACTGCAGTGATGGAAGAAGGCGGCTGCCGCATCTCGCTGTTGACAGGTCCGGAGCTCAGTGCTGCTAGTGCTCCAACTTCCCACACATTCTGCAAGTTTGGATATATGCACATCGGGTGAGTAATTCTTTGCCCCCGTATTACAGTGCAGAGGTTCAGATCATTTGTTGTACATCAATAGACATTTTTACAGAAGACCCCACTTGGAATATCTCTATCTGCTCTCTATATTATTTCAGGGATTGACTATACACTAGCAGGGAGATTATTGTGGATCCTGGTAATTAACGGCACCTTTCTTCACTCTTGGGGCAGGATGTAATAGAGATCGAGTCTGCCAGGGTGCGGGATGCAGACTGATCTCGATCGTATACTTTATAAGGCGCTGCGGGACCCTTGTGGTGCCATATAAATAAAGGATAATAATAATAATAACTTTAAGAAAACGATCGAGATCAGTCTGCATCCCGCACCTCCGGCAGACTCGATCTCTATGATATCCCGCCCTTGCAGTTTTCAACAAACATTGTTTGGTGCTCAATTTATCTAATGATATAAATCCATTAGGAATAATAAGTAACCACTTTAGCCGGACGCGGCTATCTGGTAATTAAGATCTTAAAGAACAAAGGATTTTATTTTATTTCATTTTATTTTAATTTTTTACCACTTTCCACAGCTCTAATAACAAATCAGTAATTATTGAGAGGTTCACTGTGGGTCCTTTTTTGCAAAGGATTTCTAGTAATCAGCAATTATAAAGCTATAACATGTCAATGTTGCACTATTGTAATTTTTAATGTTTCAGATTTATTGTATATGTTTACAAATTAGCATCTGGAGATCATTTATAATTATATATTATCTATATTACAATGAATTAATTAAATATTATCAAAAATAATGCATGTTGCTATTTTTCACTAAATAAGAAGCGCGGTTATTATTTTCTTTTTTCTTTTGTATATGTATTTATATATACCTTAATATCTAGCCCCGATGCGGCATTTTGCATAGGACCCTTAATCCGGATGTGGGACTGAACGGAAGGAAGGAAGGTTGGAGCCATGGCAATATCAAAGAGGGAGGAGGAGTCGGTCCCTTGCCATCATCACCTCCAGCTTCTCCCCTTTTCCAACTCTGAGCGCCTGACATCAGCCGGCCCGGTTTGCACAGAGGAGAGAACATGGCAGCTGTGTCCCTGCTGCTGAGGGGAGGCCTGAGCTGGGTGCTGATGCTGAGAGCCTGGGTCGCAGCAAACTTGACTGGGAGAAGCCTGAACGGTGAGTCTGGTGAGGTCACGTCTGACTGCTCTGATGCCAAATGCCAATAAGGGGCACTACCATTGTGTGTGTATAAGGGGCACTACTATGGCATAACGTGTAAAAGGGATACTACTGTGGCATAACTTAAATAAGGGGTCTATTGTTAGGCATAATGTGAGTAAAGGTCATTACTGTGGCATAATGTGAACTATGAACATTACTGTGGCATAATATGAACTGTGGGGACTACTGTGTAGCATAATGTAAAAAAATATTCAAAACTTTGGCATAAGACAAATTAATGGGCACTAATGTGTAGCATAATGTGCATTGTGGCCATTATTGTGTAACATAATGAATCAGGGGCATTACTGTGGCATAACATGAATTAAAGACACTACTGTGTAGCGGAATGTGAATAAGGGGCACTACTTTGTGGCATAAAGTGAATTGTGACAGTACTGTGTGGCTTATTTTTAATTGGTGGAATTACTTTAATGGGTTGGAATATATTTAGCCCTCCATGTCCCAGTCTGATACTGCCCCTAATGTTTATTTTTATTTCCCTTTAATTTGCCCCTACATGCTTGACATGCCCCCTACCTGGCACACTTGGGGTGTGGGGGCGCAGTACCACAGACATGCTCCAGGCACCATGGCTACACGCTACACCCCTGTCTGGGTCCATAACCTCTTGAAAATGTGTGTGCAGGTGTTGATATTGCATCATGTAGGCACACACCAGCCGATGACTCAAAGTATGACTAGCCCAGTTACTTAAACAGTTGTGTTGGTTTATTGATAGATATAGCAGGTACAGTCGTGCTCACTGTTATATGCACACTGATATAACCAGCTGGTGAGTGTATGGTGCAGACAGGCAGTGATGCAGGATGCTGGAACAGCTTTATTTACAGAAATTAGCCGGGTCTGTCATAGAAGCTAAGTACCATTTCATTCTTACTCAGTAGAGATCACAGTGGCCATCTTGGAACAAAGCATGAAGCCTGCTTGGAGAAACAGGAAGGCTGGAAACTATAGTGCACTCCTCTTTCAATAGTATCATGGGCATTTATCATATATGATAGACTACTAATGTCTATAAATGCTTACCAAGTTGATCCTTATGTCTAAAAACATTTACCAAAGTACCTAATGGGGGAGACAGCCTACCCACTAACAGATATAGTCCACCCATTTCTCACTTGGAAATTCTGTGTTATTTTATGACGTATCTGGGGGTAGACAGAGCTAGCAGATGCACGTAGTGCTAACAGTGTCTCTTTAATAAAAGGATATACACCAAGAACATGCTGGCACAGTTAGCTAGATTGCTGCATGTGGCATTCAGCCCAAGCCTCCTGGCTGTACCCCTCCCCAGTGCTGTAGAGAGTAATGATGCTGGCCCGAGCCTGATGGGCCCCTTAGACAAGTCTGGGCACCGGTAATTGTTACCTAGTACTAATTAGTAGCCCCACCCCGACAGTGCCCCTGTCCCTCCCACTACTTGGGGGTACATGTACTACAACACAAGTTTACAAATACTGAATTCATGGATTAAAAGGAAGGGCAGACACTATAGTTGTCAATATTCCTTCATTTCCAGGGATTGTCCCAGATTTAAAGTTTGTCCTTGGAAATCTTTATCCCTGGTAATGTACCTATATTTCACAATTTACTAACTGCACAAATGTCAACATTTTCTTGTTTTGTAAATTGAAAGTAGTGATCATTTTCTTTATTTTAATTATCTGGGCTTTATACATTAATATTCATTGAACAAGAGTAAGTTAACCTTGAAACATATTATCATCATTAAAATGAAATGTCAATAAGTCATTATTGGTGATTAATTACACCATGGTCCTTTCTATATCAAAATGAGGATAACATTCTAAATAGACCTGCACAAACACAAGTTTTCTCTTGAAAGAATATTAAATATCGGTAGCTATGCATTTCATTACTGTGCCCAGTGACAGAGCCTGCATTTCACCCATAAGAGGTAATTTATTCCAATTGGATAAGATGTGTTGGTAAGCTGTTTTTTTCAAGGTAAAATAGGGGTAGGTGGATTCCAGTGATGTGCGGTGAGGTCAATGGCTGGGGAGGCACACGTATAAAATCACGGTTTTTATATCAAAATTCTGGAGCATGACAGGGAGTGTAATAGGGGGGGAGTATGACAGGGGAGGCTCTGACTCCCCTGCCTACCCTGATTCCATGTCCCTGGTGGATTTCGCACAAGACATGGGTCAGGTATAACCTCCACCATAAAAGTATATTGAAATTATCTAGAAATTAATTTAATAATTACCAACAATTGTTTAGATTAATAGGTTTCATCCAGGTATATTTCTGTATGTTAGTGGTGCTCTCCTGTGTTTATCGTATATAGGACCTGATTCAGACCCGTTCGCTAAGGGGCGATCGCTCGCTGCCGGGCAATTGTTGCTCAGTGCGCATGCGTATAATTCGCAGTGTGCGTGCGCAAGCCAGTCACAGCGATGGGGAATAGTCCGCTCGTAGTACACAGACTGCCCGCTACTTTGAGTGACAGATAGCGCTGTTTGTGGGTGGTAGCAGGGGAAGGTGCTTGTAAATGGGGGAGTGGTGTTGCGGACACAGGCGTGTCAGGCCGCCAAAACGCAGTTTAAAGGGAGTGCATAATTAGCAAAGCAGCGTCATTGTATATGTCACCTGCATGTATTTCAGCCAGCACTGATCGCACTGCTTGCGGCGGGGTAAGGCTACCTCAAGGGCTCCGAGCAGCTACGATGGCTCTCGATGTTACCGATTATTCATACACTTCCTGGAGATGACGTGTGCTGCGAGGAAAGGGGGCGTCTTTATCCACCAGCGAGCGTTCAGTGCCGTCGCTCGCTAAGACATTGAGGGTGTCCATACACTACACAGTGCAATCGCGGAATTTGCATACCCGGCCCCTTTTGGAAGCGAGCGATCGCGCCTTAGCGACCGGGTCTGAATCAGCTCCATAGTACACAAAAAGGTAGTTTTTGCCAGAGTGCAAAAAAACAAAGAAACTCTTAGAGGAGGGGGTAATTAGGTAGAACTCCATGCGAGGGGGGTGCACATTTAGAAATTATGTAAGTTTGGTATGTTTTTTTTTTATATTAAACGTTATAATCTTTATTAATATATTCTAAAAGATTGATGAAGATAGTACTCCAAATGTGGCAAAACGAAAAAAGTTCCACACTAGAGACATAGGCAAACCAAACAAATAAATATCAATTCATGCCAAATTAGATACGGCGATATATAGTTTTTATTATATAATAACAGCTATTTTAGCATAAGGTGAAACATATGTCTTGAAATATTATGACACCTGAAATAGGGAAATATTTCTTCTTCTGCTACTATAAAGAGGATTATTTATAGTAAACCAACGGATAATGTGATACTTAGATAACTAAGGGGCCTATTCATCAACACTAAAATAAAGTTTTTAAGTCCATTTTCCTTAATACCGTTATTTTCGTATTCATGAAGACACTTAGCACAGGAGACATCTCCTGGTTAAGTCCGCCTGCGTTCATTTCCACACTCCCTATACATTAATATGGGGAAATGGAGATTATGCTTTTCATCACATTCCGAAAATTCTGTATATTTGGAATTTGATGGTGCTACTATACGCCACTCTGAGGTGGTGTACAGCGGGTTACACTTACCTGTGTCAGCTGGGCAGGGATTCTCGGCTCGCTCCGTCACTCTCTTGTCCCTCCTCCAGCTCCGGCTGCTGCTCTGACACTGTGGGCTCGATTCAGACACGCTCACTAGATGCCTACGCTCTCACCCAGTGTATGCAAGTCCGGCACACACCCAGCAAGGCAGGCGATCGCACGGCAAGGCATAAGCACGCCTACTATGTCTTGGCGTGCGATCGCTTTGTGCATGTATAATGAAAAACAATTTGTGAATATAAACACATGCGCTAAGCAGCCAGTGGACCCTTTAAGTGTAGGAGTGTCACCACACGTGTAGCAATCGGGAAGCCGACTGCCTAAATACCGGCAGGGATTGAGGAAGGCTCAATAGCCGATACGCGTTGGAGACACTACAGACCTACCATCTCCACAACCTACATTGCTGCATCCCACCTCCTAAGTCTCCTCGCGGCGCCGAGTTGAGCCACCGCGTCATACCTGTTTGAGCCCGGAGAACTGTGCTATCTCGCGAGAGCACAGCTACCGGGAAGTCTCGCAGGGCACCGGTGCGGTCTCTGCATCCCAGACAGCACGCGAATATCACCACGCGGTCAGGAATAGCGGAGCGGAAGACCAGGAGACCAGGACCCGTGACGAGGACGTAGAAGAGGACCACGGTCACCTGGAGGTGACCGTCAAAGGACGCCGAGGGTAAGTCTGTGCACCTGGGGGACACGGGACGCCGCCCCGCCAGACACAACTTATACACCCCGCGTAATCATGCCAGCACTTATTTACATTCAGTATTGGCATATATTTATACTCTAATAGGCATCCCCATTTCCACCCACTCACCCCATTTCCTCCTATTGTTTTACAGGGGCACTGTGACCCTTTATATGTGTATTCTAATAAATAGAGTTATAACATAAATCATTTGATTCCCTTTGGTTTAATATTCATCAGGTGTAGCGCTGACCCCCACTATTTATTGCAGTATGGGTTGAACACCATGTTGTATTTTAATCTAGTTCAGTGTGGAGAGGAGAACCTGCGCCCTGCGGCTGGAGCGTTGCCGCGCAGATGACCGGCAGCTGCCCGGGACCACAAAGCGGAGCCCGGTGGTTAGTAACCCTGCTGGCTGGGCTCTGTATCGGGACCCGTAAACGGAGTTCCTGACACTCCATCATCGTATGGGAAAAATCAGATTTGTCATGCCACTTCCCCATGCATTGAGGCCACACCCCTTTTTTGAGCGTGCATCTTATGTCCTTATTTGAAAATTAGGGGGGGGGGGCACTAATGCTTTTTCTGGCCCGGGGCACTGAAAAGTCCAGTTCCAGCTCTGGTGTAAGCTATGTTTCTGCTTTTAGCTCTTCACCGGGATGGGCTCTTGTCGGAGCCCGTGTCTTGTCAAGAGCATAACACTACATTTGTGTAAACAGTTTCAGTCTGCGAATTTAGGCCTAAAATATGTATCACATCCTCATTGAAAATGCGGATTGTGATAAAAATGCTCCATATAAAGGTGAGTGATTAATAGGTAAGCTTTAAATAGACATAGATTTGTTCAAGAGCAAAACACCATTCTTCTTTTTAATGGCAATTAAACAGCTAGATATACTAAAAGCGGTCATCCAGCCCTTGTTTCACACACATAACTCCTCCTGCCCTAGTAAAGCAAACAGCCCAGTGTGTGCATTTTGTGTTTGCATGTCATATATCTCATCTCTGCAGCTGTATTCTCCATTTATCACTGTATAATTGTATCTCTTTGAATGGAACAACAAAGAGAAACACATTCTCAGAAAGCCCATGCCACTGGGCGGATAACAATGCCACACAAGTGGCATTAATGCACGTCATTAATGCAGAGAACACAGGCTATGCATCCTGCACTGTCATGACATCTAATGACTGTAGCATTTGATTCCATAAAGAGCAATTCAATAACCTCTTGTATAATGAACGCTGTGGGCTGGAGTAATGGCTTGTTAGGCTCAGCCGCACTTGATCTTTTGCATACAGGACATCTCTATCTCTGAGGATCATAATACACCTTTTAGAGTATAATTGATTAGATAGCTGCACCACATGAATCGGTAAAACCATTTCATAAAGACATGTTCGGAAAACATCAGTCCTCTCTGCGATACGTTTCCGTTTAATAAGCACACGGCTACCAATGACTCTTCATGGATTTCAAAAAGCACTTTACAAAACCCAATAACTGGGTCATCAATGTGATTTAGCAATCCACGCTCCTAATTTAACATAATCAGGTTACTGATTACTTAGTGGAAAAGCTAGCTCATGGATAAGACGACATACCCAGGACTAAAAGGAAAAATATAACTGGATTTATATTTAGTATTTCTCTGATGAATACACTGTTCAGGCTTCTGGACTCTCTAAGGTGCCCACCTATTAATGATTGCATTTGCAATGTGATCTGGGCGCGATATTAGCGCCCATTATCACATTGCAGGATGCGATCATAGCGCTGGGATTTAACAAAAAGCACATGCAGGCACTGGCGTTCCGAAAGGATCCTGTCCCTGCGATGTACCTGGAGTGACGTAACCGCGTCAGCGGTCTTTTCACTTCTGTGCCGGGACTCCAGCACATGCGTGGTCTACTGACCAGACATCCGTGGCGGCCTTTGCGAGGGGGAGGGTCTTATTGATAGATGGGCCCCCAAGTGTCAATTGTGTGTATGCAAATGCACCCTATTCATCCACCTTGCAATACATACTGTAGGTGTATGCCCACTTCTCAGTTTCCAAAGTACATCTTTGCAAATACTCTTCTCGGCCATTATGGGCCCAGTTAGTAGTGCAAATGCTGTAAAAAGTAAACATATTGCTTCAAAATCCTACCTACTATGACTTTAGGGCTACCCACTTAATTCATTTTGATACATGCTTGTCTAAAAAATAAAAATGTTCTTAATTTTTTATTTTATTTCCAAACACCCATATTTGAAAGGCACTCCCCCCTCCCTTGCCCAATCAATATCTCCCCATCTCCAAAACTTTATAAGCTCCTTAAAAATCCTCTGCTTCATTAAAGCTTATATTCTCCCACCTACCACCACTCTTGTTGGTCCAGCCTATCCCTTTTCCATAAGAATATAAGCTCTCAAAACTGCTGATGTCAGCCAATAACACTGGGGGGTGGTTAAACACATGGAAAGGCCATGACCCAGAGCAAAATTTGGGTAGGGACCCAATGATGCCTCTCTAGACTCCAGAGCCACCCACTCTGCAGAGCCAACACGTGCGCCACTTCTGTAACCCATAGCTAGCGCACGCACTGCACCCACTGTAGTTCTGCCATGTATATATATATGAATTACAATCATTTTAATAATCAATATTAAAATATTGAAATTTGCACAAGATATGTCACAAAGAGACAAAATAATTTTCACTGCCCCAAAAGTTGTGCCTATTCCTTACAGAAGATGTGGGTGAACACAGAAGCTCAACAAGTTCTGGCCATTACCATCCAGTAATATTGGCATACCGGGAATGTTTCCCTTGTCTCCTTGTCCATGTGTGCATAAAAATGAAGAGGGTTTACAGACAGAAGCAGCTTTGCTGGCTCCAGAGATGACAGCTTTGGCACGGGTCCTTCACAGAATGCCAGATCAGGCAATTTATTTATGTCTTCATCTGTCTGAATAGAAAGTTTAGTTATACTAACGGAAGTACACAATGCATCTATCTATGCCATGATGACCTCCGGGATCCCACAGATCACTATTGCAGATCATCATCCTCTATCACTTTACCATAGAATTATTTTACTTGCTTCATTTTAGGCATGAAAAGTAGAAAAATGGTTTCTTGTCAGTTTTGGGAATAGATATTCTGCAGCATTAGTGATAATGGGCCTAATGCAGCCACAATTACGTCTTTTTATGTAGCGTGACCGCGTCTTTATTCTGATGCACAAGCCAATGGGATTTATACAGAGACGCCCACTGGCTGCAGCTCTAAGTTGCCGTTTTGCGTATAAAGCTGCACCATAGGACAAACATCGGTCGCACCACCGGACATTAGAGCAGCCCTGTGGCTGATCATAATGATCGTCGGAACATGGACGCTGGTGTCAGTGCAACTGCGAAGAATGCCTCAGTTGCTAACTTCGACAAGCCTGCGAAACGCCCACGTCTGACTAGCCACAACCCTATTTGTTTCCCAGGAATTGCCTCTCTCTGTGACAAAATGAATTCTACAACCCCCTACAGTAACCATCGTGTAGCAGACGCTGTGCGACTCGGACACATGCGCAGTACAAAAAAACATCAGACAACTGTGCAAACATCGGCATTACGCCCACCATCAGGGCCAATGTGGTATTCAGAATGGGATTGAAATACCAATGGCTGTTTAGCCGCTGGTTCAAATCCCGACTACGGCAGCACGACAGGAGGACATCCCGAAGCTGGCTGGTAAGTACCCTAACAATTCCCCCCCCTAAACATCCCTTAGTGGTGCCTAACCCTAAAACTTAAACCTAACCCCTCCTTCCCACACCCTAACCCTAACCTCCCCCTAGTTGCACCTAACCCTAACCCCCCCTTCCCCTAGCCTAACCCTAAACTACCCCAGGGGTTGCCTAACCTTAATTCCCCTCGGGGTCCCTAAATGTAAACCCCCCCCCATCCCCGGGCTAAGTAGTATACTTACCTAGCTTTTGACGATCGGGATGGTGGGGGTTGGGCTTCCGGCGTTGGGATTAAGATAGGCGTCTGTATTTCGACACCTATCGTAAATCCCGTGTTGGGCATATATAATCGGGATTTAGACCGGTGGCATCGCGTCCGCCAGTCTATTAACTACATCTCATGGTATTCTCATGGTCTTGTATTTAGTGTACACCTAATAAGTACTTATCTCTTCTGAAACATTTTATCATCCATAGTGAATTGAGACTTAAAAATAAACCATTCAGGTTCATTTTTTAAAGGTGCAATTATTTAAAAGGCACAACCAGGTTGGTTTTGCCTTTTAAATTATGAAGGCTTTAAAAAAATGGGCAGATTGCTGGGATCTCATCTGTATCTTGCAGGCTATTACATTTCCCCATATTTGATGGAAACTATGGTACTCTATCTATCTATCTATCTATCTATCTATCTATCTATCTATCTGTCTATCTATCTATCTGTCTATCTCATATCTATCTATCTATCTATCTATCTATCTATCTATCTATCTATCTATCTATCTGTCTGTCTCATATCTATCTATACATCTCATATCTATCTATCTATCTATCTATCTATCTATCTATCTGTCTGTCTGTCTAGCTCATATCTATCTATCTATCTATCTATCTATCTATCTAGCTATCTCATATCTATCTATCTCATATCTATCTATCTATCTATCTATCTATCTATCTATCTATCTATCTTTGTCCCACTGCACAAAAGTGGAAGCCAGGAAGAGGCAAGCAACTACTGACCAGTGAGCCTTACATCAGTAGTTGGGAAATTGATGGAAACACTCTTAAAAGAAAGAGTTGTAGATTATCTCAAATCCAACAATTTGCAGGATCCCAAACAGCATGGATTTACTGGGGGGAGATCATGTCAAACAAATCTTATTGACTTTTTTGACTGGGTGACTAAGGAAATAGATAAAGGGGGCGCCATATATATAGCTTATCTAGACTTTAGTAAGGCTTTTGACACGGAATGGGTATGGGTTCGATTCCTGTCAGTGGCAGCCCGACAAGAGCAGAGTTAGAAGCAGCGGAAGCCCGACAGCGCTGGAAATCCCGATCGTGGATAGGTAAGTATGTACTAACCTAACCTAAACCCCCTAACCAACCTCTTCCCCGCTGCCTAAACCTAAGTCCCCCGGGGGGTGCCTAACCCTAAGTCCCCCCCGGGGGTGCCTAACCCTAACCCTCCCTCCCCCTAGCCTAGCCCTAACCCTCCCGGGGGGGTGCCTAACCCTAAGTCCCCCCCGCGGCTGTCCGCTCGCGGCGCCCGGCATCACTACGATTGGAATGTCTACATCTAGACACCCGGCATTTCACCCTTGCCAGGAAATAACAGTCGGGAAGCCGGCTGCCGGTATTTAGGCAGTCGGCTTCCCGATTGCTTCCCTTTTGACACTGCTCCACATCGCAGACTGTTAAATAAACTGGAAAGCATGGGATTGGATACAAAGATGGTTGAATGGATAAGATCATGGCTGCAGGATAGGAAACAGAGAGTTGTAGTAAACGGAGTGCAGTCTCAAGAGGGAAATGTTACCAGTGGAGTGCCTCAGGGATCTGTTCTTGGACCAGTGCTTTTTAATATCTTTATTTGTGACATTGCAAATGGTATTCAAGGGAAACTATGCCTTCTGCAGATGACACAAAGGTATGCAACAGGGTAGACACACCAGGAGGGGTAAAACAAATGATTGATGATCTAGGTAGACTAGAGGAATGGTCAAGAACGTGGCAACTACAGTTTAATGCCAAAAAATGCAAGATCATGCACTTGGGTCTCAAAAATCCAAAGGCTAAATATAGTATTAATGGCACTATACTGGAAACTACTAAAGAGGAAAGGTATCTAGGAGTCACTATTTCAGGTGACTTAAAGGCAAGCAAACATTGTAACAAAGCAATGAGGAAGGCAGGTCAGATGCTTGGTTGCATAGGGAGAGGAATCAGTGTTCAATTCTGGAGGCCATATCTCCAGAAGGATATTAATACATTAGAGACTGTACAAAGAAGGGCAACTAAAATGGTGCAAGGTCTATACCACAAAACGTACCAGGAAAGACTAAAGGATCTTAATATGTATAGTTTGGAGCAGAGAAGGGATAGGGGGGACATGATAGAAACGTTCAAATATATAAAGGGTTTTAACAAGGTAAAGGAAGGAGACATTCTTCAAAGAAAGAGAAGTATTAGAACAAGAGGACATGTTGTAAAACTGGAGGGTGGTAGGTTCAGAGGAAATTTGAGGAAAAGGTACTTCACAGAAAGGGTAGTGGACAAGTGGAATAGCCACCCATCAGGAGTGGTAGAGGCTAAGACAGTAGAGCAATTTAAACGGAATGGGTATGATATACCCGTCAGCGGCAGCCCGACAGGAGCAGAGTGCGACGCAGCGGAAGCCCGACAGCGCTGGAAATCCCGATCGTGGATAGGTAAGTATCCACTAACCTAACCTAACCCCCCTAACCCTAACCCTCCTTAGGGGTGCCTAACCCTAACTTCCCCCCAAGTGCCTAACTCTAATCCCCCCCCTCTAAGTGCCTAACCCTAACCACCCCCTTCCCCGCTACCTAAACCTAAGTCCCCCGGGGGGGTACCTAACCCTAAGTCCCCCCCGGGGATGCCTAACCCTAACCCACCCTCCCCCTAGCCTAACCCTAACCCTCCAGGGGGGGTGCCTAACCCTAAGTCCCCCCCGGGAGCCCTAAACCTAACCCTCCCCCCCGCGGCTGTCTGCTCGCGGTGCCCGGCATCACTACAATCGTGATGCCAGGCGCCGGTCTCCCGGCGTCGGGGAAATGCGGGCGTCTACATCTAGACACCCGGCATTTCACCCATGCCGGGATAAGACAGTCGGGAAGCCGGCTGCCGGTATATAGGCAGTCAGCTTCCCGATTGCTTCCCAATTTAAACATGCATGGGATAGACATAAGGATATCCTTCAGAAGAAGTAAGAATCAACAAGGGTTGAAGTAATAAAATGTTTAAAAATGGGGCAGACTAGATGGGCCAAGTGGTTCTTATCTGCCGTCAAATTCTATGTTTCTATGTTTATCTATCTATCTATCTATCTATCTCATATCTATCTATTTATCTATCTAATATCCATCTATCTATCTATCTATCTATCTATCTATCTATCTATCTATCTATCTATGCTTAAAGTAGTGAGCACTCCCAATTGCAGCTTGCATGCCAGAACTACAGTAAATGTAATATTAGATGCTAAAAGAATAGCACTCTAAACAATTAATTTGCATAAACTCCAAGATTTATTTGTAATGTCAAGCAACATTTCGAGTCTTTTCACAAACTGTGCAACACCTCTGCAGTTGCTTAATTTATTATTTTAATATTATGCTATACTTGTGCACTGCGTTTTTCTCTTTTCTTTAGTTTGCTTTTAGATGTTATACCTGTATTTTGGACCTGTTATTTGTCAGGTCACTAGCTACAGTATAGTGCCTGGTATTGCATGTGTTTTTACCTCTATCTTCCCCCCACTTTCCCTCCCTCTTCCCCCATCTCTCTCTGCCCCTCTCTTTTCTCCCCCCCGCCTCCTTCCTACCCCTGTGTCTCTGTCTCCCTCCTCATATTTCAACCACTCTCCCTGTTTTTCTCTCCCTCCGTCTTTTTGCTTTTTTACTTTCGCTGTCTCTTCCCCCCCATGCATCTATTATTTCCCCTTATTTGCTCTCTCACCCCCATCAACTGTCAGCAATAAGACAGCAGACATGGCCTCTACAGATGGACTGGGATTGTCCTATCTTCAGCGCCAGATGGTGCTTATGTGGTTGAGCTTATAATGACCACCATCGCAAGTAGCATGATGGAAGATGCGGAGCGTGCTGGTAGAAGGCCTCATCAAGATGAGCTCCAACAGGAGTCCCACACTGATAATGGGATCCCAGATTGGGTGTCACCCACAGTAATAGACAAGGTCCAGGGAAGGGAGTCTGGTCATGTCTTATCATGAAAAGGGGGCTTGCAGCCTGTTGTGGCTGCTCCTTATCCATCAGCTTTCACTGTTTCCTGCTTCAGTGCATGTAAATGGGGATGGGGCCTCAGTCCATCTTGTCCCTAGCAGGCACTGAGGTGTCTGTGGTGGGGTGGTGAATTCTTACCTCTTTGCTGCAGACAAAGAGCGGGACATACTCCATATATGTTTCACAACTGCGGATGACGAGTTCTGTTCATTGTCTGCACCAAAGGGTCCCCCCCCCCAAAAAAAAATACACATACCTGCTCCTCACTGGGGTCCCATCTTTCAACTAGTGGGGTCCCTTAGTTTTATTGTTTGGTAACCACCTGTGATCGGGTATATACACATGTATGGGTAGAGTCGTCTGATAGAGGGGAGTCCCTTCTTCAAAAATATAATCACTTAGTCATTATTGCATATGATAATATTATCCTGTACTAAGGAAACATATGATTTCCGTAAACCATCCCCAGGGGCATAGCTAGAATGTTCTGGGCCCCATAGCAACATTTTGAAGGGGCCCCCACCCTAATGCTTCTAGAGAGACAACACTCTCCACAGCATTTGTTCGTTTTATGCCCCATAAATAGTGCCCTAGTTCATTTTGTGCCCCAAAGTAGTACCGTATTTCACATTACACCACACTGTGGCCCCAGTTCATCTTATACTACAATGTAGTGCCTCCAGTTCACAATATGCCACAATGTAGTGCTGCCAGTAGACAATATGCAAGTGCCCCTAGTTCATAAGTTCATATTATGCCACACTAGTGCCCAAATTCAGATTACGCCACATTATAGTGCCCCTGTGTTTTATGACATCCACAACATGCACCCCAGTTAACATTATAACATCCATTATACTCACCACTCACTGAAAATGGAATGTCATTAGAGGTGGGTGGGATCCAACCAGCTCCAACCTGGGGAGGAAACTTCCAAATGACGAAAATTATACTTTCTTAACTTTTAGCACACTATCCCTTTCTGGAACAGTCATAAACTCAGAGATCAACCCCGCCCCCCAGCTCACTTCACAAAGGCCGTCATCAAGGAGAAGCCTACTCATAGACAATACCGTTCTCCCTGAGTAACTCAGCTGTACCTGTGAGGGTGAAATGGGAGTGCGAAGGATGGATCATATCAGTCTGGAGCTCAAAGCTGGGTACACACTAGACAATATTTTGGACAATTAGACAGATTGGAACGACAAATCGTTCAAATTGTGCAGTGTGTACCCATTATGTTGGGCGGTGCACGCTCCCGTGGGGTCGCCAGCCGCATTGTCAGGTCGGCCCTACATGCAACTCAATCTGACAATGCGGCTGACGACCCCATACAGTGGGATGCAGCAGAGGCCGGCATATCGGGAGTTCGAGCACTGGATCGTCTAATGTGTACCAGCTGCCCAATATGTCGGCCTGTCGGCGGGGGGGGGGGGGTCGCCCGTCGGATTGCTGGGTACACACATTGTTTAGCATGTACCCAGCTTTAGGGCGGATGTACTGCCAGACATCACATCCCTACTGATCGCATATGTACTAACCACATATGTATGACCCGGGGGTCCACATGCGCAGGCACAGAGTGACGCGGCAGCTGCGGGGCATGCTGGGAGGGATCTCTCATTCCAGCGTGATGCCGTAGAAGCCCATAGGCTTCTAAAGGGTAATGCCAGCAAAAGGCATTACCTTCCTCGTCGGAAGCCCCATCAGCCACCCAATAGTACATATGGAAAATGCTGTGAACATAGGGATTTATTGCAGTTTCCGTTTAGTATATCCCAGCCTTAGATTGCTATCTATATCTATACTAAGTGCTTTTAGTAGTTTTTGTCCTCTGACAATTACTTTAAACAATACACACACACAAAAAGAAAAATCCACAGATGGAGGGGGATCTAAACCCCAGATCTCACCACTTTATGTCAAAATGGGCTGTAAAATTACAGAAGATGACTAGTTGGTATGGGCAACTTCTCCACTTTATCTCTCTCCAAGGTTTGCTACATCTCCCCCTTAATGCGGTAAGTATGCCTTGAGGGGCTACTTAATTTATTTAATTTTTTTTATTCTATGGGCTCTATTTACTACAATCTTCATTGGTAATGCAGATTGTAGTGTGATATTACCGAGTGAATTCGCATTGCGAATTCAGGCAATATCACAGGGATTTACTACAAATCCCTATCAGGCACAGAGCTTGCGATAAAGCTCTGTCCCTACAAACCCCCTCTGCACACTAATCACAGTATTTTCGCAAGTGCCCCGCGCATGCGCCAACCGGCTGCCGCTGCTACCCCCCTTCGCTAAGCCCCGCCCCATCACTAAGCCCCACACCCGTGATCGTGGACCCCCCTTCCGCGACCCCCTCTCCCTTAATTACACTTACCTGCATGATCGGGGCTCCGGTGATGTCCTCCATGTCCTCCGGTCAGCTGACATCCCATACTGCACTGGGACCCTATCAGGTGATGACCGGGCCGCAGTGCAGCATTGGAGACCAGCTGACCGGAGGGAGGACATCACCGGAGCCCCGATCTCTAGTCCCTGGAGTCAGGTAAGGTTTTTTTTTTTTTTTTACAGTGAATCAGCGTGTGGTCTGTTTAGACCACACAGCTGATCACTGGGGCTGGCTCCGGGCTCTGCTATCCCCATTAGAGCGGAGCAGGAGTCCGGTAACCGAGGAAGACCCTGGCTAACGCTACTTCCAGGTGGCATTATTATCACAGGGCTTCCCCGGTATTTTTTCACATTTTATTTTTCGTAACTTTGGACAGATCACATTTCCCATTACAATTATGGGAAATGCGATCTGCTTACTAAAAATAAGTGATACTTAGGGGTTGAAGTAGAATTTTACGAATTCTACTCCAATTGCCCTGTAGTAACTTTAGGTGAAACTAAAATAATGTGACAAGGGTGTGAAAACACCCTTTTTCACTTTATTTTAGTAAATATAATGTTAATAAATAGATCCCATTGTATTAAGCAGATCACAGCAATATATATCAGCCAAAACAAACAAATGCGTAAAAATCAGAGCAAATACACATAGCAGTTAAGAGGCCATATCTAACAAAAACTCAAAAGTGATCCAAATTTTAAGAATAACAAGGCAGAAGTGAGAACCCTTGCATACGACAGTGTGGCAGACTGTCAAAGAAGAGATAGAGAGTCAGAGAGGATAGGTGTTATGTTCTGGGTTGTTTGTGGACCCGGGGTGGTAGCAGGAGCGATCACAGAAGCGGGTTTGAATATAAAACTAGGTTCTTTAATACGTGCTTGAGTAGACATAAAATATGGCAGTAAATAAAAGTCCAGATATATATAAATGTGCACAAGAGTTCTGTGGTGGGAGTAATGGGTTAATGTCCAAGTAGAAACAATTAGAACTGTCCAGGTGTGCAGGTAGAGAGACTGGAATAATCAACCAGGTATGCAGGTAGTGATGCAGGAAAATAATAAGCCAGATATGCAGGTAGTGAACTAAGGCAAATGAGCAGGATGTCAGCAGGCTCAGGCACTCAGGTATGGGCGTGGGTGGTGGAGGAAGCGGGGTAGTCCAGCGCCCCCTCTAACACAGCAGCCCAGCACACAGCAGTGAGCTGCAGTGGGAGACTGCTCGTGGCTGCTGAGCAGCAGCCACAGCAGTCTCCTATGCCTGTGGGGGGGAGCGATCACACTGATCGTGCCCCCATGGATTTGCTCCGGGTGACAGGTCTCAGCGTCTCCCGCGATTAGGCCACACCCCATGTTACCCGGGCCTGCCATGGCTCTTGGCGGGCCTGGATACACGTTGCACTGGCAAAGAAGGAAGGCACTGAACCTTCCTAAATACCCCATGCCGTGCTGTTACTTGCCGGAGGGAACATGTGACTCACCAGGATTGGCCAGCAGCATCACATGGCCAGAAGGCAAAATGGAGGCGCCCATGCTAAAGGGAACGGAGACGCTGCCAGGGCTTACCAGCGCAGAGTGACAACAGGCCCGCACAACAACGCGCACAGCCAAAGCCCCCCGCCAGACACCAGCTCCGCCACCAGACAGCCCGTGCCACAACGACCTCACAGGTAACACCCGCCTAGTCCAATGCTGAAATACCCTGGCTGTGACAATAGGAAGGTAAGAAAAGAAAACAGGAAGAAAAGAGAGGCAATGGGGTGTCTTCTCAATTGAATAGTATCAGAGAAAAAGGATTGATAAAGACAGTTAGCTGTTGGGCTACTTTATTATTAGAGATGAGCGGTTCGGTTTTGGCTCGGATCTTCCCGCCAAGTGCCGAGATGTCTGTGAAAGATGACATTTTGCCTCGTTCTGAGGTTCGAACTTGGCTGGAAGATCGGAGACGAAAATTAACCACTCAACTCTACTTATTATTCCTAAAAAAAAAGCATCATCATATTCAAGTGCAGATTTTCTTGTTCTACACACAGAGGGCCCCGATTTAGAGCTATACGCTAATGCAAGCGCAACTGCATTCTCTTACAGATCACAGTTGTTAAAATATGTCTTCCAAAGCACAGCCGTGCATAGGGACGCCCACTGCTGCCTTCCCGTAACCGTCTGACGATGTACAACAACATAAACATTGGTCCAATTGATGCAGATCGGGCAGCCATGCAGCATGTAAGACAAGTCTGACCAGCCACAAACACTGCGGCTCTCTTGACACGCAGAGAGCTCTCATGCAGCGAAGGAGATCGCACGCAATGGCTAATTTATGCACGCCCATTAAAAGGTGTTAAAATGGTCTGACATGTCTACGTTTGCCTAGCCAATCCCCGGTTACCTCCCCCAAATGCTGACTACCTGTCACTCACTTTGCGAATGGATCCTCTGTGTGGGCGTAATCGCAGAAAAAAAAAAAAACGATTTGCGTGTGCAGTTCGGCTGACGCGCATATAATGGCAAACAATCAGCATTGCGTACATACAGTATCGGAATCAGGCCCAGAATCCTTCTGGTTGCAATATAAGATAGGGATATTAATGCCATAGCAGGAACGACAAAGTATCTCTTTGTGATGTGTATAATTAAAACAAAGGGGCCTATTCATCAAAACATCATTATCACTTGTGATAATTACGGTTTGAACTCGCTGCCAGTTCAAACACAGTTTAGGAGGCATTCATCATCATTCATCATGTCTCCTGCCCTATTCTAACACTTTCGAAAAACTGCCGTTTCTATGAAGCAGTTTATCGTAAGTGAGAAACTTTTCACTGCCTGTCTCCTATCTGCCTGCTCTTCCTGCTCCAACTAGCCCCACCTATCCGCCTGCCCTTCCTGCTCCAACTAACCCCGCCTAGCTGCCTGCCCTTCCGGCTCCAACTAACCCCGCCTATCCGCCTGCCCTTCCTGCTCCAACTAACCCCGCCTATCTGCCTGCTCTTCCTGCTCCAACTAACCCCACCTATCCGCCTGCCCTTCCTGCTCCAACTAACCCCGCCTAGCTGCCTGCCCTTCCGGCTCCAACTAGCCCCGCCTATCTGCCTGCCCTCCCGACTCCAACTAACCCCGCCTATCTGCCTGCTCTTCCTGCTCCAACTAACCCCCCTATCCGCCTGCCCTTCCTGCTCCAACTAACCCTGCCTAGCTGCCTGCCCTTCCGGCTCCAACTAGCCCCGCCTATCTGCCTGCTCTTCCTGCTCCAACTAACCCCGCCTATCTGCCTGCCCTCCCGGCTCCAACTAACGCCGCCTATCTGCCTGCCCTCCCGGCTCCAACTAACCCCGCCTATCTACCTGCCCTCCCGGCTCCAACTAACCCCGCCTATCTGCCTGCCCTTCCGGCTCCAACTAGCCCCACCTATCTGCCTGCCCTCCCGGCTCCAACTAACCCCGCCTATCTGCCTGCCCTCCCGGCTCCAACTAACCCCGCCTATCCGCCTGCCCTTCCTGCTCCAACTAACCCCGTCTATCTGCCTGCCCTCCCGGCTCCAACTAACCCCGCCTATCTGCCTGCCCTCCCGGCTCCAATTAACCCCGCCTATCTGCCTGCCCTCCCGGCTCCAACTAACGCCGCCTATCTGCTTGCCCTCCCGGCTCCAACTAACCCTGCCTATCTACCTGCCCTCCCGGCTCCAACTAACCCCGCCTATCTGCCTGCCCTCACGACTCCAACTAACCCTGTCTGTCACCCCCCCATCCTTGTAAAGCTGCCTTCGTGGCCGTCAGAGACCAGTGCGCCCCCCCATGGGTGTCCAATGCGTCACCCCCTAGACCCCTTGCAGGTGTCTGATGACCAGCCCCCTCAACGCGGGTGTCCAATCCGGACCCCTTCTCTCCCATCCCCCCGCGAGTGCGAGAGTCCTATCTGGAGCCGACGGATCTTCTCCCTCCCCAGCTCTCCTGTGTTCGGTCGGTGAGTCCGGGTCACTTGTCTGCAGAGCCCTGGAGCTCTCAGCTCTGGGGCTTTGCAGTGCAGACACAGCAGGGAGGGATCTGAACAGCTGTGGCTGCCTTGTAAATCTTCACAGACTGCCGTGTAAACAACAGCCTGTGAAGGTTATTGGTGGCTGAACGCCATCTGAAACTGGCGTTCAGTAACACCATCAAGTTCCGAAAAAAATGCTTTTTCGGAACTTGATGAATAACCCTCACACTTAGTTTTTACAAAAGTATGTGAACATTTTAATTTTCACATGCTTTTGGGAAAAATAAGTGATGATGAATAAGTCCCAAAATCACATTCACTAATCTTTCACTTTCTTGAAATTTCAGATAAAAAAACAACTATTTTTGCCCAGTTTTATTACGTTATATTTTAAATATTAGATGGAGCAAAAAGACGCTATTTTCTGTAAATGCATTGTGTGCTAAAAACAAACAAACAAACAAAAAAAAGAACAACAAGGTATAATTTGTGTAAATACCACATAACAAAATTAGCTATATTGATGTTGGAATATGACAAGAGCAAACATCGAAAAACACTCAGTTGCGAAGGGGTAAGAAGATATATTATAAAGTGAAAATAAATATCCTTTGTATATAGTTCAGCTCTCTGCACTGGATACAATACAGACTAGATGCAGGTCATGCCCAAGGGAAATTCAATTCAAATAAACAACGTTTATTATAACCACAAAGAAAAAAATGAATGGATGAAAGTGGTGTAATTGTGGAAAGCCATGTATTGACCATTGTTAAGAGCATTAAATGTACAATGCTCTGTTTACATAGTAATAATCAGGGCCATGAAAGTTGAGCATAGAACCACTGGGAAAGCAATCTCTGCATTATACTTGTTTGTGTTTTTCTCCAAACTTATTGCATTTGCGATTTGCCTTCCCTCCAATATATTCTGACAGCTGTCAAATATTTCCATGAGTGTAGATAAAGCAAATGATGTGTGATATTGTGAGTCATTGGATGCTCAGTGGCAGACTGTGCTGTTCATGTTATGTTTATGGTTATTAAGCCTTGGAAAACGAGCCCGGTACTTCCTTTTCATAGCGCGCTCACAAACAGCTAAATAACGGAATTGTTCTCAATCCAAATTGAAAAGGGACATTGGGTGCAACGCTTTACGGCAGTCACAATTTACACAGGTCAATTTTATTAGATTTTCAAAGTTGAGATGTACTTATCTTGACACCTTCTCATTAACACCTGATGAAATGTGTAAAGTCCCTCTGAAGTAGACCAGTAAATAATTTTGTCAATCACTTCCTGAAATTACGATATTTGTTGTTGTAATAAAATTGTTAAAGTCATGGATTTGATGTACTGCCAGATTGTATTAATCTACAACTGCTCAGTTATTAAATCTGTGCACTCAGCCAGGAGAAAGCCCAAAAAAGTAACATTCCATCATGATATCATTTATTGGTGGTGTTTGATATGGTTATGTTGTAATCTGTAATTTGTATGTGTACGTTGCATGTTACCCTCAGCTCTATAATACCCCTTTCACATAAGCCGGGTTACTGTGCTGTGTGAAAGGGCCTGGTTGAGCGACCCGGAATTTCAACCCTGGTAACGAGGAGGGTTGAATACAGGTTCAACCCGGCTCGTGATGCTGTGTGAACAGGTAACCCAGGTTAATGCGACCTGGGACCCATTCACAGCATAGGAAACACCGATGCTTTGTGATGAGATCATGGCCTGGCACGTTATGGAGGTAACATCAGCGGCCCAGCAATAAGCCTGCTCGGGCCACCAGCCTGAAAGGATTCTCAGCCAGGTCGCACCCGGCATGGACGCATGAACAAAATCCTGGGAGCGACCCGGCATTGCGATCTGAAAGGGGTATCAGTCTTGCCTTGTTGGTGCAGGCAGAGGATACAATTTATACATTTTAAAAGGGTGGGCCATTTAAGAAGGTTGTAATTAAGCTTTCAGAATGTGAGTGTTATATATATTTAGCAGGAACAAATATGTGAAGTAATTAATGAAAGCAGACCTGTTACATACACACAACTGCACATTAATCAGATACCTGAGCTAAAAACACATAACTAAAGATGTTTTTATATTGTGTGTATTACAGCTGAAGAGTTTCTCCTATATCCCGTTTATATGCATGGATGAAGACACTTCTGTTCTGGTCAGCTTTGACTAGTCATCAGTTATAATGAGAGAGAACAGCCCATGTACTGATAGGAACATGATGTATGTGTTTCTGGGAAACCCTCTGTGATGCCATAAAGCAACCTGCTTACATCACACTGGCTCTAGAATCCCATAAGCTCAATGTCATAAGTACTTTTGGCCATATCAACAGCTAATGTAAAGATTTTTTTAGGTGCTTTTCTTACCTCCAAATAGCCCCATTGTAGGCGTGGCAGTCCTTCATTTCAGCCATATGTCTCGTCATCCTGCAAGCCAGCACAAATCTCACAACTGGCAGGAAAGGAAGCTGTGCCGTTATTGGCGTGACCAGGCTCCTGTTGTGTACAATGCGATTTGAAAACCTCCTGAGAGAAAATGTTGATAAGTTGTATTTTTTTTTTAATTATCAGCAATGGTATCTGTATTTATATATTAACAGTTATTTATACAGTGCAAATATATCACAAAGTCCTTTGAAGAGGTTAATTGAATCATTCACATCTGTCAGTGGCCTAGTGGAACTTACAGTCTATATTCTGCCCTTACCACATAGGCACACACACAAGCACCCCAAGGAACCTACACAAGCATGTAGAGAACATACAAACACCACATAGGTGGTAAATCTGTTTGTCACTCAGCTTGTGTGTTTTTGTTTTTTTTAAACAGGCTATACAAATACAAAAATAGGTATTTCTGGGCGTGTTTGTTAAACTGGCCCTTTACCCAGCCTATACTATTACTGTTCGTTAATTCAGAACTGCAGGATTTAGAGCTTCGGATCAAGGATTAGGCCTGAGTCAATGTATTCAGTTTATGCATTATTTTTAACCACAGTACTTTTAAATACATTATTTTTGTACTTCATCGTGCTATATTTACAATAAACAAATTTTTTTTAGACTGTTTGGTTAGTCCATGTAAGAATTATATGCAGCACAGCTTACATTTTGCATCAAAATCTTCCTCGATGAGATGTTCATCACTGTTTGTGTCAATGGTTCTCTCCTTCCCACTGTCTCCCTCCGCTCCCGCAGTCTAACGCTAAACCTAACCCTATTACCAGTGTCCCCCCCCTAAAAATAAAAATAAATATGGTGCATATCTATCTATCTATCTATCTATCTATCTATCTATCTATCTATCTATCTATCTATCTTTCTATCTATCTATCCGCACAAAAACACTAATATAGAATATGTGAATTTATTTCTTTTAGACCTATTTACTAAATTGGTAGGATATCCCCCCCAAAACATCCTTTTTTTCTGGTATATACAGCTATGCATTGGTCACAGATAAGATAGTGACCTGTATAGTGCAATTAGCATGAGGCTCGGAGTCCGAGTCTTGATGGAGACAAAAGCCATCTGATGTGGTGTGGGGAGCCCCCAATTATACCCCAGATATAGGGGAAAACCACCTGATGTGGGGTCTTTGAGGACTGAGTTTGAGTCAAGACACCGCCAGGGTGTCAGCAGTCGGTATTCAGGATTCAGACTGCTGTCAGGATTCCAGAACCTGGATTCTGTCCGCCGGCATACTGACCACCTGGATGCCCACTACATCTCCCCTTAAACAGACAATTAAACTTCAGTGTGCAGGTCCAAGAGTTCTGCTAAGAAGAACAGTTTGTCCATTGACCTTTGATGGTTAGCATTGCAACTATTGGAGGCCTGAAAGTGAAGGTGAGTGTTTTCACTATCGATAGAGATCCACCGATAATAAAATTTGATGGGAAGCCCCTAATGTTTAGTGCCGGCTGCGGTTAGTGCCATCTGCGCATGCACAGAACTAAACCATAAATCGATCATTTCTATCCAGTGGTTAAAAACCATTGATGGCAGAGTTGATAATCTTTAATATATTCTGCTCTGCGAGTCTTATCACACCTCTTATGGCAGTAGGCGAGCCCCCTAGGTGAACTGTATCAGGTTTTATGCATTTATTATGTGAAAAAAAAAGGACATAAAATGAATCGGGTTTGAATCCTATTACTTCCCTGTATATCCTGCAATTAAAAATACTTACATTTTTGTTTTGCGGTGATATTTAATTAGTAATTTCTGTTATAAAACAGATACTGTTTCCCATTGAATGTAATATGTTACTATACACTGCATTATGCAGGGACAAAGGCGCCAGTGTGACACTTTCCTTAATGAAATTGAAAATGTTAATATTGCTATTGGGATCGGTATGAATGACCGCCGGACCTATATTCAAATCCCAACACCGGAAGACCGGCAGCAGTGAAGATCCCGATAGATAAGTAAACTAAGTAACCTAACCCTCGGGCTCCCGGCGTTTTGATGCCTATCATTAGTCCCCTGTCGGGATTGCACAGTCTGGAAGCCAGCGGTCAGCATTTCGACCTGACTGCATACCGTTGGCCTACCATAATGACTGTGGATGTGTGCAGAAATACATCATGAATGCATATCTCCAATAACTGAATCACTTTCTAATTGGCCATAACAAGGGGTTTGAAACTGGTGCCGTTCGCCCCGGATGCAAGGCCGAAGTGGCAGCACGGTCGCTACCCTGTGAGCACCCGCAACATTATTCTACCTTGAGGTCTGCCTGGAGAGACACCCCCCTCCGCCGCTCCCCTGTGTGACATCATGAGGTCACATACACCAGGGGGTGCTGGACCAGAGCACACTGTCAGTAACCATATAAAGGCACAAACCTTCAGACTGAGGGGGAGATGTATCAAACCTTGGAGACAGAGAAAATATCAACCAATCAGCTTCTAACTGCCATTTAACCGGCTGTGTTTGAAAGACAGGAGCTGATTCGTTGGTACTTTTCCACTCTCCACATTATCTCTCTCCAAGGTTTAATAACCCCTCCCCCTTCCCCTCCCCCCCAAAAATAAAAATGTTTTTCTATCTGTCATGGCATTCTGAGATAACTTTTATTAGCCATAATAATATAAAATATGGCGTCCCTTATATTGTATACTCCTGTTCAGAAGTGTTCCTCATTAACATAGAACTGATAACACTCATACAAATATTAGTGATTTATACAGTTATTATTCCTTGCATGTCATAAGTGTCACTTCTCCCTAATCTCTAGGGAGGTTTAAGCCCTATTCCAGGAATTGTCCCTATTTTTTTTTTTATTTTTTTAAACAATTACCATTAATATTATGAGATTTCTCTGGGAAGTGATGAGTGACTAGTAGTAAGGGGGGCATTTCTGTGCTTCCATGACCATACATATATGAGCACTATAATGCTTGGAGATGGAAGAAGAGCTGGTGAAGCTGATTTAGGAGATTGTTTCACATACTGTACACTGCACTTACTGTACTGCACTGCACTTACTTAGTGACTGTAGAATATAGCTCCTGCATGTGTGTGTGTATATATATATATATATATATATATATATATATATATATATACTGTATATCTGTAGCATACATTATATAGAGACTGTATAGAATAGCTGATGAGTGTCTATCTCTGCCGCCCCCTGCTGCCCTCTAGCGGTCAGATGGTGGGAAAGGCCCCGGAGCATGCTGGGAGTGTTGAGTCATGGGGGCTGTCAGCTCCCGGCTTGGGGAGACGGTGTAAGGAGGAGGAAGACAAGGGTACAATCGCTGACCTCCTCCCCGATCATAGCCCCCGCCCGCCTCAGACATGGTCCCGGGGAACCTGAAACCAAGGAGTAGCAGACACAGGCTGGGATCCCATCACCCTGGGAGAGGTGAGCAGGCTGCTGGGGCGGCTGTCCTCCATCCTCACCATAATATTCTTATAATATACAGACTCAGCACCAGGAGGCAGGACAATTTCCCGGGACAAGTGCATGCTATCACTGCACATCTCATTGCCAATCTCTCCCCAAATACATACCCATATCATGCATGTCAATCATTTGCATAAGCATATAATATCTGCATGCAAACCTCAGGGCTACATTATTATGGGTTATATTTATATCGTGTATGAGCAATTATAAAGCTTATTTAGGCTGTGTTTCATGGTATGAATGCTCACCAACGTTAAATATAAATCCTATATGTTCAAATCATTTTATACCTTACTCATCAGCATCATAGCGAAACCCCAAACATGTGTAGTATAAATCTATATTGTTCCTCATACACTTGTCTTCCATGCACATTTGTACATAAGCTATGATTGCACCTTATCCACGGTCACATGTACATACCTAGTGTATGCAGCACACCGTAACCACCACATGTTCCTTATATGATCATGATTTTCACACAATCTACATAAATACATTATACAACCACACATAATTCACTGTATACTCCTAGCTGTATACATGCATGTACAATATATATGTAATTAGAGATGGGGTTAGTAAATCTCTGTAATGCCCGGCACTGATTTGAGATGATTAAAGTTACTGAGTCTCCCCCATTCTGTATATCTTTTATGTCTCTTACTTACTCCCTCTGTGTTTTCTCTCTCTCTCGGTTCTGTGCAGTTTTCTCTCCTGTCTCATTATGTCTGCATGTGTGGCATTTGTTTTTTTTACCTGTCTTAATGTTTCTGAGCTAGCGCTATATAACTGCAAAATGTATAATGTTGCCTTGTGTGCCCACTTGTCACGGCTATGGGGAAATGTGTACGCAGACTGGGGTGTCATCGTTACTGATACTAATGGTCATAATTGTTTAGCTGTAAGAACAGTGCACATACTGCTAGAGTATTTCTGTTTGGGTTGTACATGGTAATATTGGGTTGTGGGCATTTTGTGGGATGCCAGGCTTTTTTTTTTTCATCTATGTACATTCTAAGCCTAAATTGCAGAATTATGTTGGCGTTTTGTTTAGGTTCTTTTTGATACATATGATAATAGCAGTATTGCAGTGGTTTGCACAATTTATCAAGTGATCTTCCTCTTTTTTCTTTTTCTTTATGATCAGCTGTAGTATTATGGGGGTACAATGTCTGTCTACCAAATTGTCCATTGTAATGAAATATCTGTACCCACTTAATTCTATTTAGCACCAGTGGAGTGTGGAAAGTCTGTCTTCCCTACAATCTAAAGCTCCTTGAGTTGTTTTGAGTAGAGCTCTATCTCTAACATTTATAATTGGGAGTTTGTGCTGTTTTCTGGTTCCCTGTGAGTAATGGGGCCGTCAGTATATTTGGGTGGTGTTGTTCCGGCCCCAGTCAGTTGGTCAGGAAAAGCTCTACTGAACATCCTGAGCTAAATGCCTGGAAGATAAGCCAATCAGCAGACAGAGTGAATGATTTCTGACTGATCCGCTGGGAAGTTATTCCTGCATCTGTGAGAGTAATGTGGATTGGGTGACCTCAGCTGCTTCAGAACCTCCAATGATACCGTACTGTCATGAATTCATTCTTTCTGCAATCCAACAAATTAGGCCGATGATTACAGCTGCTTCTTCTAAGGGGTTTTTCAGCATCAAAATGCTTTTTCATCATGGCCAGTCAGTATTGCAAAATTGTCAGTCAGCCAGAAAAATCTGTGTTGTATTTCTACTTTTCAAAGGCACATTTTATTTTAGTGAATAAAAAACAAAAAACAAAAACAAATTTGTAATGGTCACAGTCAGCTCTTTTCTGAATCGTTCTCCAGTTCCATAATGTAGACAATATATTGTCTTTGTAATAAGAAACACTTACCTACTGTCTCTTTGAGGGATGGTTATCAGCATCACAGGAGTCATATGTTGGAATAGATTTTGTGGGCAAATAAACTATATAACATAAATTATACATACAATTTCATAAACTAGAACTTTTAAAATAAGATCTGTCACCTGTAATATATTCAGATTAATCTACATAGCACAAATACGAGGACAGACCATAATAATAATAACAACGTAACAATACAAGTTTTGTGTATGTTGAAGACAACAAGGGTACTCCCACATATGAGTGATGCTTTGTTAGAAAGTTTATTGATTGATAAGTCAGACTAGGCTATTATTTTCCATGACCATTTGGCCAATGGGGGCACTGCTCATCCGAATATATTGCTCCACAGATTGCTGTGTAGCTGTCCACTCCTGAACTAGAGGGTAATTGGACTGATTTTCTGCCATGCCGGAATTGATCAGATTCCCTCACAAGGTACGATGGTCACATTTACATGGGCACAATTCAAGATACAAGCTGAAGGCTGGCAACCGTGTTGAGTATGACCGCTGATCAACCAGAGTATTATGCAATTTGACCACAGGCAATAGTGACCAAATTGTTCTTATCTGCTATTCCGTGCTGTGCCGAGTAGTCAGATCTAAGTGCAGAGCATTCCCTACTCCAGTGGTCTCCAGGTAATGTATATACAATAACCCCTTACATTTGGTGACAGGTCATCACTCTACCTGTTTTTAAGCATTCTGGATCAGATGTAATTAGCTGTAATGAGTTCACATGGCACAGAAGGCTAGTCAGTGTCATCAAGTTGTCCAACTAAAATCACATAGTGTAGGCTAATATAAATTTATGATCTGTCCTTTTATGTTATCTGCATTTCACTCACTTGTTAAGCAGTGTTATGGTGCTTACACACTAGACCAGTGATTCCCAACCTCGGTCCTCAAGGCACACTAACAGTCCTGGTTTTAGTGATATCCATGGTTAAGCATTGATAGTTAAGTCAAAATAACTGAGGTACTAATTAAGTCAGCTGTGTTCAAGTATGGTTATCCTTAAAACCTGCACTGTTAGTGTGCTTTGAGGACCGTGGTTGGGAACCCCTGCACTAGACGATAGAGGAACGACTGTATGATTACGACATTGTAATCGTACGATCGTTCATCTTCCTGTGCAGTGGCATAATGTGCCTACACTGAACGATATATCATTCAGTGCAGGCACCCTCCATCATCCCTGAACATGCACAACCTGTCGTTATCGGCAGATTGGCCGGCATGTTCAGGCGATTATAGATGTCGAAAACAACCAGCGGGAACGCGCATCGCTGGTCATTTTCGACATTATACTACACGATTACTGAACGATTAATGAGCGATTGAACGATTACTATGTCGTAATCGTTCAATCGCTCATTTTAATCGCCTAGTGTGTACACACCATTAGTCTACAATGAGAGTAATTTGGGGATGTTTTGTCAGTATTCTTATAAACACTTCAATAAAAAAAGATCTATCTATCTATCTATCTATCTATCTATCTATCTATCTATCTATCTATCTATGTATCCACAAAGAGAGAGAGATACCCTGCATGAAGAACAGATTACAAGGGCATTATGTACTAACCTCTGGAAAGTGATAAACTGGAGAGTGATAAACTACCAGCCACTCAGCTCCTAACTGTCATCTTACAGGCTATGTTTGAAAAATGAGAGTTAGGAGCTGATTGGTTGGTAGTTTATCACTCTCCAATTTATCACTTTCCAGAGCCTAGTACATCTGCCTCTTATTTATAACTAGACATGTATAGGGAGCTGAATGATAATGGTTTTGGAAGATCTCAGAAAAGTGGCTGATTTAAGTCTGATGTTCCCGACATGGGGAGCCTCATAAGAGAAGGTGGAACATCTAGGTTACTTATTGACTTGAGGTGACAAAGGACAGGTGTCTGGAGGTAGATCGTATGTTAATACAGTAAGTGAGTCTGTTCAGGTAATTAGGCGACTTGTTCAGTGAAATTTCATCCAGGCAAAGTGGTCATCTACAATCTAGGGACAGCGAGATCGGATAGCATATCACAATGGTGTATTGTAGTTACACAGTAAAACAAAACGGCTAAAACAAGCTTGCTAAGGTGAATTTCAGGAGCTGTACCGTAAATGCCATCCCCATAGTCTTTAATTGACAGAATCAATTCTGCCACTCGCTTACTGGCTATAGGAGTAAGTGATAGAAATTGTACAGTAATAGAATGAGATATGCTTGTTATTTTGGGCTCCCCATTTGGAGATGCTGTGAAGAGGGTGATAATGGTTACATTAATGATCTGTGGGTTCATGGGTCAGAGTTATAGATGGGATCCTTATAGATGACTAATACCCCTTATCCACTGCTTTGCCGGGTCACACCCAGGATGATGTTCACGCGACCATCCCGGGAGCGACCCGGCTGAGACCCATGTCAGACAGGCTGCCCAACCCGGCACTAATGCCGTCGGCGACACTTGATGAGCCGGCGCTTGTAGATGATCTCATCTCCAAGCGCTGGCTCTCCCTATGCAGAGAACGGGATCCCGGTTGCATCGACCCGGGTTACCTGTTCACACTGCTTCACGAGGCGTGTTGAATCAGTGTTCATCCCTGCTCGTGACCAGGGTTGAAATGCCGGGTCACTTGACCTGGCTTATTTCAACCCTGCCCTTTCACACAGCAAAATAACCAGGGTTGCTGCGCGCTCACCTGTAATAACCTGGGTTACTGCTGGCAGTGGAAAAGGGTTATTAGTGATCCCTGGTGTAAGAACCTGTGTGCTACTTTTTAGTGCTTGCAAAAAGTTTTTTTTCTCTGGCTATAGCATGTTGTCCATTTAGTGTTCTCTATGAACGCTCTGTGGGCCTGATTCAGAGCTGGACGCTCTTTCAGAGCGCTCGCTCTGAATCAGGACGGCATTTTTTTTCTTTGAGAGCCAGCCTCCTGGCCGCTCGCTAAGCTGTGGGTGACCCTTGTGGTAGGGTCTCGTCCATCACAAGCCCCAGTGAGCTTCCGGCTCTAATAGAGCCGGAAGCTCACTACTGAGGCCATCCCCAAACGTCAGGCGTTCCTTCGGGATTGCCTCCGTTTGGCCAGCCACCCCCCCTGCCCACCTCCAAAACGGGGAGAGCTGTCAATCACAATCGACAGCCGCCCCGTTTTGGTGCGAGACCCATAGCGACGAAACGCCTGTCCCTGGCCGGGTCTCGCGCATGCGCACGCTGGAGCCGGCTCCGGCATGCGCAGTGGGGGACCATCGACCCGCTTGCGAGCGCTGTGCGCTCGCGAGTGGGTCTGAATCAGACCCTGTGTCCACTGTTATGTTTGTTATAGGGATCAGTTATACCTACTCTAAGGGGTAAATTTACTAAGAATCGTGTTTGGTCCGAGTTTAAACACTCACAGCATCGCCAGACTTTTGCCAGCTGAAACTCTCAAATTTAGCAAGAATCGTGATTTGCTGAATCTAGTTTTTCCATGGTATATGTGATTGTGTGTATCCCCGTGTCCCCTGAGTCTGTCCGCAGCCAATCTCACCCGAACATACATCCTGCACATATCAGTGAGATACGTGCAGGCTCCATGTTTGTATCTTGTGTCCAAAAAAAGTGGTAAAAAAATAATTAAAAAAATACCCGACGTGGGGTCCCCCCCCAAAGCATAACCAGCCCCGAGCTCCTGAGACAGTCCTGGTTCGAAAAATAAGGAGGACAAAACGTGTAGGGTTCCCCCGTATTTTATGAACTAGCACTGAGCTCTGAGAGCCGGTCCTGATTTTAAAAATAGGGGGAACCCAACGCCATTTTTTCCCCCTATTTTTGAAACCAGGACAAGCTCTCAGAGCCCAGTGCTAATTCATAAAATACGGGGGGAACCCAACACCTCAGGAGTGTGCGAGCAGAAATAATGGACAGCTGGGGATGCAATTGGGAAACCGGCTGACGTGATCCCGACAGCCGGCTTCCCGACTGCTTTATCCCGGCGTGGGTTAAATGACAGGCGTCTATATCTAGACGCCCGATCGAAGGGATGCCGGGCGCTGCGAGCGGACAGCCGCGGGGGGAGAGGGTTAGGTTTAGCGCACCCGGGGGGACTTAGGGTTAGGCACCCCCCCGGGGGACTTAGGTTTAGGCAGCGGGGAAGGGGGGGGGTTAGGGTTAGGCACTTACAGGGGGGATTAGGGTTAGGCACTTGGGGGGGGGGGTTAGGGTTAGGCACCCCTAGGGAGGGTTAGGGGGGTTAGGTTAGGTTAGTTATTACTTACATGAGGACGATCGGGATTTCCAGCGCTGTCGGGCTGCCGCTGCCGGGATCTGTTCATCTGTCGGGGTGCCGCTGCCGGGAATCGAACCGCTGGCCATGCGGCCGGCGGTATTTCATACCGATTCTGGATAGCTGTGGCCTTCCCAACAATTACCATAAACAATTAAATAGCTCAGGGTCACTTTAGATGGGAGATTGGCCGCTCCACAAACAACTGAATTTGCCTATAGAGGCATCTAGTAGCATAGAAATAGATATGGTTACTGTTGTTTGGGACGAGGGAATGAAACCGTTATTGCGACTGTTCCTCTCGGTAAAGCAAAGTGACCTAGACCAGAGCTATCCAATCTTGCTGCCTGAGATCTGGCTGTAGCTGACTGGTTTCCCTGTGTCCCTTGTATTCTTTTACAACATTCTCTCAGCCAAAAGAAACTTGAGGAGTCATACAGTAGGATATTATGTAGTGACAAATTACAAAGGTACAGCAATCTTTGGAAACCAATCCACTAATTGCTAAGATTGATCTAGTGCTTGTTGGACTTCAGAGTTCTAATTTGTTGCTGTAGGTTAAATATAAGAACCATTTATCTTTTCCTACCCCTATGTGGATCCCTAATGTTTATCATTTAAATGTTTCAAATATTATTTTATTTATATGCCATTCTAGTGCTGACTGAATAGTGATCAGATACAGTCCACCCTCATTCCCCTCTTGTTATCAGACTGTGCGTTCTGTATACCTACCATCTCCATGCAAATCAGTCTCTCTAACGCTGGGCGTGTCGTACACACAGTATGGTCCGGCATATGACGGCGTGATGTGCCATTACATACTGCATGTAACTGCACTGCGTCGTTCATTGCATCGTCCCATCTGGCGTGCAGAACAGCAGATGGGATGATACGATAAGCGACTGTTGCGAACGACCGATGGATCGGGTGTACATACTATGTGATGTGTACAATATATCATTCCGATCCGCGTTGGTACAATATATCATACGATATATCATATAGTGTGTACTCATCTTAACACACTGCACTTTGATATGTATGTTGCTACATTCTATAACATGTTAATATATTCATGGAAACACAATTCTATAGAAATCTGATACATACATGCAGGACCGTAAGCCCTAAATTGTGTCTGTATAACAGTGGATGTTTATGAGCTTATTTATTAAACTGCAGTCAACATTCTGTAAGCAGAGTATTGGGCCTATTTAATAAAGGTGTATAGCATCCAGGGATTCCAGTCCTGAAATGATTTGCAAATCCTGGGATGTCAGAAATACTAGGCTTCAATCTCTGGATCCCAGGATTAGTCTCAGGATTGGGATTAATCCAAACAGGTGAAATAAAAGCATTATATTTATACATTTATTTTTATTTCTTCACCCTTGTCCTCCCTGCTATCCAGCCCTCTCCTGTCTTCTCTGCCATCCATTCGCCACCCCACTTCTGTCCTCTCTGCCATACATCTACCCCTCCTGTCCTTTCTGACATCCACCCCCCCCCGACCTTCATGTCTCTCCTCTTGTCCTCCATGCTATTCTTCCCCCTATGTGCCACCTGATATCCTCCCCACCCTTCCCAGCTCTTCTCCCTGGTGCGTTGTCCATTCCTCTCCCAGGTCCAGCTGCCATGGAAGAGCTGGAAGCGTGCCGCACAATGGTGATGTCACTGTGCAGTGCGCACCCAGCCTATCAGTGACTTAGGGAAACTGCCTCATGGGACTCCATCTATTCTCTATTCTATGTGCAGCTGGGAGAACCTGAGAGGACCGGATAATCATGCGACCGGAACCGAGAAGGTAAGTCTCATCCCACTGCCCTCTGGCCCAATCCACAGTGTGTTTTGAATCCCGCAGTACCTGGGTATTTTTAGGTCTCAAAAACATCCAATGTATCCTCTTGCATCCTTGCTGCTCGCGCTGCAAACGTGCGCACACAGCGCCATGCGATTGGCCGCGGCTGCATGTGCCACTGTACGCCAAGCCGCGCTCTGCGTTCGCACCGTGCAATCCTAGGGGTTCGCAGTTGCGAACGCAGCGCACATAACTTCGTGGACGCGCGACTGGAGCCATGCATGGCGCGATTTGCCGCATTAGCGGCAAAGATGCAACTGGACATATCTGTATATCTTGTGATTGGATTCCCTAATCGCAGAGCATATCGGCAATAACTGCTATGATTAAACTACTTAAGAAATGCAACATCGATAGCTTTTTATGGGGACTGTGAATATGCCTTATTTTCAAACATCAGAAAGTTTAGCTTTTCAGAGCTTGGCCGTTGGCTAATGCCATATTTACATGGCACTAAGCCATTGTGGCCTATAGACTACATATAGTAAGCACATTTGGATGTCTCATCTGTAACTTACGCTCTTACATGTTCATAAGGCATTTATATAGATATAGTTTGTGAACAGCGCTCAGAGGAACGTGAAAAGATAGTAAGGGAGCAGCTTAATACTGGAGACGTCCTATCTCCAAAAAACGTATATACAAGAAAAGTGTTGTATTATGCGCTCACCTATCTGTAACATAAATTGTAATGTAATGTAGCCGTGTAACTTTATTATTCACTGTAAAATATTAATATCAATAATAAAGAAATAGCAAGCAGTATTAATATAATTATGTTTAATACGGGAGACACAATGCTGTATTACTTTTAGTAGCTGTGAGAATACTGGATGCAGATGGTTGTGTGGGAAAATTAGAGACTTCTTTAGGGTGTCTCTATCCGTAGTGACCTCAAAAATAAACTATGTCCAGCAATGGGATAAAGGTGATAGGTGTGCCCTTTGAGGGAGTTACCTTCCTTAATTAAATACGTCACCTTATAGTGAATAATCGTCAATAATGATCTGGATCAATTGGGTAAAATAGGGTGAGGGATGTATCCTTGTATAAAAAACTGTATAGGGTGACTAACACCTCTGGAGTTCTGATTATGTTCACCCTGCCGTGTGTTAGGATGTAAGGAAACCTAACCTCCATGCTCTTCTCCGTATGTGAACCATACGTCTCCTGAAATGTAATAAGCTGTGTAGCAGTATAATGAGGGGTATGCCTGTGTGACCGCGGCGTCCCGCGTGGGAGGCTTACCCGTCGAAGTCTTCAGCAAATACTAAGTCCTGATACTGGCAGTCCGGAGGTGAGACGGGGTGGTAAAGTCCCGCGGTCCACGCGTTGGTGCAGCCGCACTCGCCCGGTGGACTCCGTCTTTCCGACTGGTGACACGAGCGGGGGCTAACGTCCGGATGTCTCAGTCTGTCCTGTGTCGGTAGGAGAAATCCTGTCTCCAGCGGCAGCGGCAGCGTGGAACTGTGCGTCAGTACGATATTCCTGCTGATAAGCGTGTGAGGGCCAAGACATGTGACAACGCGTTTCGGCCAATCGGGCCTTCCTCAAAGGGCACACCTATCACCTTTATGCCATTGCTGGACATTCCAAAGGTTACAGTGGAGACGTAGTTTATATTTGAGGTCACTACGGATAGAGACACCCTAAAGGAGTCTCTAATTTTCCCACACAACCATCTGCATCCAGTATTCTTACAGCTACTAAAAGTAATACAGCATTGTGTCTCCCGTATTAAACATAATTATATTAATACTGCTTGCTATTTCTTTATTATTGATATTAATATTTTACAGAGAATAATATAGTTACACGGCTACATTATGTTCATAAGGCAAGCTGGGTCTGGACCTTGAAGGAAAGTGAACGCGTTTGCTTTCACTTTACTTTTAACACTTTACTTTGAACATTTTCAGGAATCATATAAAAAGCTTTAATCTTTTCGGTATGTAGTATTTTTTTAAGTTAACTGTCAACATTATTAACACGGGTGAGCATATGTGTTTAGAGCTCGCACAGGACAAATAGAAAATGTACCATCTCTGAGTTGTCTATGGTGATTAGAAATAGAGATGGTTGAAAAATATTCGAAGACCAACTTGATCAGGTATTGACACTGGATATTGCATACATTTTAATATGTTGGTGGTGCTCCCCAGAGCAGGGGTGTATCTAGGGGTCCAAGCGCCCCTGGCAAAGTAAGGCACTGGCACCCCATTCCTCCCTGATATTTTTGGAATAAAAAAATTAGACAGTTGCCCCCTTTCCCACCAAATATGTGCCCCCAGCCCCCTAGGCTATATGAATATACAGTGCCAGCACAAACCAGGGTAACACAGGTCCTCACATGTATAGAAGCAGATGAGACAGCCGGTCTCCGGTTCCATGCCCTCCTCCTGCACCCGGCACAGGTCCCTGAATCCCAGCTGAAAAAGGTAGACATTCTGCACGAGCAGCGGCTTCTCGTGTGGCTCCAGGCTGCGACTGCTCTCCCTGTGTGGCTGCACGTACAGGGCGACCAAGGCCGGGACATGGTACAGGCGGCGCGCAGGGACTGTCACCGCCACACAGGGCTGCAGCTCTGCACTCAGCTCCTCCACAGAGGAAGAGGACACGGCCCCGCAATGGAAGAGCTCCAGCCCCTGGCACACAACGGGGCTCAGGCTGTCAGATTCCCGGAGCAGAGCCATGCCGCCGCCCTCCTCCCAACACTCCCTCCCCGGGTATCTGATCTCCGGCTCCTGCGGAATACCCACCCAGGCTCCCATGCCCGAGAACACCTCCGTCTCCGCTCTGTCCCACGTGGAGGCAGCTGCAGCATCGTGGGCCTGGCCCAGCGCCCCAGACCAGCCTCCCCCGGCCGAAGCAGGTGGGCAGTTATAGGGGCATATCTACCCCGTAGCTGTGGGTGACACCTCCGGGTGGCGCCCCCCCTTTGGCCCCCGCCCATGGCGAGTGCCATCCTGGCCAATGGGTAGATACGCCCCTGCCCCAGAGTCAGAAAAGGTACAATGTTGGGGAAGAAAAAAGAAGACTCTTTGCGGGGGGCACTCTTATCAGAAAGTGAAAGATTCTAAAGTATGTTAAAATGTAACTTTTATTCTTATACCATAAAAATAAAGGGGCATACTGATCGAAGGTTAGCCAGGCAGCGGGCGCGGACAGCCGCGGGGGAGGGTTAGGTTAGGAGCTCCTGGGGGGGACTTAGGGTTAGGCACCCCCCCGGTAGGGTTAGGGTTAGGCTAGGGTAATGGGGGGAGTTAGGCACCCCTGGGGCGAGGTTAGAGTTAGGCACCCGCCTGGGAGACACAGGTTTAGGCTGCGGGGAAGGGGGGGGTTTGGTTTTATGCACTTACAGGGGGGTTAGGCACTTGCGAGGGAGGTTAGGGTTAGGCACCAATAAGGGAGGGTTAGGGGGGGGAGTTAGGGTAGTAATAGTTTAAATGCTTACCTGTCGGGACTTCACTGTCAGTCTTCCAGCATTGTATCATACCGATCCCGTTCCTGCAGTTTATGGGTGTCATGTTATCAGCTATTTTTTTGGAATTATTAGTATCTTTTATTCATACAAATTGTATTGATTTGGTGATGGAACAGAAGTTAGGCTAGTGTCTGGCTTCCAATCCTTAGTGATACAGGCATTCTTGCTACAAAGCGATTTTATATGGAGATTGGTCTGTACTTAAACTTAAAAATCACATGATGCTAATTTATTTTCAGATTAGCGTAATGATAGAAGAACTAGCTTACCATGTAAAAATAGTTGTACCATAAAGTTGCGACTTTCATAGGATAATATTGTGAAATAATTAAAACTGCGGTTTGTTTGTTTTTCATGTGTTATGTACTGAGTAATTAGCTATTATTCCATGCTTCCTTTTGCTCATGATAATTGCTGAAATGGTAACTTTTATAATACATAATAAAATATAAACTTCAGTTCTTCCTGGATGTATTGAAATTCCAAATGTATCTTCTTTCTAAATCAACTTCATACTGTTTTGTAGACAAACTGTATGTACAGTTGTAATAATTTTTTTGGAACAAGTGAAGGCCATTGTATTTATGTTTATCAGAACGTAGATATTTTAATTTAAAAATGTATATATTGTTTTACGCAATCTCAGTGTAGTCTAACCATTTTAGACCATTGCTTCTTGTTCCATTAACCTGATATTGTATTACAGGATAGAAAATCAATTTCTAGACCTGAAATGCATTTGTGCAAGTTTAGAGCTTAGATATGTTTCGATGGAGTGAGTATAAAGTACAACTTATAAAACAGAAGATTTTTTTTTTCTCAACATTTGACCCTACTTCACACAAACTTCATGCTAGATGATCAGGCTACGGAGAAGAAAATAAACCTGTCGCTCAAATGAAGGTGCTTAGCGACCTGTTAAACTAACGCTAACTCCTATTTTTAAGGTTGCTCTTTGCTTTGCAAATGATCAGAAAACATATAGTTATGTTTTTTTTGTATGTAAAGAATACCGCTCTAAATATTTGAAGCAGCATATGAATAATGGAAATGCAAAATACAATTGTATAAACATGTACAAAAAGGACCAATAAACACCTACATTAAATTGATACATATGAACCATGAATGGAAAACACATTAGTCAATGTACTTCACCATCAGTAAGCTGCAGTTTCCAATTTGGATTTCATAAAGGCAAAAGCTGAAATTGCAGTCTTTTGAGCTGCTGTGACACCACTAGCTCTACCTCTATGTATAAACCTACCATTGCATTTAGGGCATTTCAGCAGAGGAAGTATGCAACCTGTCAGTCACTGTCTTCTTTCCTTTGTTAGGGAAGCACCTCCCTCTAAACATGGCAGACAGTTGTGTGGATGTATTAAGTGTAAACACTCCTTTCATGTATAATATTTACTGTAATACGCAACCATTGAATAAAATAGTGTATTTGTTTGGGAAACTTACTTTCTCAACAGAGTAAATCGTTTTGATATTTTGTATTTGGCATAGTGCTAATATGTTCTGCTATTAGTCTTATACGCTGATATTCCAGTTGTATTGTGCACTACAGTCTGTCTACCATTTTTTTTTACTGTGTTAAAGTGGGAATCTTTTTTCCCCCAACATTAATTCATCCTTATTTAGCACTAAAATAGCAAGGATTATCTGAATGATTCTGCACTTTTAAATTATAATAATTCCTTGGGATGCAATGAGATTACCTCATCTCTTTTTGTGTTTGGTGTACTGATTCCATGCTGAAAATGGCAAAGTATTGGGCATGTTAACTTCTACTTAGCTGTCTCATAAAAAGCAATATATCATTTTGTAAAAGTTATGGGGAAGCATTAATCATAGCAACTTCTTCAGTAATGATGCTATATTTGGCAGAAGTTGTCAATGGGCTTTCACATCTATTAAAAATGAACTTTGAAGGCTCAATCCCTGTAAACACGTGGTGTGTTTCTTTAACAGAAATCACTGTAGTTACTCTAGTTTGCATTAGAAGACACATTGTCTTGTTCAATTCTTTTTGGAGTTGGGTATTAGTCTTAAAGCTGGCTATAGACTGCCTGATATACAGAGTGAGCCTGTATATCGCCTCCTAATATATCCTTAGTGAATCTTTATAACTCCCACTAAAGATGTAATAGTGTGCCATCTAATCCCAATTTTATATTGGCTTTCTATATCAATAGACTGAGGAAGGATGTGTGTGCAAAGGCAAAAATCTTTGCCCACAGTTCCTCATATATATTCTTCTCAGGTCCCACGCCCAATCCTCAGTAAAACCCATGGAATCTGCTTTGTACCAGCATCTTATAGATTGAGGCATCCATATGTTATGGCATCAAGTAGGCGGTACAGCAATTTTCAAATATCAACTTCCATGCTATCTCTCTTAAGAGGGTCTAGATAACGGTGTAAATGTTAATATGTACAGTATTCAGTATTAGGCAAGGTGAGAGTTTTTAGCAGGGAAGGAAAAGGGCAAATGCCCCCATAACCATCCAGTTGACAGACACTAGGGGGTAAGGGGTACTCCAAAGTGTCAAAGACAAACAATGTAATCCTGGTTGGAATCTACTAAATATGAGGGATGTATGCAGGGACATCTGTGAGGAGATAGTGGTTATCATCCAAAGCTTTGTCTAACATGATAGTGCAGGGCCTACAGTGTTGAGTGAGATATAAATAATTTTTTTTGCGCTCCACACTGAGACAGACTGCTTTCACACAAAAAGCACTGTAGAAAAATATCAAGGCTCGAGCGTTCTTTGAAAGGGTAAGTAATCCCAAATAAATGGGAGAGAATAATAATATACTCTCAAAACCTTTTGCAGGTATTATGGTAGAAACTAAAAACTTCTATATATTATAATAATAATAATAAAAGATATATAACTTAAAAATATAGTTAATTTTGCTGTCAAGATCTTCATCCACAAGTTCTATATTAACATTCTCGTTAAATTGTCCATCTGCCATAGATATTTTTAAGTTATATAGCTTTTATTGTTATTATTATAATATATAGAAGAAGTTTTTAGTTTCTACCATAATACCTGAAAAATGTTTTGAGAGCATATTATTATTCTCTCTCGTTTATTTGAGATTTACTTACCCTTTGAAAGAGCGCTCGAGCCTTGATATTTTCAGTAATTATCCTACTTACTTCCATACACAGAAATCCTCAAAACATGACCTGTTGTTGAAACTTGCGGGTTGAGTTTGAAAAACACTTGTCTAGACCATTCTGATAGTCTAGTGAAATGTATTGCCAAGTAATTGTAGTCATCCATAAACAAAACATCATGGAGGAACCGCAGCCTTTTCCCACTCCAGATAACTTCACTTATTAGCTTATGTAACTCTTTGAAAATGTATATTAGATCTGTAGGTAGTATATTATTCTTGGTGAAAGTGTGCTATAAATCAGTGTTATGTTTAGTCAGTATGATAGATACCTAGGTAGCCTAGCTGGACTGTAGGCCACTTGAAGGAAAACACCTGTTGCAATCCCTGTATTCTGTGATCTGATGTAGTTAGATTTAATCCTATTGATTTTGAAAACTTTATTTTGAAGTTTGAGAATTTACTAAAAGTAATCAGAGTGATTCTTATTGGCTGCTGGCGATACACCTGACCGCAGATGCTACATGTCAGCTGCGGCTTTAGCTTCGGTGCAGCAGCCGATAAGATTCTGCATGACTCTTTTAGGCTGCTGCTGGCTGCTCCCAGACGTCCACCGCGATCAACCGGTTGCATGTCCGCGGTTGACCGGTCGATCGCAATCAATGTTTTGGCCACCCTGGTTGTTGAGGGATGAGATCTTTGCATGATAACAAGGACCCAAGCCTAGATATCTCAGCACCCCCTGTCACAAATTTCCAGCTTATTCGATCAAATTCTTTTTCAACATCTGTCGATAGAAATACATCTTGTGTGTCAGATTAGCATATGTGCTCAATCAGATCTCTAAATGTCATAGTATTGTCTCTAGCTTCTCTACCAGGGCCAAGACCGACTTGGTTAGTAGGAATCAAGTCACCTAAGCAAAACTTTAATCAATTAGAGAGAGATCAAGAATCACACTGTTTTCCGCAGTGTAGCACAGGTCAATGGTGGATCCAAGGGGGGGGGGGCGATTGGGGCGATCACCACCCCTAGCACACTCCCAGCAGTTCTTCTTACAGACCCTCCTGTCAGCTGTGTAACACGGCACCGGGCTCAGCTTCCTGCTGCAGTGTCTCACAGGTCCCTCCTCCTCCCCACTTACGCTATTGTCTGGCAGGGCCCCATCCCGATGCCACACCTCCCCCCGAGCTGTAGTGTGCACAGAGTGCTGGAAGGGTAGCGGCCAGGCAGGAGACGGCGTCCTCATGTTCCCCTGGAGACAGCTCCATCAATGGAGAGGGAGGAACACATGTGGCTGCTGGACGGACACTGGAGACAGTGGCGGGGGGGCAGGGTGCGGACTACACCAGACATACGGAAGCGGTCACGTCACCCTGTGGATGAGGAGTCTGGGCTGCTGGGGCATCTGGCTGCTGCTGCTGGGCTTGAGGGGTAAGTGGCACATTAAATGCATGGAGTAATGGCTGCCAGGGTGTTTACATTGGGGGGGAGGTGGAATGGAGAGGGGAGGAGTTGGGACTGGAGAGGGGAGGAGTCGGGACTAAACGGTAAGCCGCCCCCCCTAAAAGATAAGTCTGGATCCGCCACTGGCACAGGTACAGTATTTCTGTGTGTGATTAATGTAAAAAGGATTCTCTGTCAGCTGTTTGTATTTATAGACACTTGTTGGCACTTCCACATTTTTAATGTTTATCAGTTCTATTATTTAACAGCCAGCCATTCTTTTTTTCAGCTTTGTCAAACCAAAACGGTCGGGATGCCGGCGGTGGAGATTCTGGGGGCGAGATTCTGACTGTTGTCGGGATTCCGGCGCCGGTTTTCTGAGTGCCCACATCCCGACCGCAGGGATGGTAATTATGGAAACTCGGCCAATGTAATAGAGACAGAGAACATGGAAACTCGCCCAATGTAATAGAGTCAGAGAACATGTAAACTCGGCCAGTGTTATAGAGTCAGAGAACATGGAAACTCGGCCAATGTAATAGAGTCAGAGAACATGGAAACTTGGCCAATGTAATAGAGACAGAGAACATGGAAACTCAGCCAATGTAATAGAGTCAGAGAACATGGAAACTCGGCCAATGTAATAGAGACAGAGAACATGGAAACTCAGCCAATGTAATAGAGTCAGAGAACATGGAAACTCGGCCAATGTAATAGAGTCAGAGAACATGGAAACTCGGCCAATGTAATAGAGACAGAGAACATGCAAACTCGGCCAATGTAATAGAGTCAGAGAACATGGAAACTCGCCCAATGTAATAGAGTCAGAGAACATGGAAACTCGGCCAATGTTATAGAGTCAGAGAACATGGAAACTCGGCCAATGTTATAGAGACCGAGAACATGGAAACTCGCATGTTTTAGACTAAAAAAACTCATGATTTAAACTCTCATTCAGGTGTTTTCCCATTTTGAAGATAAAACTCAACCATTTCACATTTTCTAAACTCTCACACTATTACATTTGGCCCGATATGTCTGTGAAAAATGTCGTTCACAGACATATGAGGTTGGCCCTGCAATCTAGCAGATATAATGGTAGCTATGGCTGTGAGTACGGGCTACCTGCCGACTGCTCATATACTGGCTGCAGGGACTGCCGACGCTGACATCTTAGCTGGGCAGGCAAATTTAAATGCCCACCCGGTTGTGATGTCAGCCCAGACATATCGAGCTGCAGATTGGTAAGTGTGCATTACCTTACCAATCAGACGCTCGGTTCGTGGGTCGGCGGACAAGTCCACCAGGTGGGTACCCAGCATTAATCAAAATGATGAAGACCCTTATAATACGAGTGTGAAACCTCCGCTATTTTCCCTGTTATATAATGCAGAATATTATGAATTTCATGTTTATGTGTCTTGGCCAACAACACTTTGGGGCTGATTCTGTATCGGACTCAGTGGCATCCATGTCTACGTTAACATTTGCGACTTTATGCCACTGCAAAGTCCTTCCCTGGTGTATATCCGTGAGTCTGAAAGTGCAAGGACTGGAACACCACTTTGAGCGTATTTAGACGTAACCATGGAAACTTGCACCAGTTGAATGCTACTGTAGGTGCAGAGTTGCCGTCTGAGTGTGGCCTCCAATGTGAGCCATGAGGCATCTTTACACGTAACCACTTTCAGCGACACTCCCATAAGACGCAGCATCTCAAAGCATCTGATTAGCCACTACACTTATCACTGCCAGGAATGCCAAATACGTTTCTAATATTCAGACACTGCATCTGAACCAGTACTGCGACTCTGTGCACTAACAATCACAGTAAAAAAAAAGAAATGCTCCACTGCACCTGACATCAGCAGTGCAAGCGGCTCAGACTCCGGCCCTTTACTGGCTTCTCCTCCTGCTGTTTAACTTTTCTTTTCTGCAAGATAATGATGAGGCTCGTGTGCTCAGAGACGCATCAGTCTGATCTGTAGGAGTGCCTGAGAAATGGGGAATGATGAGTCATAGACGCCTGTATTATTGTTATCACTGTTATTTATATATTATGAGTTTTTCTTTTGAAACTGGAGCCAGGATCGGTACATTTGAATTGACTCCACCCAATATTGTCTCCAACTCCACCGCTCCAAAGCCCTGATCATTAAAACATATCTAGTGTTCACTGTAGGATTCTTTCAAGCGGGGTGCTGATCACAGAGGAGGGCAAGTTTAAATTTTTTTTGGGGGCAACATTTTAGCATGATAGGAATTGAAGGAACTAAAGTGTTGAACTCTTCTTCATTCAATCCCCCTCATGCCCCATGCAATGCCCCTCACCCCCCTTACATGCCTCATCTATGCCCCGTTGACCCCTCTCAAGTTCCTTTTAAAGCCCTTCAGAAAACCCCACATTCCACCATGTCACCTCACATGCCCCTTCAATGTTAATGATAAAATACTGCTTGGCGATCTGGTTGGTGGGATGATTGGGAAGGGGTTGGTAGAGAACAATGCTAGCCACCAGGCAGGGAAGCAGCGTGTAACCTGCAGGCACAGAGAAGCAGTGTGGGCATGTTTAAACAGATCCACCATAGGCTTTATGGGTACTGTTCTGTTCAGCGTGTTGGTGATCAGGAGAGAAGGCACCCAAGCCACCCCGATTAGGGTGCAGTTATGATGACAGCGGTGTTATGCGGGTCTCGGCAGCAGATGCTTTAACTCCCATCCACTGCTGCTATACAGCTCGCCGAGGCTCAGCGGGACCGCGGCGATGTCCATGTGGGGCTTCTCTCAAGTAGAGTGCTTGCAGCGAGCAAAATGTGTGCCTGAGTGAATCCAAGACTTGAGAGCGGGGCCATAACTAGGGTTGTGCAATCTGTTCGGCTGCACAGAGCTCTGTGGCCGGCATTGTCACCACCCCACGGCGCTTACTTCTTGCTAGCAGGGTACCTGGAACACAGTATCACTGCCGGAGCGTCTTCAAGATGCTCCAAGCACTCTCCAGGCAAAGAGGACAGTGCCATGAGCATCCAGGACAAGCGGGTCGATGGTGCCCTAATGCGCATGCGCACGACGGAGGGAGCTCCATCGTGCGCATGCGCGAGACCCGGGGAGCGACAGCCAAGATGTCGCTCCGGGTCTCGCCCCAAAGGGGGCGTGCTGGCGATGGTGACTGACAGCACGCCCCTTTTGGTGGGCGTGCCAGGGGCGTGGCTGCCAGACGGAGGCGTTCCCATGGGAACGCCTACCGTCTGGGTCCGGCCCCACTGACATCACTAGTGATGTCAGTGGGAGTGATTTTGGCTCTGATAGAGCCAAAATCACTCCAGGGCTTGCGGCCACGAGACCCTACCGCAGGGTCTCATCGCAAGCCCGATGGTCGCGATGGTCTTGACCAAAGCGACCATCATCATGGACACTCGCTATAGCTGTGGGTGGTAACCCACTCCAAGTTGAGGTAGGAGGACCCTGGTCAGAGCGTCCGGCTCTGAATCAGGCCCTGACAGCATTCCCGGATTAGCTATGCCTCCCACTGTTTAAATTGCAATTAGCAATTCATGGCGTTCCTGTAAAGGGCAGGGCAAATGTATTCATTTAAAAAATTGTGTGCTACGCCCTTATCAAACAGCCTGGAGGAACACTAATATCTGTAGGTGACACTAAAAGGTCAACTTCAGTCATTCCTGCATCGATTGTTTTGGTTAATGTTAAATCACTGAAAAATTTAGATTTTGTTAAAAAAGGTTTAGCTTCAAAGAGAGGAGAATGTGCAGTCTTCACAATCTTTGTGTAGAGGTCAGCTGGCCCTGCCGATGGGGAGCCAGTCCACAGTCACTGCCACAGTGAAGAATAGTAGTTTGAATGGAATGGCAGAACTTTAAAAGAGAGCGCTCGCTGTGGGGTCTATTTTGCAAGTGTTTATAACCTCTTTTGCCATAGAACAGGTAAGACAGAGCTCCGCTCGTGGGACCCGTGTGTATGCGCAGTCTTACCTCCCGTCTTGTGAGACAGACCAGAGGCGCTGATGTGGACACCGGTTCGTCCGGGACTCCACTAGAGCACCAGGGCATTACTAGCACTAATGCAGGACATTTGTAAGGCCAGGGGACCCGGTGGTTAAAGTCAGCATAGGGGAGAAGACGTTCTCCCTGCAGCCCTCCCCCAGCTCAGGGCGCCATTCCGCGGGTGGGATGCGGTGACCAGAAAGCACTCCTTCCAGGGCTGCTGGACTCCAGCCGAGGCGATCTTACCAATCAACGTACTGGAACTCCGAGCCATCTACAGAACTTTCACTCTGGCTCAGGATATCCTTCAAAGCAGGCCAGTACAAGTACAGTCCGACAACGCCACAGCAGTGGCCTACCTCAATCACCAAGGAAGCACTCAAAGTCTGGCAGCAATGGCAGAAGTGTCCCGCATTCTCACATGGACCGAATGCCATCTCAGGAATTTGCAATTAGGGAAGCGGATTTCATAAGCCATCACGACGTGCATGCAGGAGAGTGGTCTCTACATCCAGAAGTCTTTCAGCTTCTGATGGACAAATGGGGTCTACCAGATGTGGATCTCTTGGCTTCAAGACACAACCACAAACTTCCAGTGTAAGGAGCCAGGACAAGGGACCCCAATGTGGCCTTCGTGGACGCATTATCGATGAGGTGGACCTTCCATTTGGCTACCTCTTCCCTTCGATATTCCTTCTTCCTCGAGTTCTTCGGAAGTTCAAACAGGAAGGGGGCACAGTCCTATTAGTAGCTCCGGCTTGGCCCAGATGCCATTGGTACTTCGACCTTCAAAGTCTCTCCAAAGACATTCCTCTTCAACTTCCTCTATGACCAGACCTGTTGTCTCAGGGACCCTGTCTACATCTGGTCCTGGCCCGTCTGTCTTTAACGGCTTGGTTCTTGAGACATCCCTCCTATGGTCTAAGGGATTTTCTAGCTCTGTGGTCCAGACCGTGATCCTCTGCCAGGATTTATTACCGGGTATGGCATACATATTTCCAGTGGTGTGCCCCTAGAAACTATGACCCTCAGGTTTTTAAGGTTTCTAGAATGCTTGCCTTTCTTCAGACTGGATTGGATCTTGGACTCTCTGAAAGTGCACATCTCTGCTCTGTCCATCTGGTTCCAGCGCAGAATTGCTCCTCTACCGGATGTTCACACCTTCCTTCAGGGTGTTCTACGTATACAACCTCCCTTTGTCCCTCCTGTGGCTCCGTGGGATTTGTCAGTGGTTCTCCACGCACTTCAGGAACCTTCATTCGAACCCTTGGCATCAGTGGATGTCAAGTGGCTCACTGCAAAGACTCTGTTTTTTCCGGCTATAGCATCTGCCCGTAGGGTATCGGATGTAGGGGCGCTTTCATGTCCCCCCTTCCCTTTTAATCTTTCATCAGGACAGGACTATTCTTAGAACGCGCCCGGGCTTCCTTCCCAAGGTGGATTTTCGTTTCCACATTAATGAGGAAATTGTGGTTCCGGCCTTTCAATCACCAGACCTCTCGGCAGGTTAGGCCTCTTTGGATGTGGTTCGTGCTCTGAAGATCTACATGGACGGCACTAGTTCCATCTGGAAATCAGACTCTCTGTTCATCTTCTATGGATTCATAAGAAGGGTTGGCCAGCTAACAAACAGACTCTGGCCAGATGGATTCGCATGACTATCACACAGGCTTACACGCAGACTGGCCTTGCTGTGCTAGCTACAGTATCTGCTCGTTCTACTCGCTCTGTGGGTCCCTCGTCTGCTGAACAACTATGCAAGGTGGCTACGTGGTCTTCTATCCACACCTTTCTTAGGTTCTATGCCTTTGATACATTTGCCTCTCGGGGTGCAGGATTCTCCTCTCAGCTCAGGAGCATCCCACCCTTGAACAACTGCTTTGGGACATCCCCATTGTCTCCCCTGTGGAGCCCTATAGACCCTGAAGAAGAAAAGGAGAGTTATGGTAAAACCTACCCTTGTTAACTCTCTTTCTTCGAAGTTTATAGGGTCCACTGGGCACCCGCCCTGACGTACCTGGCTTCTATGGGTTTCTTCTCTTGGTCACTTGTTTCCTTCTCTGTGTGAGAGTGTGATTTTTCAGTGTACCAGTTTTCCTTCTCTCCTGTCCTGCTCCTGCCTTGAGTTTGTTAACAAAACTGAGTTGCCCTCAGACGGTGGACGGGGTATAGGGGGAAGGACTGGAGTGTCCGGGGAATTAAAAGGTTTGCTGTTGGTGTCAGGTCCTCCAAGTCCCACCTACGCCTCAATGTCTCCCCTTTGACCCTATGGACTTCGAAAAATGAGAGTTAACGAAGGTAAGTTTTACCATAACTTTCCTTTTCCTACCACATGCACACAAATACAAACTAGGGTTAATTATTTTTTTTGGGAGACAATTAGCCTACCAGTATATTTTTGGATTGTGGGAGGAAACCCGAGTGTCCGGAGGAAACCCACACAAGCACAGTGAGGACATACAAACTCCATACAGATAGGGCCTTGGTGGGAATCGAACCCACGGCCTCAGTTGTGTTAACAACGTAATTAGTAAGTATAGTGCCAGGATGGCGTTATACTTTCTTTGTGAAATTTACTGCGTATATGTGACTTTTTCTTGCGCATGCACAGTAGAGAAGAAGTTACATATCTTACAGGGTATCTACGGCCTTAAAGGCTTATGCATGCACAGTATTAAGAATCAAGGAAGTGTCTGTGCTTAAAATTAGGAGACTGGCCTGTAGCATCAGCGAAATGCTGAGGGGGCCTGCATCGCTGGAGAGGTAGGTTTACGCTTGATCTCTCCGGTGGGTGCAAATATGAAGGAACTTGATAAATATACCCTATTTTAACACTTGGCCTCTCCATTCAAACTACTAAAACGTTGTCAAATCACAATGTATGTACATTTATGTCCAGTTAATCATTGTCACGTTCACTTCCAGTTTATCAGTATCACCATGTTTATCTCAAGTATACAGTTTATAACCAGTTTTGCCACTAGTTGATCATTTAGATTGAACCATGAATAAATAAGAACCAAGTCACATGATAATCATGAACTTTGTCAAGACATCTCGGATTCATAAAATGTTGAGCTTGCTGTAACTATTCCAGGATCACTACTATTAAAGTTTCCCTTCAAGTACCCATGGGGGGACTCACAGTGTAAAGATTGAGTCATTTACAGTTGTGTCCACATACATCTTACTTCCTTGCGTGTTAAACAATCCTTCTAGTCACTCCATGCCGCGATTTGGCTGGGTTTCGCCAAGCATCTTTTTTTGCGATTTTTTCCGTTCAAATGCACCTTAATTGCAAAGTACGCAAATAGGATGCACAAGCAGCTTCTGCCGATTAAAATGATATGCGGCATGCCTATGTTCTGTGAGTGACTGCAGGTGTTTCTGCAGGTGAAATGCTACGTTACATTATCAGCGGCTGTGACACTGTAATGGAGCATTTTGCATGCAGATACACCCGCAGTTGCACAGAGAATATAGACATGCCGCATATCATTTTAATCAGCAGAAGCTGCTTGTGCGTCCTATTTGCGTCACTCTGTGAATAATAAGCATTTGAAGATAAAAAGTCGCACAAAAAAACTCTTGGTGCTACCAAGTCACGCCACAGCATGGTACGACTAGAAGGGCTGTGTAACATGCAAGGAAGTAAGATGTATGTGGACACATCTATAGTCCACTGCAACAAAGGGGTTGTGCGGGAGTTGGAGGGAGAGTCTAGAATAGCCAGAGTACAGTAAAGACGTGTTTACGTGAATACTGACCTACAGCTGGCATGCTGACTGGGAGCTACTCTTTATGAAGGGATCGGTATGAAATACCGCTGTTCAAATCCCGACGCCGGAACACCGCAACAGAAGCTCCCGACAGGTGAGTATTTTTACTATTACTAACCCTACCTCCCCTAACCCCCCTTCCCTGCAGCCTAAACCTAACCCTCCCAGGGGGGTGCCAAACCCTAACCTCCCCCAGGGTGCCTAACTCTAACCCCCGCCTTACCCTAGCCTAACCCTCCTGGGAGGGTGCCTAGCCCTAAGTCTCCCTCCCCGCGAGCCGCTGACCAAAACCGCAACTGTCCGTCCCCGCCGCCCGGCTTGCCTTCAGTTCGGTATGCCGAGCGTCGGGCTCACGGCGTAGGGATAATGATAGTCGTCGGGATTTCGATGCCTATCATTTAGAGATGAGCGCGTTCGGATTAGTTCACATTTCCACGCCGAGTTCGGATTTTTCCCGGCAAAAAATGGGACTCAGAAAGAGGCAAAACGTCATTTTTCATGGACAAACATCATCATTCCTGGTCCAGGAAAATGACGTTTTGCCTCTTTTTGAGTCCCGATTTTTGCCGGGAAAAATCCGAACTCGGCATGGAAATCCGAACTAATCCGAACCCACTCATCTCTACTATCATCAGACCCCTGCCGTGATTAGACAGTTGGGAAGCCAGCGGTCGGCATTTCGACCGTCGGCTTCCTGACCGCATCCCTTTATGAAGCCTGTCATTTTTCATAATTTGTTCAGTGTTCTATTCCTCATAGGATATGTCCTGTATGGTTCAGCCACAAATGCATAATGAGTGTGAAATGGTATATACAGTTCTCTGCGATATCCAGCAGAGCATTGCAGTGAATCTACCTCTCTAAGCAAAACAGTATTTCCGTCCTATAAATAGTCTAACAATGGACATAGAATGGCTCTGAAGATCCTCAGGCACAGGGAGGTTGATTAGAAAGAGGTGCATCAGCTAGAAATGGCATCTGGCTTCACATCTGATGAGATGTATAGAAGAGAGCAGAATTCGGGGTCTGCCACACTGTACCTGCCCTGTGACAGTTCTATCTCCTCTGCGGGCTGGTGATTAGGATCATCGCATGGCTATTTAGAGAGGAATTTTACTTTGTTCAAGATCCAACTCTAAATGAGAATATATCGTATCTGCTTGGCAGACATGAATTTCCCCAGTTCCTCCGCTGGGCTCCTTATCACAAATAACCAGGCTGGTATCACTATGATTCGGAACGCTGGTTGTCTAGGTTTAAAAGTACAGTACATTGTCACATTACGTGTTCAGTTGCTAATCCCCGTGTTGAACGCTACCGATGGTCTGTGTATTTATGGAAACTGACTTGAGCTTCTTTTGTGGGTTTTCTGTAATTATTACAGGGATACAAATGGTGGCAACTTCATTGAAAATAAATAATTTGAAAAACCCTTCACCCAAAATATGTCTGTTTTCAGCAGAAACTAGCAAAGCAGTAAATTGATACAATCTATCATTTTTATTTCCTAGAAATTAATTTATTGGTGTTTTGCAAGAATAACTGAAGTGTTCCCTATTTTAAAGTGTTTGTTCTTAAGTGCACTACTATTGCGCTGTTTACAAAGTAATACATGTACAATGCATCCAGAAAGTATTCACAGCGTTTCACTTTTTCCACATTTTGTTATGTTACAGCCTTATTCCAAAATGGAATAACTTAATATTTGTCCTCAAAAATCTACACACAATACCCCATAATGACAATGTGTTAAAAGTTGTTTTTTTTTATTAAATTAGCAAAAAAATCTCAAACTTTTTACAAATTGTCATTATGGGGTATTGTGTGTAGAATTTTGAGGACAAAAATTAATTTATACCATTTTGGAATAAGGCTATAACATACACAAAATGTAGAAAAAGTGAAGCGCTGTGAATACTTTCCGGATGCACTGTATGTATTATAATAATGTAAATGATTTAATTACATATTTTGTGGACCCCATCTGAGTTTGTTATTGGTTGCAATTTTCTTTAGCCTCTATTACTTCCTGGATTATATTGTATCCATTGTCTGCTCACTGTGGAGGCAGCCATTTTGTGGGCTCAGACTATACTTATGAGGATGCCGCCTGTCAGTTCACTAGGAACATGTGTCATCACCTTAACATAAATCACCATGTGATTCGGCTGCATATTGATTTAGCCCATCTAATGGAGTAACCAATGGATGAAGGCAAATTGTACCCTTTCATGAGAGTTATCATTCATTTTGACACCTTTAAAATATCAACATCTAGGACATGGGTGGGCAATTACTTCCGCTGGGGGGGGGGCACTTGCCAAATTTTGTAAACGGTCAATGGCCGCCGCACACAAGCTGTTTTGTATTTATAATACATAGGAAATTTTACATCCACACAAGATATAAAAGCAGGGGCAGAGGTACACGGGACAGACAAGGGGAAATAGGTAGAGGGGTATAACAGACAAAGCAACAAAAACAAAGGGGGTTGTTGAAGCATTTTGGTTTGACAAGCAAAAAAATAAAAATGGCAGATCCCTGCAGGATCTCACAAGCTGTTCTACGGGACACAGTGTCATTCAGAAAGTTGGGTTAAAATGAGAGCCAAAAACATTAAAAATGGGTAAGTGTCAATGCTTTCTGCAAATACAACAGCTGGCAGAGGATCTTTTTTAAACCAATCACTTATAATAAATACAAGAACGGCTGTGCTGTGGCAAGTAGTTTGAATGGTGGTCCTGCAGAGGAAGCCAATCAGTCACACTGGAGCCGGGAGATGCAGTGGCAAACGCAGGATTTTTAAGGGGGGGTTTCCATTTTATATATATATATATATATATATATATATAGCCATCCAATAAAAAACCAGCACTCCCAGACCGATAATAAAAAAAAGACTGTGCTTTACTTGTGCAGCGTTTCGAAGGGGGGAACCCCGAAACGTTGCACAAATAAAGCACGGTCTTTCTTTGATTTATTATCGGTCTGGGAGTGCTGCTTTTTTCTTGGATGGCTATTAGTAGGGGTCAAATACCCTGAAGTGAGCACCTCAGCTAGGATATTTTTTAGCTCTACATCAGTGAGTGCCGGTAATGTGCTTCATATATATATATATATATATATATATATATATATATATATATATATATACACACAGCGTACATACTGTCATGTACACACAAGCTTGCATGCATTATCACATGGCAAACATACACACATAGCAAACATACACACAGCATACATACTGTACACACAGCATACATATATTCATTCACACTCATAGCAAACATACACACAGCATACATACATTCATTCACACACACATAGCAAACATACACACAGCATACATACATTCATTCACACATAGCAAACATACACACAGCATACATACACACATAGCATACATACACACATAGCATACATACACACATAGCATACATACACACATAGCAAACATACACACAGCATACATATATTCATTCACACACACATAGCAAACATACACACAGCATACATACATTCATTCACACACACATAGCAAACATACACACAGCATACATACATTCATTCACACATAGCAAACATACACACAGCATACATACATTCATTCACACACACATAGCAAACATACACACAGCATACATACATTCATTCACACATAGCAAACATACACACAGCATACATACATTCATTCACACACACATAGCAAACATACACACAGCATACATACATTCATTCACACATAGCAAACATACACACAGCATACATACATTCATTCATTCACACGTAGCATACATACACACACACATGGCATACATACACACAGCATACACACACACAGAATATACACACACACATACAGCATATAGTACTTACATAAACCCAGGGCTGAGGAGGAGGAGCTCACCGCCGCGGCTACTCTAGCAGATAGTATGCTGCACATGCGGCTCAGCTCCCTCGGCCCTCGCCCATCCGTATCTTCTGTATCCAGTGCAGAGAGCTCTTCCGATCAGAGCTCTCTGCCTGAGGAGCTGCTGCACATGTGCGGCAGCTCCAATCGCGGCCGCGGGTGGCCCGCTGACTCTGACTCCGTCTTTAAAAAAAAAAATTATTCGTCTGGGGGGGTTTCTGTGTGCTCGGAAACCCCCCCTGCGTGCGCTACAGAGATGGGGGGGCCAATGGAGAATGCTAGAGTGGGAGGGCAGCACATGTGTACAGTAAAAGTCTGACACTTAACCTAAATGGCCACTCTGACGCACTATGGCAACAGGCAGTGCGTGGCCCATACAAGGCATCTGCCAACTTGCCCCTGTCACAGCTTACACCTGCTCAGTGGGCCTCATATAGGTTGCAGAGAGGAAATAGGAAATGTACCGGACGAAATTGCCTAGCAGGCCGCATATGGCCTGAGTGGAGGTGCTATACGTGACAACAAATCAGATTTTAGCTATTATTTATCTAGTACATTCTACAAAATGATGGCGACAAACTGATCGGCTGCTGTGGGGGGATGCGGTCATGGATGGCGGGGTTAGGTTTAAGGACCTTCCCGGGGGGTTAGGGTTTGGCACCAAATGGGGAGGGTTAGGGTTTGGCACCACCTGGGAAGAGTTAGGTTTAGGGTGCGGAAAGGGGGGTTAGGTTTAGGCACCACCGGGGGGAGGTTAGGGCTAGGCACCACCTGGGTAGGGTTAGGTTTAGGGTGCGGGAAAGAGGGGTAAGGCACCACCGTTGGGAGGTTAGGAACCATCGGGGAAGGTTAGGGTTAGGTACCACCGGGGGAGGTTTAGGATTAGGGTGGGAGAGGGGGAGGGTTACGCTACTTACCAGCCCCTGTCGGCATTCTGAACATCGGGATGCCGCTGTCGGTCTTATGACCGCTGGCATCCCGACCGCCTGTAAATCGTATGTATTCCGCTGTGGGTAAACCCTCCACTTTTTTTCTTTTTTAGAAGTTTTAATAACTCTTTTAGTCTACTGATGTAGGGACCTTTATAATAACTTAATTTCCCTGAATGCCTGAGAAACTCGGGCCATTTCTTTTCCTCATGACTATGTATAGAATGTCACCACCATTAAAGAGGAGGTGTGAGCAAAGATGGGGGATGAGGCAAATACAATTTAGTAATAGAAGTCTTCTACAGCAAATAACTAGTATGACACATGTAGCACTAGATGTGCTATCTCTGTTTATAGCTATGTTACTTTGTCCGAAATGGTACTTCGCTGTGACAGGTCCATTATAATAATTGTTGTGTAGCATTTTATTACAAGAATGCCTGTCATCCTATATTTTGTAGCCTTACTTAAATAAATCGGGGGATTAAAATGGAGTCTCAGTATTTTTGCCATATCTTTAATGATTTGTGAGGTAAATAAATTGAAACCTTGCTTTTCTCAAATAAGCTGTCAGACGTAGATGACATAGCTGGTAACAGTACATTTATTAGGTTAGCCTAAACCTAACCCCCCCCTTCCCCTTCGCCTAAACCTATGTCCCCCGGGTGGGGTGCCTAACCCTAACCTCCCCCCGGGGGTGCGTAACCCTAACCCTCCCTTCCCCTAGCCTAAACCTAAACTCCTGGGGGGGGGCTTAGGGTTAGGCACCCCTAAACCCTACACTCCTGGGGGGGGGCTTAGGGTTAGGCACCCCCGGGAACCCTAAACCACTGATGCAAATGTAAATGGCTAAATAGTCTCTGTAAAGCACTGCGGAATATGTATGAGCTACTGTATATAAATAACTGTTAAAACATTTGTTTAAAAAGGATTTCTGTTCAAGTCCATTCCAAAGGTCTAATACACAGCATCAGCAGGCAGCAGGCTTTAATGCAAAAAGCATTTTCTGTAACTGTAGCAATAGTCTGGAGCATAGGATATTCTATCAATATATGGGAACAGCCAGAGAGTAGCAGATTTACAGACAGATCAATACACAGCAAGTATTTCCAGAGTGCGGTGGTTAGCAGTGAGTCATAGATCACATTTAACAATCACCTAGCACTGCCTCCTAGGTCTCATCTGGCTTTATAGCACAAAGAGATGGACACCAATAAAGAGTTCAGACATCTCACACATGCACAGTTTGAACTTGGCAACACCGGAGAATCTCACCAGTAAATTTTTCTTTTGAGTAATCTGCCGAGAAGCTTATTGAATATTGGTAAACTTCTGAAAGACATTTGGGGCAAGGTTTACTAAGTGGAAAGTTTGAATAGGTTTAGAGACCAATGGGATCCGCTGTAAATTTTAAGTAAATAAACACAGTTTTAACTAAAGGCTTTCAAGCCTAGGCTGGTAGTGTTAAAATTGGGTGAACAAAGGGCCTGATTCAGAGCCGCTCGTAAGCGACAGTACGCTCGTTCCGAGCGATGTACGCCTATCTGCGCATGCGTACGGTTTTTAATACGCATGCGCGAACCAGTCAGTGCGGCCGAAAATCGTTTGTTCGCTATATAGCGAATGCCTGCTATTTTGAGTGACAGAATGAGGCGTATGTGGGTGGTAACAGGGGAAGGTGCTTGAAAACGGGGAGTGGAGATCAGAACGCAGGCGTGCTCAAAGGTCAAAACGGGCGTTTTATGGGTGTGCATAATTACAACAGCAGCGTCATTGACCACGTCACCTGGTTGTTTTATAGTCAGAACTGCTCGCAATATAGTGGTAGGAAAAACCAACCACAAGAATAGCGAGCAGTTCATACGCTGTTCGATGTACTCGATTAATCTAATAAATAGCGGACATGACGTATGATGCGAGCGGCCAGGGGGCGTATTTTTCAAATAAACGTCCGCATGTTTTGTTCGCTCGTTCAGACATGGAGGCGGCAACAGACCACAAGGAGCGAACGGTTCATTTGAATAGCCAGCCCCTTTTTCTGAACGAGCGAGCGCTAATAGCGTCCGGCTCTGAATCAGGCCCAAAGAGTGTGGGGTCCCCCACACTCCTTCATTATCCTCTTTAACACTCATATCCATTGGTAAATGGTAGGCACATCCTTGGGATCTTGGCAAAAAGAAAAATGACATGAGCGATGCAATATTACCTCTTACAAGGTCCTGGCGCATATTACAGTACACTCCCAGTTACTGCCCTAGGAATACATATTGGAACACTCTTATTGGCCAGAGCACAGTTCTCTCCTTCCCCGACTTTTCCCTTAATAGCCTAGGACTAGGTGAAAGGACTTGGGCTGGTTAGCAATTCAGGTGGACCCCACTTTTTTTTGTGCTATATACAAAACTTTTTTTATTAGTGTTTTTGGCAGTAGATTTGTGTTGGGTTTGAAACCTGTTGCTTAAAAAATCTGGTAATTTATATTATTTTAATGGGGGAAAATATGGACTGTGACTTTTGGTTTAAAGAGTGGTTTCTCTACTTTTTTGGAGTAGTACTGAGATTAGGAAATCAGCAGGATGCAATCCTGCTGGAAAAACACAGCAATGAAGGTGGGATTTAATAAATGACATTGATGTCAGTGGATTATGTATAATTTCATGTCACACCTTTTGGCAGCCCCTATGAATATCTAGCTTTTTATTATAAATTAATTAGCAAATATTGAGTGCTGTTGACAAGCCCAAAAAAATGCGAAGGCGCAGAGCAAATGCTGTTTTTTTTAGTAACGCCATGTTCCGGTGGGAGGAGCTGAGTGCTCCATGCTCAATGTAGACTAGACCTAGTCATTTGCCTGCGTCCAGATGCATAAATTAGATTTTCTTCTTCGTACGGGATGAAATATTTTACCTTCTAATGGGGTTAGTGATTTAGTGGTGTGAGAGACAGGTGGCACAGAAAGGTTTTATGATGATTATAAAAATTGATTTTACACATCAATAGAAGTGCTGGAAATGGGGCATTCAGTACGGTTTGTGATATTATTGGGTAGGGGTCCCTCTCCTTGGGTAGATGGACGCCTCCTTACACACAGCAGCCAGGAAACAGCACTAGTCGTGGGTTTTCGTGCAAGCAGGTCGGCACCAGTTCTTATTGTGTGACACCAATGATCAAACAAACATAACATAAAAATAAACCCTAACCCGTCTGTGCTCTAACTAGACAGGTAGCTACCTCTCCACATGTGGCAGAGCCTACTGCCTTACCACAAACATAGTACATACCAATGTCACAGTGTCTCAGAACAAAACCTCAATGTCTGTTCTCCCCAGGGTGTGTGAGACACTGCATCAAAACTCTACACAGCTCTTATGAGCCACTTCCAGGTGTAATCACTAATTAACCAAATGCCTGAAGCGGCCCTGTGGATGGAGCCCTCCCTTCTCTCTCACATCCCCACCCCCAGGACCCATTACCCGGCTTTTACCATAAGCCGACACTCAAATCTGCTTGGTAAAACAGACTTTTCCTGGGGGCTCTAAATACATATGACAGGAATCTGGGCCACACATACATGCCATCCCCAACTTCTCCAGTGCCTCTATAACAGGTTGCACATGGTATCTCTTTTGTAGCATTCAGGCACACAAATACAAATGTAATAAAAACATGAAAATATACATGTGTAAAACATAAAATGAAGACCAGGATCAAACAAACAGTATTGTAACAAAATGGACCTGATTGGGAGGTGAGACCCCTTACAGACCGTCGGCCTGCCCCAGCAATAATGCTGGGTCGATGACGTCAACGCCATCACGTGCTGAGCCCGTGCTTGGCGATGAGATCCTCTTCAAGCGCCAGCTCTTGCTATATAGTGAAAGGGACCCGGGTTGCATCCACCCGGGTTACACGTTAACCTGCATCCCGAGCCAGGTTGAACCCGTGTTCATCCCATCTCATGACCAGGGTTGAAATGCCAGGTCGCTCGACTCAGTTAATTTCAACCCGCCCCTTTCACATTGCACAGTAATCCGGGTTGATGCGCGTCCATGGGCAATAGCCCGGGTTATTGCAGCAGGGGTGAAATGGGTATAAGTCTCACCGTGCACGCACCCAGATTATGTCCGCGCCATGATGCAGTGCTAATTTCAGGTGCACGCAGGGAGAAGTGTATTGAAAATGTAGTAGGCATTGCTGGGAGGCCACAGGGAGTTGGCTTAGCGGACGCACGGAGATTGTCTGTATTATAGGCGTGTTATGGGAGTGTTGCGGGTATGTTGGTGAAAGTAGTTGCGTACTCAGCTGCTCACGTAGGAGGCCATACACGGACGGAGAAACTGCACCTGCCAGAGGGCTGGTTCAAGTATGGTGTAACAGATGGTGGTTTTTAAGGACGCACCAATCGCTATTACTGCATACCGGATGCTGACAATGGGCGTCTCGGTCCTTGCACATTCAGACACACAGATGTACACCAGGGAAGGACTTTGTAGCGGCATTTGCATAACGTCGCAGACGGGTGACCGCCGATAGACGCATCAGCAGGTGCTTCTGCGTCCACCTCTGAATCAGTCCCAATATACTGTAGAGAAATTCACAATGAATTGGTGTTCCAATTAATTAATTGGCAGGCAACTGTTTATAATGACTTTTTGTTGGCATGAATAATAATATGATTGATCGCAGTCCCACAAATGTTGTGCATTGAGGTACTTAGAACAAGGCCATGCATCTGCTTGTGTACACAATGGTAATATGAAGTAAAGATTCTGGGCGGTATTTTCCTGATCCTCAAATTACTGTAACCATACCCTCCCATCTCTACCAACCTAGCCAGGACAGCCTATTTCTAGTCTGCTCTCCTACTGTCCAGAGGAGATGCAGTCATGAAGCCGAAAGTTATGATGTCGACATAGTTAAAATGTCGACATGAATAGAGCGTTGACATGAAAATGTCAACCTTTGCAGTAGTCTTGGGGTTACCATTAGGGTCAGGGATTGACTTACATTAAAAACACTGTATCGATATTTCATCAATGCCAACATGCTGCACGTTGACATGGTAAATGTTGTCATTATGAACATGTCGACATTAATATATTAAACCCGTCCAAAGAGACAAGACTATTTTGGGGAGATGTGTACTACCACTGTTGAGCCCGGCCATGTAGAGGTGTTTTTTTAATAGAGGGTTGTGGGGATGGCCTAGTGATTAAGAACGCCATGCGCGACCCCAGCATATTTGCCTCACCCCTTCAGAGTGGCAAATGCACAATGTCCTAATTGGAAGCAGTACAACGTTAACTGTATGCAGTAGCTTTGTACTGACAGATTCAAAATAAACCTTCTGTGGCCGATCACCAGGCCTGAGCTCTTTATGTGTGTCAGAACTCCTGTACAGAGTACTCTGGAGAGAAAATCAACACAGTAGTTGTGGCCCTTTTGCAATGCCCCCTGTAGCTGTGCGCATTATGCAATGACCTCAGTAGTTGTACCCCTTCTGCAATGCCCCTGTAGCTGTGCCCTTTATGCAATGCCCCCCAGTAGTTGCCCCTTCTGCAATGCCCCCTGTAGCTGTGCCCATTAAGCAATGCCCTCCAGTAGTTGCGCCCCTTCTGCACTGTCCCCTGCCCATTAATCAATGCCCCCTGTAGCTGTTCCCCTCCTGCAATGCTCCCTGTAGTCGTGCCCCCAGCACTAGCTCCCCCCCCTATGAAGAAACTTACCTTTGAGCTGGCACCACTCCACGATGTCAGGGCTCCCGAGTCCCACCGTGCCGTCGCTGCTACTTCTTCCGCCGCCTGCTGGATCTAACTGGATCCAGCAGACGCGCGCGCTCCTCACATCGCGGGTGGCATCATGACGTCACCGCGCACTGCATTACTGGGAACGCTGGCCTTTGAAGTGATCAAAGGCTTCTTTAGCCTCTGAGGGCTTTAGAGACCAGCGTTCTCAGTAACAATGGGGGTCTGCCGAGCCGGGAGCCGCATTAGAAGCTCAGAAGAGCCTCATGCGGCTCAAGATCCGAGGGTTGGCCACCCCTGATATAGTGTGTGCAATGTAGCGGAAAAAGTCATTTACATAACTATTACAATTAATTGTTGTATAATAGTTTTTTTTTCTTAAATGAAATATTTATATATTGGCCTTCCTTTCTCTTTGTTTGATATAATTTGTCAGTAAAACGTGGATATATGTTAAATTACTCAGAGAAATGTATGTTTTCTACGGTCTTATACATTTGGAGCTGTTATCAATATATTAAATCATGTTGCCGTGTTGAAAGCATCACAAAGGGTGACACAATGGGAGTATTTAAAAAAAATTAAATAAAAAAAATAAATATATTTTTTTATTTTTGAAACTGCTTGAATGCCCGGTGCCTCAGACTTGTAATTAGATAGAGGTGAAGCTGACGTTAGACAGGAAATGGCAGAATCATGAAAATCAAATAAATTGATTTTAATATGTAGATAAGTAATCATTTTCTGGCGCAAATAAATACAGTATAACTGGGCAGCTACCGGTACCCTGCCATCCACTCAACAACACAGGGGGCTGAGAAGTATAAGTGATTACATTTGATACTTCTCCTTTCTATGCAGACAAGGGATGGGGTTTGATGAGACGGTGGAGGGGGTGGAGGTATGATAAATATTGCACATGGAGATAGATGCACATGATTTTGCAACATTTGGGGAGAGGTGTTTTACTGCAATTATATTTCTGGGTGGGGGTGCTTAAATTCTCCTTGGTTGCTAGGTAGTTCAGTTCTAGGAAGTGCAGCTCTGTGTCTGTTCACTTGGCTGCCAGTAGGCTCAATAACTTGTTTCCCCATGGACTGTGTAAAACTATAATAAGCCCCCCCCCCCACTTAGTACCCCGCTCCCCCCCCCCTCTAAAGGCCCCTGGTTATATATTTTATTTTATTATTTTGTTAACAGATTCTTATATGGCACAACATACTGGAAACATTAATAGAACAAAGCTGGTTAATAACAGACAGACATAGAGGTCAGAGGGCCCTGCTCGCAAGCTTACAATCTATAGGGAAATAGGCATCGACACACAAGGGTAGGTGCTACATAGCGCATATTGGTCCAGCCGGATTGCAGAGGTTCTTGGTGGGCTGTATGATCCAGGCACACAGTAGTGTTGGCCAAAGGTCAGGAGGATGTGAAAGTGAAGAATGAAAACATGTGAGGTTATGAGTGGACTGTAAGAGGGAATGTAATTAGATAGGTAAGCTATGCATATATATTATATAAGATTCTGAGCCTAACATCCAAGACTCTGGTGTATACATTGATTTGCAGGCTGGAACTGGGCATTTTAAAAAGTCTATTTAAAAAAATCAGCATCTGGAGACTTTGCAAGCCTCTGATAATACATGTATAGCTCCTGAAATAGTCCCACGCTGTTCAGAGTGTCATTAGACTGGTCACTTTACGTGGCCAGTGCGGGAAGGTCTTATTGTCCATTGATGTTTTTGTAGTTGTTGTTGCAAGTTTTTTTCTATACTCAAATGCGAACAGTCTTTTAAATCTTTCATCTTGTCTGTGTCTGTTGAAATTCTTTTTATTCTCGTAGAAAAGAAGTAATAGAAATCAGTATGTGTCTCGTTCTTTTGTAGATGGCACACATTTCTGAGAATAGAGAGAATGAACAAGGGTTTCTTAATTAACTGTGAGCTCTTTCCATAGGGCATTCTGCATAAAAGATTGACAATTTGAAGATTTGGGAGCAGATATTTTGTGTATTATATGACTCTTCAGGAAATTGCAGGTAGGCTATCTGTGTAATACATCATGTCCTTTTTTATTTTGCCGTCAGAGAGGAATTATTTGTAGAAAGAACATAACATACTTGCTAGGGGGATGTAGTTATAATACCAACGGTCGGGATGCCGGTGCCAGAATCTCAACACCTGTGAAAATCCCAACGTCGAGATTTCCAGACACCTGTCAAAATCCCAACGCTGGACTATCCTGACACCTGTCAAAATCCTGGCGCCGGGAAATCCCTAAACCTGTCAGAATCCCTGCGTTGGTAACGTTAAGTAGTGGGGTTAGGGGGATGGTTAGGGGTTAGGCACTAGGGGGGCGGATTATGATTAGGCAGTAGGGGAGGATTAGGTGTTAAGTGCTGCAGGGGTAGGTTTAGGCACTAGGGGGGAAGGGTTAGCAGCGGGGAGCGAGAGTTAGGGGGAGGGTTAGGATACTTACAGACGGATCCTGTGCGCCGTCATCCCATACCGAACCCCTTCCTACTATGACATTGACGTGGGCCAAAACTCCTTATGTGCCTGTTATAGCTTTATACAACATGGTTTTAGGAAATATTGATAAATCAAAACTTCTCTTCCATCCCATTCACCTAACCTTGATTTCTGGGGAGTAAAACATAACGGCTTCAGCAAAATCCGGATTCTGGTTTCTGCTTATTTGCTGATTTCGATCTATATTCATCATAAGTGCTTCTCTATCAGGTTTATCACATACAGATGTGTCCTCATACACCTAGCGTCCATACACCATACAGCGCGAGACACCCGGCGTGACTGAGGCGCAGTGAGCGATGCTAGCGTAGCAACATTTTCTTTACATGTTTGTGTCTTATTCACCTTGCAGATGCAGCCAAACATTGTGTACTAGAGACGCTGGGCTGGGACTTTAACCGCACAGGAATAAGTTTTATATACGTACAAAGTTGCAGATGAAGCACAACGCAATCTAGCACAGAAGGGCTATTTGGTGCGACCAAAGCCACAGTGAGGACACCTGTATTGTTTCCATGTTTTATTGATTCGAAAATGTAAGAGGAAAACCTGCATTCAGTTCACAATAAAAACCAAAAGGGCAAAAATAAACAATTTAAACAACACCAAACAAAACACAGTATAGGAAAAGAGCATCTTTTGTAGAGAGTCTTTGTAGTTCACAACAGATCCCAGGAGAGGGCAGTATGGTATATGTATTATGGAGAGATCAGCCCTGGTGCACTCTGGACATTATAAGGTTTGCACAGTTTGAAGGTGTTTTTATGTTATTTTCTTTATTGATTTATTTCCAAGAAATACATATACGAGAGAAAGAAGAGCAAGTAAGGGAGAGTGAAACATTCCAGAGTCTCATAATATCATTATTTTCAATATAAATTATATAAATTACAAATTTATTGATATATACATTAACACAACTCCTCAGATGATATCTATCCATCATTCTACATACAGTATATCTGCCACTTGTGCCATTTCCTTATGGATGTATTTAAATTTTCACTATCATTATCCATTGTTTCCATCCAATAGCTATGATTTATCTTGTTTATTATTAATGAGATTGAAGTAGAATTGTCTTATGACAATATTGAGCTATTGCTGTTTTGGTGGCTATAAAAATTTGGTTAAGAATGTATCTATACCAGGGGTGGGGAACTGTTTTCTCTCAAGGGCCATTTAGATATATATAACATTATTTGCACGCCCCCTCTGTGTGATGTCACCAAAGGCCTGAGGTTCCCCATCCCTGATCTATAGGATACATGAATTTCTAATGGATATATATGTAGGAGAGCCATCTGAAGAGTTATATTTACATCTAAGTCAAAGACGAGATATTAACCTCTGTATTTCTAACCATAAAGGACAGATTTGAACACAATTCCAAAATATATGTAAGATATCGCCGGTTTCTATTAGACATCTCCAGCAAACATCAATCTGGGATGGCCAGATTTTATGTATTCTATTTGGGGTTAAATACATACAATGAAACCACTTTATATATCTTTCTAAGTGGGATATACATCTTGGCATTTTATGTTTTGATTTAAACAACTGGGACCCATTCCATTTCATCTAATGTTATTTTTAATTCACTTTCCCATATAATTTGGGCTTTTGTCTTATCTATTGGTTTAATCTGTAATAGTATTGAGTACCAGAACTAAATGCCTCCTTTTGGAATAGGAGAAAAGATTTTAGTTAGCATATAATCAGGGCCGGATTAAGGCTTGTGGGGACCCCAGGGCAACTAAATTGTGGGGGCCCCCTTCAAGCCACACGGAGCCCCCCTTTCTCCCTACCCCTAGCCACCCTGAGCCTCCCACCCCCAAACCACACGGAGTCTATTGCTCTACCAGCGCCACTGACTTACCTCAGTGACAGCGTGCGGGCTGGACCTCCCGGCAGAGCTGCTTCCTCGTCCTCTCATCAGCGTCATGGATGTAATGTGTCATGTGACGCCGATGAGAGGACACGGGAGCCACTCTGCGCTGTATGCAGCAGCACTGACTGTGCTGCTACATACAGTAACACCGGAGCGCGGCAGTGAGCCTCAATCTGGGAACAGGTGTCATTGGACATCTGTTCTCGACAGGGTTACACTGACCCTGTGTGGAGGCCCCTCCGTGTGTTGAGGCCCAGGGACGACCGCCCCTGTCGCCCCCTCTTTAATCCGGCCCTGCATATAATCAGGAAGAGATCCAAGTGTTCCTGTATAAGAAGAAAAGAATACTGTATAACCAGTGCCTAATCTGCAGATATTTATAAAACTCACCGGAGGTATTGCAAACTTTGGCCCTCATTCAGAGCCACTCGCTATTTGCGGTCGTTCGTTCTAAAACAAGGGGTGGCTATTCAAATGAACCGTTCGCTGTTTGCGGTCTGTTCACGCCTCTATGTCTGAACGAGCGAACAAAACTTGCGTTCGTTTTTTGGAAAAATACGCCCCCTGGCCGCTCGCATCCTACGTCATGTCCGCTATTTATTAGATTAATCGAGTACATCGACAAGGGTATGAACTGCTCGCTATTCTTGGGGTTGGTGTTTGCTACCACAATTTTGCGAGCAGTTCTGACTATAAAATAACCCAGTGACGTGGTCAATGACGCTGCTGTTTTAAATATGCACACCCATAAAACGCCCGTTTTGACCTTTAAGCACGCCTGCGTTCTGATTTCCACTCCCCATTTTCAAGCACCTTCCCCTGTTACCACCCACATACGCCTCTTTCTGTCACTCAAAATAGCAGGCATTCGCTATTTTGCGAGCACATGAATTTCGGCCGCACTGACTGGTTAGCGCATGCGTATAACGATCCGTACACATGCGCAGTTGGGCTAACATCGCTCGGAACGAACGAGCGGCCGCTTACGAGCGGCTCTGAATCAGGCCCTTTGTTTGTATTTGAATAAACGGCATCAACATGTTATCAAGATATAAATCTTTCATTATAAAAATTTCACTGGATATCCACAAATCTAAGAACCGTATTCAATTAGAGGCGAAAAGCTGAGATCGGCAATAAGCGCAGTGTTTTCACCTCATTCACCCGTTTTTAGGCAAAGTTATCGATTACTTTCACTTTGCGCGCTCCCGATTTTCGCCCTATTCATTTGCAAAACAGGCGAAAACACGGACGTGCGAATGCCGCAAATGGTGAAACTAGCGAATAGGACTTCTTTTTTTTGTGGAAATCAGTTTGTACCCCCACAAAAAAGCGTAAGTGACCCTGGTAATCAATGTAGAAGTGTATTAATATCTGTAATAAAAGTATTTTGGGTTCCTAAATTGATTCAAATGGCTGTTACATTGCAGTTTTGTATTAGTGTAAAAATATGATATAAAACAAATTCTTTGGGGGAAAATAATTGCTGTAGTTAATTTGGGGGTACATTTAAATGGGTAGTAGTATATTTTGGAGTTAACAAAGTGCATTTTAAATATGTTTAGAAAAGAAACTGCTGCAGACTCCTGCAGTTCTAAAAACTCCTGTCCCATCCATATGGCACCCAAAATACCTATCCCAGTACTTTAGTCCCATTTTCCCAAATTTTTGCCCCAAATATTACATGTCTTTTTTTGGGGTGAATAAGATATATATATATATATATATATATATATATTTATTTTTTAATGCCTAATTAGTCATTGGGGGGGTGGGGGGGTCCCAGAGGGTTCTGAATCAAGTCCCCACAATTTTACCCCAAAATGTTTTTTTACCCTTCTTTTCTCCTGCCTTTGGGTGGAGATATTTTTTCGCCTGTTTTTGCCTATGTAGTTTTCACCTAAGCGAAAACGTCCAGGAATTGAATAGGGCTAAAACTGAGTATAGGTGAAAACTTTTCGCGATCACGTTTAGATCTGGGATATAGTTTGTCAACGCCTGTACTGACAAGTAAGCAAAAGGTACTATAGTTTGATCTTGATAATTAATCTATATAACCAATATTTTGAACATTTTGACCGCTTCTATTCTCCCAATCCATGTTACCTCATAGTTCATCCAGTCTTTTATAGATTTATTAATTTAATAAAGGGCCATTATTATAGTCTAGGCTAGGATATTCTCTTCTTTTGCTGCTAAGTAAATCCCTAGGTATTTTAATGCCTGAGCTTTCAAATTAAATCTCAATTTTACCAAATCTAATGGATAAATATTTATAGGAAGAGCTTTTGTTTTACTTTTATTTAATTTATAGTAAGAAATGTTTGCATATTGATCTAGAACCTCGAGGATTGCTGGGAGAGACTTTTGGATTATGCTGGGCATACACTCTACAATTATCTGTCAGATATCTGTCCAATGTGGCTGGTTGAAATGAATATCTGGTAATGTATGGGAGTTTGCTCACAAACACTGGAAAATAGATAAAAATGGTCATTCAGACAAATTGGTTAAAACACATGAATTTAACCAATTTAAACAATTGTTTTTTGTCCAGTGTTTAAGATCATATGATCGACTGTCATTTGCTCCCATACATTACCAGGTTTTCATTCCAACCAGCCAGATTGGACAGATATCTAACAGATAATTGTATAGTGCAGTGATTCCCAACCTCGGTCCTCAAGGCACACCAACAGTCCTGGTTTTAGTGATATCCATGCTTAAGCACAGATGGTAAAATCAAAATAACTGAGGTACTAATTAAGTCACCTGTGCTCAAGTATGGCTATCCTTAAAACCTGGACTGTTAGTGTGCGTTGAGGACCGTGGTTGGGAACCCCCGGTATAGTGTATGCCCAGCATAAGAAATAACAAAACATCATCAGCAAATAATAGAATCTTATGTTGTATGTTATTTATTAATGTTCCTGTTATAGATTGTAATTGATGTATACTCTCTGCTAAGGTTCTATAGATAGAACAAAAATAAGTGGTGATAAAGGACACCCTTGTCTAGTCCCATTAGTAATTGGGAATTTAGATGAGATAAATCCATTACAAAAAACATGAGCTCCAGGTGCTGATTATAAGGCAATGATTGCATATATTAATCTACCAATAATGCCAAATTTTACAAGCACTCCTTTCATATAATCCCAAATTAGTCTGTCAAAGAAGGTGTTTTTAATTTTTTCATTTTAGAAAATTGTTGGTCCCCTATTGTTTGCTACATGTGTCCAACACACACCTATGTAATATAGTATTTACTTAATTCTAGGGAAGGTTGATAAATCTTCTTCCAATAAACATTTTAAAAAGGTTTGATACTAGGTTAGTTTCTTCTTTTGTTATCAGGTTCCCGTTATGGATGCATAAGTGATATTTATTTTTTCTCCATTGCTAGTGCCCGCCTCCCACCACCACCTTCTTCAACCCCCTCCACCATGTATAACACCAAGGGGGGAAAAGGGTCACAACCTAACTACTGGATTTCTATGTCTGTGTTATACCGCTTTTATACCGAAATTTACTCGACCTGGCCATCCAACCCTCTCCCCTTTTACACCAATGAGCTAACCGGGTTAACCCTGCAATAACCTGGCTTTTAGCTCTGGTGTAAAAGGGGTATTACTGTGTCTGTCTGAAAATGACCTTGCTGGAAAAATAGTTTACATTTGTAATTCATGTTTGTACTGTTGTATTGTTTTATTGATCTCTGTTTGCAGCCAACTACAATAAAGAAGAATTATTTTAAAAATAAATAAAGTAAAAAATGTGCTAACTATCTCAGTTGGGGTTCCGGACTGTAGATAGACAGTAATTAGATAGACAATGTCTAGATAGACACCAGATGTTAGACAGTCAATAGGTACAAAAGGTCGACAGGGTCAAAAGGTTGACGTGAAATGGTCAACAAAAAATGGTAGACACATGATTTTTTTTGTTTTTTAAGGTTAGGGTTAGAGTTAGGCACTTACTGGAGGGTTAGGCACTTACTCCCATGGTTAGGGTTCGGCACTTACCCAGACGGTTAGGATTAGGCAACAGGTGGGAGGGTTAGGGTTAGGCACTTACCGGAGGGTTAGTGTTAGGCACTAAAAGGGATGGTCAGGGTCAGGCACCTACCCCAACAGTTAGGGTTAGGCAACAGGTGGGAGGGTTAGGGTTAGGCACTTACCGGAGGGTTAGTGTTAGTCACTAGAAGGGATGGTTAGGGTCAGGCACCTACCCCGACAGTTAGGGTTAGGCACCAGGAGGGAGGATTAGGGTTTGGCACCAGGAGGTAGGGTTAGGCACAAAGGGGAGGGTTAGGGTGAAGACTAGGGCTAAAAAAACAACAACAACAACAGGGCAACCATTTTCTGTTAACCTTTTGACCTTTCGACCATTTGTACCTGCCGACCTTCTTACATGTCAACATTTAGTGTGCTGACCTTTTGACCCTGGCGACCCATTGTCCCTGTCGACCTATTATCTGTCTAACATCTGATGTCTACCTAGACTTTGTCTATCTAATTACTGTCTATCTCTTATACCACACCCCTCAGTTGATGCTGAGTTCTACTTTTTATAGGGACTAACAGCAGAAATTGAGAAGAGGAGATGGCATCATTGCCATTGAGGGGGCATAGGATTGGTAGTGAGCTGGTCACAACCTAATGATATGCCACCCCCTATTGTAACGGATGTACTCTCCCCTTTTTGTATTTTACTCTACCGATGTCAAGAGCAGATTTCAACATTTACTGTACATAGAAGGATGTTGTGAAGTGGCAAAGAGCAGCCTCTATTGCAGTCTAAACTGTAAAGTCCCTTTTGATAGACTCTTCGGGGGAGCTGTATCAAACTTGGCAAGAGGAAAAGTGGAGAGAGATAAAGGGCCTGATTCAGAGCTGGTCGCTAGATGCGATCGCTCGCACGATGTGTATGCAAATTTCTTAGTCAGTGCTGCCTCACAACAATTCATTAGCACGCCCAGTATTTCTTAGAGAGCGATCACATAGTGTATGCAGACACCCACCAGCCTGTTTTAAGACGCCCACTTGTGCACATCATGTCAAGGAAGTGTATGCAACCATCGGTACATCGGATGCTATCGCAGCGCTTGAGGTTGACTATACCCTGCCACAAGCACTGCGAGCACTTCAGTGTAAAAACAAGCCAGGTGACGTGTACTATGATGCTGTCTTATAATTATGCACACCTCTAACACGCCATTGAGATGCTCGGGCATGCCTGCTTTTGCACCTCTACTCCCCAGTTTCTAGTGGCCAACCCCTGTCACCACCTACAAATGGCTTCTTCTGTCACTCACTCTGCTGGGCTGTCTATGTGCAGGGACCGAATGCATTGTAAACTTTCGCTAAGGTATGCGCATGTGCACTGCGATGTATACACACTGCATACCATCGGCAGCAGTGAGAGTATGCATCTGAGCGAGTGGGTCTGAATCAGGCCCAAAGTACCAAACAATCAGCTTCTGCCATTATCAAGCACAGCTGGCATTTAGAAGCAGATTAGTTGGTCCTTTATCTATTTCCACTTTATGGCTTTCCAAGGTTTGATACATCTCCCCCTCTATCATTAAACCTTTCAGTAAAAGTCTCTTGTCTGCATGTGTCAGGGCAGATAGTGATAGGCCAAAAGTGGTGAACCCTGTATCTCTTCAGGCTTTTGTTTTACGTTTCTCCGCTAAGAGTCCTTATTGTATGCAGTTTACTGCAGTATAACAGTAATTAGTTTGAATTGTGTTCAGAAAATTCCACATTTCAACTTATTTAACAAACATGCAACATTATAATCCTCGCTGCTGTGTCATGTATTGTAAATACATCGCTCCTGGGTTACTGTTCGATAACGTCTCTGTCAATACAGTGTAGAAATCATATCTGTCTGTGCTGTTATTTTCATTTTGAAAGTCAGAATGATGTCCTTTTATTCAGTAAGCTGATATTACCAGTTTAATAGGGTGATACATCAAATGGTGTGCACAGAAATATAGGAGATAAGATCACCTGGGAAAATACAATGTATTATTTACCATTAATATAAAGAATCAGGCTTGCCCCTTAGGCTCCAGTGCTGCGCCTGTTTGGCACTGTTGTTTCTCACTCAGGTTGTTTTCACTTGTGTAGAAACGTAAGATACAAAGAAAAAAATACAACCATGATCTAGCATTTCATATCACACCATGTGTATCTGTACACACAGAACTCCACCAGACAGATGTACACTGTTTCTAGTCACTATTTCTCCCCTTTATGTATTGTGCTTACACAATTTACTTAACAGGAAGGGCTCTATGAATATCTTTCCACGCAGTCTCTCTCAGTTTCTCTCATACTGTACATTATTGTGGTTGCTATGTGAGGAAAGGAAATCACACATACAGTAGGGGTATTTATTAATTAGCTGGACGTGTTTTAAGCTAATTCGTTTTTTTAAGTAGCAATCCTACATTTTCTTTACCTAGTAAGTTAGGTATATTTTAAGCATGCATTTGATAGTCCTTTTTCTTTGCTGTCCTTCTGCAAACCATTATTTATTTTTCAAAATCACTTTGGATGTTGCAAAATATAGTATATGGTTGCCACAGGCACACTACGTCATTTACCATGTGACTGTGGTTGCCATGGTACTTAGGGCCTGATTTAGAGCCGGATGCAATTAGCGCTCGCTCGTTCAGAAAAAGGGGGTGGCTATTCAAATGAACCGTTTGCTCTTTGCGGTCTGTTCACGCCTCTATGTCTGAACGAGTGAACAAAACTTTGCGGACGTTTATTTGAAAAATACGCCCCCTGGCCGCTCGCATCATACGTCATGTCCGCTATTTATTAGATTAATCGAGTACATCGATCAGCATATGAACTGCTCGCTATTCTTGTGGTTGGTTTTTCCTACCACTATATTGCGAGCAGTTTTGACTATAAAACAACCAGGTGACGTGGTCAATGATGCTGCTGTTTTAATTATGCACACCCATAAAACGCCCGTTTTGACCTTTAAGCACGCCTGCGTTCTTAATTACACTCCCCGTTTTCAAGCACCTTCCCCTGTTACCACCCACATACGCCTCATCCTGTCACTCAAAGTAGCACGCACTGACTGGTTCGCGCATGCGTATTATAAACCGTACGCATGCGCAGAAGTGCGAACATCGAATCAGGCCCTTAGTCCAAAGAAACCAAGGGAAAATGGTAAACGCCAACATTCTTAGAAAAACAAAATACAAAAACACACCTCCTATCCCGTATGAGCCACCTCCCCTCTGTCCCCCTTGATACTTGTTAGCAGGGCCGGATTATAGAAGGGGTGAACGGGGTGTCGTCCCGGAGCTCCCACACCTTGGGGTCCCCCATACTGCCGAAAATATTGACTGGAACCTGGCCACTCACCCTGGCCGGCATCCGGTCCCGGCAGCATCACAGCACAGTCCTCACTGCCACTGATTCACGGACTTGACATTGTCTGTCTATAGAAGCCCAGTCCACTTTTTTGAGGTAATGCTGCAATTTGTGGGTGCACGGGTAGGGGGTGGGGCCTAATGCAGTGAAGTGCCCGCCCCCATCAGAAGGCTGATGGGTTGTCTGCTGCAGATGCAAGAGGTTTGTGTGTGCTCTCCTTTCCTCCCTCTCTGTCTTCCCCTCTGTCCCCTCCACCCTCTCAATCCCTTCCTCTCTTTCTGTCTCTCCTTCTCTTCATCTATTTCTCTCTCTGAGTCCCTCCCCATCCCTCTGTCTCACTTCCTCTCTTTCTCCTTCTCTCCCTCCATCCTCCCTTCCCCCATCTCTCTCCCTCCCTCCCCCCTCTCTCTCCCTCCCCCACTTCCTGCCCTTTCTCTATTCCCTAATTCTCTCTCTCCCTATACTACCTCTCTGCCCTTACTCTCTCTCTCTCTTCTCCCTCTCTGTTCCTTCCTCCCTATGTCTCCCTCCCTCTCTCCTCCCTGTTCCCTCTCTCCTTCCCTCCCGTTCTCTCCCCTTACTCCCTCTCTGTCTCTCTTCTCCCTCTCTCTCACTCTCAGTCCCTCACTCCCCCTCTCCCCCTCCCTCTCCTTTCCCTCTCTCCCACCCTTTCCCTCCCTCCCCCGTCTCTCTATCTATATATATATATATATATATATATATATATATATCTCAATTTATATATCTATCTATATCTATCTATATACAGTATATCCCCCACTCTAAATCCTGTGTTTTACCCTGGCAGTGGCCACTTTTTTTATGGGGCCCCCACAACTTAGTTTGCCCTGGGGCCCCCACAATCCTCTAACCGGTCCTGCTTGTTAGTCCCCATTTGCTTGTGTTCTTATTTTTCAATGTTCGCTATCTTGGATTCTACACTGTTGATCTCCAACCGCAGATATTTGTTGTTACTCTATGGTGCATTATAATGTTAATATTTATACCCCTCAAACGTGGATGTGAAATATTCCCACCTCTATTGGTAGTTCCTATTATTCAGAACTATAAATTTGAATTTAAATAAAAAAAAAAGGATTTTTAAAAAAAAGAAACAGCACCATCTACTGGACAAATTAGAACTACCAACGGTCGAGGACTTGATTGGCACAGCCAATTCACCGGGGTAATTCACTGTACAAAAGTGGATGGAGATAAAGTACCAACCAGTAAGCTCCTAACTGTCATTTTTCAGACACAGCCTGTAAAATGTCAGGAGCTGATTGGTTGGTACTTTATCTCCTTTATCTCTCTCTCCCAGGACTTAATACATAGACCCCTAAAAGTCCAGTGAAACGGTCGCTCTTCAGCTCACAGGCTGCAATCTGCCTTCACTATGTCTTATTATCCTTTTGGTTATTCCTCCTCCTCTGTTTAACTCATATAAGTTCCTACTGTCTCCTGTGTTCAAAAGCAGCTGGCTATTAAAAGAACAATTTTGAAAAAAAAAATAATAATAATCTTTTGATGAGCTTGATGTTTTAAACTAAAATATGTTTACAGTAGTATACAATTTTCCAACTAAAGGCACTTTATAATAAACTGTTGCATATCGGTTATACCTGTATTACCTAAATGACTACAGTAACTTAAAGTTGTCATGATGCTTGGATATTGAATTTATTATGAAATTAATGGATGCCATATTAACATCATTTGTTCTGTTTGTTTGTTTTGCCTGTAGGTTTTGTTTTGCTTGGAGGGTCTCTGTAATGGAAAACGAGCAAGAACATCTCAAGCAGCCCTTTACATGCTGAGAGACAAGTAATCTTCATTTGGTAGTGTTCCTAGTCCATTTCTTTCCCTGTCTTAATACCACTATACAGCACAGCTATGTATGGAAGTGCTCGTACAATCACTAATTTGGAAGGCAGTCCTTCCAGATCACCTCGTTTGCCAAGATCACCTCGTTTGGGCCATAGACGGACAAGTAGTGGAGGAGGAGGAGGAGGAGGAGCAGGTAAAACACTGTCAATGGAGAATATCCAGTCCCTTAACGCAGCCTATGCAACGTCTGGACCCATGTACTTGAGTGACCATGAGGGTGTAGCATGTACTATGTTTCCAAAAGGAACCATGACTCTTGGAAGGGCTACAAATCGAGCAGTCTATGGTGGCAGAGTCACAGCCATGGGAAGCAGTCCAAATATTGCGTCAGCTGGCCTTTCCCACACCGATGTCCTGTCCTACAGTGACCACTTAGCCTTGAGCAGCGCCTCGCATCATCACCATCACCACCATCAGATCCCTTCTATGTTGAGACAGGTGAGAGACAGCACAATGCTTGATCTTCAGGTTCAGCTGAAGGACCTGCAGCGGGAAAATGAACTTTTGAGAAAAGAGCTGGACATAAAAGACAGCAAGCTGGGATCGTCCATGAACAGCATTAAGACATTCTGGAGCCCAGAACTCAAGAAAGAGAGAGTTCTCCGAAAGGAGGAGGCTGCCAGGATGTCCGTATTGAGGGAGCAAATGAGAGTGTCCCACGAGGAAAATCAGGTATTTTTGTTGAGTATAGAGTTTTAAGGATACCCACACTTTCACCATTTCATGTATTGTTTTGTTTCTTATTCTGTCTTTGGGAATCACTTAAACAAAATAGAAGATTCCACTGGAAAAAAAATATATGTAAATAATAATCTTTTCTTGCCCTGTTACAGTTTTCAAATAGAGACACATTTGCTGTAAGTTGTGATATCTACAATTTATAAATGCAATGTTTTTAAATCAGCATTTTAAACTGAAGGTTTACAATTATAATTAATTAAGGGAATGTGTTTGTGAGAAAATACATCATTGAACAGTTATTATATAATCTGTGGGGTTTTTTTGGAGTACAGTTACTCTATGCTGTCAGCTGTTCTGTCTGTTAAGGAGATTATTTGCTTGTCGGTAAACCCAGAAATGTGTCGGCTAGTTTAAGCTACTGCATTATAATGTGTCTTACAAAAACATAACAATATAAAAAAATATAAACATTGTTATTACAATTTGTAAGGATATTAAAGTCATTAAAGCGTTACTGGAACTTATAAAAGTACAATAAATTGGCCTGTTTTATTCTATGCAGGTCATGGATGTAGGATGTGACTTTTAGGGGAGTTACTAAGATTCGTGTTGGTGCGATTTGGTGTTTTTCAGTGATAAGCCCGTGAGTTAGCAAATCAGGAATTTACTAATACCCCTTTTCCACTGCCAGCAATAACCCAGATTTTTGCACTTGAGTGCGCAGCAACCCATGTTATTGTGCTGTGTGAAAGGGCAGTGTTGAAATAAGCCAGGTTGAGTGACCCGGCATTTCAACCCTGGTCACGAGGTCAACCTGGCTCGTTAAGCAGTATGAATGGGTAACCCGGGTCAATACGACCCAGGTTCCGTTCTCTGCATAGGGAGAGCCGGCACTTGGAGATGAAATCAGCTCCAAGCGCCAGCTCATCACTTGACGGCAGCGTCATCAACCTGGCATTAGTGCCGGGACAAGCCGCCTGTCTGACAGGGGTCTTATCCCGGGTGCGACCCGGCAAAGCAGTGGAATGGGGTATAGAGGGGAACTCACAGGGATTTCGCATGTCAAACACGACTTCACACTCTATTTCACGGCATATCACCATCAGACCAAACATCGCTGAATAACAGTGACATCAATGCAAATCACGAAAAGATTTGTGTTTGTCAACACGAGCGACCTTGAACCTAACTCGCAAAGCAATTCACTAAATGAATAGACGACCAAATCAGTGGCGTGTTTAGCAGAAGCATAAACAGATCAATGAGATCCGTGCATGCTTCTGAGTGTAAATAAGTATTAATTGAAATTAAAAATTGATGTGTGGGTCACTCCTCCCAAGCATAACCTCTTCTCTAGTAGGCATCTTTGGGTAAGAAAAAGACAAACCGCTACCCGAAATTGCTGAGACCTGTAGTCCTAATGTACAAGACAATATTGGATGTAATCTATTCTTTACATCTATCAACCCCGCACCCCTAGCCTAGCCTAGGCTTGCGGGGGATAGCCCCAACTTCAACCCTGGCCTGGGGCACACTGGGGAGGGGGGACCCACTTCCCCTGAAATCCCTGGCCTGACCTGACTAATTAGCGGGGTAAACGCTTTGGCCGGGGGACCCCCCCTGGTTGTGGCATTAGCCCCCTTGCTGCTGGAGCCCGGTGCTGGTTCTAAAAATACAGGGGACCCCTAAGTAAATTTTTACCCGTTTTTTTTTTTTGGTTTGTATTTACTAGGTCCAGATCCAAGAGCCTGGTGCTGGTTCTAAAAATATGGGGGACACCTAAGCATTTTCTTCCTGTATTTTTTGAACCAGAGCCGGCTCATAGAACCCGGGGCTGGTTATTCATGGAAGCGGGGACCCCACATAATTTTTTTTTTAATAAGACTATTAAGGCTTTTTAATGCTTCTGTTAAACAAGCTGCTGAAATTTGTGAATTTATGTGCAATTATGGGTCAATAAGAGTGAAGTCGCACGCGCCAACACACGTTGTGCATCACCATCGAATGCCAATAGTCAGCCAAACACGCTTTTTAGTAAATTTGTGATTTACTGCAGAAAGCGTTCCGCCGAAGAGCTGTGATTATGGATCGCACACCAACACGATTCTTAGTAAAATTTCCCCTTAATATCCTTTTTATTTTACAGCTGCAGGTATCTTAAGATACGTGTGACTCAGCATGCTATGCTAAATTGATCGGCTGCATGAAGATACGTTTAAAGCTTATGACAAGCTTTAAGTTTATCATCATGCGAAAGAAACACCAGTCATCATCATGAAGTTGATGATAATGGGGACTGACATTTTTATGTAGAATGAAGCAAGGAATGAACAGTGTGCCTCATGTGATAGCAGCACCAGCACTCATATCCTGGGTTGGTTGGGCACAAAGGCTGCAGACAGCACTAGGCTATGACTGGATGATGAAACTATAAAAAGAAAATCGTCAGTGTCGCACTGTAATGTCATGTTTGTCCCCCTGCAGTAGCCTCAGCCAGCCTTAGCTGCTGGTATCACTTTTGGGCAGGGCCACAGTGTGTTATCATCATCAGTGCGTATCTTGCATCAGGGGTTAAGCACCAGGTACGCCTTCTGACAGGTGTATATCTGACTGCTTACCCCTCTGAATGTGACATAGTTGTGTAAATGCTCTCTTACTGTACTATCCTGCGCTTGCTTTACCCATTCCTCCTCCGTTCCCCCAGTCTATTGTAGGATACACATCTGGCTGACCGTCCCACCGACTGAGCAATTTAATTGATAAGCATACACCAATAGGCCGCTCGATATGTCTGGCCAGACATCACAACTGGACGGGCATTTAAATTTGCCCACCCAATTGTAATGTCATTGTTGTCAGTTCTGCGGCCACCATAACGGATAGGTCGATCAGTCACACATACACACCTGCAGATGCGCACGATATATTTGCAAGATATATTGCATCTGCTGTGCCAACAGGATATATCTGTGTACAATGTAGTACATGAATACATTCTGTGTACACATGACCCATAGCACTGAACTATATATTGTTCTTTGGCGATATGAACGATATTTTGTACAGTGTGTATCCAGCTTAAGCGTAAGGAGTAGTAAAGGTAAGCTGTTGCATACATATGCAAGTGCACACATTTTCATGTGCACATACATCAGACGGTAATGCATATTTTACAGGGGAAAAAAATGTACGTCAAACTCTACATAGTCCACCAGTAAATACTTTGCATCGGGCAGCATTTTAAGAGTGGCGGTTATGAACTTCCTATGAGGGTATTGGCTGTGCCTAGCTCTGCTGTTCCAACTACAGATGTTCCCACATACATATATCCTCTGTGCACTACAAGTTGCGCCACACAACATGGGAGCTCAGTGTGACTTGGCAGCACCTAGCGTCGTTTTACCTTCAAATGCATCTTATTCGCAAGCAGCTTCTGCTGATTAAAATGATATGCAGCATGCCTATGTTCAGTGAGCGACTGCAGGTGTATCTGCATGCTAAACACCACGCTACCATGTTACAGCTGCTGACACTGTAACGTAGCATTTTGCATGCAGGATACACCCACACCTGCTCACAGAACATAGGCATGCTGCATGTCATTTAAATCAGCAGAAGCTGCTTGTGCTATCAATTTGCATCGCTGTGTGAAGAAGACGCATTTGAAGGTAAAAAGATGCACAAAAGACACTCGGTGCTACCGAGTCACACCACGGAATGGCACGACTAGAAGGGCTGTTTAACGCGCAAGGAGGCTAGATGTATGTGGACCCATCTATAACTGGAGCTAAGGGCAATTAGTGGTAGAGGGGAGGGATAGTACGTACATGTTAGGGTAAGGTGCCTGAGCTGGAATTATATTTAGGACCATATTTTAATATATTTCATTGCTAAAAATATTATATATTTCGAATTCTGCGAGCAGATATCTTTGTGATTATGGAAATGGTAGTGTGGGAGCGCTAATTGATATGTATGATGAAATGAACCAAATGATGTCAAAAATGTAAATAAATATTGAGGTCACATTTAATGATGCAATAGCATGAAAATAAGTATGGAATAAATAACAAACAAATATATCTAGAAACCAACATGTGAAAGGTTAACATACATCAATACAGGTGGTGTATAAATAAAAACATGACATAAAAATCAGCATAAATGAATAAATGTTGACAACCATGGGTAGATTGCAAACTGCAAAACAAATGTCCAAAAGGTTTGGATAAATGATGCACCTGTTGATATGAGTAATGTGTTAAATATCTCAAATGGATTTTGCTCTCAGATGTTCTGAGATGTTCAGCAGATGATAGAGTTTTGTATAGATATCTCTCTTACTGTTAAAAATAGGGAAGTGGAAAAACTGTGGAGATATAGGTGTCAATAATTCCAATAACGAGTGGACAAAATGAGTAATTGTGCCAGCACAGTATTGTATAATCCAAAGTCTTACCCGCTGTTTAGACCGTGTAGTGCGGGTGCTGTGCGGCGTGGGAAAATCGGCTGTACGTGCACTTGAAGATCCCGGCTGGGAATGAGTGAAGTTCTCTTATGCGGTGTAGCTGAGAGTCTGAGCGGCGGCTGAAGTAGATATAAGCTGCTCCGATTGATGAGACGTCTCACTGGTTTGCAGCTGAACACCTCGGGGAGAAAACTTCTCCGTGATGGTAACAGTGTAACTTGAAACAGCAATTTTGTTGCACTGTGTATTCAAAGTGGGCACCCCTAATGCGTTTCTCGGCTCTGTTTGACTGGCCGTTTCCTCAGAGGTAAATTCCCATTCAAATGGGTCAGCCTTATATCCCCATGTAGTCATAATGATCTGTTACAGGTGTGCATCTCATATGTTGCAGATCTAGTTAATACAGGTTGAGTCTCCCATATCCAGATAATCCGAAATACGGAATATTCCGAATTACGGAATATTTTTAGTGTGACTGAGAAAGTGAAACCTTTGATTTCTGATGGTTCAATGTACACAAGCTTTTTTTAAAGCACAAAATCATTAAAATACAGTATACAATAACCTTCAGGCTGTGTGTATAAGGTGTATATGAAACATAAATGAATTTCATGTATGTACACAAACTTTTTTTGATGCTCAAAATTATTAAAAATATTGTATAAAATGACCTGCAGGCTGTGTGTCTAAGGTGTATATAGAACATAAATGCATTATGTGTTTAGATTTGGGTCCCATACCCAAGATATTACATTATAGTATGCACATATTCCAAAATACGGAATATTCCGATATCCAAAATACCCCTGGTCCCAAGCATTTTGGATATGGGAGACTCAACCTGTAATGACATCGTGTTGGCACATTTTTATAAAATATCCAAATCTAACCCACTTTTTAATGGGATGCAAATAAAATAATATTATACGGAGACCATAAAAGCAATAAAATATATATATATAGTATTGAATGATATTGATCCGTGAAAAATATTATACGAAAAGGAAATAATAATGATAATAGAAAATAATTATTAATATTATAAGAAAATAATGATAATAATATTAAAAAGGTATGGATTGAAAAGATAAAAAATAAAAATAAATAATAAATAAATAAATAAATAATAAAAAATAATACATAAACAGTAAGTAAATAAAAAATAATAAATAAAAAGAAAAAAATAGATAATAAAAAATTAATATAACATAGAAAATAATATATAATATAAATATAATTATATTATAAATAAAAAATGAAATATTGAAAAAACCGTATCAGATTGGATTACAGTGATAAATGACAAAACCTCTAGATTATTATTATTGATACCCACTACCTCATATCTGATATAATAAAATTGATATCAGATAATAATGTGGATATTCAACAAAATAAATATATATGGGTATATATATGCATAGTGTCTTGATGAATTTTCATTGAAGCACATATTCTATCATAATAAATTAATCACCTATGTATGGGCACGTCCATACATGTACACACATATGACAGCACGTGAACATGTGTGCAAACGTGGACACAGGTGTGTGTCTATACCTAGTAGGGTGAACAGGTGCACATGTAGTTCTGACTATAAAAGAGACCCAATATCTAAAAAAAAAAAGAAATGAATTAAGATGAAAAAGTGACCAAAGTAGAAGAACCACCACACACATGTGCACGTGCGCGCGCCTGGCAGCGGTCGGCCCCAACAGTGAGATGTATTTATACTCAAAGTGAGGAACGACCAGCGACCAACCGCGCACACGAACACAGACGTGCGGACTGTGTATTCAGATGCTGATTGCAGCCACAGCTATCCCCATAGATTGAGATGTGTTTAGACTCAAAATAGGGGGACAACCGTTGGTGCATACGCTTCTGTAATAAGAAGGTGAATATGTATAGCAACTGGTTATACCCTGAAGTCCCGTGGCGACATAGGACAAACATGCTCCACCCCTAGGGACCTAGGATCTGGGGCCCCAGAACAACATGGCCGTCAACAATGATTAAGTTCAATGGTATCGTTGAGTCCTTTAGGTGAAAGGGTATCTAGATTGTAGATACAAAAAGCATGTATGGTATGAATTTTTTCTAAAGCTATGAGTGTAAAATCTTTTGCCTCTTGTGTTTGGCAATTGTTAATGTGTCACGAAAGGCTGTGTAATTTAAAACCTCTGGTAATATGTCTGCTATGTTCTAAGAATCTGAGGTATAGACTACGTGAAGTCCTTCCAACATACTGAATACCACATTTACATAAATAACAAATTGGGACCTACAATTTAGAAAACTCTTGATGTCAAATTTTTCTCTTGTACTATATGAAATGTTGGTATTGGTGCCATTAACCTTATATTTACAAGTTAAACATTTGTCGCGTCCACATTTATAAAAACCTTTTGGTTTGGGTGGTAACAGTTGCCAATCAGAAGATGTGGATGTATTAGATGTGTCTTTAGAGAAAAAACTAGGGGCTAATTTTTGTTTGAGAGTCTGGGCTTTCCTAAATGTCACAATATTATTGGATGGGAGTATGGATTTTAGATGTCTATCATGATGTAATATATTCATATTGTTCTTAATAATTTTCTAGATCTCGTGGGCAGCTGTATTAAATTGAGTTACAAAGGCAAGAGATCTATCAGAACTTGTTTTGTTGACAGCTATCCTGTCTTTATTGAATAATATAGAAGATCTAGACATATTATACACTTCTTTAAGAGCTTGATCTAAAATGGATACTGGATATCCTTTTTCAACAAAAGTCTGATTGAAGTTTTGGCTCTGAGTCTCAAATGATAACTCTGGAACAGTTCCTTTTGAGACGAAGGAACTGTCCTTTGGGAATGTTATTCTTCCATGGTGTATAGTGACTGCTCTTATAGTGTAGATAATTCTGGCAGTCTACATTTTTAATGTATGTGGATGATTGTATTCTCCCATCCAATATTGTAACTTGAATGTCAAGATAATTAATACTGGTGAAATCAAAAGTGTGGGTGAAACTAAGACCAAAGGTGTTGTGATTTAAGTGATTGATGAAACTTTCTAACTCGTGAGTCCCACCATCCCAAACGATGAAATATAATCAATTTACCTACTGTAGAGTACCAGGTTCGCTCCGAAGTCGCACGACCACACATGGCGTTCCTCAAAGAGGCCCATATTTTAATATATTTAATTGCTAAAAATATATATTTCGAGTTCTGCGAGCAGATATCTTTGTGGGCTTAGACATTTACATTTGTTAGTTCTCAAACTTGCTATTTTGTGTTATTTTAGTTTTGTATGTCGTAGTTACTTTGATTAAAGCACCGGTAAATCCCCAAATAAATATTTTAATTCACTCTAACCCTCTATAATGGCATAAATTGACAATATACTGGGCCCGTACATGAATAAGAGATTGCTAATGGCCTGCTCCATTCCATTATGTAGATCAGAGGGGGCAGCAGGTTGTTGTTAGTTTGGGATGAATCCTGCAGAGATTTAATAACAGCTGCATCTGACACCGTCAGTTCTCAATTTGTACAGTAGCCTGAATACAACATTTCCTTTCCTTTCATTCCTCTAGTGATTTTGGGGTCTATTTACTAAGCCTTGGAAGGAGATAAAGTGAACAGAGATAACAGCAACTAGGGAAGCCAATCCCAGGATCGGGATCCCGGGATTTTGGCCTAAAAATGTCCGGGATTGAATGCCGGGGTTGGAAGCATCCAATCCCGATCCCGGCATTGGCCATACATGTTTTTTTTTTAAATGCCCGGCAGCACTGAGCAGCTCCAGCAGAGTGCTCTGATGCTCCCCCTTCCCCAGGCTGTGTACACTGCGCAGTGTGACGTGAGGATAGAGGTCACGCTGGAGCGGCCGCCCACCCGCCCCTTTACATGGCTATGCTGTAGTTTCCCTGCCACTGTCGCCGCCTAGTAAGTCACTGTGAGGGCTGGGTGGGGACATTTTTTTTAAAACCAGGCCAATTCTGGGTATCACGGGAATCCCAAGATTGAGTTTTTTTCAATCCCGAATGCCAGGATTGACAAAAACGGCCCAGGATTGGCCTCCCTAATACCGACCAACCAGCTCCTAACAGTAACTTTTTCAAACACAGCCTGTCACATGGCAGTTAGGAGCTGATTGGCTGGTACTTACCTCCGTTCACTTTATCTCCATCCAAGGCTTAGTAAATAGACCCCTCTGTGGTTTTTGTAGGTTCTACTTTATTTAATGCACTCTTATGCTTGCGGGAATCCGGGGACAGGTGTAGGAGGCGGGAAGCCAGGGTCAGGTGTAGGAGATGGGGAGCAGGGAACAGGAGTAGGAGATGTGAAGCCGGTTACAGGAGGATTTCGTGGAGTCAGAGATTATAGGTGGAGGGGGGCTGGGGATAGGAGGAGTAGGCAGGGACTGGAGATGCGGGCTGGGTGCCAGTTATTATATGTGGAGGGGATTAGAGGCAGAAAGCCGGGGACTGGTGGGGCCAGATGCGCTGCGGCCATGACCCGCAGTCTGCACTGTACTTCTGGCCAGCCAGCGGTGGACCAGCCAGCAGTGCATCTGTCACTCTGCCCCCCCCCTCCCCTGCCCAGCCTGCACCACACCATCCCCCACCCGTGGCACTACCCGCTCCACACTTACCTGTCCCAGGGAGTGCAGCCACACGCACAGTGTCTTCTCGGGTCCATGGAGCCTTCTGTATACAAGGTGCTGGTTGCCGTCTTCAAGCTGGGGGCTGGGCCACAGTCTTCACGCCGGGGTAGTCCACTCACGCTAAGCGCTGAGCAAGCAAATGCATCAAGGGGCGCGTAACGACTGGCTCCACCTCCTTTTTGATGTCTCCTCTGCAGCTGGGCCAGGGGAGACATCAATCATGTAACCAGGAGCAAGGGGATTGGCCGGCAGCGGATTGCGTCCCCGGGGACCCACCCATTCTGAAAAAGTGAGTCTCCGGTCCTCATATGTGGGTGAAATATGTGCTATAGCATGTATTTGCGATCATTGCACATAAGCTGATGGTGGTCGCTTGGAGTTATGAACTCTCCTGGAAATGACCAATCAGATAACATTGGGACATACTGATTGTTCTGGGGTCTTACACCGCACGGATAAATATACGACGGCTAACTGAACGGATAACTCCACTTAAAGCAAAATTAAATTGTTTTGGGTGGACTTATGTGGGATAAATAATAGAGGAATTTCTATCCTGTGCTCCTCCGATCTGGCGAGTCCCACAGTGCCTGCAGCAGTCCTCACAGGAAATCCTCATTCCTGCTCCAGATTTTTTCACATTACTAGCGGAGATGTAAAGGTTTGAATGAATTAGAAGCACATGGGAGATCACACCACTATGTGAATGATAAAAGCTCTCCTACATGGACTGTTGGGTAATTGTACCCATTGATCTGCCAAGGCAGATTAGCAGAGAATGCAGGTAAATTAGGTCTTCCTGGGACTAATAGGTTTTTTTGTGTGTTGTTTTCCTGTAGTGTTTTTGTAGTTTTCTTGCTAAATTGTTTTTTTTTTTAAACTGGGTACACACTGATAGATATATCTATAGTAAATTGGCAGAGGTGTACACCCAAAATGTCTGTGAACGTCGTTGTTTCCCAGACATATCGGATCGTCCCTGCAGCACAGCAGATTGGCGATATATCTGAAAGATATATTGATCATCTGTGGTGTGTACGGGCCTCCTGCCGATCACTCATACACATGCTACAGGGACCCGCCGATGAGTGACAGCACAACTGCGCGGGCATATTTAAATGCCCGCCAGGTTTTGATGTCAAGCCCGGCACATCAGCCAGACGATTGGTAAGTGTGTATGCACTTACCAATCGTCAGATAGGTCGGCGGGTCGCCCTAGCGTGTACCCAGCTTTACTCTTCACACAGTCTATTTCATCTATTTAATGAGCTGGTGCAGATACATAATATATTTTAGATAATGATATAATGAAGTAAGAAAACCTTTCACCCATACCTTGAATTGCATCTCAGCATTATCATTCAGTCTGATTGCTACCAGTCCGTAACTCACTAGAAATAACAAACCTATCTATAACTCCTCTGGAGCTGCATATTCCTCTTGTTGTATTGCGGAAACATGATGAATTAGACAGTTAGTCCTTACCCACGCGTTTCTTTTATTTCCATATGATAATTTTGGCACCAGTCACATCAGACTAAATAAAATCAATCCAGAGCATACAATACTTTGGCAGGTTGTTTTGCATTTATGTTTTCAATGAATTTATCAGCTTCTGTAGCAATTTATGATAACAAAACCAGGTAGGACAATCCGTCAATGTAGAACAATTATTGCATTTGGAATAAGTTATTTTTCTATGAATTTCAAATGGGCAGTGATCATAACATAACTAACTGATTTGTTCTTTAATTTTTCTTACATGTTGCAATTGAAGTTTTCTGCTTTTATTATGACTTTCAGAAAAAATATAATCTACACTAGGGGGTAAATTTACTAAAGTGAGAGTTTTTAGAAGTGGGTTTTAGAAGAGATGTTGCCCATAGCAACCAATCAGATCCTGCTTAACATTTAACTCGAACCTTCTAGAAGATAATATCTAGAATCTGATTGGTTGCTATAGGCAACATCTCTTCTAAAACTCACTTCTAAAAACTCTAATTTTAGTAAGTTTACCCCTAATTGTATGACAGCTGGGAAAACTGTTGAGAAAGTCTGGAGTAGTTTACTAGTAGAGTTATTTTAATGATTTACAGAATTTATTCATGACATTGAAGGTGGAAGTTAAATTGAGATGATACAAGGGTGTGGAGGAATGAAGGACCTGATTCAGAGACGGTAAGAATCGTTCGCTCGTAGCTGGCCGATTTTCGCATTGTGCACATGCGTCTGCATCACAGTGAGCGTGCGCGATCGCTTCCCGATCTCTCGCTGCGCATAGACTGCCCAGCAGAGTGAGTGACAGGAGAATCCGTTTGTGGGTGGTGACAGGGGTTGGCTGTTAGAAACGGGGGAGTGGAGATGCGAAAGCAGGCGTGCCTGAGCGTCTTAACAACGTTTCAGAGGCGTGCATAATTAACAGGCAGCATCATAGTACACGTCACCTGGCTTGTTGTTACGCTGAAGTGCTCGCAGTGCTTGCAGCCGGGTATGGTCAGCCTCAAGCTCTGCGATCGCATCTGATGGTACCCGATGTACCGATGGTGGCATACACTTCCTGGACATGACGTGCGCAAGTGGGCGTCTTAAGACAGGCTGGTGGGCGTCTGCATACACAAAGCGGTTGCACTCCAAGACGTAGTGGGCGTGCTAATGTCTTGCCGTGCGATTGCCTGCCTACCCATATTTGCATACGCTTGGTGCGAGCGTACCCATCTAGCGAGCTGGTCTGAATCAGGTCCTAAGATAGAATTCCAAGATATCTGGTAACTGATGAGAGAAATGTTTAATATAACACAGAAATTGCTAGGACAGATCTAATTACTGGCAACATATTCAGTGCACAGATTGAGGGAGTCTTTCATCAAATTTTGGAGAGTGATAAATTGACAACCAATTAACTTTTATCATTTTACAGACTGTGCTAGAAAAATGAGAGTTAGAAACTGATTGATCATACTTTATATCTTTCCAAGATTTGACAAATCTCCCCTCTGTCTTATCAGGTATTCTGTATACACATATAGGAGCTCATTCAGAGTCGGTCGTGAGCGCTGAGCGCTCACAACCGACTCGATGTTGCCCCACAGCGCATGCGCACGACGGAGCCGGCTCCGTCGTACGCATGCGCCAGACCCGTCTAACGACGGGCGCTCCGTCGTTAGGGGTCTCGTAGCAGACGGGGCGAGCTGTCGATGTTCAGTCGGAACGCTTGCCGTTTGGGAGCGGCCCCACTGACATCATTGCTGATGTCAGTGGGGAACTTCCTGCTGGAACAGAGCAGGAAGCTCCCTGGGGCTTACGAGTGCCCAGACCCTACCCTAGGGTCTGGTCGTAAGCCCCAATGGTCACGATGGTCGCGATGGTCTTGACCATCATGACCATCACCCATGTCGGTCGTTAGAGCTGTGGGTGTTAACGATCGACAAGGAGGCGGCCGTTCAGGATGCAAGCGGCCGCCCTGATTCAGAGCGACCTCTTGCATCTAACGACCGCCTCTGAATGAGGCCCATAGACACAAGAATAGAGTCAAATTATAAGACAAATACCAATACATCATGGTTGATATAAGGTCTGATAGAGAGATGGACGCTAACCCGGTGGTTAGTGTACATCTCCGATGTTTAGGGGTCTGCGCAGGTGCAGAACGGGCCCTGCGACCTCACGCACAGTTTCCCCTACCGCAGTATGAGTGACATGCTGCAGCGTTTGGGGGGGAGGGGCTGAGCGGGAGTGTGGCTGGCCACCATCCCTGGAAACGGGCGGCACTCCCCCATTTTCTGCAAGGGACGAGTCCAGGGTCTGCCTGGGTGGATGCAGATTTCCTGTCCTCACAAGTGACCAGGCTGTGGTAAGCTTCGGCTTGTGCAGCCTGGCCAAAGGAGCACGATGGTCACGATGGCGATCCGAGGCAGCGCATATGGACGCTGCATGCGAATTCCAAATGCAATGCAGGAGGTGTTTATTTCCTCTAGACACCTCCTGCTGCATTTGCATTTTGTTGGACTATATGGCACAGCCGCTTCTGAGTATGGCCCATAGTGTCTAGAGAATATAGTTGTCAGTTATACTAATTAACAAAACAAGAGGAACAAGTAACAGAGTTTAAACCATACATTTTTAGCAGAACTTAAAATAGAAATGATGATACTCCAGTTTTTCTCACTTAAATATATATTATTTTTCATATTATTTCCCAAATACAGGCCCTATGGGTCTATTTTCATCTGGGGTAATATGGTGAGTATGGGGATGGTTGTCATGGTGAAGGGTGATATGTCACATGCAGACAGTCGTTATGAATTGGGGAATATTTGGCAAGGGTTATGAAGATGGTTGCTATGAGATGGGTTGTTATGACCTGTGAGACATGGTGATGTGATATGTGGAGTGTGTGTTGGTACCGTTTCCTGGGAGCCGCCATCTTGTTCTCCATAGAGCCATACCTCAGCTCATTACCGCCCATGATCGCATTGCAATATACGATAATAGCGCCCGGATGTACCATCCGGCACAGGCAGGGACACGGGCTCTGAAAGGAGCCTCTCCCTGCGATGTGCTCAGGGAGCTGCCGGGGCTGCTGTGCGTGCCTAGTCACACTGACTGTACATGCTCGGCTGCCATTGCTGGGGAAGATTTTGTTTGAGCATATTTAGGTTTCATGTACAGATTTGCCAATCCTGATGCTTGTTGAGTCTTTTTAATCCACCCTTAGGGCTATTTTCACACACGGCAGTTTTCACCAGCCGGCAAAAAAGCGGGCTGTATTTTTCCTGTGGTTTTTCCGGTTTTGTGCCGTGTGTGACGGTTTTGCCGTGTGTATGAATTTTCTTCCAATCTTTAAATCTTTAACAGCCGTCCTTGTCAGTGAACATTCCCGGCTGTAACATGTGCTGTGTCTGTGCCATCTGAAAGGACCCATCTATTTACATACTTCACTAAAAATAATAAACGGCCAAATACTGGTGAAAACCGGCGTGTGTGAAATAAACCTTAAACTCCAACTCCTAAGCCCAGGTCAGGGCCAGGGCTTAGATCTATTTATTACTTGGTCACATTCTTGGTCAAATAGCCTTCTCCACACTGGGTAGCTGGAAAAACTCTTTTGTAAACTTTGGGCCTGATTCAGACCCGCTTTGTAAGCGCATAACGCTCGCAAGCGGGTTGATGGCCGGGCAGTGCGCACGCGCGAGCCCCGCAGCGAGTGAGAAATTCACTCGCTCCAGGGCGCGCTACAAACGGGGCGGCTGTCGGTGTCTGGACAAACGGAGGGGTTCCCGAAGGAACACCTGCCGTTTGTGGGAGGTCCTACTGACATCACTCGTGATGTCAGTAGTGAGCTTCCTGCTCTATTTGAGCAGGAAGCTCACTGGGGCTTGCGGCAGACGAGACCCTACCCCAAGGACCTGCGAGCTGCCTCCGGCAGCAAGCGGGTCTGAATCAGGGCCTTTGTCCATGAAACTAGACATCACCGTGGACTGGCTATTTTTTCTTTTTGGATTGAAATAAAAGTGTATTTCAACAGTTTTACCAAACTGCCTCAGTGTGAACAAGTAGACATTATTTTCCCTCCCAAGGCACACATTAAGAATATCATATAATGTTCAGGACCTTGCTGAATAGATTCAGACAGAAGTGGCAAGTACAGTAGGTCGTGTCCACCTACCTGCTGCACAACATATGGACATCAATGCGCCGTTTAGATGGCATGTCTGTTGTGGTTGCTGGAGGGCTGGTACAAAAGATTCACAATAGTGAATACCTCTAGGACAATCAGTAGCACTATGTAGACAGTTCTGATTATCCGATTGCATATCGACACTTCCAGGTTATTGTACATCATAGCATTATATTAAGTCAGGGGTTCTCAAACTTTTTTGCTCTGGGACCTCGTCTAACTATATATTTTATTACAGGACCCCCGCAAGCTACTGTAGAATGGCCACGTGGTTAGCAGACCATGCATGCACAGTAGCACTGCAGGGACGAGCTCCTTTCGAAGCCCCTGTCCCTGCAAGGAGAGACAGTGGGTGACTGGGGAGGCAGTGGGAGGCAAAGGGTTATGTAGAAGGCAGTGGGTGACAGGGGAGGCAGTGGGAGGCAGAGGGTGGCAGTGGGTGACATGGGAAGGCAGTGGGTGATGTAGAGGCAGTGAGAGGCAGAGGGTGACATGAGAAGCCAGTGGGTGATGGGGAGGCAGTGGGTAGCGGGGAGAGGCAGAGGGTGGCAGGGAGATTCACAGGTTGGCAGTGGGTGACGGGAAAGCAGGGGGAGGCAGTGGGTGAATGGAGGCAGTGGGTTGCAGAGTGGCGGGGAGAGGCAGTGGGTGGCTGGGAGATTCAGAGGTTGGCAATGGGTGACAAGGGAAAGCAGTGGGTGGCAGGGGGAGGGAGAGGGGGACAGGAGGAGGCAGTGGATGGTAGGGGGAAGCAGTGGCTGGCAGGGAGAGGAAGAGGCTGGCAGTGAGTGACAGGGGAAGGCAGAGGGTGACAGGGAGAAACAGTTGGTGACAGAGGGAGTGAGTGACGTGGAGTGAGTGAGTGGGTAAAAGGGGGAGGCAGTGGGTTATAGGGAGGAGGAAATGAGTGAATCAATGGGTGTTTAATAAATGTTTTTTTTTCTGTTCCCCTTCACATCCCACAGTGTGCTCCCCTGTTCCCCCATAGGGTCTGTTCTTAGTGCTCCCCTCCTTGCTCCACATGTTTCCCTGCTGCTGTTTCTTCCCCCTGCACAGCAATCATTACACATTCTGTGTCCCCTCACCCCAGGCTGTACTTACTTAAAAACATCTTCACAGAGAGTATGGCAACTGGCTCCTCTGAGTCTGTACGTTGCTGGTGCTGGCTGCCTGTGTGTCAGCTTCTGCTGCTATCTGCTGCCAGGTGGGAAAACCGAACAGGAGATGCTGAGCACTTGGATGAGGGCGGGGCTGCTGACTACTTTTGGGAGGCAGGGCAGGAGATGCTGAGAACTGGGGTGGGGCTGCTGACTACTGTTGGGAGGCAGAGCAGGAGATGCTGAGCACTGGGACGGGGCTCCCTGATGACTCCTCGGATTTCTTAGATACTAGTTATCTAAGGAGTCTGAAGTAACAGACATTTCAATTGATTTCAGACTCCTTGCATAACTGGCTAAATAATCCGAGGAGTCATCACCCTGACCCTATGTGAGTCAGGACCCCAAGCTGAGATGGCTGCGACCCACTTTGGGGTCACTACCCACAGTTTGAGAACTGCTGTATTAAGTCATAGTCTTCAATTTGCATTACTTAAATTACATTTTCATGTGCGCTACTGCAAGAAAGCAGATTCTCACGTAATGATCAAAGGGGAAATTATAGATATATCTAGTTAATTTAAATTTTCTTTTATATTTGCGTCTGTATTTAATTACATTTTATAGTGAAAATGAACTTTCACATTTAATAATTTAAAATTCATATTCAGTATTCTTTGATATGACAATTACATTATTTCAGTACAAGTAGGGAATAGGACTTTAGCAATGCATGTACTAAGTCAAGTCACATCTCTTGTGGGGAGGAAACATGCACTCAGTGGGGGCAATTCAGGTGTTTTTGCGCACCTGATCCCGCCTTATTCCCGTCTAGACAGACGCAGTGATATTGAATTGTTGTTCACACTTAGGACCTCATTCAGAGTCGGTCGTAGCGGGCGCACGGTTGTACGCATCCGATGTTTTTCTTTCTGCGCCTGCGCACGGCTATCTGTGCGCATGTGCGTACGAGCTCTACCGATGCAAAATACTGTCGGTCGTAGGGCTTCCGAAACGGAAGTGGATTGCTAAAGTTGATTGACAGGAAAGTCCGTTTGTGGGTGTATACGGGGGTGGTGGTCTGCAAACGGAGGCGTTCTTCAGTGTTTCCAGGCGTTTTAGGGGAGTGCATAAATTATCTGCTTTGTACGACCATGAATTGCGGATGCATGACAACGTCACTCTACGAACAGGATGATCGTCCAGGCTAAAGTAGGCAAGAAGCGTCCGTAAGCCACAACAGTACAATCGTTAATCCGATGTTACTTGTGATGTTTCTAATTGGAACCACACAAACCAAGCAGCTAAGATTGCTGCATTGTAACTATTAACACTGCTAATTACCTTGTAACTGATTTCACTTGCGTGTGCATTAGGGAATTCGTAACACAAATGTTTATTTGTGCTTTTTAAACTTATTTTGTTCGGACATTTTTTAAAACATCTAGCATTGTGTTTTGCGTAGCAGCCTTTTCAGATACCATACTTTTTAAACCATGTATACATTGATATAGTTAAATATAGACATTTTCTTTTTACATTTTTTTATTTTTCGGAAATTAGCCTTTCATCACAATTTAACTTACAATTGTTAGGGCAACATTTGCATATAAATAAAAATAACAAAAAAAACCCACAATTCTAAAAATAAATTAATAAAAACAAAAAAAGAGCTTGAGACATTGGTGACAAGAAATATGGGGACTGGACAAGAGGTGATGGAGGAGATATCCAGGGCTACTTTCGTCATTTGGGCCGGCTCGGAGGAAGAGGTAAGCTACGGACAGCCGACTGGCGCGTAACACGCCGACTGGCCTGGCCAGAGGTAGATGGGATTTCCTCAGGCCTAGGCATAGGGCTCTACATACTTGCGGGGGTGGCTGTTGGGCTGCCAGAGGTGGTGGTCCTGGGAGGAAGGGAGTCTCGCTCCATCATGGCAGGTGGGTTTGCCTGCTCCTGGGTATTGGCCCAACGGTCTATGGCCCCAGGAATGGTCTCCAGGGCCACCGCCACCCTCACCGGAGTGGTCTCCATCCTCAGAAGAACATATCTGTTCTCCTGAGTTTGGGAGACCAACCTGGTGAGGAGAGGCACTGCTCGGTCCGATGGTTGCCCTGTAGTAGACTCCACAGGGTCCCCAGATGGAGTACTTGGATCCTCCCCTGCAGAGTCTCCATCTGTGCTGGACCCAGACCTGACCTCAGGAGCAGGCACTACCTCCTCTGAGTCTGTAAAAAAAAAGAAAAAAATCATTTGTATTTTTGGAAACAAAAAAACGCATACACGTTTTAGCTTTATACTTTTTTGAGTCCTAAAAATATTTACATTCTTGCACATGTGGAGCGTTGAAGTCGGCCATGTCAGTGTCCATAGTGGACACGCTGACTATCTCCTCTTCCGTCACACATCCCTGAGCCAACGTCTCCAACCTCGTCAAGGTCAGCTCCTCAGGGATGGGACCACCACCTGTTCCTGCAGCATGGTCCACCCTACTCCGTAGCTTCCTCTTCAACTGGTACTGGAAATCGGTCCATCTGACAATGTGATTTTGCATTTTTTAGGGGTTAGTTGGCCTGCTTGGCCCGCCTCCTCCTCCTCTAGTGGTGGTATTGGATTCCCAGCACCTACAATATTTGTAAAATTAGATAAAATTAAAAATGTTTTTTTTTTAAATATGAACTGTTCTTGTGTTTTTATCAAAATGTGTTTCACACTTACCTGCCTCAATTGGCCTCTGCCCACCATGCTCCTCGCTTGACATTTTCCAAACATGTGAGAGAGCATGAAGAATAGTGCTTGTGAAGACTTTTTTATAGTTGTGAGCGCATCCCTGGATTGGTTACCCGTGCATCCCTATTTGCCTAAGTACAACGCACACTTTTACTGCATTCTGTAATCTCTTTGTGGGTTGGGCTAGATGTGAGCGCCTACGTACAATGCACACCTTTCCTGCATTATTCAATCATTGTGTTTTTTTGGGCCTTATTTAAGGCAAAGCCAAATCTTCCCTTACTTGTGTGTTGTAGTTGGAGTGATTTGTGGTGCAGGAAGGGATTGCTAGTGTTTATAGTGTTTGGAGTTGTTTGAGTGGTGCTTGTGTGTGTTTTAGGAGTGGTGCTTGTGTGTGTTTTTGGAGTGGTGCTTGTGTGTGTTTTTGGAGCGGTGCTTGTGTGTGTTGTTTGAGTGGTGCTTGTGTGTGTTGTTTGAGTGGTGCTTGTGTGTGTTGTTTGAGTGGTGCTTGTGTGTGTTTTATGAGTGATGCTGGTGTGTGTTGTTTGAGTGGTGCTTGTGTGTGTTGTTTGGTGCTTGTGTGTTTTTGGAGTGGTGCTTGTGTGTGTTGTTTGAGTGGTGCTTGTGTGTGTTGTTTGAGTGGTGCTTGTGTGTTTTTTTTGTTTTGGGTGTTGTTTTTTTTTTTTTTTTTGGGTGGTGGGATGTTTTTGTTTTTGAGTGGTGTTTTTTTCGAATTTTTGTTTGCCCATACATTTCCAAAACCCGGTTACTTTTTGTGTTTGGGTGGCCGTGTTTTTTGAGGATCCAAATAACAATGTGCTTTGCAGACTCAAGTAAGTGTGCCAGCCTACTGCAAGTTTTTTTTTTTGGTATTTTAAAATAAAAAAAGGACATTATTCAAACAATTATTGTCATGTTCTATTGTTTTGTTTTAGGCGTTTAACAGTCCAGTTTGTACTTGATTCAGTTAAGTGTCTATTTTTACAAACCTAAAAGTTTGTTGTCTTTAATAATGAAGGGTTTTTTGCTGTTTTGTTTACATTTAATAATGTATTTGTGGTTTTTAATGATAAAACAATAATTATGCTTTCAAATTTTAATATTTCCCAATTTCAAAGTTAAGGATTGTTTTCACAATAATAGTAGTAATAGTGGTGTTTTTTTATTAAAATTTAATTTTCTTTTTCTTCCATAAAATAAAAACCTGTACACAAACAACACCTGTAGGGGTTCCCGAAGATGGCACAGCCCGACCCTGTAAGAATATGCACCATTATTACTAAGCTAAGTATTTTTGGGAATATTTTGAAAATTATTTCTCAACAACTCTTTTTTTTGTTTATTGTAACTTTACAGAGCGATGTGGGCCAGCTAATAGTGGCCATGTTGCCCCCCACCAACCTTCCTCAGCCTCTTCCTGGGTGTAGGCATAGGAGGCGTGCAAGGGCCAAGATATATAGAACACGTGTCACCCTTTTTGGAATGCCTGATGATGTGGTTGTAACCACTTATCGCCTGCCTCCAAATATTATCCTAGACACTTTCAATAATAAAGAATGATCTAGAAAGTCAGATTCACATTCCTACAGCAATCACACCACTTACACAGTTGTTGGTGGTGTTACATTTCTGCGCCTCAGGGTCCTTCCAAACCACTGTGGGGCTGGTGGGTGGCCTCTCCCAGCCCTCATTTTCACGGATCCTGAGGTGTGTGCTAGATGCATTCTTCAATAATATAGCACATTTTATTAGTATGCCTTTGGATACGGAAGCCCTTGATGTGGTAAAGCAGAAGTTTTTTGAGATTGCAGGCTTTCCACACGTCATAGGGGTAGTGGATGGCACTCACTTAGCACTTCAGCCCCCTGCATGCAGGGAACAAATATATAGGAACCGTAAACATTTCCATTCGCTAAATGTAATGGTGCTATGTGATGCCTCCCTCCAGATTCTCTCCCTGAATGCCAAATTTCTAGGCTGCAGCCATGATGCGTACGTGAACCAGCATTCAGGGATTTGGCCAAAATTAAGCACACTGCAAGCTGGTGATGCGTGGCTTCTTGGTAAGTATAAATCCAGGATGTAGCTATAGTAATAGTATAAACATGTTTTGATGGTCAATTTATGTATCTGTTGGTTTCCCATTTCCATCAGGTGACAGTGGATATCGTTGCACGCCCTGGCTGCTGACTTCTTATTTGACTCTCACACCAGGGCCACAAACTCAATATAATGCCGCGTTTACTGCCACCAGGCAGGTGGTGGAGCGCTGTATCAGCCTTTTACAGGGCCGTTTCTGGTGTCTCCATCACTCTGGTGGTGCACTCATGTACTCGCCGAATATGGTTTCTCGCATTGTGGTCCTGTGTGGGATTTTACACAACATTGCAATAAGGAGTGGAGTACCCATGCAGCCAGAGGATGCCTTGCCAGAGGATGGCCCCCCAGAGGAAGGTGTTGTGATGCTGTCGGGGGGGGGGGGGGGACAGAAGCGATTCTGTTGTTTCAAGATTTATTAGGTAATAATTTTTACATTTATTTTGAATTTTACACTTAGAGCAAATGTATTTTAAGGTGTACCTAATTTTTGATTCATTTTTTCTTCCACAAAAATCACAACACTTTCCAAAACTGCAAAACTAATGGAACCCATTGGCAATACCCTGTACTGTTTTTGGACAACTAACAAAATTTACCCGGATATACCACAATATGTTTAGTTAATTTGCCTTTTATTTGATTAATTTGTCTGTTAAAAAAGAAATATTATGTTTGTTTTTGCCTATTGTTTATGTCTGACTAAGCAAGATATTTTAATTTTGAAAACCCAGAGGACATTTTTTACGTGTGATTCTGTGATGAAATGCTTTTTATGATTAAAAGCATGTTGGCAACATGTTTGTTATTTAATAAATGTTTTTCCAAAAAAAAAAAGGTTTGGTGTAAATGTTTTTGGAAAGCCGTTTTGAGGTGGATAATGTAGGGCAACCCCAAACCAAAAAAAAACAAAACATTACTGCAAATGTTCTTAAGGTTTAAATAAACATTTTTGAATTAGTTACACTATGGAAAAGCACCCAGCTTTGTTCACAAACTATTTGAAATGCAGAATTACACAATTTAATTTTTTATAAAAAAGAGGACAAATGTTTTTCAAACAAAAACTTTACTAGAATAAGCACAATTTTAAAATGTACAAAGAGGAAAGAAAAACTAAAAACGCTCAAGCCTCCCCACAATACGCTGTAGGCAGCAGTAGGCCTCCAACAAATGTCCACTTGTTCGCGTGAGCTCCTCACGAATTTCCACCATGATGTTGGTTAGATCTGTGGACAGAAAAATGTATTTGTAGGTTAAAAACATTAAAAAATTTCCAACATTTGAACATTAAACATTATTCAATGTCCCAAAAAGTCGGAAAACACAATGATGTTAGGGTGTGTTCGAAAGATTCCTCCACACAACATAATGAATATGTATAAACTTTTATGGTGTAAAAACAATTGGAAACCCTAACTATGTGGCATAACCAAAAAACCCCTAGGATGTTTAAAAAACAACTGTGAGGTGCATTCTTAAGTCATGATGGCCATATCCTTAAAACACACTGCACGTATTCACTTCTAGAATGTTCTTGATAATCCAAAAATACAATGTGTTTGTTTGCTATTGCAAACATCACTTTTCCTAATGAAGTTACATCTTAGTACATTTTAAACACAGCGTACACAACATTAACAAGGTTAGTCTGGTTCCTATCACCTTCAGAAGTTCTGTGACATGTTTTATTTAAATCTAAAATACTAATCCAAATGTAATAAATTTTTACACCAATTAAAAAGCATTTTGGAAACCCCAAAAGGCATACATTTTTGGGCTCCCCCCCAAAAAAAAGGGCCCAGGCACAAAACATAGGCACAAAATATTTAATAACAGCATTACTGCGCAATGATTATGACACCCATACTGTAAAAAAGAAAAGAAACACACAGCCGAAAAATTAATAAAAAAACATGGATAACAACAACACTCCAAAAAAAATAAAATAAAAATAAAAATAAGATTAAAAAACACATACCATCAGAGGCTTGCAACCCGATGGAGATGGTGCAGGAGATACAGATGGGGAGTAAGTTGGAGTTGGGGGAATGGTGGGAGGGGAAATGGAGTGGCAAAAATCAAAGGGAGGGGAAATTTTGGATGAGGACTCGGGCACGGGAGTGGAGATTTGGGATGAGTGGGCAGGGGAGGGAGGAATACTATGGGAGTTGTGGAAGAGGGAGGGAGGGTTACTGGGGGAGTATGGTGGTGGGGAGAGAGGGCTGGGTTGACCGGATGGGTAAGGTGAGGGGGAGGGCTGCAGGTTGAGACCTGCATTGCCTCCAACTCTGCGGGCCCTTCTCTGTCTCCGCTGTGTTTCTAAAATTTAAAGATATAAAAAAAAAAAAGTTTAATTTTCACTTTCGGCTACACAATACAAGTACACTTTACACATTCAGGACAATAGGGACAACATACAGGAGGGTTTGTTTACATTTAATAAAAGAATTGGAAAAGGAACATACATTTTTAACAGTCCACTAATTATAACATTTATACAAACGCATACTTACGTCTGCGTAATCGCGCCTGCAAATTTCTCAAAAGGACTGGCGACCGGCGGCGCAAATCTGACCACCGCCTCTCTAGTTGCGCTATATTGCGCCTATATTCCGCACTGCGAAGGGCTCGCCTCACCTCCGCATAGGCTGCCCGCTTTATGGGGTTGGAAATTGGAGGCTGGGCGTTCGTAATCCGCATGTCCATAATATTAACGAGAATCATGAATTCCCGACGGGTAAAGGCCGCGGCTCTCATGATGGCAATGGCCGATTTTTCAGAAAACATGAAATATACATGGGGTAAAATAAAGATGATTGGCTAAAATATTTACTCAATTTCCTTAAAAAAAACCACTATTGGCCAATCCTTTAATCATGTGACCCGAAAAATAAGGTCACATTTGATTGGATAAAACACGCAGTGTGCAATTGCAAACATAAGAGTGCAAATGATCCTAAAGCAAAATGCACATGCATTATTAAAGTAAACACAATTAGCAACAGTACGTTCACAGATAATACACATTACTTTGTTTTGGCAATTGTTTAAAAAAACGAGGGGAAAACACACAAAAAAACAATAAAGTTTATTGACACATGAAAAAAAAATGAATAAAAAGAACAGGAAGAGTTAAACACTCTTAATTAGATAATTGACAACAAGCTAATAACAAGCTGATCGATAGTCCATGTAAACATGACATGTGACCATCAATACAACACATACGGCCGCAAACATCAGAACATAATTAGCATACAGCGACTGACAGCGCCTGACTACGTCTGTCTCGTTCGTTCGATCAGATCAGTCGGTAGCTAGAGGAGGTGAAGTGCTAACGAATGGGCGTCACTTTGTTTACGATCGACCAGCCGTACGATCGGATTTTGCGGTCGTAGCCCTAACGACCGTGCGGCCGCTACGACCGACTCTGAATGAGGTCCTTAGCACCTTGTTGTCTCCGTTCCTTTCTGATCTATTATAAGTATGAGCTTCAAAAAGAGCAATTTCTTGTTCTCTCTGCTAGAGTCAGACTACTCCTTTGCTCTTCTTTCAGCATATTATCGCTCAGTACTTTCCTGCCAATTGTACCATATGCCTGTCTCTTTCAACCCCATCATGGAGACAAACATGCCCAGAGGGATAAATGATGGGACAGAGCAATAAAATAAATAATGCCCCAGCTAATTTGGGGCAGATAGTGGGTAGGCTATAAATTCTGTAGTCTACCTGAGGGGTATGCAGTCAGGAAGCCGATGGTCGAAATGCCGACCGCCGGCTTCCCGACTGCCATATCTCGGCAAGGTACTAATGATAAATGTTGAAATCCCAATGCTTATCATTAGCCCTACGCTGCGAGACTGATGCCCGGCATACCGAACGAGGGTAAGCCTGGCGGTGGCAGCGGACAGCCGCCGGGGGGGGGGATTAGGTTAAGGGCTCCTGGGGGGGATTTAGGATTAGGCACCCCCCCGGGAGGGTTAGGGTTAGGCTAGGGGAAAGGGAGGTTAGGTTTAGGCACCCCCCCGGGAGGGTTAGGGTACGGGGAGGGGGGCTTAGGTTTAGGCACCACCACAGGGGGGAGGTTAGGGGTAGGCACCCCTAAAGGAGAGTTAGGGTTATGGGGGGAAAGGTAGGTATAGATTAGATACTTACCGTGTCGGGATCTAGTCCTGTTGAGCTTCCGGTGTCGGTATCATGCCAGTCCCACCTGAGGGTAGACATTAGGCAATGGGGTGGTTACCTGTGCAAAGACAGTTTGGAGACTGGACCTCCACAGATCACCTGCTATGTCTATAATTTGCCAGGACTCTCAATACTTGGAATGTATCCACAGTGATGCAGATTGGGGTAGAGCTTATTTTGCTCTGATTTGTACCATAATTGGTAGTTGCTACAAGCGCTGACAGCTGTCTCCGTCTCTTGTTGGCTCTACAAAACTCCTTACGTTTTTTGCATCTTGTCTATATGACATTTTTAGTTAATTTTGCAACTTTTTTTATAGTTCTTGAACTTTTGTCTCTTTCCAGTAGATTGACCTATAGGAAGACAAGTTCGTCATACATTTTAACTAATCTCATTCATTTTTCCTAAATGGGCATCTTAAACCATGACAACCATGGATAGTGAATTATTCTGATGCATCATGCAACTTCCTGTTCTGACCTGCCCTACATCTCCCAATTATCACATGTCTTTACAGAATCAGTATCAAATCCCGACGCTGGAAGCCCGGCAGGGGTGAAGATTCCGACATCGGATTTAAGTAAGTAATGTTACCCCCCCTCCCAACCCTCCCTTAGGGGTTCCTAACCCTAATCTCCCCGCCCAGTGCCTAACCCTAACCCCCCGCTGCCTAAACCTAACACCCCCATCCCCGCAGCCTAAACCTAAGTCTCCCGGGGGGGTGCCTAACCCTAACCTACCCCCGGGGGTGCATACCCCCTCCTTTCCCTAGCCTGGCAGTCTAAACCTAAGTCTCCCAGGGGGGGTGCCTAACCCTGACCCCCCCTTTCCCTAGCCTAGCCCTAACCCCTCCCGGGGAGGGGGGGTGCCTAACCCTAAGTCCCCCCGGGAGCCCAGAATCCTAACCCTTTCCCCCCGCTGCTGTCCGCGCCTGGCTTACCTTTGTTCGGTATGCGTCGAAATCCCGAAGCCTGTCATTAGAACTCTGCCGGGATTTGACAGTCGGGAAGCCGGCGGTCAGCATTTCGACCGTCAGCTTCCTGACTGCATTCCATCTTTACATCTAGGTCTATGTACGTTTGTACACCCTGATTTGTACACCCTGATTTGTACACCCTGATTTGGGTGTAAACAAGGATTTCATACAAAGAGGAGTTATTGGGAGACATGAAACATCCTTGTTTATCATAGGGACAGTCATCGGCTCTTCATAAAACAGAACAGCAATCTCTAATGTACCTGTCATTGCCACTGGGGTGGGCATAATTAAATACTATTTATTACACTCTAGTTATTGACACATGACGTACCCTCCAGAGTAGTTAGTGGATCAGATGATAACAGCTCCTTCACCTCACAGTGGGAAATTAAGTCTTTATCAGCGAGATACCGTGTTTGAAGACAGTCGCCGAGCTTTGGGCCCAGTAGTATACATTAAAAACCAGAACGTGATGCGCATTGAATTCATCTTTCAAGGTTATTCATTATAAATAACTATGAGAGGGAACATGTAAGAAAAGTAGTTTCAATTGTAGTTATAGTTCATGTGCAAATACTGTAAAACTAAGGGCCCGATTCAGACCCGGTCGCAAGCGCTGAGCTTGCAACCGGGTCGGCCGGCTCCGTCGTGCGCATGCGCGAGACCCGGCTAGCGACGGGCACTCCATCGCTCCGGGTCTCGCACCAAAGGGGGTGTGCTGTCGATGTTGAGTGACAGCTCGCTCCGTTTGGTGGGCGGGCAGGGGGGGCGTTCCCATGAGAACCGTACTGTTTGGGGGCGGCCCCACTGACATCACAAGTGATGTCAGTGGAGAGCTTCCGGCTCTGTTAGAGCCTAAAGCTCTCTGGGGCTTGTGATGAACGAGACCATACCACAAGGGTCTCGTCGCAAGCCCGATGGTTGCGATGGTCTTTACCATAGCTGTGGGTGGTCACCAAGAGGCCGCACCCAAAAAAAATGTTAAGTGCTATAATTCTGTATGTTGTTCATGAAATTAAAATGCCCTTACATTACCACCTAGCTGCTTAGGTGATTCTGAAACCACTCGAGATACACTGGGTACCCTCAGGCTTCCTTCCGACTGACCAGCTGGGGCTAAGTGGGTAAAAGAGCTAACATTATTCCAGTGTCCTCTCAGATTACAACTGTAAGTGTGGACTCAAATTGCGCACGTATGCAGCATGTAGGATGTAGTCAGGATCCCGGTGGTCACAATAACAGAAGCAGAATCCCGACGGTCAAAATACCTAAAGACAGGGCCGGTGCTAGGTGTCTAGGCACCCCACCCCTTCCCCCACTGCGCCCTCCCCCACAGCATAAAATAATAACAGAAGCAGGTGGGCGGAGGGCGGATATCTTCTGCAGCCGGACCTCAGACGCCCCTAGGCAGCCGTATACACGGAGTGTACCTGGAGCCAACCCTGCCGATGGAACGCAACAGCGAGATTTAGGGTTATGGTTAGGCACTAGGGTGAAGGTTAGGGTTAGGCCACGGTAGGGGACGGTTAGGGTTAAGCCGCCAAAGGGGATGGTAGGGTTAGGCTTCAGGAGGGTTGGGTTAGGATTAAAATACTCCCCAAAATCTGTCGGGATTTTGTCCGTCCGGATTCCGCTACCAGTATTGTGACCGTCGGGATGGTCACCGCCAGGATATCATACCCATGAACAATGCGCATTCCCACATGTCAGATAACGATATCTGACATCGTCTGTGTTTGCAGTCAGATTTTGACGATTTCATTCATTTTAATACTGTCTGAAATCGTTCAATCGTTGACATCATTCACATCGTTTAATCATTCATCTGACAGATCTGACTGTGTGTATGCACCATTAGGCTCAAAATGCATAAAGCATTATGTAGTAAAAAGTAAAAGGCTGGGGGCGTGTCCACGGAGAGCATGCTGTAACACGCGTTTGGCTGAGCTCCGGACCACTATATCTTGCTCATCCATCCTGATCGCTCCCCCTGGACTGAAAACCGGCGTGGGGGCCAACGGAAGGTGCGGTGACGGCAGCGAGCGGCGTCTGAGGGGACAGGTCGGCTGACTTACCCGGCAAGAGGCTGCGGCAGTGTGGCGGGGCTGGATCGCGTGCACCGCCGGCGCCATCTTTTCCTGTGTCTGCGCGGCAGCTCCTCAGAGTCGGGAGGGAGCACATCCAGGCGGCCAGCGGCAGAGTTGTGACTCATCCTGCGGCCTCTCAGCGTGGCAGATGGTGGGACAAACTCCGAACAGCGTGAGCGCTCAGTTCGGCTCTTCATAACTGCAGGGCTGTGTGTGCCATAACTGCAGGGTGACTTATATGCAGCCCCAGTTCATCATTTTACACCCTGTCTCCTGGTGGCAGTTACAACCATTATAAACACAGTGCCTGTGCCTGTGTGTGCCTCATATATAGAATATTATAAAGCAGGAGGAGGTGTTACATATTTTTATACCTATATAATACAGTACTCTGCCTTATTCTACAATAAACAGCTCCTCCCATCTATATTCTCATGATGGGGAAGAATTCAGCTGCTGCAGCTAAACTGGAAAAGTTCTCCAGAGTACCTCCTGTCCAATCCACTTCTGCTGCACAGGGAGACAAATCCCCTCCTACATCCCCTGCAGAATCAGCAACCTCAGTTGAGTCGTCTGACGCTGCGCTTCAACGTGTTCTTGAGGCGGTGATGGCTTGTGAGACTAGGTTGTCAGAGAAGATCGGGAAAGTACAGTCTGAGATCTCAATTATACGCCATGACCTGCAGTGTGTGTGCGTGAGAGAGTTGGTGAGGTGGAGACTCGTACTTCCACTTTAGAGGATAAGTTGGCACCTTTGGGCGTCCGCGTTGATTCTATGGATTCACAGCTTGTCTCAATACAGAGGAAAATGTCCGACATGGAGGGTCGCCTAAGGCGTAATAATGTCCGTTTTGTGGGGTTGCCAGAGAAGGAGGAGGGAATCGATCCTGAAAAATTCCTGGAATAATGGCTGTCTGACACATTCGCTTCTACCTCTTTCTCATCTTATTTTACAATTCAGAAAGCTCACCGGGTGCCATTTAGACCCCTGCCGCCTGGGGCGCCGCGCCGCGTACTCTAATAGCGAAGTTCTTACATTTCCGCGATCGAGACTCTGTTCTTCGACTGGCCCGCACTAACGGCCCTTGACAATGGAACGGGACTCGTGTCTCCGTATTTCCGGATTTCGCTATGGATGTACAAAAAGATAGGGCCCAATTTCTTCTGATTAAAAGGCGGTTACGTGATCTTAATATTTCATACGCCATGATATACCCATCCAAGCTTCGTGTCATTGCTGATGGTGAGACCAAATTCTTCTCGAATCCGAGGGAAGCGGCACTGTGGCTGGACCGCCGCAGACCAGCCAGGGAAGCACTGGCTAATGATTGATATCCTGGTATCTTATTTTGAGTTTCACCAATTATATGTGGTTACAAGACTCCTGTATTCTGTACTCCCACTGCAGTGTCTATGGTTCATGCTATAGCGATGTTGATATGATGTTGACAAATTGTTATACTTACATAACGGCCTGTTGCTGCTAACATTACATATCCACAGATTTATCCACAATTAGGTAATGTGTTTCCGTGATTGTATTATTCTGTCCCATATGGGTAAATTGATATGTGTTTTCATTCTTTTGGTCTCTGCTGGCTAGGTGTTGGATGATATATACTATATTTTCTTTAAGACACGTTAATATTCCCGGTGGAAAACTCAGTGTTCGGAGGCTTCTATGTGTTTTATTCTTTAGCCATTATATTTTTTGCTCCATCTATCGTTTGATAAGCAAGGTAATGTACTCTGTATTGCTTAGTTTAGTTTTGTAGTATGGGATAGGGGTGTTCAGGTACAAGGTATGCCTAGGTTGGGTCTGGTATGCAGGGTGGGGGGTGTTATAGGGGATGGGCCCATGCTAGTTGTATGGGATAGTTTGTTTATTTTATTTTTTTTTTCTTTTCAATTGTAGTGGTCTCTCTCTATTTTGTGTGGTGTCACATACTCATTCTTCATATGATTTCATGGATGTTTAAATATTTTTATAACTATCTGAATGACAGCTTGGAACGTGAGGGGCTTGAACGATAAGATAAGAGATCGCTGGTGTTCAGACAGGTAAAAAAATACGCTTCAGATATAATTTGTCTAATGGAGACTCATTTGACGGGTGGAAAATTGTTGTCGTTAAAGAAGCCATGGATAGGATGGACATATCACTCCTCACATAATTCAGCGCCATGAGGTGTGTCTATTCTAGTGCGGAAATCTGTCCAGTTCCTTTTGGAAAAGGTGCAGTGTGATGTAAAAATTTAAAACTAATTCTATATGCTTATTATTATTGGCGGTATATATCCCACCACCGTACTCCCATGATGTTCTCAAAAAGGTCGCCGAATTCTTGGCCGTATTCCCGGGAAGACCTGCTCTATGCATGGGGGACACTAATAACATATTAGACCCTCTATTAGATAGACATAGAATGTCTGCTCTAGCTACACAGGGGAGGGGAACAGGTTTCTCGAATATGGTTGGAGGAATGGGCCTAGTTGATGCCTGGAGGGTGAGGTATCCCTCTGCGAGACAATATTCCTGCTTCTCATACACACATTCAACATTTTTCAGGATTGATCTGGCTTTAACTACACCAGATTTGTTGCCCAGAATCCACAAGATAACATATAAGACCAGGGGATTTCTGACCACTCCCCAATAACAATCAGTCTAGACTTAGAGGGTCAGAGGGGCCAACAATTTTGGAAATTTAATCAGTTTTGGCTGTCACGCATGGGCACTGGAGTGGAGCTGGAGGCGGAGTGGAAATAATTTTTTTAATTAAACAGTGGTACTGCATCTGTTTCAGTTTTTAAGTAATTTCTCAGTTGCTCTCTTATTCGAAGAGTTGCTGGTTTGAAGTTTTCCTATAAAAAAGTTGAAATGGATTTGGAGGCTTCATGTAAATCCTTGGAGTTAGCCTATATTGCTGACGGCTCAGAATTAAATTAAAAGGCATGGTGGGATGCCCAGAAATTGTGGAAGGATTGTTTGATGGACAAGGCCCAATATAAGTTACTTTTTAATTCACACTTGCAATATGCATCAGGTGATAGACCCGGTTCTTATCTAGCTAGCTTGACCGGAATTGAACAAAAGTCACCCAATACAGTGATAAAATTAGTTGAGTCAGATAATGCTGAATATGTGAGCACCCCAGATATTGTGGAGGAATTCATTAAATATTACTGTGACCTTTACAAATCTAGATTGGTCCATTCCCAACAGGAGGTGCTTGAATTTCTGTCTGCTGTATCACTCCCGACACTCTCCCCGGAGGCAAGGGACTCTCTTGACTCTCCATTGACATTTGAGTAAGTAGAGGTGGCCCTAAAATCGTTTCCAAATGGTAAAACCCCTGGCTTAGATGAGGTCCCCCTGGAGTTATACAAAAAACATAAAACATTTGTACCTCAACTAATGGAGCTATTTAATCAAATTTATGAAAACAATATGTTTCCAAATTCCATGTCTGAGGCACTGATAATTGCCTTACCTAAATCAGGTAAAGATCTTACCAGGACTGATTCATACAGACTTATTTCTCGCCTCACTACAGATGTAAAAGTCTTTGCAAAAATATTAGCCTCCAGGATTAACCGGGTCATAATCCAATTGATTCACCCTGATCAGACAGGCTTTATGCCCGGTAAGTCCACGGCAATAAATTTACGGCGGTTATTTACACACTTACAGATAAAACGTGGGGACCCACAAACCTCTACTATCGTGTCACTGGATGCCACCAAGGCATTCGATTCGATTGAATGGGTATTTCTCTGGGAGACTATGGAACGTTTTGGTATTGGCCCGGGTTTTATTAAGTGGATAAAGCTTTTATATACGGACCCTGTGGCGAGGGTGTCGGTGAACAGATTTATTTCCACATCCTTTTCTCTGTATAGGGGAACAAGGCAGGGATGTCCCCTGTCACCCATCCTGTTCGCTATGGCCATTGAGCCCTTGGCTTGCATGATTAGAACTCACGCTGACATACATGGGTTTCAGCTAGGATCAAGGGAAGAAAAAATTGCGCTGTATGCGGATGACATACTACTTTTTGTCACGCACTTTGATACCTCTCTGCCTAAGGCTTTAGAGGTTATTGACTTATTTGGAAAATATTCTGACTTATTAATTAATTGGGATAAATCATGTATCCTTCCCTTCAGGGGGACCTGCCCTGACGTTCCTGTTATAAATCTTCCTTTAAAATGGGTGAATTCATTTAAATATTTAGGTATATGGATCTCTAATACCCCTCAACAATATTTGTCACTGAATTTACTGCCGCAAATTGCTTATCTTAAGTCACGTGTCCCAATTTGGAGTAAACTGCCACTAACTTTGACGGGAAGAGTGAACCTTGTTAAAATGGTTCTCCAACCTAAAATCCTGTACATTCTGTCATTCTCCAGTGTACATCCCTCAGAAATTTTTGAAACACATTGATGGTCTTTTATCCTCTCTACTGTGGGCCAACAAAAGAGTCAGGATCAAATTAGATACTTTAACTAGGCCTTATGATTCTGGTGGCTTGGCATTACCCTTTTTTAAATTTTATTATTTTGCTGCACAGTTGACACATGTATCTCCATTGCGACTATTGCTGAGTGATAATATACATATAGTTAATATGCCCTTAATTAGGCAGGCCATCACTATCTGGAGACTGGTTTCACGTCTATTACAAGCAGAGGGCATAGATCCAGATACTCCCCTTGCTCATGCTAATTGTCTCAGTGAGCTCTCTGCTCTTCAGGTCGGTGAGGCCTGGGGCCAGTGGGGAATAGTGTCTATTGGGCAGATATTTCAGGCAGAAACGCTAAAGTCCTTTCACCAGTTGTGTCTAGAGTTTGACGTCCCCAACCATTTCATCTTTAGATACCTCCAGCTTAGACATGCCATCAATGCCCAGTTCTCTGAAGTTCCTCTATCTCTATAGGAGTCTCCCATTAAAACTTTATTGCAATTTGCTGGCTCTGGCCTCTTAATATCTGGGATTTACTCTAACTTGTTGAACAAGCATCATAAGTCTGCGTTATTATCTTTAAAACTGCAATGGGAAAATGATGTTGGAGTAATGGAGGAGGATGATTGGAGAGCAGCTCTTGCTAGCCCTCGTTTTGCTACCACGTCCGTTAGATACCAGCAGATACAATACTTTATAATACACAGAGTATATATGACACCCGCCCGATTAATGAGAATAGGGGGCAGGTCGGACTCGAAATGTCCTAAATGTAACTCATCTGAGGGGAACTTTTGGCATGTAATATGGTCATGTCCTCTGGTGAATTCCTTTTGGCAGGGGGTACTCCGTATTATTATTTCTACGGTATACCTCAAGATATCCTTACCCCTATGACATGCATTTTGGCTATGATTGATGCAGACACAATCGATAAACATGCCATACGATACACTAATAACCTCTGTATGCTTGCCAAAGTATGTATAGCAAGGGAGTGGATGGCGACTTCTGGGCCAAACCTGGGAACATGGGTATCCTTGGTTGGGGCGGTTGCTGCACATGAAAAGTATGTTTATACTGCCAGAAATGCAGTGCAGAAATACTATGCTACCTGGGAAAGATGGCTTGATTCTCCACATAGTTGTTCAAGGATGACTGTGTCTAACCTGTCCAATGCTTAACTCCAGGGAGTTATGTTACTATAATACGCGTATACTGTTGTGTGAAAGGCATCGTCATATACTTATATGTCAAATTATATATTTGCTGTTTGCAATTCATGTGAAGGAAGAAATATAATTCATTTGTTATTTAAATGTTGTGAAGTGAGACCACACACATTTATTTTTTTGATTTGTGTACTTAGTTTTTTATTGTATTATGTACAATGTTTTTATAATGTAAATTTATTATGCATTTAAAACACAATAAAAATTTGTTGGATTAAAAAAAAAAAAGGTTAAGTTCTTAAAATCCGATAGCCTACATGGAAAATAAAGCCTACAGTTCTTTCTAGTTTGCACAATATTTCAAAAGCAATCTGCTTCTCTATATTATTTATATCTCTGTAGTTATGAATGTTATTCAACTTGTATCCTAAAATAAGTATCAGATGGATAGACAGTCTTATTTGGTATTGTTGGTTATTTCATAAACAAATATTAAATCGTAACAATGCATGTAACTACTAATGGCTATATTTACATTTTTATTAACAGACAGATGATAGAAGCCCTGCTTTAAATGTGTTAGCATGTAGCTGCAGAAATGAAAATACAGTGTGAAGTTTAGTGTGAATACATCTAAAATCGTTTTTTATGGCAACTTTACAGAGGTGAAAGATGAGTGCGCTGATGAGAATGTAAAAACTAATGTGAAAATCAATTATCTTTGTGCGATAATATATGGATGATTTACATTTTCCCCGATAGAATATACTGTCCTATTCCACAAAGGACATTTCCTGTGTTAGACAAATATTTAATTGACAAATCCCCAGAATCTCTTATTGTTTGTAGAGGAAATGAAACACTTTGTGTAGTTGGATAGCAGAGTTCTACAGTAAGATCAAATGATGTGTTATTAGCTGAGGATTTTAATGTTGCAAACATACAAGTGAATATTACAAAAAAAAAAAAAAAGTCTGTTTTTATGCAAAGCTGACAGATGTAGCATTCACAGAACCAAAGACGGATACAATGTTTCTAGGGCTCAATACGTTTTTTTTTGGAAATGCATGAAACTGTGGTAAATTCCTGTATACTAGAGGGACCCTGCATATGCAGATTTTTGCTGCCAAATCAGTCATTTTCAACCGAATTTGCCTGACATTGCAAAATGTATGGCTCGACCAAGGATTATGGACCTCATTCAGAGTCGGTTGAAACGGCCGCACGGTCGTACGCAGCCGATGTTCGCTTTACTGCGCATGCGTACAGTTTGCAATGCGCGTGTGCAAACTAGCGGCTATGATCAGAAATTTCTCTCTCCTTCAACACCGCCAGGTCGGTAGTTTGAGTGACAGATTGCGGCGTTTGCGGGTGGTAACAGGGGAAGGTGCTTGAAAACGGGGGAGTGGAGATCCGAACGCAGGCGTGCCTCATTATGCGAACGGCGTTTTAAGGGAGTGCATAAATTACAAAGTAGTGTCATGGCACACGTGACAGGGGAGGTTTCACACTGACATGATCGTAGCGCTTTAGAGAGGGTCTGGTCAACCTTAAGCTCTACGACCAGTTCCGATGGTATACGATGCTCGCGATTAATCCTTATATAGCTGGAGATGACGTGCTATGCGTACGAGAAGTGGGCGTATTTTTAGCAAAACGACCGCATCCACCCCTTGGTCGGCCAGCTGACGATCCGACCTTAGGGACGCAACATGCGTGTGCATCATTTGCATATCCAGCTCCTTTTTCTATACGACCGTGCGGCCGCTTTGATCGACTCTGAATGAGGTCCTATGTATCATCACAGGCAGTGGCGTAACTAGGGCAGGGCGAGCGGGGTGCGTGCCCTGGGCGCCGTTGGACCGGCGGCGCGGGGGGTGCCGCCGGCCACGGTACCGGCCCGCCCGCCCTAGTTAGCCAGTGTAGCGCGACCGCAGTGAGTGCGGTCAGCGCTACACATTTACACAGGACCTGCGCTAGGCTTCCAGCGCCGGTCCTGTGCTGCACACCTGAGCTCCCTCCCCCTGAACGCTTGACCAATAGCGCCAGGAGGCGGGCTCAGGCTGTGCATAACACACACATCGCTGCCCCCGCTGGCGGCGATGCGTGTGTTAAACAGCAGCCAATGAGAGTCAGATAGACACTCATTGACTGCAGCAGCACCCACTGCAAGAGCCGGACTTCCGTCCGGCTCCTGCAGTGGGTAATGGGACAGACGTCATGACGTCTGTCCCATAATGCTGAGCGCGCCAGCCCGGGAGGACTGGCGGGCGGCGGCGGGAGCGACGTCGCGGACCGCAGCCGCAGCAGCGTGGATTCAGGTAAGTATGTTTTTATATATATATATATATATATATATTTTTTTTTTAACCTATCTGCACAACGGGGGAGGGGGGTGGCTACTACTGGGGGGACCTCTACTGGGGGTGGGGGCACAATTATCGGGAGGACCTCTACTGGGAGGGGGGCTACTACTGGGGGCACTTAATCGGGAGGGGGAACCTCTACTGGGGACTACTACTTGGGGGGGAACTACCACTGGGGGCATTATAAAAGGGGCCTACTACTAGAGGCACTGCACTCGGGGGACCACTACTGGGGGCAATAATAGGAAGGGCCACTACAGGGGGCACTGGATAGGGGGGATCACTACTTGGTGCCTGCATAAGGGGACCACTACTGGGAAAACTGCATGGGGGGAGGACTACTGCTGGGGGCACTATATAAAGGGCACTGCATAGGAGGGGGGGACTACTACTGGGGGCACCATATCAAGGGCACTGCATAAGGGGATACCGCTACTGGGCGCACTGCATTGTGGGGACTGCTACTGGGGGCACTGCATAAGGGGGAACACTACATGGGGCACTGCATTTGGGGGGACCACTACTGGGGATACTGTATAAGGGGCACTACTATGGGCCTGCATAAGAGGGACCACAACTCCATACTGGGGGTACTGTATAAGGGGTACTACTGGGGTTAAGGTGCATATGGATAGGAATGTTCAGTGTGAAAATAAAGGGGTGTGTCATGTTGACGAGGCCCCATTTTTAAGTGACCTTCGGCGCGCGCACATCGGGGGGGGGGCTCCCTTTTCAAATTTGCCCTGGGCTCCAAATACCCTAGTTACGCCACTGATCACAGGCCAGTCTGGGTTGGTCTAGGCAGACAGGAGCATTTAGTTACTGGACAAAGAGCCTGATTGAGAGTTGAAGGTTATTCCGATGTTCCCGCAGTTGAGCGATTATTGGTGGTTTGCGCATGCGTCACAGCTGCATTGTGCGCGCACTGTGAATGAATTGCGCTCGTGCTCGCTGTGAGGTGTCTTGCAACTGACTGACAGTAAGAGACCGTTTTGTGGGTGGTTACGGGGAGTACCGGGAAAAAAGCCGGCGTGTTGGGGACGTTTGTACTAGCCTGCGTCTGCGATCGCGCATGCAGAGAACAAAGCTCCAGCGTCTCAGCTACCGTGGCCGTTCTGAGTGACCATAGACTTACTTGAGGAGTCCATGATTTCAGGATCTGCGTCCAATGCTGTGTTTGTGTATGCAGTTGCGAGCAGCTACGAGGGCTCCGGTTGGCCCCACAATACAAATTCAGCCGCCTGATGCATTAGCATATTATAGCAATTGCTAAGTGGCAAAATTCGCAAATGCGTTTGCATTTTAGTGTACAGAAGCAGCCCTAACTTTGGACTCTCTTTCTAAAGATATTTCCGTAGGTCTGTGGTTCTCAACTTTTAGTACTAGTAACCCCAGGGGTACTTGCTGTGATACATGAATAATCTAGATTATTATTAGACACATAGGGACTGATTTGCACGCACTGACAATGTTGGACGCACTGGAGAAATATATTTCTTCTGCGCATACATGTATGTTGCACTGCGCATGTTACCAGATAGCGTGTGCACAGCGTTGGAGTTGTGATTGAGGCGCTCGGGGGATGTACATTATCAGAAAGGTATTGAAAATGTAGTGGGTGTTTCTGGGCGGTGACAGGGATTGGCTTAGAGCATGCACAGGGATGGTCCCTTTTATGGGCGTGTCGGTGACAGAGGTTGTGTACAAAGATGCTCAACAGCTCACATAGGAGGCCACGCTCGCAGGGAGAAATGCACCTACCATTGGCAGGCACAAGTTTGAATGGTGCGACCGATGGTGATGTGTGAAGATTATCCAAACGGCATTTTAGTCCCTATAGACACTACCGTGGGTGTCTCAGTCAGAGCCGGCTTTTTGGGGCGTTCTACCAGTGCTGTTGAACAGGGGTGCCACCCCATAGAGGGCGCAGCACTCCCGACCGTCCCGATGTCAGCGGGACAGTCCCGTTTTTTGGGCACTGTCCCGCTGTTCCACCTGTGGGCCGAAGTGTCCTGCGGGCAGTTGGGAGAAGCTGAATGCGTGCGGCATCCATACAGTGCAGAGAGAGGACTGGGGGAAGCCCAGCTACTAACGGAGTGCTGGGCTTGCTGCCAGCCTGACATTAAACGGGAGGCGTGCCATACGGGGACACCCTCAAATAGTGTCATTTAGGGAATGTGCCCTATGGTAATTAGGCCATGCCCCCTTTCCGGCCGTGGGGCGCCCTCTTCCCATTCAGCACAGGGCGTTGCTCCTCCTGGAGCCGGCCCTGGTCTCAGTCCTTGCACATTCGGGCGCACGGGTGCTCACCAGGGAAGGGTTTTGTAACGACATTTGCATAAAGACGCTGGCGGGTGACCACCAATAGATGCAGACATGGACGCAGACACATAGAGAGAGCAGTGTCCTAGAGATCCCTAACCCCATGCATTCCTGTATGACCCTGATAAAGTGTAACCCTGTAGTTGAAAGCAGATGTGGACTATTGTTTTAATGTCAACTTGAACTTTTTATTCACAAATTGTAATATGTGAGAAAAATATGTACAATTTTTTTCTTCTTAAATGTAGTTGTACAATTATTGATTTATATATATTCTGTATATCAGCATCTATACATTTTATCTAATAGCGATTACATCATTACAACGGGTCGGGTACAGGATCTCAGCGGTCAGAATACTGACATTGGCAACCTGACAGTAAGAATAATTACTGAATTTCATAAGTATCCTAACCCTCCCCTGTCCTACAGCCTAACCCTAAGCCTTCCCCTGGTGCCTAACCCTAATACTTATAGTCGCAATGTTAGCGTTCGGGATTCCGGTGCCGGGATTCTGACAGCCGGTATCCCGTCCGCATCTCATTACAGCTGTACTTCTCTGCAAGTGTTGGGCCAGGCGTACAAATAAAGCAAATGGGTGGCCAGGGGGCTACCCAGGTATAAAATGATTGAGAGCCACTCCTGTAGTTAGTGGTAATTATCACAGTCCTTCGTGACGGTCATTTTACAAGCTTTGTAGTAGCCTAATTAATAAAGAAATACTTTCTGATGTCTTGGGATGCGTTTCGTTATCATGCGCACCCATAGAAGGGCAACAGGACTGGATAATGGTCCCCCGCCACAGAGCGTACCCTCTTCCGTCTTGTTTGTCTGGCGCTCAGTGATCCATCTCCTCTATCGTCACTCATTACATAACACACGGGCTGCAGCTATATCAAACACTTGTTTCATTTTTGTTCTACTGATAAAACTAATATCTGATTTCCTTTTATGGTTTAAAATGCAGATTTGTTATGTCAGTTATTATTTCTTAGAAATGATCTATACAGTGAACTGTAATATCTAATGATGGGCTGTATTGGAACCCACAATAAGCAGCCTCAATGTAATTGAATCCTGTCCCCTGCCCAGGAGAGTGGAGGAGATGGGTGTGGTATGAACATTCCACATTCAGGATGTCACCATGTTCTGACTACCAATATGTCCACATGCAAAAACTGGTTGATATGTTGATATGGTCATAATATCAACATTTACCACATCGACACCAAAATGTTGACATACAGTTTTGTTTTACTTAATTTAGTCTAAGCCTAATTTAAACAATAAATAAAAAAACCTGTATGTCATTCTGGTGTTGACATGTTAAATGACATTATGAACATGTTGACATTTTTAAAATTTTTCAATGTCGACATATTGGTTGTCAATCTAGAGTCTGTGTCGACATTCAGAACCTGTTGACATTCTGACCGGATCCCGAAGATAGACGATAATACAGTAATAACCGTCGATATTAGAGGACAGAAACAATTTGACAGGAACTTCAAAGTCATTATTAATCTATCCAACTAGCACCAACAGTGATTATGTATTTGCAGACCATATCAAACATCTACATAATAGGGGAAGCAATCGGGAAGCCGACTGCCTATATACCGGCAGCCGGCTTCCCAACCGTCTTATCCCGGCAAAGGTGAATTGCCGGGCGTCTAGATGTAGACGCCCGCATTTCCCCGACACCGGGAGACCGGCGCCCAGCATCACGATCGTAGTGATGCCGGGTGCCGCGAGCGGACAGCCGCGGTGGGGGAGGGTTAGGTTTAGGGCTCCCGGTGGGGACTTAGGGTTAGGCACCCCCCCGGGAGGGTTAGGCTAGGGGGAGGGAGGGTTAGGGTTAGGCACCCCCGGGGGGGACTTAGGGTTAGGCACCCCCCCCCGGGGGACTTAGGTTTAGGTAGCGGGGAAGGGGGTGGTTAGGGTTAGGCACTTAGAGGGGGGATTAGGGTTAGGCACTTGGGGGGGAAGTTAGGGTTAGGCACCCCTAAGGAGGGTTAGGGGGGTTAGGTTAGGTGATACTTACCTGTCCACGATCGGGATTTCCAGCGATGTCGGGCTTCCGCTGCGTCGCACTCTGCTCCTGTCGGGCTGCAGCTGAAGGCAATCGAACCGCCGGCCGCATACCCTTTACACATAATAGTATAGTTGCTAGGTTATTTAACTATATATTGTTATTTGTTCGAAATATAGACTTTCACCATTTAGTTACTCCTGTTAAATTCTACGCATACATTTTCCCAAGTGTGGGAAATGTATTGAAATGATTGCTTGCAGAACAAAGCAATATCTCCACTTATGGCTACTGGTACACAAATGCATTACTGTTGTCCTTGTTCTTCCAATGACTGTACATGACCACTAGACAACTGCACAAACCTGCCAGTACTGAGAAGTTGGATATAGTTGTGATTGATTAATGTTAATGAAAGGGTTCATGTAAGACAATAAATGGAATGTCGTCCTGATACGAATATATGTATGGATATAGCAAGGTTGTGGACTCCTAAGTGCAACTTTACCCCTTCTGCTGCCTTGGATCGCTTTACCCACCAAAATGAGAGTTTCAGAAAAATATGTAGTGATCTGAGCGCTGAATGGAATACATATATCAGATATATGGGGTAAAAAATGAACTCACAAAGAAATAGAATAAAATATGAGTATAGCAGATATGACAATAAAAAATACAATCAACAATAAATTTACAAAAAATTAGCTTCATAAGAAGCAAGTAGCATTCCAGTCTGAAAATGTGAGTGTCGATAGTACCGATGTTTATGGTGTTGCAAATGTGTGTGTCGATAGTACCGATGTTTATGGTGTTGCACATCGTCAGACGGATATGAGAAGGCAGCAGTGTGCGTCCCTATGCTCCGGTATGCTGGAAGGCATTAGCATATTATAGCAACTATGATCTGTGAGAGTATGCAGTTGTGTATCCATTACCGTACGTCTCTCAATCAGGCCCTAAATTCACTCACATAAGGTTGGAATTGCAGCAGTGCAGGATCATTTGTTTCATATAAAATGTATTGTGGACTGATAAAGAGCAACGATGGAACCATATGAAACTCGCTGTCAGGCTGCCAGGAATCACAGATGTGAGCTTTAGTCTTGTGTTTCAGGAGTTAGATAAAATTATTGGTTTCATCTAAAAGTTTATTTTCCATGTTAAAATCCCCCCATTTGTAAATGTGATATAGTTTAGGCGAGTGATCTGCCTGTGTCAGATGGATTCATCTGTGTAATAACTTTAAGGCCCCATTTCTGCTCTTGGCTTAATCACTTGGGCGCACACTGAGGGGCATCTATAAACCAGCACCTGGTGCTCTAAAAGTTATAACTGTATGTTTCTCCCAATACGCAGCTCTAACTTACTGATCTGAGACTTACAGCACATGTGAAAGTTTTAATATAATAAAAACCTGGCAAGAAAAAAATCAAGTGCTCCATACCAGAGCCGTAGCTAGACTTTTTGGTGCCCTGTGCCAGAAAGAGCATTGGCGCCCCCCTCATTTTTCAAAGGGACATGATGCACCCAAAAAAGGGGAATTGCCTCATGGGGAAGGGCCAGGAAAGAGATGGGGGAGGCCAGGAGATGCTGGGGATAAAATAAGAGAAAGTTATAAGTGAGAATGATAATAAACAGAAATTTGACAGGCCCAAACAGCGCCCCCTGTGGTGCCCTGTGCAATGGCACCGGCCGCACTACCCTAGCTACGGCCCTGCTCCATAGTATAAGAAAGCAGCAATTACACATAGACATTTTTGTTTAAAAAAGCTTGTTTAGTACTTTTGTATTATGAAGCTGATTCCCGGATGTCCTATGTCCTCCGAGGACACAACAGAAACCAATCAGCTTAAAGCTAACATCAGGTACATTCTATAAAATGATAGGTAGAAGCTGATTAGTTGCTATATAGTTGTCCACTTCTCCATGCTTTATTAAGGTTTGATACATTTTCTAAACTGAAGAACATTAATACACTGGTGCATTAATGTTTCCTACAGACACCTCCTGCTGCATTAGCATTTTACATGGGCGGAATTGAACAGCCGCCTGTGTGCAGCTCTGCAATTCCATCCATCTCTGAATCAGGCCCACTGTGTCTACATTAATCAGCTGGAAGGGAATGGGAGGGAGCATCACTGCTCTGAAGGTTTGTGGGTAAATTGTTTGGTACTGAGCTAATTAGTATTCAGTAGGGGGTTGGAGATAATCTGTACTTCAAATTGAAAACTCTGTAAATTAGCCATGACAAGCTCAAGTCCTCACTGGGGCCACTTTGGGGACCATGAAACTTATAGGGAGCCACACAGAGAGCATTCCAGTGACCACCATATAATACAGAGAGCATTTCAGAGACTGCCATACAAAGCATAGAGCATCCTAGTGACACAATACACAGATCATCATACAGTCTGCCACACAATACACAGAGCATCATACAGACTGCCACACAATACACAGATCATCATACAGACTGCCACACAATACACAGATCATCATACAGACTGCCATACAATACAGAGAGCATTATAGTGACCACCATACAGTATATAGTGCATTTGTCACAAGGTGAACGTCTTAGTAACTGAAGTACTCTAAATGGGATTCCAGTTGCTGATATACATACAGTATGAGCTTAAGTGTAAAAAAAACATAGTGAGGTAAGCCAAAATGTATTGCAATGTGGACTGGTAGATTGAGGCAGTACAGCAGACCAATGTAATCCAGGGGATGTGGTTGGTAGACATGAACAGAGGTTGTTACATGAGTAACTTCACCGCTACAAACTTGGAGAATCCTAGAGGCATAGGGTCTGATTCAGCAAGGATCGTAGTTGCTAATACGCACATAATCGGTCAAGTATTCATCACAGTGCGTGAACTAGCAATTGCGATAGGAACTGCGATTGCAGAGGCTATGCAAACCCAGAGCAGAGTGATTGTCAGGAAGTGCGGTTTGTGGGTGGTGACAGGGGGGGGGGTCGGGCGAACGCAGGCGTGCCAGTGCGTTTCAACGCCATTGCAGGGGCATGCATAAATTAGCCACTGCGTGGCTATAAGGAGCCAAATCACTGAGTAATTTCTGAGTAAGGTCAGGGCTTGTGCAAGTGTACATATGGGTCCGATGTTACTCGATATTTCTGATGGTTTCACTATGTTCGCCTAGTATACGGATTTGAGTAAGGGGAAGTGGGCATCCTTATGTCAGGATGTGATCGCAATGAGAATGCAAACATTTAAATTGAACCGCTGACATTAGCAACTGCGGTCCGTGTGTATAAGCAGAATAACGTTACTTGCTGAATCAGACAAGAGCAGAGGCTGGTTGACTAGATGCAACATATATGACATTGGCCCTGATTCAGAGGCGCTCGCTATTTGCGAGCGCTTGCTCTGAATCAGGGCGGGCCGTTTTTCTTTTTTTCCCCGGCCTCCAGGCCGCTCGCTAAGCTGTGGGTGACCGACAGCTTTAACGGACAGCCTGGCGATGGTCGCGATTATCGTGACCATCGAGCTTGCGACAAGAACCTTGTGGTAGGGTCTCGTCCACTGCAAGCCCCAGTGAACTTCCTGCCCAGTGAACTTCGGGAACGCCTCCGTTTGTGCAGCCACCTCCCCCGACCCGCCTACAAAACGGGGCGAGCTGTCGATCAACATCGACAGCCACCCCATTTTGCTGCGAGAACCGAGCGAGTGAAGTTCTCACTCGCTCCGGGGAACGCGCATGCGCAGTGTGCACGCTGTGCGTGCACACTGCCCGGCCATTGACCCGCTATGTGCTTGCGAACGGGTCTGAATCAGGCCCATAGTACGAGATAAGAAGAAATCCAGGAGATGTGGTCAAAATAATATCAACGGTCAAGGCATGAGAGAGAGAGTAGTTCAGATCTCGTAGAGGTGCAAATGCTTTGTGGCATTAGAGACTCCGTTAGGGGGAGGGGAGGGTAACTCCAGAGCTAACTGACGTTCAGTAGTGGCAAACTGCTGTGATCTATACAAGCAGGGAATCCGCCAAACCCAAGTCATCCATGAAGGCACCACCACCATGGAGAGTCGCCACAGACATCACTGCGAGGAAACATTGTCACAGTAGCTGAAGAGAAAAAGGAAGCAAATGAGCAAAGCACCGGTGAAATCGATAGTGCTAGATCTAAAATACGAGGAAGAGGTTCCTGTCCTTGAGAGATAATATACTAAGGGATATACAGTGTCCCTTAGTATGCAAAATATAGAGCACATCAAACAGACTGCCATACAGTACAGTGAGCAGTCTAGTTACATATTGTGACAGGATCCCCAGAGGTGGTGCTGGTGAGCAGCAGATTCAGTGTGGGGCTGGAGAGATCCGCCCACACAGAGAAGAAAAGGATTGTGGGAAAATGCAGAGGGGCTGCCTTGTGGAGAGAGCTCAGATGAGGACTAACGAGGCAGACCTACAGTCAGACTGCATGTGGAATCGGTCCAAGGAAGACTGACAGCTACAGAGCCCAGTGTGCCTGGAGGTCACTGGGGGCCAGGAGGCCTGAGTCCAGACCTGCTGGAGGCAGCAAGGACCAAAAAAACTCAGACTGTACATTGAAGAACATTGAAGCAGCTAAGCTGCAGGCTAAGGAAGACAGGGCCTATACCTGTAGGAGACAGGGGAGGCCACCAGGACTGAGCTGTGCTTTGTGTAGCTGTGGCAGCCAATCCAAGCCAGTGATAGACCTGCAGAGAAGCAGGAAGAGACTTTATTTGCAGACTAGCTGCCCAAAGGTAGTCAGGGGCGAAGAAGTGAGTCAGTGCCCTGCATGGGGGCTAGGCGTTTGTTATTTTCTTTCTACAGTATGCTGACAGTAAAGAACTTTTATTTATACCTGAAAAGATATGTGGACCCTGGTTGAGCACTTTAGACGCTGCACCACTAACACCAATCTACCAGCTAATTGCCCGAAGTTGTTACAATATTCATAGAACTACTTTACCTGTCTGAAGTATCTGAATCCAGCCATCTTTTCTCTCTTCTTCAACTACATATCAACTACTCCTTCTTGCCTTCCATACAATGCATTAGTCTGCAGATTATATAATTTGTGGCATGGTCGATGCTTATTGAGGGTAAATCATACAATGGGTACTAAGACTCGGGAGACTGAGATACCCTGGTCCTTCTTCTTAGTCCTTCATTTTTCTCTGTTAGTTCCTTCATTATCATAGCCCTGCCCTCGTCGATCCTTCTCTAGCTCCTGTTTCTCTGCCTCTATTTCCTCCCTCACAGCATTGGAGCATTGAGTGCTGAATATTGATTGGAGGAGCAGCGCACTTTATTTCAAGCACCGATTGGAGGAGGTCAGCACACTGAGTGTGAGTGTAGAGACATAGCGAGCAGCTAGGTAATGTTTTTATGGGGATTGTTCAGCTTTATTTTCCTATGGTTGGTCCCTGCTTGTACTTTCTAGGAATGCCTGTACTGTATGTGCTCAACTCAGTGGGGTCATGGGTTAGATTCTAAACATGTGTCGGTTTATATGTTCTCCCCATGTTTACATGGGTTTCCTCCCACATTTCAAAGATACACTGATATGTATATAATTTCTAAGTTCCACTGGGGCGGATAGGGTTGCGAATGATTAATTATTCTCTATGAAGTGCTTCATGCTAGAAAGGCGCTATTTAAATAACATAATAAGTCCTAGCTACTCTGTTTGTTCTTTCTGTGAGCAAGTGATGGTTTATGAAGTGCTAGTTTTGGATGGATGAGATATTGGGGAGTGTTAGCATGAGCTTGTAAGCAGAGACCTTATTTCCTTGTGTCAGTCTCTGCTTTCTGGTGTAGAGTTCTGTGTATAGCTTCCAGCTGATGCTTTAGTCCAGTATGTTCAAGCTGAGTAAAATGTAATCCTCTTTTCGAAGGTAGCACAAAGTGCCTTTACAGAAGATTTATTTATATACCTATATGTAACACTTGCTGTTTGCAAAACCCCCAAACTTCCATCTCATTAATATTTTTTCTTGTGAAGAACAACTGTATAGTGTAGGTTCAAATGTTTTAGAAACAGAACCATTTGTAGCATTGTATATTGTATTATAACACTATTAATAAAGACTGCATGTATCATTAGCATAGTCTTGCAGTTTCATCTGAAGCAACCAACAATTATACCATATTGCTAAATCACCACTACTGTCTGGTTATCCCCTTTTAATTGCTCTTTCCAGTGAATCCAGAAATGCATTGTTCTGAGCACACACGTAACAAGTATTTATATCATCCGTCAGGGGATGTTGGTACTATCCCGGTGGTCGGGATACCGGTGCTCAGAATCCCGACTGCCAACATCCCGACGGTAAGTATTAGGTTTAGGGGAAGGGTTAGGGGTTAGGGTTAGGCACTAGGGTGGGGTTAGGGCTAAGCTGCGGGAAGTGAGAGTTAGGGTTAGGCTGCGGTGGGGGAAGGTTAGGGTTAGGCTGTGGGAGGGGAGGGTTAGGGTTAGGCTGCGGGAGGGGAGGGTTAGGCTGCGGGAGGGGAGGGTTAGAGTTATTCTGCGGGAGGGGAGGGTTAGGGATAGGCTGCGGGAAAGGTGGGTTGGGTGAGGGGTTAGGGTTAGGACACTTAGCTGATTGAATCAGGTTTTTGACTGTCGGAATGCCGCTGTTGGTATTCTGACCGCTGGCATCCCGACCGCCAAGATCCTGTACCCAACCCTCTGTCGGACATCTGCCTGTGCCATACTACGCTAAACAGATGCACCCAAAGCCATTCTGGTTTTCAGCAGATGAGCACTGCATTCCGGGCACTGCGATGTGTGGGCGTCCCTTAATGTAACAACCAACTGTCTGCCAAATTTTAAATACACGCTGTTTGGAACCATTAGTGGTGCCTATTACTACTTTATAAAATATATATCAACACATTTACATAGAGCTTGATTATACTTTATTAGAAAGATTTATGTCAGCGTGGAGTTGCATTTAAAATCAATATCAACCTGGCACAGTCACATACTGGAACACTGTACTATGCTACACTGTTATTGACATAACGACAGTCTACCAGGGAGCAGGTCGCAGTGCAGGATGACCTATTTTATACACCAGTGTCCTAAATATATAGAAAACGAAAGCAAATTTGCATCACCGAAAGAGCAATATTATGTTAATCCGAGCTGACACATTTCTATTTGTGGATACTTCTTCTTGTAATTATTTACTTTTACTGCCTGACAATAGCTGCCTCCTGGCAGGAGTAGATTTTCTGCTCTTTAATGAATGGCTCTGGGGCTCTGCGTGGCTCGGCAGATATCTCCAGTGATACACAACAGTAAAGTGTTATCTCTGGGATGTCTAGGAGTGCTTGCTCTAATGTGCAGGGTATGGGAAATAGTTTTGGCTCTGATTCCGGCATAATGCCACAATGTCTCTGGTTAGATGCACAATTACAGAAGACCACAGGCAGTGTAATGTATATTGATCAGATAATTTATTGTCGTTGTTAAGAGAAATATACATTTCAGTGTAGAGTATTATGCGTAGTTCTGCTGGGAACGCTGCATCCACAATGTAACCATGGCTGCAAATCTCTTATAGCGACTTAAACTGTCAGCTACACACAACTGTGCATTAAACAGACATAGTAACAGACATTACATAACTAAACATATGATAAAAAGAGATTTGTGCAGACCCCCTGGTTTTGTCAAACCTGCCTTCAAATGTTTTGGTTCGGATTCAGTTTTACGTTTCTTTAAAATTGATAAAAACAGATAAAGTCAGTAATTTGGACCTGTTTAAATGCAATCCAAAACTTGAGATTTGTTTTTTTAAATCTGAGTTCCACACTTATAGCAGACGGGAGTCGGGTCTTGCTTCTACTTAAAAGCCCAAAAGTGAACCAAGCCGGGAATCGATTAGACTCGTAATCCCAAAGTTCTGGTGTGTTCGATTTTCAGGAAAACTGAACCGCGCATCTCTAATAATAGTTACTGTGCATTACACCTGATTTTTTTTTTCATTTATGTTTCTGCTTAAACGCTTGTATTTAGCCATAGGGATGTAGTCAGGCAGGATAGGATTGATTTGCTCATGAATTGGCAGGAGCATGATCCGTGTGCTACAAGGAAGCATTCCATGACATTATCATGATGTCCACTTTCAGTACTCTGAGGGCTTGAGGGGGTCATTCAGACCCGCTCGTGAGCAGCAGTACGCTCGCAAGCGGGTCGATGTTCCCCCACTGCGCATGTGCATGACAGACGGAGCTCCGTTGTGCGCATGCGCGAGACCCGGCGAGCGACGGGCACTCCATCGCTCCGGGTCTCGCACCAAAGGGGGCGTGCTGTCGATGTTGATTGACAGCACGCCCCCTTTGGTGGGCGTGCCTGCCAGACGGAGGCGTTCCCATGGGAACGCCTGCCGTCTCAAGCCGGCCCCACTGACATCACTAGTGATATCAGTGGGAGTGATTTTGGCTCTGATAGAGCCAAAATCACTCCATGGCTTGTGGCAGCGAGACCCTACCGCAGGGTCTCCATCGTCCATCATCATGGACGCTCGCTATAGCTGTGGGTGGTAACCCACAGCTATGCGAGCGTCCATGAGGACGCTCCAAAAAAAGGTAGGAGGGCCCTGATTCAGAGCGAGCGCTCTGGTCAGAGCGTTCAGCTCTGAATCAGGCCCTGAGTTCATTGCAAGTTTGCCATAATTGCTCCCACATTTGGTGCATGTGACTAATGCCATATGTTTACATGTATGCCGAGTTGTACGCTTGAACTCATATTCATCATTATATATATATATATATATATATATATATGTCTTGTATATAAAAAAAATTGGAAAAATGCTAGTGGGGATCTATTATTGCCCTTGGGGATCTGTTTAAAGGTGCAATTTGGAGGTGCAATTACAATGGGGGGCCTATGGAGATTTAAATAAATAAAAAAAGGCAATTTATGAGCATCTTTGCTGGGTAAATTAGCCAGTTAAGTAGTTAAACCGTTTTCAATTGAGCTTTAAAAATAAAACATAACATTTGATAAGAAATGAGCCAGAAACTTTGTAATCCTCATCAGGTTTATGTCTGAAATGTAAATGTCCCTTTCACGTTTCTCAGCGGCATGGTATCTGATGCTGCCCTCTGGTACTGCCCAAACGTGGAGAGCCATGATTCATTAGAGTCATTTTATCTGCTGGGCAGACAAAGCACAACCAGAAACCTTTCATGTGCTGTGATACAATGTGCTGATTCTCGCGTCTTGTTATGTAGAACATATACAGGTTGAGTCTCCCATATCCAAATATTCCGAAATACGGATTTTTTTTATCATGACTGAGATAATGAAACCTTTGTTTTTTGATGGTTCAATGTACCCAAACTTTGTCTAAGGCACAAATTATTAAAAATATTGTATAAAATTACCTTCAGGCTGTGCGTATAAGGTGTATATGAAACATAAATGGATTTAATTTCTGTACACAAACTCTGTTTGAGCCACAAAATGATTGAATATAATGTATAAAATTACCTGCAGGCTGTGTGTATAAGGTGTATATAACACATAAATGCATTCTGTGTGTATATTTGGGTCCTATTCCCAAGATATTTAATTATGTTATGCAATTATTCCAAAATACGGAATATTCCGTTATCCAAAATACCCCTGGTCCCAAGCATTTTGGATATGGGAGACTCAACCTGTAACATTATGTTTGCTCCCAAACTGTTTTTTTAATGTAACTTTTTAGGTTAAATTAATAGTGCAAATGGTTGTAAATTAAGTAAATTTTAGTTATCAGTGACCAATTTTGACATTTAATTAATGGCAATGTGTGCTTTTTATTCATTAGCATAGAACATGCCATGCTAATTGTATTTTGTTTTAAATCAAGTATGATTAAAAAAAAATAATATTTTTATTTATTAATATTTATTTGTATAGAGACAACATATTTTAGCTTAAGCATACAGTACCATGAAAAGGTGGAACATGCATTGGAATAGAAGGTACAAGTTAGAGTTTACAGCCTTGAAGGTTTTAAAACTCTACACACAACATTTACAAGTAAGAGAGCAATATAGATACTACTGACACCATTCCTCACATATGTTACTGATTCATGTACCCCGAAAGGGCCAGGATTTACATGAAACCAAGTTGTGCACCTTGAATGCTCTCTCCCCCATTTAAAACTTTTGAAAATATATTGTACTGTCTGGACGGGGCAAGTCTGAAGGTTGCGGCACAATGATGTCATAATGAGTTGCCCTACGATTCTTGTACTGTGGTTTATTGCTACAATTCTGTAACTTACAGTTAGTTCATATTCAGCCAGATTCTGAACAAAGATCAAAGTTAGCGTGCATAAGACATTTAGCAATGCCGCATGTTGGCAGAATTAAAAAAAATCTTAACATTCCGGAAGGTCATTTATTCACTCACTTATTTATTCATACACTAACTCAGAGGTTCCTAAACTCTGGACCTCATTCAGAGTCAGTCGTAAGCGACCGCTCGGTCGTACGCCTAACGATCGAGAATCAGAAAAAAAAGAATCGCACGGCCGGGCGATCGCAACCAAAGTGACACCCATACATGAACAAAGCACCTCCTCTAGCTAACGAGTGATAGCAGCTAGCGATCGAGTCAATCGTTGTCAGTCATTGTCAGTCGCTGTATGTTAATTTTCTTCTGCTGGTTGCGGACGCTTGTGTTGTGTGCAAATTACCTAAAAAAATTAACAAAAAAACGCATAGAATAAGCCATCCCCATGAAATATATTTTTCTACTTCAGGGTCCATAGGGTATCCACAGGATACCTTGGGGTATAGGCGATGGCGGCAGACATCCAGGCACCACAGAGTTAAATTCTCAGCCTCCCAGGATGCACTGGGGTCTCTCTCCTATACCCCACCCCCGAGCCTCAAGCCACTCAGTTTTCGTTGGTGCCTGGCCGGACCAGTCGCACCGTACAGAGGGGGGTCTTTTCAAGGCCCCTGAAGATTTCTTCGCAGCTGTGGCTGCACAACTAGAGTGCTCCAGCATAGGACAGTCAGTATTGATGCCCATGCTGTCACTCCTACACCCCGCCGGTACCGATCCGGGGATGCTGGTTGGTAGCTGGGGTCACAGCTAGCGGTGACCCCGGCTACCTGGACTGTGGCCGGATGCACGGGGGACAAGGTAAGCGGCGGGGTCCCGCGGTGGGCACCCGCCGGTAACACAGTCCTTTTTGGTCCCCAGGCAGGGGGCTCCCTGGGGCCAGGTACTGATCCTGCGCCTTCCACTAGACCACCAGGGACAGCGAACCGCAGCATGTGCGGTACAGCGCGGCGTCACAGGGGTTAATAGCAGGCCAGGGGAGAACGCCTTCCCTGTCTCACAGCCGGCGTCTCCCCCGCTGCACAGTGCCATTCCACAGCGGTCTGAGCGGGCTGTGTCAGCGCTCCTCCCCCGGGCCCGCCTCCTCTCTGCTCCTCGGTGGCCATTTTCTCACTACATGTGCTGGGAATGACAAACGCTGCTGGAAGCTGTTACAGGTGCCATTGCGGTCCGGGTCCCCCGCATACCTCTCCTTCAATTAAGGTCAGTGTATGCAGCACTGTTTCCTACCAGGCTCTGGTCTGTGTAGTTGATCGCAGTGCTTGTAATGCAGGATGTTATCTGTGCATTGTATGTGACTTAAATGCTAGCGCTGTTTGCCTGTACTTTCATGTCTGACTGTCAGCCTTTTTCCTATCCCTGTTCTTCTGCTACAGCTCTTGCGGTGCGGTGTTGCAGGGTGTTTATTACCTCACAGTAAACGTGGTTTTTCTGTGTGGGAGGTCACATACGCTCCGTTCACAATCCTCATGTCTGAAAGTAAACGAGGATATCCTCTTCCAGCTATAATGTACTGATATCATGTGCAGTTAGCGGAGGGATATGTAGACGCTGAGGGTTTATGGAGGGCATGTTGTATTATATATATATCACGCCCCATTTCTGTCACTGTGCCTGCACAAAAAGGGACCGCCCTCGGCTGGCTAAGATGCTTACAGCCCTTGTGGGCAATGCTCCCTGCGTTTCCCCATAGGGGTTATCGCAGCGAGTGGTGGTCTCATCACATGCAGGGGTCCCTGGGCAGTTGATGGTACCCCAGTGTATCCTGTTTTTCGCCCCCCCAGGTCTCGCAGGAGCCTGTGTGGGTGAATTTATTGTCCAAATGGTATAGCACCTGATGGACGTTTTACAGGGGGAGTCACCATTTCGGACTTCTAAACGGCCTTTCGGGTCTCAGACGGGTAAGGACATGACGTCTGATGACGGTGACATTATTGACTTTTTCAGACACGAGCCCCTTAGTGCAAAGGAGGCGTAGTCTGGGTCTAAAGTCTATATACCTGGCCTTATACGGGCAGTCCGTGCGGCTTTGGTTATTACATATCCCCCGTGGCTAAATCCAACTATGCCTTCTTGAAGGATAAGGGTGTTGCCACTGTAATTCCTCTATCTGGTCAGGTGGATCATTTAGAGGAGGCGTGGAAAATCCGGGTAAGCGGTTCCAGCCTCAAAAACGGTTGACCTTTTGCATACCCCTTTGCGGATAATTATTTTTCCGTTACGGGTAGATTCTCATGTTACACGCCTAGTGAGGAGTGTTACGTGGCCCATGCCCTCCAGGTCCTCCTTGAAGGAGGTTACACATTGCAAGGTGCAAATATATCTAAAATCCAATTATTCCCTTGCTGGAGGGGCTTCCAGGCCGGCTATGGCTGTGTGCTGGGGGGCCAGAGCCATGGAGCGCTGGGTAGGTAACTGTATCTCTGCACACTGACTCTCCAGCAGAGTAGGTGGATAGTGGCAAATTCTCAGAGACTTAGCCACGTTCATAATGAGACAGTCTTACATATAGCCTACTCCTTTCCAGAATCTCCTCGGCAGCAGTAGCGGCTCGGCAGCAGTAGCGGCTCGCCGCTCCCTGTGGTTGCGCTCTTGGAAAGCGGACGCAGTTTCCATTTGGAATGCTTTGCCTTTTATGGGACAGGTCCTGTTTGGCTCTCATCTGGACACAATTGTGGCCCCGCAGGCAGCAGCTACGTCTGCCTGTCTGCCATCGGCTACAGTCCCATCTGGTTCTGGGGTTTTGTCTTTTCGGCCCTGTGAGGCCAGGGTAAGTCTAAAATATAGCTTTCCAAGACAGTCAGTAGCCAGGAAATCTACTCAGCCATAAGAACAGGCTTGGATTACAAGACGTCCTACTCCCAAGTTAGACTATAAGCCTTCAGCCTCAGGGGACGGGCCTCCTCTCGGGGGACCCCAGAGTTGGAGGCCGGCTTCTCCAGTTCGCCCAGTGCTGGTGTCTGACCTCCACGGACACTAGGGTAAGAGAAGTATTTTCTTGAATGTATGTCCTCTCCTCCCGGTAAAAGCCTCCCAGATGGTTTTTCATTACAGGTCTTCTGTCAATTCAAGACAAGGCCCTGTAATTTTTGAGGGTGTTACACTCTATGCTCCAGGCAGGAGTTATAGTACCTATTCCGTTGCCCCAAAGGGGAACGAGGTATTACTCCATCCTCTTTCTGGTACGGAAACCCAATGGGTCTTACCTGGACATCCTCAACCTCGAATCCTTCAACAAATTCTTAAGGGTTCCTTGGTTCAGGAGGGGGACCCTGCATTCCATCAATCAATGGAGCCTGGGAATTTTGTGGTGTCGTTGGATATATTCAGGGTAACTACCTGAATGTCCCTATTTTCTTCGAACACCAGTGTTTTTCCTCAGGTTTGCAGTGGTCGATAAGCATTTCCAGTTTTACCAGGGTCATGGCAGTTATGGCAGCCCACCTGCAGATGCAGGGGGTCCGTTTGTTACCCAATCCGGGCGACCTCCTGGTGTTACCAGAGTCTCCAGAGATACTTCAGTGCCATCTGCAACGGACAATATCTGTGTTGCTAAGTTAGGGCTGACTGATACACTGGAAATGGTCCTCTCTGATTCTTCACAGAGGATGCTCCATAAGGTGTCGCTGTTCGGCATGGTGGAGAGTACCCGGTGTCACTCTAAAATTGCTCCTCTCCGGATGGGATGGGTTGCCCCATAGGATAAAGTCAATAGTGCTTTCCTCGAAGGTTTGTCTTTCTCTGGCCTGGTGGCTGCGGAAAGCTTACCTAAACAAGGGGCACCCCCTTTGGGATTGCGCACCGGGTCCTTCTGACAACGGACGCCAGTATCCGTGGCTGGGAAGCAGTGATGGGTCCACACTTGTTCCAGAGCAGGTGGACACCAGTAGTTTTTGCGCTTCCCATAAACATCTGAGAACTCTGAGCAGTATTCACGGTTCTCCAGCATGCAGGACAGGTCCTCCACGGAAATACCATGCAGGAATGGTCTGACAACGCCATCATGATGGCTTATGTAAACCACCTAGGTGGTTCCCGAAGTCGGGCGACACTAACAGTGTTGTCCCGAATTCTGGCTTGGGTGGAAGCCTATATCCCTGCCGTCATCGGCAGTGTTCATTCAGAAATCCTCAGATAGAAAGCAGGCTTTCCCAGCCGTCAGGCGTGCATTCAGGGAAATGTCCTCTTCATCAGGAGGTGTTCAATCTTCTGGTGAACAAGTAGAGCCTTTCAGAGATGAGACTCTTATGGTAGACGTATGTTGGTCCAGTGGACCTTCTAAGTTGTGTACCTCGTCCCTCCGTTATCTCTTCTTCCAGTAATAGCAAGAAGGAGGCGCTCTCCTGCTGATAGCTCGTGCGTGGGTCAGACGGCACTATTACTCAGATCTTTGGAGTGTTTCAGTTAACACTCCGAAGCTGTTACCTCTACGACCAGACCTGTTGTCTCAGGATCCTGGCTGATACCCAGACCTGGGTTGTCTGTCCTTGCCGGTGTGGCGGTGGAGACTGCCCTCTTAAGGTCTAGGAGTTTTTCCAGCTTTATAGTTAACAGGGCCTATGTCCATGCTAAGAGCTCGGAAGATTTTATCTGCAAGAATTTACCATCAGGTATGGCATACTTTCTTTCAGTTGTGTCGCCCTACAGGCTCTGCTCCTCGGGTATTCCGGATATCCAGAGTGTTGGCTTTCCTACAGGTGGGCTTAGATAACGGTCTTCGCCTTGCTTACCTGACGGTGCAGGTTTCTGCCCTGTTGGTTTCATCGTAGGATTGCTACTCTGATGTCCGCACCTTTGTGCAGGGTATACATTATATTCAGCATCCCTTTGTTCCTCCTGTGGCTCCTTGGGATTTGGCTGTGGTCTTTAGGGCTCTCTGAGGACCGCCATTTCATCCACTGGGCTCAGTGGACTTCAAATGGCTTATGGCTAGGAATGTATTCCTTATGGCCATTGATTTGGCCGGTAGAATCTCAGAATGGGGGGCTCTGTCATGTAGACCTCCCTCTTTCTCATCTTTCCTAGGAACAGGGCAGTGCTTCGCACTTGCCCTGGTTTTGTGCCTACGGTGGTGTCTAGTTTCCACATCAATGAGGAAATTATAGTACCTGCCTTTACTTCCCCAGTCCTTTCTGCTGGTGAGGCCTCTTTGGATGTGGTACGGGCTCTAAGAATTTAAGTTGACCGTACCAGTCCATTTAAGAAATCAGACTCTCGGTTTTGTCCTTTCTGGTTTCCATAAAATGGGTTGGCCTGCCACTGCGCTAGCTTTGGCAGGATGGATTCACAGGTCTTCCTGTTCCATCCTCTTTTAAAGCTCTTCCACTAGGTCTGTGGTTCCTTCGTGGGCAGCTCGACGTGGCGCTTCAGCGGTTCAGCGGTGATTGGCAGCCACGTGGTCATCTGTCCATATTTTTGTAAGGTATTATGTTTTTGATACCTTCGCCTCTCAGGATGCTTCCTTCGGGCGGCGGATTCTCCTTACAGCACAGGAGCTTCCCCACCCTTAAAGGATACTGCTTTGGTACATCCCCAAGGTATCCTGTGGATACCCTATGGACCCTGAAGTAGAAAATATGAGATATGGTAAGAACTTACCTTTGTTATCTCTATTTCTACGAAGTCCATAGGGTTCCACAGGACTCCCGCCCTGTCGCACCTGTACTGCAGATGGGCTTTAATCTGGTCACCGGTTTCTCCATCTCCTTCTGGTGAGAAGGCGATTATTGTGTGTTCCAGACTTTCTTCTCTCTCTTTTTTGCTCCTGCTCCGGCCTATGGCTTGTTACAAAACTGAGTGGCCTGAGGCTCGGGGGCGGGGTACAGGACAGGGACCCCAGTGCATCCTGGGAGGCTGAGAACTTAACTCTGTGGTGCCTGGATGTCTGCCGCCATCGCCTATACCCCAAGGTATCCTGTGGAACCCTATGGACTTCGTAGAAATAGAGATAACAAAGGTAAGTTCTTACCATATCTCATATTATTCTTATTATTCTCTAATGCAAACGCAACTGAATCAATTACAAGCCAATTAGCAGTGTTATTAGCAACAACAAACGATTATTAGCTGCTTGCATTGTGTGGCACAAAATAGAAACATCAAACATAACATCAGTAACATTTGTTAGTATCGATTGTACTCTGGTGCTTGAGAGAGCACATACCCAACCTCAAGTTGTACGATCAGCCAGGCCTCTAACCTGCTCGCAGAGTGACGTTTTACTACTTCCAGCCTTCTATGTCGGTCGTAGCAGGAAATTTATGTACGCCCCTAAAACGCCCTGAAAACGGTGAGGAACGCCTGCGTTTTTAGACCACCACCCCCGTAAACACCCACAAACGGCCTTTCATGTCAATCAACTCCCGGAAGCCACTTCCTGCTCGTAAGCCGTACGATCAACAGCATTTTGGATTGGAAAGCCTCATACGCACATGCGCACAACTAACCGCACGCATGCGTGGTTTGGAAACATCGTATGCGTACGACCGAGCGGCCGCTTACGACCGACTCTGAATGAGGTCCTCTGTCCTCAAGGCACCCTAGCAGTCAAGGTTTTAAGGGTATCCATGCTTGACCACAGGCGGCTTAATTAGTACCTCAGTCAATTTGAATTAACCACCTGTGCTCAGTCATGTATATCTCTAAAACCTGAACTTTTGGGGTGCTTTGAGGATCGCGTTTGGGAGCCTCTGTACTAACTTATATTCATTCATTCATTCATTCACACATTTGTTCAACATAAAGGTATCTAGTATTTCACTCATTCAGAGGTGGTCGGAGGATGCAAGCGGTCGCTCAGAAACAGCTCTAACGACCGCTAGGGTGATGGTCGCGATGGTCATAGACCATCGCGGCTTACGACGAGACCCTAGGGTAGGGTTTCACTTGTCGTAAGCCCCGGAGAGCTTCTGGCTCTGTCAGAGCCGGAAGCTCTCCACTGACATCACTAGTGATGTCAGTGGGGCTTCCCCCAAACGGCAGGTGTTCCCATGGGAACGCCTCCATTTGGGCTGCCACCCCCCCGGCCCGCCTTCCAAACCAGGGCGAGCTGTCAATCAACATTGACAGCTTGCCCCCTTTGGAAAGAGACCTGCTACGACCGGCGCTGTCGGTCGTAGCGGGTCTTACGCATGCGCACTGGACAAACATCGAGGCGGCCGTGCGGTCGTAGACCGTACGGCCGCCTCTGAATGAAGCCCACTATCTGTAGTGCACTACTTTGTTGTACAGTGAGATATTCCTCTGTATTGTGTTGGAACAACCAGTTATTTATATAGCGCACACATATTCCGCAGCGCTTTACAAGAATATTTGGCCATTCACATCAGTCCCTGCCCCAGTGGAGCTTACAATCTATATTCCCTGTCACATGCGCACATACATACACACTAGGGTTAATTTGTGTTGGGAGCCAATTAACCGACCAGTATATATTTTTTTGGAGTGTGGGAGGAAACCGGAGTACCCGGAGGAAACTCACGCAAGCACAGGGAGAATATAGAAACTCCACACAGGTAGAGCCGTGGTGGGAATCGAACCCATGACCTCCGTGCTGTGAGGCAGTAATGCTAACCATTACACCATCTGTGCTGCCCCATACGATTATCCCGACAGTGGCATCCCGGCAGAGGAGGAAATCCCGATCGTCAAAGGTAAGTATTTACTAACCTAATTCTACCCCCTAACCCTAACCCTCCTTTAGGGGTGCCTAACCCTAACCTCCCCCCCAAGTGCCTAACCCTAATCCCCCCTTCCCCGCGGCCTAAACCTAAGTCCCGGGGGGTGGGGTGCCTGACCATAACCTCCCCCTGGGGGTGCCTAGTCCTAACCCCCCCTTCCCCTAGCCTACACCTAACCTCCCGGGGGGGGGGTGCCTAACCCTAAGTCTCCCCCAGGAACCCTAAACCTAACCCTCTGCCCTGCGCTGCTGTCCGCGCCCGGCTAACCCTTGATCGGTACGCTGGGTGTTAGGCTCCCAGCGTAGGTAAAATGACAGGCGTCGGGATATCGACGCCTGTCATTTAACCCCTTGCCGGTATTAGACAGTCGGGAAGCCGAAGGTCGGGATTCCGTCCATTGGCTTCCCGACTGCTTCCTGTTGTGTTGTACAGTCCAATATACCACTGTATGATGCAATTGTTTTGTACAGTCCAATATTCATCTGTGCCGTGTCATTGTATACTCATCTCTGTTATACTGTTGAGTGGTACAGATGTGCCCACATACATCTATCCTCCGTGCGCTACAAGTCGCACCACACATAACCCGGGAGCTCAGTGTGACTCGGTAGCGCCGAGCGTCTTTTCACGTGTCTTTTTACTTTCAAATGCGTCTGTTGATTAAAATGATATACAGCATACCTATGTTCTCTCAGCGAGTGCTGTGTATCTGCATGTGAAATGCTACGTTGCAGTGTCAGCGGCTGTAACACTAACGTAGCGTTTAACATGCAAATACACGCAGACGCACTGAGAACATAGGCATGCTGCATATCATTTTAATCAGCAGAAGCTGTTTGTGCTATCTGTTTGCATCATTGTGCGAATAAGACACATTTGAAGGTAAAAAGACACACGAAAAGATGCTCAGAGCTACTGAGTCACGCCATGGCATGGCGCGACTAGAAGGGCTGTTTAACACGCCAGGAGGCTAGATGTATGTGGACACATCTGTAGAGTCCAATACTCATCTGTACAGTGCTATTGTGTTGTACCGCTCAATAATCAATCTGTGCTGTTGTGTTGTACAGTCCAATACTTACTACACAATGGTGTAGTAAGTACAATTCTTATCCTTACCACACTATTACCTAATACAGTCCAATAATCATCTGTTCCATGCCCTTAATGTTGGCTTGTACTGTCCATTATTCCTTTTTTTCTTACTTTGCTACTATCTCTCTTTTTTTTCTCTCACGTTTCACTCTCACGCTTCTCTGTCTTGCTTGGTCTCTGAGTTTGGGTTAGCTGGTAGCTGGAGATAGTGCTGAGTCTCCGGTTCCAATTACAGTTCTGTGCTAGTAAGTGGGGCCCGGATCTGATTGTCTTTGGATGCGCGGGTCCGAGCTCTCCACCCCTAGTCTCAGTTCTGAGCTTTGAGTCCTTGATTCCAGTCTAGTTTCTATTTGGTTCTGAGTCTATACGTGTCTGTCTTCTGAGTTCCCAGTAATGCGTGCCAGCTTATACTTCCTGGGGTTCAGGTGCTGAGTTCGCAACGATCTGTTCCAGGTGCTCATCCCGGTGGATTCTAATGCCTAATTCCAGTCTACTCTCTGGTTCCAGGATCATACCTTATTCCCAGTGCTACTCTGGTCCTGGTCATCCTAGATGAGCAGAAGTTTCATTAAAGCACATTTTGTTTCAGCTTTCAACCAGCTTCGACAAGACCAAAGGGTCCCAACTCAGATCAGCAAATCCAGACGACCATGACACCTCTTTGATGTTACAGACATTTTAAAAAAACAGTACCCTACTTGCCAAAATGTGCCCCTACAATCGTGGGGCCCTGAGCAGCTGCCCAGTGTGCCCATACATTAAAGATAACACCGGCTGTCACACAGAGCAGATGCTGGCTGCTGCACACGCTGTGCATGTCACTGTGCTGGCCCGTCTTTCTATGCATGGAGGACTTAACTTGCACATGCATGGTTTGTGTTTTTAAATTTTACTTCTACAGTATGCTACTGTAATTATTTTGTATTTGTTTAGTAGGGAGCGCAGGCTTTTAGGTTGCTAAGTGAGTGGAAGTTTTTTTAAAACAAGAATCGCTGGTAGGCGTGCTCAGCCCCTTTTCAGTACAACGTGCACACGTGCCTACCAAGGTGATGACATAACTTTAATCAGTACTTGATTTATTATATACAGTAGACTATCCTTAGCATCAGCTTTTTATTTTCATCTCTTCCTCACCTTTGTTTGGCCTATGCATCCCTGCGCCTAACCCTAACCATCAGCATCCTCAGACTGTCGTCATTTCACATGGCGAAAGCTCCACTGTCAACATTGGGAACATGACAACATTCAACAGGATGTGAACATGTAACTTGCCATAGTTTGAACCATGCTGACCGACATTGTGGTGTTGACTTTATGCATGTCGACATGGGTACTGACGTCCTTGTGACCGGATACCATTTGGGTTTATGATAACATCATGTAGTGACCCTGACAGAATAGCTGATGTAGTTTAAATGATAATAGCATGGATGAGCATATGGTATTCTCTCAGTGACCAGCCTAGCACTTTACACATTCTTATAATGATGTCTTCATAATCCCTAATAGCAGAAATTACAGACCAGTTACTGCATTTAAGTGGTATAGAAGCAATTATCCTTAGCATTAAATATTTAAAAGTCTCCTGTTATTGACTTAGCAAATCTTTATTACCTGTTTTTTTTCCCCAGACCTTTTGCTCAACCTATTTAAGATCACATTTGATTAAAGATAAAAATGTATTACCTAAGAACTCATTAATTTGCAGCTAAAGCTTATTAAAAGCTTGTTGCGCCTTAACAACACATGGCATGAGACACTTCAGATAATCATTTGCGTTTTAATGTAAATATAGAAAAATTTAAATACCTTTCAACTTTAGAAGCTCATCGAAGAACTAATTTCAGCTATAGGACTTAGTGAGATTTGCAGATTTATGTAAAACGCTGGTATAGGTATACTTTTTTGCTACTACCTTTTTTTTATGTATTTTTTTTGTAATTGTCCCACTTAAAAAAACCCCAAAAGGTTCCCTATCCGGGAGGTTCTTATATCATACAGATAATATCCGGGAGGGAGGTGCTTATATCACACAGATAATATCCGGGAGGGGCTTATATCACACAGATAAAATCCAGGAGGTGCTCATATGACACAGATAATATCCGGGAGGTGCTCATATCACACAGATAATATCCGGGAGGTGCTCATATCACACAGATAATATCCGGGAGGGGCTTATATCATACAGATAATATCCGGGAGGGGCTTATATCACACATATAATATCCGGGAGGGGCTTATATCATACAGATAATATCCTGGAGGTGCTTATATCATACAGATAATATCCGGTAGGTGATTATATCATACAGATAATATCCGGGAGGTGCTTATATCATACAGATAATATCCGACAGGTGCTTATATCATACAGATAATATCCGGGAGGTGCTTATATCATACAGAATATATCCGGGAGGTGGTTATATCACACAGATAATATCCGGGAGGTGCTTATATCACACAGATAATATCCGGGAGGTGCTTATATCACACAGAATATAACCGGGAGATGCTTATATCACACAGATAATATCCGGGAGGTGCTTATATCACACAGATAATATCCGGGAGGTGCTTATATCATACAGATAATATCCGGGAGGGAGGTGCTTATATCACACAGATAATATCCGGGAGGGGCTTATATCACACAGATAATATCCTGGAGGTGCTCATATCACACAGATAATATCCGGTAGATGCTCATATCACACAGATAATATCCGGGAGGTGCTCATTTCACACAGATAATATCCGGGAGGTGCTCATATCACACAGATAATATCGGGAGCTGCTCATATCACACAGATAATATCCGGGAGGGGCTTATATCACACAGATAATATCCGGGAGGGGCTTATATCACACATATAATATCCGGAAGGTGCTTATATCATACAGATAATATCCTGGAGGTGCTTATATCATACAGATAATATCCGGGAGGTGCTTATATCATACAGATAATATCCGGGAGGTGCTTATATCATACAGAATATATCCGGGAGGTGCTTATATCATACAGATAATATCCGGGAGGTGCTTATATCACACAGATAATAGCCGGGAGGTGCTTATATCACACAGATAATAGCCGGGAGGTGCTTATATCACACAGATAATATCCCGGAGGTGCTTATATCACACAGATAATATCCGGGAGGTGCTTATATCACACAGAATATAACCGGGAGGTGCTTATATCACACAGATAATATCTGGGAGGTGCTTATATCACACAGATAATATCCGGGAGGTGCTTATATCACAAAGATAATATCCGGGAGGTTCTTATATCATACAGATAATATCCGGGAGGGAGGTGCTTATATCACACAGATAATATCCGGGAGGGGCTAATATCACACAGATAATATCCAGGAGGTGCTCATATCACACAGATAATATCCGGGAGGAGCTCATATCACACAGATAATATTCGGGAGGTACTTATATCACACAGATAATATCCGGGAGGGGCTTATATCACACAGATAATATCCGGGAGGGGCTTATATCACACATATAATATCCGGGAGGTGCTTATATAGATAATATCCTGGAGGTGCTTATATCATACAGATAATATCCGGGAGGTGATTATATCATACAGATAATATCCGGGAGGTGCTTATATCATACAGATAATATCCGACAGGTGCTTATATCATACAGATGATATCCGGGAGGTGCTTATATCATACAGAATATATCCGGGAGGTGCTTATATCACACAGATAATATCCGGGAGGTGCTTATATCACACAGATAATATCCGGGAGGTGCTTATATCACACAGATAATATCCGACAGGTGCTTGTATCATACAGATAATATCCGGGAGGTGCTTATATCACACAGAATATATCCAGGAGGTGGTTATATCACACAGATAATATCCGGGAGGTGCTTATATCACACAGATAATATCCGGGAGGTGCTTATATCACACAGAATATAACCGGGAGGTGCTTATATCACACAGATAATATCCGGGAGGTGCTTATATCACACAGATAATATCCGGGAGGTGCTTATATCACACAGAATATAACCGGGAGGTGCTTATATCACACAGATAATATCTGGGAGGTGCTTATATCACACAGATAATATCCGGGAGGTGCTTATATCACACAGATAATATCCGGGAGGTGCTTATATCACACAGATAATATCCGGGAGGTGCTTATATCATACAGATAATATCCGACAGGTGCTTGTATCATACAGATAATATCCGGGAGGTGCTTATATCACACAGAATATATCCAGGAGGTGGTTATATCACACAGATAATATCCGGGAGGTGCTTATATCACACAGATAATATCCGGGAGGTGCTTATATCACACAGAATATAACCGGGAGGTGCTTATATCACACAGATAATATCCGGGAGGTGCTTATATCACACAGATAATATCCGGGAGGTGCTTATATCACACAGAATATAACCGGGAGGTGCTTATATCACACAGATAATATCTGGGAGGTGCTTATATCACACAGATAATATCCGGGAGGTGCTTATATCACACAGATAATATCCGGGAGGTTCTTATATCATACAGATAATATCCGGGAGGGAGGTGCTTATATCACACAGATTATATCAGGGAAGGGCTAATATCACACAGATAATATCCAGGAGGTGCTCATATCACACAGATAATCTCCGGGAGGTGCTCATATCACACAGATAATATCCGGGAGGTACTTATATCACACAGATAATATCCGGGAGGGGCTTATATCACACAGATAATATCCGGGAGGTGCTTATATCACACATATAATATCCGGGAGGTGCTTATATCATATAGATAATATCCTGGAGGTGCTTATATCATACAGATAATATCCGGGAGGTGATTATATCATACAGATAATATCCGGGAGGTGCTTATATCATACAGATAATATCCGACAGGTACTTATATCATACAGAAAATATCCGGGAGGTGCTTATATCATACAGAATATATATCCGGGAGGTGCTTATATCTTTCAGATAATATCCGGGAGGTGCTTATATCATACAGATAATATCCGGGAGGTGCTTATATCACACAGATAATATCCGGGAGGTGCTTATATCACACAGATAATATCCGGGAGGTGCTTATATCACACAGATAATAGCCGGGAGGTGCTTATATCACACAGATAATAGCCGGGAGGTGCTTATATCACACAGATAATATCCGGGAGGTGCTTATATCACACAGATAATATCCGGGAGGTGCTTATATCACACAGAATATAACCGGGAGGTGCTTATATCACACAGATAATATCTGGGAGGTGCTTATATCACACAGATAATATCCGGGAGGTGCTTATATCACACAGATAATATCCGGGAGGTTCTTATATCATACAGATAATATCCGGGAGGGAGGTGCTTATATCACACAGATTATATCAGGGAGGGGCTAATATCACACAGATAATATCCAGGAGGTGCTCATATCACACAGATAATATCCGGGAGGTGCTCATATCACACAGATAATATCCGGGAGGTACTTATATCACACAGATAATATCCGGGAGGGGCTTATATCACACAGATAATATCCGGGAGGTGCTTATATCACACATATAATATCCGGGAGGTGCTTATATCATATAGATAATATCCTGGAGGTGCTTATATCATACAGATAATATCCGGGAGGTGATTATATCATACAGATAATATCCGGGAGGTGCTTATATCATACAGATAATATCCGACAGGTGCTTATTTCATACAGATGATATCCGGGAGGTGCTTATATCATACAGAATATATCCGGGAGGTGCTTATATCACACAGATAATATCCGGGAGGTGCTTATATCACACAGATAATATCCGGGAGGTGCTTATATCACACAGAATATAACCGGGAGGTGCTTATATCACACAGATAATATCCGGGAGGTGCTTATATCACACAGATAATATCCGGGAGGTTCTTATATCATACAGATAATATCCGGGAGGGAGGTGCTTATATCACACAGATAATATCCGGGAGGGGCTTATATCACACAGATAAAATCCAGGAGGTGCTCATATGACACAGATAATATCCGGGAGGTGCTCATATCACACAGATAATATCCGGGAGGTGCTCATATCACACAGATAATATCCGGGAGGGGCTTATATCATACAGATAATATCCGGGAGGGGCTTATATCACACATATAATATCCGGGAGGGGCTTATATCATATAGATAATATCCTGGAGGTGCTTATATCATACAGATAATATCCGGTAGGTGATTATATCATACAGATAATATCCGGGAGGTGCTTATATCATACAGATAATATCCGACAGGTGCTTATATCATACAGATAATATCCGGGAGGTGCTTATATCATACAGAATATATCCGGGAGGTGGTTATATCACACAGATAATATCCGGGAGGTGCTTATATCACACAGAATATAACCGGGAGGTGCTTATATCACACAGATAATATCCGGGAGGTGCTTATATCACACAGATAATATCCGGGAGGTGCTTATATCATACAGAATATAACCGGGAGGTGCTTATATCACACAGATAATATCCGGGAGGTGCTTATATCACACAGATAATATCCGGGAGGTGCTTATATCACACAGAATATAACCGGGAGGTGCTTATATCACACAGATAATATCCGGGAGGTGCTTATATCACACAGATAATATCCGGGAGGTGCTTATATCATACAGATAATATCCGGGAGGGAGGTGCTTATATCACACAGATAATATCCGGGAGGGGCTTATATCACACAGATAATATCCTGGAGGTGCTCATATCACACAGATAATATCCGGTAGATGCTCATATCACACAGATAATATCCGGGAGGTGCTCATTTCACACAGATAATATCCGGGAGGTGCTCATATCACACAGATAATATCGGGAGCTGCTCATATCACACAGATAATATCCGGGAGGGGCTTATATCACACAGATAATATCCGGGAGGGGCTTATATCACACATATAATATCCGGAAGGTGCTTATATCATACAGATAATATCCTGGAGGTGCTTATATCATACAGATAATATCCGGGAGGTGCTTATATCATACAGATAATATCCGGGAGGTGCTTATATCATACAGAATATATCCGGGAGGTGCTTATATCATACAGATAATATCCGGGAGGTGCTTATATCACACAGATAATAGCCGGGAGGTGCTTATATCACACAGATAATAGCCGGGAGGTGCTTATATCACACAGATAATATCCCGGAGGTGCTTATTTCACACAGATAATATCCGGGAGGTGCTTATATCACACAGAATATAACCGGGAGGTGCTTATATCACACAGATAATATCTGGGAGGTGCTTATATCACACAGATAATATCCGGGAGGTGCTTATATCACAAAGATAATATCCGGGAGGTTCTTATATCATACAGATAATATCCGGGAGGGAGGTGCTTATATCACACAGATAATATCCGGGAGGGGCTAATATCACACAGATAATATCCAGGAGGTGCTCATATCACACAGATAATATCCGGGAGGAGCTCATATCACACAGATAATATTCGGGAGGTACTTATATCACACAGATAATATCCGGGAGGGGCTTATATCACACAGATAATATCCGGGAGGGGCTTATATCACACATATAATATCCGGGAGGTGCTTATATCATATAGATAATATCCTGGAGGTGCTTATATCATACAGATAATATCCGGGAGGTGATTATATCATACAGATAATATCCGGGAGGTGCTTATATCATACAGATAATATCCGACAGGTGCTTATATCATACAGATGATATCCGGAAGGTGCTTATATCATACAGAATATATCCGGGAGGTGCTTATATCACACAGATAATATCCGGGAGGTGCTTATATCACACAGATAATATCCGGGAGGTGCTTATATCATACAGATAATATCCGACAGGTGCTTGTATCATACAGATAATATCCGGGAGGTGCTTATATCACACAGAATATATCCAGGAGGTGGTTATATCACACAGATAATATCCGGGAGGTGCTTATATCACACAGATAATATCCGGGAGGTGCTTATATCACACAGAATATAACCGGGAGGTGCTTATATCACACAGATAATATCCGGGAGGTGCTTATATCACACAGATAATATACGGGAGGTGCTTATATCATACAGATAATATCCGGGAGGGAGGTGCTTATATCACACAGATAATATCCGGGAGGGGCTTATATCACACAGATAATATCCTGGAGGTGCTCATATCACACAGATAATATCCGGGAGATGCTCATATCACACAGATAATATCCGGGAGTTGCTCATTTCACACAGATAATATCCGGGAGGTGCTCATATCACACAAATAATATCCAGGAGGTGCTCATATCACACAGATAATATCCGGGAGGGGCTTATATCACACAGATAATATCCGGGAGGGGCTTATATCACACAGATAATATCCTGGAGGGGCTTATATCATACAGATAATATCCGGGAGGTGCTTATATCATACAGATAATATCCGGGAGGTGCTTATATCATACAGAATATATCCGGGAGGTGCTTATATCATACAGAATATATCCGGGAGGTGCTTATATCACACAGATAATATCCGGGAGGTGCTTATATCACACAGATAATAGCCGGGAGGTGCATATATCACACAGATAATAGCCGGGAGGTGCTTATATCACACAGATAATATCCGGGAGGTGCTTATATTACACAGATAATATCCGGGAGGTGCTTATATCACACAGAATATAACCGGGAGGTGCTTATATCACACAGATAATATCTGGGAGGTGCTTATATCACACAGATAATATCCGGGAGGTGCTTATATCACACAGATAATATCCGGGAGGTTCTTCTATCATACAGATAATATCCGGGAGGGAGGTGCTTATATCACACAGATAATATCCAGGAGGTGCTCATATCACACAGATAATATCCGGGAGGTGCTCATATCACACAGATAATATTCGGGAGGTACTTATATCACACAGATAATATCCGGGAGGGGCTTATATCACACAGATAATATCCGGGAGGGGCTTATATCACACATATAATATCCGGGAGGTGCTTATATCATATAGATAATATCCTGGAGGTGCTTATATCATACAGATAATATCCGGGAGGTGATTATATCATACAGATAATATCCGGGAGGTGCTTATATCATACAGATAATATCCGACAGGTGCTTATATCATACAGATGATATCCGGGAGGTGCTTATATCATACAGAATATATCCGCGAGGTGCTTATATCATACAGATAATATCCGGGAGGTGCTTATATCACACAGATAATATCCGGGAGGTGCTTATATCACACAGAATATAACCGGGAGGTGCTTATATCACACAGAATATAACCGGGAGGTGCTTATATCACACAGATAATATCCGGGAGGTGCTTATATCATACAGATAATATCCGGGAGGGAGGTGCTTATATCACACAGATAATATCCGGGAGGGGCTTATATCACACAGATAATATCCGGGAGGTGCTCATATCACACATAATATCCGGGAGGAGCTCATATCACACAGATAATATCCGGGAGGTGCTCATTTCACACAGATAATATCCGGGAGGTGCTCATATCACACAGATAATATCCGGGAGGTGCTCATATCACACAGATAATATCCGGGAGGGGCTTATATCATACAGATAATATCCGACAGGTGCTTATATCATACAGATAATATCCGGGAGGTGCTTATATCATACAGATAATATCCGACAGGTGCTTATATCATACAGATAATATCCGGGAGGTGCTTATATCATACAGATAATATCCGGGAGGGAGGTGCTTATATCACACAGATAATATCCGGGAGGGGCTTATATCACACAGATAATATCCTGGAGGTGCTCATATCACACAGATAATATCCGGTAGATGCTCATATCACACAGATAATATCCGGGAGGTGCTCATTTCACACAGATAATATCCGGGAGGTGCTCATATCACACAGATAATATCGGGAGCTGCTCATATCACACAGATAATATCCGGGAGGGGCTTATATCACACAGATAATATCCGGGAGGGGCTTATATCACACATATAATATCCGGAAGGTGCTTATATCATACAGATAATATCCTGGAGGTGCTTATATCATACAGATAATATCCGGGAGGTGCTTATATCATACAGATAATATCCGGGAGGTGCTTATATCATACAGAATATATCCGGGAGGTGCTTATATCATACAGATAATATCCGGGAGGTGCTTATATCACACAGATAATAGCCGGGAGGTGCTTATATCACACAGATAATAGCCGGGAGGTGCTTATATCACACAGATAATATCCGGGAGGGGCTTATATCACACAGATAATATCGGGGAGGTGCTTATATCATACAGATAATATCCGGGAGGGGCTTATATCACACAGATAATATCCGGGAGGGGCTTATATCATACAGATAATATCCGGGAGGTGCTTATATCATACAGATAATATCCGACAGGTGCTTATATCATACAGATAATTTCCGGGAGGTGCTTATATCATACAGAATATATCCAGGAGGTGCTTATATCATACATATAATATCCGGGAGGTGCTTATATCACACAGATAATATCCGGGAGGTGCTCATATCACACAGATAATATCGGGAGCTGCTCATATCACACAGATAATATCCGGGAGGTGCTCATATCACACAGATAATATCCGGGAGGGGCTTATATCATACAGATAATATCCGGGAGGGGCTTATATCACACATATAATATCCGGGAGGGGCTTATATCATACAGATAATATCCTGGAGGTGCTTATATCATACAGATAATATCCGGTAGGTGATTATATCATACAGATAATATCCGGGAGGTGCTTATATCATACAGATAATATCCGACAGGTGCTTATATCATACAGATAATATCCGGGAGGTGCTTATATCATACAGAATATATCCGGGAGGTGGTTATATCACACAGATAATATCCGGGAGGTGCTTATATCACACAGATAATATCCGGGAGGTGCTTATATCACACAGAATATAACCGGGAGATGCTTATATCACACAGATAATATCCGGGAGGTGCTTATATCACACAGATAATATCCGGGAGGTGCTTATATCATACAGATAATATCCGGGAGGGAGGTGCTTATATCACACAGATAATATCCGGGAGGGGCTTATATCACACAGATAATATCCTGGAGGTGCTCATATCACACAGATAATATCCGGTAGATGCTCATATCACACAGATAATATCCGGGAGGTGCTCATTTCACACAGATAATATCCGGGAGGTGCTCATATCACACAGATAATATCGGGAGCTGCTCATATCACACAGATAATATCCGGGAGGGGCTTATATCACACAGATAATATCCGGGAGGGGCTTATATCACACATATAATATCCGGAAGGTGCTTATATCATACAGATAATATCCTGGAGGTGCTTATATCATACAGATAATATCCGGGAGGTGCTTATATCATACAGATAATATCCGGGAGGTGCTTATATCATACAGAATATATCCGGGAGGTGCTTATATCACACAGATAATATCCGGGAGGTGCTTATATCACACAGATAATAGCCGGGAGGTGCTTATATCACACAGATAATAGCCGGGAGGTGCTTATATCACACAGATAATATCCCGGAGGTGCTTATATCACACAGATAATATCCGGGAGGTGCTTATATCACACAGAATATAACCGGGAGGTGCTTATATCACACAGATAATATCTGGGAGGTGCTTATATCACACAGATAATATCCGGGAGGTGCTTATATCACAAAGATAATATCCGGGAGGTTCTTATATCATACAGATAATATCCGGGAGGGAGGTGCTTATATCACACAGATAATATCCGGGAGGGGCTAATATCACACAGATAATATCCAGGAGGTGCTCATATCACACAGATAATATCCGGGAGGAGCTCATATCACACAGATAATATTCGGGAGGTACTTATATCACACAGATAATATCCGGGAGGGGCTTATATCACACAGATAATATCCGGGAGGGGCTTATATCACACATATAATATCCGGGAGGTGCTTATATAGATAATATCCTGGAGGTGCTTATATCATACAGATAATATCCGGGAGGTGATTATATCATACAGATAATATCCGGGAGGTGCTTATATCATACAGATAATATCCGACAGGTGCTTATATCATACAGATGATATCCGGGAGGTGCTTATATCATACAGAATATATCCGGGAGGTGCTTATATCACACAGATAATATCCGGGAGGTGCTTATATCACACAGATAATATCCGGGAGGTGCTTATATCACACAGATAATATCCGACAGGTGCTTGTATCATACAGATAATATCCGGGAGGTGCTTATATCACACAGAATATATCCAGGAGGTGGTTATATCACACAGATAATATCCGGGAGGTGCTTATATCACACAGATAATATCCGGGAGGTGCTTATATCACACAGAATATAACCGGGAGGTGCTTATATCACACAGATAATATCCGGGAGGTGCTTATATCACACAGATAATATCCGGGAGGTGCTTATATCACACAGAATATAACCGGGAGGTGCTTATATCACACAGATAATATCTGGGAGGTGCTTATATCACACAGATAATATCCGGGAGGTGCTTATATCACACAGATAATATCCGGGAGGTGCTTATATCACACAGATAATATCCGGGAGGTGCTTATATCATACAGATAATATCCGACAGGTGCTTGTATCATACAGATAATATCCGGGAGGTGCTTATATCACACAGAATATATCCAGGAGGTGGTTATATCACACAGATAATATCCGGGAGGTGCTTATATCACACAGATAATATCCGGGAGGTGCTTATATCACACAGAATATAACCGGGAGGTGCTTATATCACACAGATAATATCCGGGAGGTGCTTATATCACACAGATAATATCCGGGAGGTGCTTATATCACACAGAATATAACCGGGAGGTGCTTATATCACACAGATAATATCTGGGAGGTGCTTATATCACACAGATAATATCCGGGAGGTGCTTATATCACACAGATAATATCCGGGAGGTTCTTATATCATACAGATAATATCCGGGAGGGAGGTGCTTATATCACACAGATTATATCAGGGAAGGGCTAATATCACACAGATAATATCCAGGAGGTGCTCATATCACACAGATAATCTCCGGGAGGTGCTCATATCACACAGATAATATCCGGGAGGTACTTATATCACACAGATAATATCCGGGAGGGGCTTATATCACACAGATAATATCCGGGAGGTGCTTATATCACACATATAATATCCGGGAGGTGCTTATATCATATAGATAATATCCTGGAGGTGCTTATATCATACAGATAATATCCGGGAGGTGATTATATCATACAGATAATATCCGGGAGGTGCTTATATCATACAGATAATATCCGACAGGTACTTATATCATACAGAAAATATCCGGGAGGTGCTTATATCATACAGAATATATATCCGGGAGGTGCTTATATCTTTCAGATAATATCCGGGAGGTGCTTATATCATACAGATAATATCCGGGAAGTGCTTATATCATACAGAATATATCCAGGAGGTGCTTATATCACACAGATAATATCCGGGAGGTGCTTATATCACACAGATAATAGCCGGGAGGTGCTTATATCACACAGATAATAGCCGGGAGGTGCTTATATCACACAGATAATATCCGGGAGGTGCTTATATCACACAGATAATATCCGGGAGGTGCTTATATCACACAGAATATAACCGGGAGGTGCTTATATCACACCGATAATATCTGGGAGGTGCTTATATCACACCGATAATATCCGGGAGGTGCTTATATCACACAGATAATATCCGGGAGGTTCTTATATCATACAGATAATATCCGGGAGGGAGGTGCTTATATCACACAGATTATATCAGGGAGGGGCTAATATCACACAGATAATATCCAGGAGGTGCTCATATCACACAGATAATATCCGGGAGGTGCTCATATCACACAGATAATATCCGGGAGGTACTTATATCACACAGATAATATCCGGGAGGGGCTTATATCACACAGATAATATCCGGGAGGTGCTTATATCACACATATAATATCCGGGAGGTGCTTATATCATATAGATAATATCCTGGAGGTGCTTATATCATACAGATAATATCCGGGAGGTGATTATATCATACAGATAATATCCGGGAGGTGCTTATATCATACAGATAATATCCGACAGGTGCTTATTTCATACAGATGATATCCGGGAGGTGCTTATATCATACAGAATATATCCGGGAGGTGCTTATATCACACAGATAATATCCGGGAGGTGCTTATATCACACAGATAATATCCGGGAGGTGCTTATATCACACAGAATATAACCGGGAGGTGCTTATATCACACAGATAATATCCGGGAGGTGCTTATATCACACAGATAATATCCGGGAGGTTCTTATATCATACAGATAATATCCGGGAGGGAGGTGCTTATATCACACAGATAATATCCGGGAGGGGCTTATATCACACAGATAAAATCCAGGAGGTGCTCATATGACACAGATAATATCCGGGAGGTGCTCATATCACACAGATAATATCCGGGAGGTGCTCATATCACACAGATAATATCCGGGAGGGGCTTATATCATACAGATAATATCCGGGAGGGGCTTATATCACACATATAATATCCGGGAGGGGCTTATATCATATAGATAATATCCTGGAGGTGCTTATATCATACAGATAATATCCGGTAGGTGATTATATCATACAGATAATATCCGGGAGGTGCTTATATCATACAGATAATATCCGACAGGTGCTTATATCATACAGATAATATCCGGGAGGTGCTTATATCATACAGAATATATCCGGGAGGTGGTTATATCACACAGATAATATCCGGGAGGTGCTTATATCACACAGAATATAACCGGGAGGTGCTTATATCACACAGATAATATCCGGGAGGTGCTTATATCACACAGATAATATCCGGGAGGTGCTTATATCATACAGAATATAACCGGGAGGTGCTTATATCACACAGATAATATCCGGGAGGTGCTTATATCACACAGATAATATCCGGGAGGTGCTTATATCACACAGAATATAACCGGGAGGTGCTTATATCACACAGATAATATCCGGGAGGTGCTTATATCACACAGATAATATCCGGGAGGTGCTTATATCATACAGATAATATCCGGGAGGGAGGTGCTTATATCACACAGATAATATCCGGGAGGGGCTTATATCACACAGATAATATCCTGGAGGTGCTCATATCACACAGATAATATCCGGTAGATGCTCATATCACACAGATAATATCCGGGAGGTGCTCATTTCACACAGATAATATCCGGGAGGTGCTCATATCACACAGATAATATCGGGAGCTGCTCATATCACACAGATAATATCCGGGAGGGGCTTATATCACACAGATAATATCCGGGAGGGGCTTATATCACACATATAATATCCGGAAGGTGCTTATATCATACAGATAATATCCTGGAGGTGCTTATATCATACAGATAATATCCGGGAGGTGCTTATATCATACAGATAATATCCGGGAGGTGCTTATATCATACAGAATATATCCGGGAGGTGCTTATATCATACAGATAATATCCGGGAGGTGCTTATATCACACAGATAATAGCCGGGAGGTGCTTATATCACACAGATAATAGCCGGGAGGTGCTTATATCACACAGATAATATCCCGGAGGTGCTTATTTCACACAGATAATATCCGGGAGGTGCTTATATCACACAGAATATAACCGGGAGGTGCTTATATCACACAGATAATATCTGGGAGGTGCTTATATCACACAGATAATATCCGGGAGGTGCTTATATCACAAAGATAATATCCGGGAGGTTCTTATATCATACAGATAATATCCGGGAGGGAGGTGCTTATATCACACAGATAATATCCGGGAGGGGCTAATATCACACAGATAATATCCAGGAGGTGCTCATATCACACAGATAATATCCGGGAGGAGCTCATATCACACAGATAATATTCGGGAGGTACTTATATCACACAGATAATATCCGGGAGGGGCTTATATCACACAGATAATATCCGGGAGGGGCTTATATCACACATATAATATCCGGGAGGTGCTTATATCATATAGATAATATCCTGGAGGTGCTTATATCATACAGATAATATCCGGGAGGTGATTATATCATACAGATAATATCCGGGAGGTGCTTATATCATACAGATAATATCCGACAGGTGCTTATATCATACAGATGATATCCGGGAGGTGCTTATATCATACAGAATATATCCGGGAGGTGCTTATATCACACAGATAATATCCGGGAGGTGCTTATATCACACAGATAATATCCGGGAGGTGCTTATATCATACAGATAATATCCGACAGGTGCTTGTATCATACAGATAATATCCGGGAGGTGCTTATATCACACAGAATATATCCAGGAGGTGGTTATATCACACAGATAATATCCGGGAGGTGCTTATATCACACAGATAATATCCGGGAGGTGCTTATATCACACAGAATATAACCGGGAGGTGCTTATATCACACAGATAATATCCGGGAGGTGCTTATATCACACAGATAATATACGGGAGGTGCTTATATCATACAGATAATATCCGGGAGGGAGGTGCTTATATCACACAGATAATATCCGGGAGGGGCTTATATCACACAGATAATATCCTGGAGGTGCTCATATCACACAGATAATATCCGGGAGATGCTCATATCACACAGATAATATCCGGGAGTTGCTCATTTCACACAGATAATATCCGGGAGGTGCTCATATCACACAAATAATATCCAGGAGGTGCTCATATCACACAGATAATATCCGGGAGGGGCTTATATCACACAGATAATATCCGGGAGGGGCTTATATCACACAGATAATATCCTGGAGGGGCTTATATCATACAGATAATATCCGGGAGGTGCTTATATCATACAGATAATATCCGGGAGGTGCTTATATCATACAGAATATATCCGGGAGGTGCTTATATCATACAGAATATATCCGGGAGGTGCTTATATCACACAGATAATATCCGGGAGGTGCTTATATCACACAGATAATAGCCGGGAGGTGCATATATCACACAGATAATAGCCGGGAGGTGCTTATATCACACAGATAATATCCGGGAGGTGCTTATATTACACAGATAATATCCGGGAGGTGCTTATATCACACAGAATATAACCGGGAGGTGCTTATATCACACAGATAATATCTGGGAGGTGCTTATATCACACAGATAATATCCGGGAGGTGCTTATATCACACAGATAATATCCGGGAGGTTCTTCTATCATACAGATAATATCCGGGAGGGAGGTGCTTATATCACACAGATAATATCCAGGAGGTGCTCATATCACACAGATAATATCCGGGAGGTGCTCATATCACACAGATAATATTCGGGAGGTACTTATATCACACAGATAATATCCGGGAGGGGCTTATATCACACAGATAATATCCGGGAGGGGCTTATATCACACATATAATATCCGGGAGGTGCTTATATCATATAGATAATATCCTGGAGGTGCTTATATCATACAGATAATATCCGGGAGGTGATTATATCATACAGATAATATCCGGGAGGTGCTTATATCATACAGATAATATCCGACAGGTGCTTATATCATACAGATGATATCCGGGAGGTGCTTATATCATACAGAATATATCCGCGAGGTGCTTATATCATACAGATAATATCCGGGAGGTGCTTATATCACACAGATAATATCCGGGAGGTGCTTATATCACACAGAATATAACCGGGAGGTGCTTATATCACACAGAATATAACCGGGAGGTGCTTATATCACACAGATAATATCCGGGAGGTGCTTATATCATACAGATAATATCCGGGAGGGAGGTGCTTATATCACACAGATAATATCCGGGAGGGGCTTATATCACACAGATAATATCCGGGAGGTGCTCATATCACACATAATATCCGGGAGGAGCTCATATCACACAGATAATATCCGGGAGGTGCTCATTTCACACAGATAATATCCGGGAGGTGCTCATATCACACAGATAATATCCGGGAGGTGCTCATATCACACAGATAATATCCGGGAGGGGCTTATATCATACAGATAATATCCGACAGGTGCTTATATCATACAGATAATATCCGGGAGGTGCTTATATCATACAGATAATATCCGACAGGTGCTTATATCATACAGATAATATCCGGGAGGTGCTTATATCATACAGATAATATCCGGGAGGGAGGTGCTTATATCACACAGATAATATCCGGGAGGGGCTTATATCACACAGATAATATCCTGGAGGTGCTCATATCACACAGATAATATCCGGTAGATGCTCATATCACACAGATAATATCCGGGAGGTGCTCATTTCACACAGATAATATCCGGGAGGTGCTCATATCACACAGATAATATCGGGAGCTGCTCATATCACACAGATAATATCCGGGAGGGGCTTATATCACACAGATAATATCCGGGAGGGGCTTATATCACACATATAATATCCGGAAGGTGCTTATATCATACAGATAATATCCTGGAGGTGCTTATATCATACAGATAATATCCGGGAGGTGCTTATATCATACAGATAATATCCGGGAGGTGCTTATATCATACAGAATATATCCGGGAGGTGCTTATATCATACAGATAATATCCGGGAGGTGCTTATATCACACAGATAATAGCCGGGAGGTGCTTATATCACACAGATAATAGCCGGGAGGTGCTTATATCACACAGATAATATCCGGGAGGGGCTTATATCACACAGATAATATCGGGGAGGTGCTTATATCATACAGATAATATCCGGGAGGGGCTTATATCACACAGATAATATCCGGGAGGGGCTTATATCATACAGATAATATCCGGGAGGTGCTTATATCATACAGATAATATCCGACAGGTGCTTATATCATACAGATAATTTCCGGGAGGTGCTTATATCATACAGAATATATCCAGGAGGTGCTTATATCATACATATAATATCCGGGAGGTGCTTATATCACACAGACAATATCCGGGAGGTGCTTATATCACACAGACAATATCCGTGAGGTGCTTATATCATAAATAATATCCGGGAGGTGCTTATATCACACAGACAATATCCGGGAGGTGCTTATATCATATAGATAATATCCGGGAGGTCCTTATATCATACAGATAATATCCGGGAGGTTCTTATATCATACAGATAATATCCGGGAGGTTCTTATATCATACAGATAATATCCGGGAGGTGCTTATATCATACAGAATATATCCGGGAGGTGCTTATATCTGACAGATATTATCCGGGAGGTGCTTATATCATACAGATAATGGGCCTGATTCAGAGCCACTCGTAAGCGGCAGCTCGTTCGCTCCGAGCGATGTTTGCCCAAATGCGCATGCGCACGGATCGTTATACGCATGCGCGAACCAGTCAGTGCGGCCGAAATTCTTGTGCTCGCAAAATAGCGAATTCCTGATAATTTGAGTGACAGGATGAGGCGTATGTGGGTGGTAACAGGGGAAGGTGCTTGAAGACGGGGATTGGAGATCCGATCGCAGGCGTGCTTAAAGGTCAAAACGGGCGTTTTATGGGTGTGCATAATTAAAACAGCAGCGTCATTGACCACGTCACTGGGTTTTTTTAAGCCAGAACTGGTCGCAAAATTGTGGTTGCAAAAACCAACCACAAGAATAGCAAGCAGCTCATACCCTGTTCGATGTACTCGATTAATCTAATAAATAGCGGACATGACGTAGGATGCGAGCGGCCAGGGGGCGCAGTTTCCCAAAAAACGACCGCAAGTTTTGTTCGCTCGTTCAGACCAAGAGGCGTGAACAGACCGCAAACAGCGAATGGTTCACTTGAATAGCCACCCCTATTTTCTGGACGAGCGAGCGCAAATAGCGACCGGCTCTGAATCAGGCCCAATATCCGGGAGGTGATTATATCATACAGATAAAATCCGGGAGGTGCTTATATCATACAGATAATATCCGACAGGTGCTTATATCATACAGATAATATCCGGGAGGTGCGTATATCATACAGAATATATCCGGGAGGTGCTTATATCATACAGAGAATATTCGGGAGGTGATTATATCACACAGATAATATCCGGGAGGTGCTTATATCACACAGAATATAATCGGGAGGTGCTTATATCACACAGATAATATCTGGGAGGTGCTTATATCACACAGATAATATCCGGGAGGTGCTTATATCACACAGATAATATCCGGGAGGTTCTTATCTCATACAGATAATATCCGGGAGGGAGGTGCTTATATCACACAAATAATATCCGGGAGGGGCTTATATCACACAGATAATATCCAGGAGGTGCTCATATCACACAGATAATATCCGGGAGGTGCTCATATCACACAGATAATATCCGGGAGGTGCTCATTTCACACAGATAATATCCGGGAGGTGCTCATATCACACAGATAATATCCGGGAGGTGCTCATATCACACAGATAATATCCGGGAGGGGCTTATATCACACAGATAATATCCGGGAGGGGCTTATATCACACAGATAATATCCGGGAGGGGCTTATAGCATATAGATAATATCCTGGAGCTGCTTATATCATACAGATAATATCCGGGAGGTGATTATATCATACAGATAATATCCGGGAGGTGCTTATATCATACAGATAATATCCGATAGGTGCTTATATCATACAGATAATATCCGGGAGGTGCTTATATCATACAGAATATATCCGGGAGGTGCTTATATCATACAGATAATATCCGGGAGGTGCTTATATCACACAGATAATATCCGGGAGGTGCTTATATCACACAGATAATATCCGGGAGGTGCTTATATCATACAGATAATATCCGGGAGGGAGGTGCTTATATCACACAGATAATATCCGGGAGGGGCTTATATCACACAGATAATATCCGGGAGGTGCTCATTTCACACAGATAATATCCGGGAGGTGCTCATCACACAGATAATATCCGGGAGGTGCTCATATCACACAGAAAATATCCGGGAGGGGCTTATATCACACAGATAATATCGGGGAGGTGCTTATATCACACAGATAATATCCGGGAGGTGCTCATATCACACAGATAATATCGGGAGCTGCTCATATCACACAGATAATATCCGGGAGGTGCTTATATCATACAGAGAATATTCGGGAGGTGATTATATCACACAGATAATATCCGGGAGGTGCTTATATCACACAGAATATAATCGGGAGGTGCTTATATCACACAGATAATATCTGGGAGGTGCTTATATCACACAGATAATATCCGGGAGGTGCTTATATCACACAGATAATATCCGGGAGGTTCTTATCTCATACAGATAATATCCGGGAGGGAGGTGCTTATATCACACAAATAATATCCGGGAGGGGCTTATATCACACAGATAATATCCAGGAGGTGCTCATATCACACAGATAATATCCGGGAGGTGCTCATATCACACAGATAATATCCGGGAGGTGCTCATTTCACACAGATAATATCCGGGAGGTGCTCATATCACACAGATAATATCCGGGAGGTGCTCATATCACACAGATAATATCCGGGAGGGGCTTATATCACACAGATAATATCCGGGAGGGGCTTATATCACACAGATAATATCCGGGAGGGGCTTATAGCATATAGATAATATCCTGGAGCTGCTTATATCATACAGATAATATCCGGGAGGTGATTATATCATACAGATAATATCCGGGAGGTGCTTATATCATACAGATAATATCCGATAGGTGCTTATATCATACAGATAATATCCGGGAGGTGCTTATATCATACAGAATATATCCGGGAGGTGCTTATATCATACAGATAATATCCGGGAGGTGCTTATATCACACAGATAATATCCGGGAGGTGCTTATATCACACAGATAATATCCGGGAGGTGCTTATATCATACAGATAATATCCGGGAGGGAGGTGCTTATATCACACAGATAATATCCGGGAGGGGCTTATATCACACAGATAATATCCGGGAGGTGCTCATTTCACACAGATAATATCCGGGAGGTGCTCATATCACACAGATAATATCCGGGAGGTGCTCATATCACACAGAAAATATCCGGGAGGGGCTTATATCACACAGATAATATCGGGGAGGTGCTTATATCACACAGATAATATCCGGGAGGGGCTTATATCACACAGATAATATTCGGGAGGTGCTTATATCATACAGATAATATCCGACAGGTGCTTATATCATACAGATAATATCCGGGAGGTGCTTATATCATACAGAATATATATCCGGGAGGTGCTTATATCATACAGATAATTTCCGGGAGGTGCTTATATCATACAGAATATATCCAGGAGGTGCTTATATCATACATATAATATCCGGGAGGTGCTTATATCACACAGACAATATCCGGGAGGTGCTTATATCACACAGACAATATCCGGGAGGTGCTTATATCATAAATAATATCCGGGAGATGCTTATATCACACAGACAATATCCGGGAGTTGCTTATATCATATAGATAATATCCGGGAGGTCCTTATATCATACAGATAATATCCGGGAGGTTCTTATATCATACAGATAATATCCGGGAGGTTCTTATATCATACAGATAATATCCGGGAGGTGCTTATATCACACATATAATATCCGGGAGGGGCTTATATCACACATATAATATCCTGAAGGTGCTTATAGCATATAGATAATATCCTGGAGCTGCTTATATCATACAGATAATATCCGGGAGGTGATTATATCATACAGATAATATCCGGGAGGTGCTTATATCATACAGATAATATCCGATAGGTGCTTATATCATACAGATAATATCCGGGAGGTGCTTATATCATACAGAATATATCCGGGAGGTGCTTATATCATACAGATAATATCCGGGAGGTGCTTATATCACACAGATAATATCCGGGAGGTGCTTATATCACACAGATAATATCCGGGAGGTGCTTATATCATACAGATAATATCCGGGAGGGAGGTGCTTATATCACACAGATAATATCCGGGAGGGGCTTATATCATACAGATAATATCCGGGAGGTGCTCATTTCACACAGATAATATCCGGGAGGTGCTCATATCACACAGATAATATCCGGGAGGTGCTCATATCACACAGAAAATATCCGGGAGGGGCTTATATCACACAGATAATATCCGGGAGGGGCTTATATCACACATATAATATCCGGGAGGGGCTTATATCATACAGATAATATCCGGGAGGTGCTTATATCATACAGATAATATCCGACAGGTGCTTATATCATACAGATAATATCCGGGAGGTGCTTATATCATACAGAATATATCCGGGAGGTGCTTATATCACACAGATAATATCCGCGAGGTGCTTATATCACACAGATAATATCCGGGAGGTGCTTATATCACACAGATAATATCCGGGAGGTGCTTATATCACACAGATAATATCGGGGAGGTGCTTATATCATACAGATAATATCCGGGTGCACTTATATCACACAGATAATATCCGGGAGGTGCTTATATCATACAGATAATATCCGACAGGTGCTTATATCATACAGATAATATCCGGGAGGTGCTTATATCATACAGAATATATATCCGGGAGGTGCTTATATCATACAGATAATATCCGGGAGGTGCTTATATCACACAGATAATATCCGGGAGGTGCTTATATCACACAGATAATATCCGGGAGGTGCTTATATCACACAGATAATATCGGGGAGGTGCTTATATCACACAGATAATATCCGGGAGGGGCTTATATCACACAGATAATATCCGGGAGGTGCTTATATCATACAGATTATAATCGACAGGTGCTTATATCATACAGATAATATCCGGGAGGTGCTTATATCATACAGAATATATATCCGGGAGGTGCTTATATCATACAGATAATTTCCGGGAGGTGCTTATATCATACAGAATATATCCAGGAGGTGCTTATATCATACATATAATATCCGGGAGGTGCTTATATCACACAGACAATATCCGGGAGGTGCTTATATCACACAGACAATATCCGTGAGGTGCTTATATCATAAATAATATCCGGGAGATGCTTATATCACACAGACAATATCCGGGAGGTGCTTATATCATATAGATAATATCCGGGAGGTCCTTATATCATACAGATAATATCCGGGAGGTTCTTATATCATACAGATAATATCCGGGAGGTTCTTATATCATACAGATAATATCCGGGAGGTGCTTATATCATACAGAATATATATCCGGGAGGTGCATATATCAGACAGATAATATCCGGGAGGTGCTTATATCATACAGATAATGGGCCTGATTCAGAGCCACTCGTAAGCGGCAGCTCGTTCGCTCCGAGCGATGTTTGCCCAACTGCGCATGCGCACGGATCGTTATACGCATGCGCGAACCAGTCAGTGCGGCCGAAATTCTTGTGCTCGCAAAATAGCGAATGCCTGATAATTTGAGTGACAGGATGAGGCGTATGTGGGTGGTAACAGGGGAAGGTGCTTGAAGACGGGGAGTGGAGATCCGATCGCAGGCGTGCTTAAAGGTCAAAACGGGCGTTTTATGGGTGTGCATAATTAAAACAGCAGCGTCATTGACCACGTCACTGGGTTTTTTTAGAGCCAGAACTGGTCGCAAAATTGTGGTAGCAAAAACCAACCACAAGAATAGCGAGCAGCTCATACCCTGTTCGATGTACTCGATTAATCTAATAAATAGCGGACATGACGTAGGATGCGAGCGGCCAGGGGGCGTAGTTTCCCAAAAAACGACAACAAGTTTTGTTCGCTCGTTCAGACCTAGAGGCGTGAACAGACCGCAAACAGCGAGCGGTTCATTTGAATAGCCACCCCTATTTTCTGGACGAGCGAGCGCAAATAGCGACCGGCTCTGAATCAGGCCCAATATCCGGGAGGTGATTATATCATACAGATAAAATCCGGAAGGTGCTTATATCATACAGATAATATCCGACAGGTGCTTATATCATACAGATAATATCCGGGAGGTGCTTATATCATACAGAATATATCCGGGAGGTGCTTATATCACACAGATAATATCCGGGAGGTGATTATACTGTATCACACAGATAATATCCGGGAGGTGCTTATATCACACAGATAATATCCGGGAGGTGATTATATCACACAGAATATAACCGGGAGGTGCTTATATCACACAGATAATATCAGGGAGGTGCTTATATCACACAGAATATAACCGGGAGGTGCTTATATCACACAGATAATATCCGGGAGGTGCAAATATCACACAGATAATATCCGGGAGGTGCTTATATCACACAGATAGTATCCGGGAGGTTCTTATATCATACAGATAATATCTGGGAGGGAGGTGCTTATATCACACAGACAATATCCGGGAGGTGCTTATATCACACAGATAATATACGGGAGGTGCTTATATCACACAGAATATAACCGGGAGGTGCTTATATCACACAGATAATATCCGACAGGTGCTTATATCATACAGATAATATCCGACAGGTGCTTATATCATACAGATAATATCCGGGAGGTGCTTATATAACACAGATAATATCTGGCACAAGCTTATATCACACAGATAATATCCGGGAGGTGCTTATATCACACAGTTAATATCCGGGAGGTTCTTATATCATACAGATAATATCCGGGAGGGAGGTGCTTATATCACACAGATAATATCTGGGAGGGGCTTATATCACACAGATAATATCCAGGAGGTGCTCATATCACACAGATAATATCCGGGAGGCGCTCATATCACACAGATAATATCCGGGAGGTGCTCATTTCACACAGATAATATCCGGGAGGTGCTCATATCACACAGATAATATCCGGGAGGTGCTCCTATCACACAGATAATATCCGGGAGGGGCTTATATCATACAGATAATATCCGGGAGGGGCTTATATCACACATATAATATCCGGGAGGTGCTTATAGCATATAGATAATATCCTGGAAGTGCTTATATCATACAGATAATATCCGGGAGATGCTTATATCACACAGACAATATCCGGGAGGTGCTTATATCATATAGATAATATCCGGGAGGTCCTTATATCATACAGATAATATCCGGGAGGTTCTTATATCATACAGATAATATCCGGGAGGTTCTTATATCATACAGATAATATCCGGGAGGTGCTTATATCATACAGAATATATATCCGGGAGGTGCATATATCAGACAGATAATATCCGGGAGGTGCTTATATCATACAGATAATGGGCCTGATTCAGAGCCACTCGTAAGCGGCAGCTCGTTCGCTCCGAGCGATGTTTGCCCAACTGCGCATGCGCACGGATCGTTATACGCATGCGCGAACCAGTCAGTGCGGCCGAAATTCTTGTGCTCGCAAAATAGCGAATGCCTGATAATTTGAGTGACAGGATGAGGCGTATGTGGGTGGTAACAGGGGAAGGTGCTTGAAGACGGGGAGTGGAGATCCGATCGCAGGCGTGCTTAAAGGTCAAAACGGGCGTTTTATGGGTGTGCATAATTAAAACAGCAGCGTCATTGACCACGTCACTGGGTTTTTTTAAGCCAGAACTGGTCGCAAAATTGTGGTAGCAAAAACCAACCACAAGAATAGCGAGCAGCTCATACCCTGTTCGATGTACTCGATTAATCTAATAAATAGCGGACATGACGTAGGATGCGAGCGGCCAGGGGGCGTAGTTTCCCAAAAAACGACAACAAGTTTTGTTCGCTCGTTCAGACCTAGAGGCGTGAACAGACCGCAAACAGCGAGCGGTTCATTTGAATAGCCACCCCTATTTTCTGGACGAGCGAGCGAAAATAGCGACCGGCTCTGAATCAGGCCCAATATCCGGGAGGTGATTATATCATACAGATAAAATCCGGAAGGTGCTTATATCATACAGATAATATCCGACAGGTGCTTATATCATACAGATAATATCCGGGAGGTGCTTATATCATACAGAATATATCCGGGAGGTGCTTATATCACACAGATAATATCCGGGAGGTGATTATACTGTATCACACAGATAATATCCGGGAGGTGCTTATATCACACAGATAATATCCGGGAGGTGATTATATCACACAGAATATAACCGGGAGGTGCTTATATCACACAGATAATATCAGGGAGGTGCTTATATCACACAGAATATAACCGGGAGGTGCTTATATCACACAGATAATATCCGGGAGGTGCAAATATCACACAGATAATATCCGGGAGGTGCTTATATCACACAGATAGTATCCGGGAGGTTCTTATATCATACAGATAATATCTGGGAGGGAGGTGCTTATATCACACAGACAATATCCGGGAGGTGCTTATATCACACAGATAATATACGGGAGGTGCTTATATCACACAGAATATAACCGGGAGGTGCTTATATCACACAGATAATATCCGACAGGTGCTTATATCATACAGATAATATCCGACAGGTGCTTATATCATACAGATAATATCCGGGAGGTGCTTATATAACACAGATAATATCTGGCACAAGCTTATATCACACAGATAATATCCGGGAGGTGCTTATATCACACAGTTAATATCCGGGAGGTTCTTATATCATACAGATAATATCCGGGAGGGAGGTGCTTATATCACACAGATAATATCTGGGAGGGGCTTATATCACACAGATAATATCCAGGAGGTGCTCATATCATACAGAATATATATCCGGGAGGTGCTTATATCATACAGATAATTTCCGGGAGGTGCTTATATCATACAGAATATATCCAGGAGGTGCTTATATCATACATATAATATCCGGGAGGTGCTTATATCACACAGACAATATCCGGGAGGTGCTTATATCACACAGACAATATCCGTGAGGTGCTTATATCATAAATAATTTCCGGGAGGTGCTTATATCATACAGAATATATCCAGGAGGTGCTTATATCATACATATAATATCCGGGAGGTGCTTATATCACACAGACAATATCCGGGAGGTGCTTATATCACACAGACAATATCCGTGAGGTGCTTATATCATAAATAATATCCGGGAGATGCTTATATCACACAGACAATATCCGGGAGGTGCTTATATCATATAGATAATATCCGGGAGGTCCTTATATCATACAGATAATATCCGGGAGGTTCTTATATCATACAGATAATATCCGGGAGGTTCTTATATCATACAGATAATATCCGGGAGGTGCTTATATCATACAGAATATATATCCGGGAGGTGCATATATCAGACAGATAATATCCGGGAGGTGCTTATATCATACAGATAATGGGCCTGATTCAGAGCCACTCGTAAGCGGCAGCTCGTTCGCTCCGAGCGATGTTTGCCCAACTGCGCATGCGCACGGATCGTTATACGCATGCGCGAACCAGTCAGTGCGGCCGAAATTCTTGTGCTCGCAAAATAGCGAATGCCTGATAATTTGAGTGACAGGATGAGGCGTATGTGGGTGGTAACAGGGGAAGGTGCTTGAAGACGGGGAGTGGAGATCCGATCGCAGGCGTGCTTAAAGGTCAAAACGGGCGTTTTATGGGTGTGCATAATTAAAACAGCAGCGTCATTGACCACGTCACTGGGTTTTTTTAAGCCAGAACTGGTCGCAAAATTGTGGTAGCAAAAACCAACCACAAGAATAGCGAGCAGCTCATACCCTGTTCGATGTACTCGATTAATCTAATAAATAGCGGACATGACGTAGGATGCGAGCGGCCAGGGGGCGTAGTTTCCCAAAAAACGACAACAAGTTTTGTTCGCTCGTTCAGACCTAGAGGCGTGAACAGACCGCAAACAGCGAGCGGTTCATTTGAATAGCCACCCCTATTTTCTGGACGAGCGAGCGCAAATAGCGACCGGCTCTGAATCAGGCCCAATATCCGGGAGGTGATTATATCATACAGATAAAATCCGGAAGGTGCTTATATCATACAGATAATATCCGACAGGTGCTTATATCATACAGATAATATCCGGGAGGTGCTTATATCATACAGAATATATCCGGGAGGTGCTTATATCACACAGATAATATCCGGGAGGTGATTATACTGTATCACACAGATAATATCCGGGAGGTGCTTATATCACACAGATAATATCCGGGAGGTGATTATATCACACAGAATATAACCGGGAGGTGCTTATATCACACAGATAATATCAGGGAGGTGCTTATATCACACAGAATATAACCGGGAGGTGCTTATATCACACAGATAATATCCGGGAGGTGCAAATATCACACAGATAATATCCGGGAGGTGCTTATATCACACAGATAGTATCCGGGAGGTTCTTATATCATACAGATAATATCTGGGAGGGAGGTGCTTATATCACACAGACAATATCCGGGAGGTGCTTATATCACACAGATAATATACGGGAGGTGCTTATATCACACAGAATATAACCGGGAGGTGCTTATATCACACAGATAATATCCGACAGGTGCTTATATCATACAGATAATATCCGACAGGTGCTTATATCATACAGATAATATCCGGGAGGTGCTTATATAACACAGATAATATCTGGCACAAGCTTATATCACACAGATAATATCCGGGAGGTGCTCATATCACACAGATAATATCCGGGAGGTGCTCCTATCACACAGATAATATCCGGGAGGGGCTTATATCATACAGATAATATCCGGGAGGGGCTTATATCACACATATAATATCCGGGAGGTGCTTATAGCATATAGATAATATCCTGGAAGTGCTTATATCATACAGATAATATCCGGGAGATGCTTATATCACACAGACAATATCCGGGAGGTGCTTATATCATATAGATAATATCCGGGAGGTCCTTATATCATACAGATAATATCCGGGAGGTTCTTATATCATACAGATAATATCCGGGAGGTTCTTATATCATACAGATAATATCCGGGAGGTGCTTATATCATACAGAATATATATCCGGGAGGTGCATATATCAGACAGATAATATCCGGGAGGTGCTTATATCATACAGATAATGGGCCTGATTCAGAGCCACTCGTAAGCGGCAGCTCGTTCGCTCCGAGCGATGTTTGCCCAACTGCGCATGCGCACGGATCGTTATACGCATGCGCGAACCAGTCAGTGCGGCCGAAATTCTTGTGCTCGCAAAATAGCGAATGCCTGATAATTTGAGTGACAGGATGAGGCGTATGTGGGTGGTAACAGGGGAAGGTGCTTGAAGACGGGGAGTGGAGATCCGATCGCAGGCGTGCTTAAAGGTCAAAACGGGCGTTTTATGGGTGTGCATAATTAAAACAGCAGCGTCATTGACCACGTCACTGGGTTTTTTTAAGCCAGAACTGGTCGCAAAATTGTGGTAGCAAAAACCAACCACAAGAATAGCGAGCAGCTCATACCCTGTTCGATGTACTCGATTAATCTAATAAATAGCGGACATGACGTAGGATGCGAGCGGCCAGGGGGCGTAGTTTCCCAAAAAACGACAACAAGTTTTGTTCGCTCGTTCAGACCTAGAGGCGTGAACAGACCGCAAACAGCGAGCGGTTCATTTGAATAGCCACCCCTATTTTCTGGACGAGCGAGCGCAAATAGCGACCGGCTCTGAATCAGGCCCAATATCCGGGAGGTGATTATATCATACAGATAAAATCCGGAAGGTGCTTATATCATACAGATAATATCCGACAGGTGCTTATATCATACAGATAATATCCGGGAGGTGCTTATATCATACAGAATATATCCGGGAGGTGCTTATATCACACAGATAATATCCGGGAGGTGATTATACTGTATCACACAGATAATATCCGGGAGGTGCTTATATCACACAGATAATATCCGGGAGGTGATTATATCACACAGAATATAACCGGGAGGTGCTTATATCACACAGATAATATCAGGGAGGTGCTTATATCACACAGAATATAACCGGGAGGTGCTTATATCACACAGATAATATCCGGGAGGTGCAAATATCACACAGATAATATCCGGGAGGTGCTTATATCACACAGATAGTATCCGGGAGGTTCTTATATCATACAGATAATATCTGGGAGGGAGGTGCTTATATCACACAGACAATATCCGGGAGGTGCTTATATCACACAGATAATATACGGGAGGTGCTTATATCACACAGAATATAACCGGGAGGTGCTTATATCACACAGATAATATCCGACAGGTGCTTATATCATACAGATAATATCCGACAGGTGCTTATATCATACAGATAATATCCGGGAGGTGCTTATATAACACAGATAATATCTGGCACAAGCTTATATCACACAGATAATATCCGGGAGGTGCTTATATCACACAGTTAATATCCGGGAGGTTCTTATATCATACAGATAATATCCGGGAGGGAGGTGCTTATATCACACAGATAATATCTGGGAGGGGCTTATATCACACAGATAATATCCAGGAGGTGCTCATATCACACAGATAATATCCGGGAGGCGCTCATATCACACAGATAATATCCGGGAGGTGCTCATTTCACACAGATAATATCCGGGAGGTGCTCATATCACACAGATAATATCCGGGAGGTGCTCCTATCACACAGATAATATCCGGGAGGGGCTTATATCATACAGATAATATCCGGGAGGGGCTTATATCACACATATAATATCCGGGAGGTGCTTATAGCATATAGATAATATCCTGGAAGTGCTTATATCATACAGATAATATCCGGGAGGTGATTATATCATACAGATAATATCCGGGAGGTGCTTATATCACACAGATAATATCCGGGAGGTGCTCATATCACACATATAATATCCGGGAGGTGCTCATATCACACAGATAATATCCGGGAGGGGCTTATATCACACAGATAATATCCGGGAGGGGCTTAAATCACACATATAATATCCGGGAGGGGCTTACATCATACAGATAATATCCTGGAGGTGCTTATATCATACAGATAATATCCGGGAGGTGCTTATATCATACAGATAATATCCGGGAGGTGCTCATATCACACAGATAATATCCGGGAGGGGCTTATATCACACAGATAATATCCGGGAGGGGCTTATATCACACATATAATATCCGGGAGGTGCTTATATCATACAGATAATATCCGACAGGTGCTTATATCATACAGATAATATCCGGGAGGTGCTCATATCACACAGATAATATCCAGGAGGTGCTCATATCACACAGATAATATCCGGGAGGTGCTCATATCACACAGATAATATCCGGGAGGTGCTCATTTCACACAGATAATATCCGGGAGGTGCTCATATCACACAGTTAATATCCGGGAGGTGCTCATATCACACAGATAATATCCGGGAGGGGCTTATATCACACAGATAGTATCCGGGAGGGGCTTATATCACACATATAATATCCGGGAGGTGCTTATAGCATACAGATAATATCCGAGAGGTGCTTATATCATACAGAATATATCCAGGAGGTGCTTATATCACACATATAATATACGGGAGGGGCTTATATCACACAGATAATATCCAGGAGGTGCTTATATCATACAGATAATATCCTGGAGGTGCTTATATCACACAGATAATATCCGGGAGGTGCTCATATCACACAGATAATATCCGGGAGGTGCTCATTTCACACAGATAATATCCGGGGGGGTGCTCATATCACACAGATAATATCAGGGAGGTGCTCATATCACACAGATAATATCCGACAGGTGCTTATATCATACAGATAATATCCGGGAGGTGCTTATATCATACAGAATATATATCCGGGAGGTGCTTATATCATACAGATAATATCCGAGAGGTGCTTATATCATACAGAATATATCCAGGAGGTGCTTATATCATACAGATAATATCCGGGAGGTGCTTATATCACACAGACAATATCCGGGAGGTGCTTATATCACAGAGACAATATCCATGAGGTGCTTATATCATTTAGATAATATCCAGGAGGTGCTTATATCACACAGACAATATCCGGGAGGTGCTTATATCATATAGATAATATCCGGGAGGTCCTTATATCATACAGATAATATCCGGGAGGTTCTTATATCATACAGATAATATCCGGGAGGTTCTTATATCATACAGATAATATCCGGGAGGTGCTTATATCATACAGAATATATCCGGGCGGTGCTTATATCTGACAGATAATGGCCCTCATTCAGAGCCGTACGCTCTGAGCAGAGCGCACGCTCTGCATGAGGGCCGGGCTCCTTTTTCATGGAGCGTCCTCCTGGACGCTCGTATAGCTGTGGGTCACCACCCACAGGCTATACGAGCGTGCATTTTGATGGCCGCGATGGTCGTGACCATCGCGACCATCGAAATTGCGAGCCGGAGCCTGCGGTTGAGGTTTTCAACCGCAAGCTCCGGAGTGATTTTGGCTCTATCAGAGCCAAAATCACTCCCACTGACATCACTAGTGATGTCAGTGGGCCGGCTTCTGACGGGAGGCGTTCCCGTGGGAACGCCCCCGTCAGGGAGGCACGCCCCCGGCACGCCCACCAAAGGGGGCGTGCTGTCAATCAACATTGACAGCACGCCCCCTTTGATCGGACACAACGAGCGAAGGAAAGTCCTTCGCTCGTCGTGTCTGGCGCATGCGCACGACGGAGCTCCCTCCGTCGTGCGCATGCTCAGTGCAGACCATCGACCCACTTGCGAGCGTACAGCCGCTCGCGAGTGGGTCTGAATCAGGCCCAATATCCGGGAGGTGCTTATATCATACAGATAATGGGCCTGATTCAGAGCCACTCGTAAGCCGCAGCTCCTTCGCTCCGAGCGATGTTTGCCCAACTGCGCATGCGCACGGATTGTTTTACGCATGCGCGAACAAGTCAGTGCGGCCGAAATTCTTGTGCTCGCAAAATAGCGAACGCCTGATAATTTGAGTGACAGGATGAGGCGTATGTGGGTGGTAACAGGGGAAGGTGCTTGAAGAATGGGAGTGGAGATCCGATCGCAGGCGTGCTTAAAGGTCAAAACGGGCGTTTTATGGGAGTGCATAATTAAAACAGCAGCGTCATTGACCACGTCACTGGGTTTTTTTAAGCCAGAACTGGTCGCAAAATTGTGGTAGCAAAAACCAACCACAAGAATAGCGAGCAGCTCATACCCTGTTCGATGTACTCGATTAATCTAATAAATAGCGGACATGACGTAGGATGCGAGCGGCCAGGGGGCATAGTTTCCCAAAAAACGACCGCAAGTTTTGTTCGCTCGTTCAGACCTAGAGGCGTGAACAGACCGCAAACAGCGAACGGTTCTTTTGAATAGCCACCCCTATTTTCTGGACGAGCGAGCGCAAATAGCGACCGGCTCTGAATCAGGCCCAATATCCGGGAGGTGATTATATCATACAGATAAAATCCGGGAGGTGCTTATATCATACAGATAATATCCGACAGGTGCTTATATCATACAGATAATATCCGGGAGGTGCTTATATCATACAGAATATATCCGGGAGGTGCTTATATCACACAGATAATATCCGGGAGGTGATTATATCACACAGATAATATCCTGGAGGTGCTTATATCACACAGAATATAACCGGGAGGTGCTTATATCACACAGATAATATCCGGGAGGTGCTTATATCACACAGATAATATCCGACAGGTGCTTATATCATACAGATAATATACCCGGGAGGTGCTCATATCACACAGATAATATCCGGGAGGGGCTTATATCACACAGATAATATCCGGGAGGTGCTTATATCATGCAGATAATATCCTGGAGGTGCTTATATCATGCAGATAATATTCTGGAGGTGCTTATACCATACAGATAATATCCGGGAGGTGATTATATCATACAGATAATATCCGAGAGGTGCTTATATCATACAGATAATATCCGGGAGGTGCTTATATCACACAGAATATATCCGGGAGGTGCTTATATCACACAGAATATATCCGGGAGGTGCTTATATCACACAGATAATATCCGGGAGGTGCTTATATCACACAGATAATATCCGGGAGGTGCTTATATCACACAGAATATAACCGGGAGGTGCTTATATCACACAGATAATATCCGGGAGGTGCTTATATCACACAGATAATATCCGGGAGGTTCTTATATCATACAGATAATATCCGGGAGGGAGGTGCTTATATCAAACAGATAATATCCGGGAGGGCCTTATATCACACAGATAATATCCGGGAGGTGCTCATATCACACAGATAATATCCGGGAGGTGCTCATATCACACAGATAATATCCGGGAGGGGCTTATATCACACATATAATATCCGGGAGGTGCTTATAGCATATAGATAATATCCTGGAAGTGCTTATATCATACAGATAATATCCGGGAGGTGATTATATCATACAGATAATATCCGGGAGGTGCTTATATCATACAGATAATATCCGACAGGTGCTTATATCATACAGATAATATCCAGGAGGTGCTTATATCATACAGAATATATCCGGGAGGTGCTTATATCATACAGATAATATCCGGGAGGTGCTTATATCATACAGATAATATCCGGGAGGTGCTTATATTACACAGATAATATCCGGGAGGTGCTTATATCACACAGATAATATCGGGGAGATACTTATATCATACAGATAATATCCGGGAGGGGCTTATATCACACAGATAATATCCGGGAGGTGATTATATCATACAGATAATATCCGACAGGTGCTTATATCATACAGATAATATCCGGGAGGTGCTTATATCATACAGAATATATATCCGGGAGGTGCTTATATCATACAGATAATTTCCGGGAGGTGCTTATATCATACAGAATATATCCAGGTGGTGCTTATATCATACATAAAATATCCGGGAGGTGCTTATATCACACAGACAATATCCGGGAGGTGCTTATATCACACAGACAATATCCGGGAGGTGCTTATATCATATAAATAATATCCGGAGGTGCTTATATCACACAGACAATATCCGGGAGGTGCTTCTATCATATAGATAATATCCGGGAGGTCCTTATATCATACAGATAATATCCGACAGGTGCTTATATCATACAGATAATATCCGGGAGGTGCTTATATCATACAGAATATATCCGGGAGGTGCTTATATCACACAGATAATATCCGGGAGGTGCTTATATCATACAGATAATGGGCCTGATTCAGAGCCACTCGTAAGCGGCAGCTCGTTCGCTCCGAGCGATGTTTGCCCAACTGCGCATGCGCACGGATTGTTATACGCATGCGCGAACCAGTCAGTGCGGCCGAAATTCTTGTGCTCGCAAAATAGCGAATGCCTGATAATTTGAGTGACAGGATGAGGCGTATGTGGGTGGTAACAGGGGAAGGTGCTTGAAGACGGGGAGTGGAGATCCGATCGCAGGCGTGCATAAAGGTCAAAACGGGCGTTTTATGGGTGTGCATAATTAAAACAGCAGCGTCATTGACCACGTCACTGGGTTTTTTTAAGCCAGAACTGGTCGCAAAATTGTGGTAGCAAAAACCAACCACAAGAATAGCGAGCAGGTCATACCCTGTTCGATGTACTCGATTAATCTAATAAATAGCGGACATGACGTAGGATGCGAGCGGCCAGGGGGCGTAGTTTCCCAAAAAACGACAACAAGTTTTGTTCGCTCGTTCAGACCTAGAGGCGTGAACAGACCGCAAACAGCGAACGGTTCATTTGAATAGCCACCCCTATTTTCTGGACGAGCGAGCGCAAATAGCGACCGGCTCTGAATCAGGCCCAATTTCCGGGAGGTGATTATATCATACAGATAAAATCCGGGAGGTGCTTATATCATACAGATAATATCCGACAAGTGCTTATATCATAGAGATAATATCCGGGAGGTGCTTATATCATACAGAATATATCCGGGAGGTGCTTATATCACACAGATAATATCCGGGAGGTGATTATATCACACAGATAATATCCGGGAGGTGCTTATATCACACAGAATATAACCGGGAGGTGCTTATATCACACAGATAATATCTGGGAGGTGCTTATATCACACAGATAACATCCCGGAGGTGCTTATATCACACAGATAATATCCGGGAGGTTCTTATCTCATACAGATAATATCCGGGAGGGAGGTGCTTATATCACACAAGTAATATCCGGGAGGGGCTTATATCACACAGATAATATCCAGGAGGTGCTCATATCACACAGATAATATCCGGGAGGTGCTCATTTCACACAGATAATATCCGGGAGGTGCTCATTTCACACAGATAATATCCGGGAGGTACTCATATCACACAGATAATATCCGGGAGGTGCTCATATCACACAGATAATATCCGGGAGGGGCTTATATCACACAGATAATATCCGGGAGGGGCTTATATCACACATATAATATCCAGGAGGTGCTTATAGCATATAGATAATATCCTGGAGGTGCTTATATCATACAGATAATATCCGGGAGGTGATTATATCATACAGATAATATCCGGGAGGTGCTTATATCATACAGATAATATCCGATAGGTGCTTATATCATACAGATAATATCCGGGAGGTGGTTATATCATACAGAATATATCCGGGAGGTGCTTATATCATACAGATAATATCCGGGAGGTGCTTATATCACACAGATAATATCCGGGAGGTGCTTATATCACACAGAATATAACCGGGAGGTGCTTTTATCACACAGATAATATCCGGGAGGTCCTTATATCACACAGATAATATCCGGGAGGTGCTTATATCACACAGATAATATCCGGGAGGTGCTTATATCATACAGATAATATCCGGGAAGGAGGTGCTTATATCACACAGATAATATCCGGGAGGGGCTTATATCACACAGATAATATCCGGGAGGTGCTCATATCACACAGATAATATCCGGGAGGTGCTCATATCACACAGATAATATCCGGGAGGTGCTCATTTCACACAGATAATATCCGGGAGGTGCTCATATCACACAGAAAATATCCGGGAGGGGCTTATATCACACAGATAATATCCGGGAGGGGCTTATATCACACATATAATATCCGGGAGGGGCTTATATCATACAGATAATATCCGGGAGGTGCTTATATCATACAGATAATATCCGACAGGTGCTTATATCATACAGATAATATCCGGGAGGTGCTTATATCATACAGAATATATCCGGGAGGTGCTTATATCATACAGATAATATCCGGGAGGTGCTTATATCATACAGATAATATCCGGGAGGTGCTTATATCACACAGATAATATCCGGGAGGTGCTTATATCACACAGATAATATCGGGGAGGTGCTTATATCATACAGATAATATCCGGGAGGGGCTTATATCACACAGATAATATCCGGGAGGTGCTTATATCATACAGATAATATCCGACAGGTGCTTATATCATACAGATAATATCCGGGAGGTGCTTATATCATACACAATATATATCCGGGAGGTGCTTATATCATACAGATAATATCCGGGAGGTGCTTATATCATACAGATAATATCCGGGAGGTGCTTATATCACACAGATAATATCCGGGAGGTGCTTATATCACACAGATAATATCGGGGAGGTGCTTATATCACACAGATAATATCCGCGAGGTGGTTATATCACACAGATAATATCGGGGAGGTGCTTATATCATACAGATAATATCCGGGAGGGGCTTATATCACACAGATAATATCCGGGAGGGGCTTATATCATACAGATAATATCCGGGAGGTGCTTATATCATACAGATAATATCCGACAGGTGCTTATATCATACAGATAATATCCGGGAGGTGCTTATATCATACAGAATATATCCGGGAGGTGCTTATATCATACACAATATATATCCGGGAGGTGCTTATATCATACAGATAATATCCGGGAGGTGCTTATATCATACAGATAATATCCGGGAGGTGCTTATATCACACAGATAATATCCGGGAGGGGCTTATATCACACAGATAATATCCGGGAGGTGCTTATATCACACAGATAATATCCGGGAGGGGCTTATATCACACAGATAATATCCGGGAGGTGCTTATATCATACAGATAATATCCGACAGGTGCTTATATCATACATATAATATCCGGGAGGTGCTTATATCATACAGAATATATATCCGGGAGGTGCTTATATCATACAGATAATTTCCGGGAGGTGCTTATATCATACAGAATATATCCAGGAGGTGCTTATATCATACATATAATATCCGGGAGGTGCTTATATCACACAGACAATATCCGGGAGGTGCTTATATCACACAGACAATATCCGTGAGGTGCTTATATCATAAATAATATACGGGAGGTGCATATATCACACAGACAATATCCGGGAGGTGCTTATATCATATAGATAATATCCGGGAGGTCCTTATATCATACAGATAATATCCGGGAGGTTCTTATATCATACAGATAATATCCGGGAGGTTCTTATATCATACAGATAATATCCGGGAGGTGCTTATATCATACAGAATATATCCGGGAGGTGCTTATATCTGACAGATAATATCCGGGAGGTGCTTATATCATACAGATAATGGGCCTGATTCAGAGCCACTCGTCAGCGGCAACTCGTTCGCTCCGAGCGATGTTTGCCCAACTGCGCATGCGCACGGATCGTTATACGCATGCGCGAACCAGTCAGTGCGGCCGAAATTCTTGTGCTCGCAAAATAGCGAATTCCTGATAATTTGAGTGACAGGATGAGGCGTATGTGGGTGGTAACAGGGGAAGGTGCTTGAAGACGGGGAGTGGAGATCCGATCGCAGGCGTGCTTAAAGGTCAAAACGGGCGTTTTATGGGTGTGCATAATTAAAACAGCAGCGTCATTGACCACGTCACTGGGTTTTTTTAAGCCAGAACTGGTCGCAAAATTGTGGTAGCAAAAACCAACCACAAGAATAGCAAGCAGCTCATACCCTGTTCGATGTACTCGATTAATCTAATAAATAGCGGACATGACGTAGGATGCGAGCGGCCAGGGGGCGTAGTTTCCCAAAAAACGACCGCAAGTTTTGTTCGCTCGTTCAGACCTAGAGGCGTGAACAGACCGCAAACAGCGAACGGTTCACTTGAATAGCCACCCCTATTTTCTGGACGAGCGAGCGCAAATAGCGACCGGCTCTGAATCAGGCCCAATATCCGGGAGGTGATTATATCATACAGATAAAATCCGGGAGGTGCTTATATCATACAGATAATATCCGACAGGTGCTTATATCATACAGATAATATCCGGGAGGTGCTTATATCATACAGAATATATCCGGGAGGTGCTTATATCACACAGATAATATCCGGGAGGTGATTATATCACACAGATAATATCCGGGAGGTGCTTATATCACACAGAATATAACCAGGAGGTGCTTATATCACACAGATAATATCTGGGAGGTGCTTATATCACACAGATAATATCCGGGAGGTGCTTATATCACACAGATAATATCCGGGAGGTTCTTATCTCATACAGATAATATCAGGGAGGGAGGTGCTTATATCACACAAATAATATCCGGGAGGGGCTTATATCACACAGATAATATCCAGGAGGGGCTCATATCACACAGATAATATCCGGGAGGTGCTCATATCACACAGATAATATCCGGGAGGTGCTCATTTCACACAGATAATATCCGGGAGGTGCTCATATCACACAGATAATACCCGGGAGGTGCTCATATCACACAGATAATATCCGGGAGGGGCTTATATCACACAGATAATATCCGGGAGGGGCTTATATCACACATATAATATCCGGCAGGTGCTTATAGCATATAGATAATATCCTGGAGCTGCTTATATCATACAGATAATATCCGGGAGGTGATTATATCATACAGATAATATCCGATAGGTGCTTATATCATACAGATAATATCCGGGAGGTGCTTATATCATACAGAATATATCCGGGAGGTGCTTATATCACACAGATAATATCCGGGAGGTGCTTATATCACACAGATAATATCCGGGAGGTGCTTATATCACACAGATAATATCCGGGAGGTGCTTATATCATACAGATAATATCCGGGAGGGAGGTGCTTATATCACACAGATAATATCCGGGAGGGGCTTATATCACACAGATAATATCCGGGAGGTGCTCATTTCACACAGATAATATCCGGGAGGTGCTCATATCACACAGATAATATCCGGGAGGTGCTCATATCACACAGAAAATATCCGGGAGGGGCTTATATCGCACAGATAATATCCGGTAGGGGCTTATATCACACATATAATATCCGGGAGGGGCTTATATCATACAGATAATATCCGGGAGGTGCTTATATCATACAGATAATATCCGACAGGTGCTTATATCATACAGATAATATCCGGGAGGTGCTTATATCATACAGAATATATCCGGGAGGTGCTTATATCATACAGATAATATCCGCGAGGTGCTTATATCATACAGATAATATCCGGGAGGTGCTTATATCACACAGATAATACCCGGGAGGTGCTTATATCACACAGATAATATCCGACAGGTGCTTATATCATACAGATAATATCCGGGAGCGGCTTATATCACACAGATAATATCCGGGAGGTGCTTATATCATACAGATAATATCCGGGAGCGGCTTATATCACACAGATAATATCCGGGAGGTGCTTATATCATACAGATAATATCCGACAGGTGCTTATATCATACAGATAATATCCGGGAGGTGCTTATATCATACAGAATATATATCCGGGAGGTGCTTATATCATACAGATAATATCCGGGAGGTGCTTATATCACACAGATAATATCCGGGAGGTGCTTATATCACACAGATAATATCCGGGAGGTGCTTATATCACACAGATAATATCGGGGAGGTGCTTATATCACACAGTTAATATCCGGGAGGGGCTTATATCACACAGATAATATCCGGGAGGTGCTTATATCATACAGATAATATCCGACAGGTGCTTATATCATACAGATAATATCCGGGAGGTGCTTATATCATACAGAATATATATCCGGGAGGTGCTTATATCATACAGATAATTTCCGGGAGGTGCTTATATCATACAGAATATATCCAGGAGGTGCTTATATCATACATATAATATCCGGGAGGTGCTTATATCACACAGACAATATCCGGGAGGTGCTTATATCACACAGACAATATCCGTGAGGTGCTTATATCATAAATAATATCCGGGAGATGCTTATATCACACAGACAATATCCGGGAGGTGCTTATATCATATAGATAATATCCGGGAGGTCCTTATATCATACAGATAATATCCGGGAGGTTCTTATATCATACAGATAATATCCGGGAGGTTCTTATATCATACAGATAATATCCGGGAGGTGCTTATATCATACAGAATATATCCGGGAGGTGCTTATATCAGACAGATAATATCCGGGAGGTGCTTATATCACAGATAATGGGCCTGATTCAGAGCCACTCGTAAGCGGCAGCTCGTTCGCTCCGAGCGATGTTTGCCCAACTGCGCATGCGCACGGATCGTTATACGCATGCGCGAACCAGTCAGTGCGGCCGAAATTCTTGTGCTCGCAAAATAGCGAATGCCTGATAATTTGAGTGACAGGATGAGGCGTATGTGGGTGGTAACAGGGGAAGGTGCTTGAAGACGGGGAGTGGAGATCCGATCGCAGGCGTGCTTAAAGGTCAAAACGGGCGTTTTATGGGTGTGCATAATTAAAACAGCAGCGTCATTGACCACGTCACTGGGTTTTTTTAAGCCAGAACTGGTCGCAAAATTGTGGTAGCAAAAACCAACCACAAGAATAGCGAGCAGCTCATACCCTGTTCGATGTACTCGATTAATCTAATAAATAGCGGACATGACGTAGGATGCGAGCGGCCAGGGGCCGTAGTTTCCCAAAAAACGACAACAAGTTTTGTTCGCTTCGTTCAGACCTAGAGGCGTGAACAGACCGCAAACAGCGAACGGTTCATTAGAATAGCCACCCCTATTTTCTGGACGAGCGAGCGCAAATAGCGACCGGCTCTGAATCAGGCCCAATATCCGGGAGGTGATTATATCATACAGATAAAATCCGGAAGGTGCTTATATCATACAGATAATATCCGACAGGTGCTTATATCATACAGATAATATCCGGGAGGTGCTTATATCATACAGAATATATCCGGGAGGTGCTTATATCACACAGATAATATCCGGGAGGTGATTATATCACACAGATAATATCCGGGAGGTGCTTATATCACACAGATAATATCCGGGAGGTGCTTATATCACACAGAATATAACCTGGAGGTGCTTATATCACACAGATAATATCCGGAAGGTGCTTATATCACACAGATAATATCCGAAAGGTGCTTATGTCATACAGATAATATCCGGGAGGTGCTTATATCATACAGAATATATCCGGGAGGTGCTTATATCACACAGATAATATCCGGGAGGTGATTATACTGTATCACACAGATAATATCCGGGAGGTGCTTATATCACACAGATAATATCCGGGAGGTGATTATATCACACAGAATATAACCGGGAGGTGCTTATATCACACAGATAATATCCGGGAGGTGCTTATATCACACAGAATATAACCGGGAGGTGCTTATATCACACAGATAATATCCGGGAGGTGCAAATATCACACAGATAATATCCGGGAGGTGCTTATATCACACAGATAATATCCGGGTGGTTCTTATATCATACAGATAATATCTGGGAGGGAGGTGCTTATATCACACAGACAATATCCGGGAGGTGCTTATATCACACAGATAATATCCGGGAGGTGCTTATATCACACAGAATATAACCGGGAGGTGCTTATATCACACAGATAATATCCGACAGGTGCTTATATCATACAGATAATATCCGACAGGTGCTTATATCATACAGATAATATCCGGGAGGTGCTTATATAACACAGATAATATCTGGCACAAGCTTATATCACACAGATAATATCCGGGAGGTGCTTATATCACACAGATAATATCCGGGAGGTGCTTATATCACACAGTTAATATCCGGGAGGTTCTTATATCATACAGATAATATCCGGGAGGGAGGTGCTTATATCACACAGATAATATCCGGGAGGGGCTTATATCACACAGATAATATCCAGGAGGTGCTCATATCACACAGATAATATCCGGGAGGTGCTCATATCACACAGATAATATCCGGGAGGTGCTCATTTCACACAGATAATATCCGGGAGGTGCTCATATCACACAGATAATATCCGGGAGGTGCTCATATCACACAGATAATATCCGGGAGGGGCTTATATCACACAGATAATATCCGGGAGGGGCTTATATCACACATATAATATCCGGGAGGTGCTTATAGCATATAGATAATATCCTGGAAGTGCTTATATCATACAGATAATATCCGGGAGGTGATTATATCATACAGATAATATCCGGGAGGTGCTTATATCATACAGATAATATCCGACAGGTGCTTATATCATACAGATAATATCCGGGAGGTGCTTATATCATACAGAATATATCCGGGAGGTGCTTATATCATACAGATAATATCCAGGAGGTGCTTATATCACACAGATAATATCCGGGAGGTGCTTATATCACACAGAATATAACCGGGAGGTGCTTATGTCACACAGATAATATCCGGGAGGTCCTTATATCACACAGATAATATCCGGGAGGTGCTTATATCACACAGATAATATCCGGGAGGGAGGTTCTTATATCACACAGATAATATCCGGGAGGGGCTCATATCACACAGATAATATCCGGGAGGTGCTCATATCACACAGATAATATCCGGGAGGTGCTCATATCACACAGATAATATCCGGGAGGTGCTCATTTCACACAGATAATATCCGGGAGGTGCTCATATCACACAGATAATATCCGGGAGGTGCTCATATCACACAGATAATATCTGGGAGGGGCTTATATCACACAGATAATATCCGGGAGGGGCTTAAATCACACATATAATATCCGGGAGGTGCTTATATCATACAGATAATATCCTGGAGGTGCTCATATCATACAGATAATATCCGGGAGGTGCTCATATCACACAGATAATATCCAGGAGGTGCTCATATCACACAGATAATATCCGGGAGGTGCTCATATCACACAGATAATATCCGGGAGGTGCTCATTTCACACAGATAATATCCGGGAGGTGCTCATATCACACAGATAATATCCTGGAGGTGCTCATATCACACAGATAATATCCGGGAGGTGCTCATATCACACAGATAATATCCGGGAGGTGCTCATTTCACACAGATAATATCCGGGAGGTGCTCATATCACACAGATAATATCCGGGAGGTGCTCATATCACACAGATAATATCCGGGAGGGGCTTATATCACACAGATAATATCCGGGAGGTGCTTATATCATACAGATAATATCCGACATGTGCTTATATCTTACAGATAATATCCGGGAGGTGCTTATATCACACAGATAATATCCAGGAGGTGCTCATATCACACAGATAATATCCGGGAGGTGCTCATATCACACAGATAATATCCGGGAGGTGCTCATTTCACACAGATAATATCCGGGAGGTGCTCATATCACACAGATAATATCCGGGAGGTGCTCATATCACACAGATATTATCCGGGAGGTGCTCATATCACACAGATAATATCCGGGAGGGGCTTATATCACACAGATAATATCCGGGAGGGGCTTATATCACACATAGAATATCCGGGAGGTGCTTATAGCATACAGATAATATCCGAGAGGTGCTTATATCATACAGAATATATCCGAGAGGTGCTTATATCACACATATAATATACGGGAGGGGCTTATATCACACAGATAATATCCGGGAGGGGCTTATATCATACAGATAATATCCTGGAGGTGCTTATATCACACAGATAATATCCGGGAGGTGCTCATATCACACAGATAATATCCGGGAGGTGCTCATTTCACACAGATAATATCCGGGGGGTGCTCATATCACACAGATAATATCCGGGAGGTGCTCATATCACACAGATAATATCCGACAGGTGCTTATATCATACAGATAATATCCGGGAGGTGCTTATATCACACAGACAATATCTGTGAGGTGCTTATATCATTTAGATAATATCCAGGAGGTGCTTATATCACACAGATAATATCCGAGAGGTGCTTATATCATACAGAATATATCCAAGAGGTGCTTATATCACACAGATAATATCCGGGAGGTGCTTATATCACACAGACAATATCCGGGAGGTGCTTATATCACACAGACAATATCTGTGAGGTGCTTATATCATTTAGATAATATCCAGGAGGTGCTTATATCACACAGATAATATCCGGGAGGTGCTTATATCACACAGAATATAACCTGGAGGTGCTTATATCACACAGATAATATCCGGGAGGTGCTTATATCACACAGATAATATCCGACAGGTGCTTATATCATACAGATAATATCCAGGAGGTGCTTATATCATACAGAATATATCCGGGAGGTGCTTATATCACACAGATAATATCCGGGAGGTGATTATACTGTATCACACAGATAATATCCGGGAGGTGCTTATATCACACAGATAATATCCGGGAGGTGCTTATATCACACAGAATATAACCGGGAGGTGCTTATCTCACACAGATAATATCTGGGAGGTGCTTATATCACACAGATAATATCCGGGAGGTGCTTATATTACACAGATAATATCCGGGAGGTTCTTATATCATACAGATAATATCCGGCAGGGAGGTGCTTATATCACACAGATAATATCCGGGAGGGGCTTATATCACACAGATAATATCTGGGAGGTGCTCATATCACACAGATAATATCCGGGAGGTGCTCATATCACACATAATATCCGGGAGGGGCTTATATCACACAGATAATATACGGGAGGGGCTTATATCACACAGATAATATCCGGGAGGTGCTTATATCATGCAGATAATATCCTGGAGGTGCTTATATCATACAGATAATATCCTGGAGGTGCTTATACCATACAGATAATATCCGGGAGGTGCTCATATCACACAGATAATATCCGGGAGGTGCTCATATCACACAGATAATATCCGGGAGGTGCTCATTTCACACAGATAATATCCGGGAGGTGCTCATATCACACAGATAATATCCGGGAGGTGCTCATATCACACAGATAATATCCGGGAGGGGCTTATATCACACAGATAATATCCGGGAGGTGATTATACTGTATCACACAGATAATATCCGGGAGGTGCTTATATCACACAGATAATATCCGGGAGGTGATTATATCACACAGAATATAACCGGGAGGTGCTTATATCACACAGATAATATCCGGGAGGTGCTTATATCACACAGAATATAACCGGGAGGTGCTTATATCACACAGATAATATCCGGGAGGTGCAAATATCACACAGATAATATCCGGGAGGTGCTTATATCACACAGATAATATCCGGGTGGTTCTTATATCATACAGATAATATCTGGGAGGGAGGTGCTTATATCACACAGACAATAACCGGGAGGTGCTTATATCACACAGATAATATCCGGGAGGTGCTTATATCACACAGAATATAACCGGGAGGTGCTTATATCACACAGATAATATCCGACAGGTGCTTATATCATACAGATAATATCCGACAGGTGCTTATATCATACAGATAATATCCGGGAGGTGCTTATATAACACAGATAATATCTGGCACAAGCTTATATCACACAGATAATATCCGGAAGGTGCTTATATCACACAGATAATATCCGGGAGGTGCTTATATCACACAGTTAATATCCGGGAGGTTCTTATATCATACAGATAATATCCGGGAGGGAGGTGCTTATATCACACAGATAATATCCGGGAGGGGCTTATATCACACAGATAATATCCAGGAGGTGCTCATCACACAGATAATATCCGGGAGGTGCTCATATCACACAGATAATATCCGGGAGGTGCTCATTTCACACAGATAATATCCGGGAGGTGCTCATATCACACAGATAATATCCGGGAGGTGTTCATATCACACAGATAATATCCGGGAGGGGCTTATATCACACAGATAATATCCGGGAGGGGCTTATATCACACATATAATATCCGGGAGGTGCTTATAGCATATAGATAATATCCTGGAAGTGCTTATATCATACAGATAATATCCGGGAGGTGATTATATCATACAGATAATATCCGGGAGGTGCTTATATCATACAGATAATATCCGACAGGTGCTTATATCATACAGATAATATCCGGGAGGTGCTTATATCATACAGAATATATCCGGGAGGTGCTTATATCATACAGATAATATCCAGGAGGTGCTTATATCACACAGATAATATCCGGGAGGTGCTTATATCACACAGAATATAACCGGGAGGTGCTTATGTCACACAGATAATATCCGGGAGGTCCTTATGTCACACAGATAATATCCGGGAGGTGCTTATATCACACAGATAATATCCGGGAGGGAGGTGTGATATAATATCCGGGAGGGGCTCATATCACACAGATAATATCCGGGAGGTGCTCATATCACACAGATAATATCCAGGAGGTGCTCATATCACACAGATAATATCCGGGAGGTGCTCATTTCACACAGATAATATCCGGGAGGTGCTCATATCACACAGATAATATCCGGGAGGTGCTCATATCACACAGATAATATCTGGGAGGGGCTTATATCACACAGATAATATCCGGGAGGGGCTTAAATCACACATATAATATCCGGGAGGTGCTTATATCATACAGATAATATCCTGGAGGTGCTTATATCATACAGATAATATCCGGGAGGTGCTCATATCACACAGATAATATCCAGGAGGTGCTCATATCACACAGATAATATCCGGGAGGTGCTCATATCACACAGATAATATCCGGGAGGTGCTCATTTCACACAGATAATATCCGGGAGGTGCTCATTTCACACAGATAATATCCGGGAGGTGCTCATATCACACAGATAATATCCGGGAGGTGCTCATATCACACAGATAATATCCGGGAGGTGCTCATATCACACAGATAATATCCGGGAGGTGCTCATTTCACACAGATAATATCCGGGAGGTGCTCATATCACACAGATAATATCCGGGAGGTGCTCATATCACACAGATAATATCCGGGAGGGGCTTATATCACACAGATAATATCCGGGAGGTGCTTATATCATACAGATAATATCCGACATGTGCTTATATCATACAGATAATATCCGGGAGGTGCTTATATCACACAGATAATATCCAGGAGGTGCTCATATCACACAGATAATATCCGGGAGGTGCTCATATCACACAGATAATATCCGGGAGGTGCTCATTTCACACAGATAATATCCGGGAGGTGCTCATATCACACAGATAATATCCGGGAGGTGCTCATATCACACAGATATTATCCGGGAGGTGCTCATATCACACAGATAATATCCGGGAGGGGCTTATATCACACAGATAATATCCGGGAGGGGCTTATATCACACATATAATATCCGGGAGGTGCTTATAGCATACAGATAATATCCGAGAGGTGCTTATATCATACAGAATATATCCAAGAGGTGCTTATATCACACATATAATATACGGGAGGGGCTTATATCACACAGATAATATCCGGGAGGGGCTTATATCATACAGATAATATCCTGGAGGTGCTTATATCACACAGATAATATCCGGGAGGTGCTCATATCACACAGATAATATCCGGGAGGTGCTCATTTCACACAGATAATATCCGGGGGGTGCTCATATCACACAGATAATATCCGGGAGGTGCTCATATCACACAGATAATATCCGACAGGTGCTTATATCATACAGATAATATCCGGGAGGTGCTTATATCACACAGACAATATCTGTGAGGTGCTTATATCATTTAGATAATATCCAGGAGGTGCTTATATCACACAGATAATATCCGAGAGGTGCTTATATCATACAGAATATATCCAGGAGGTGCTTATATCACACAGATAATATCCGGGAGGTGCTTATATCACACAGACAATATCCGGGAGGTGCTTATATCACACAGACAATATCTGTGAGGTGCTTATATCATTTAGATAATATCCAGGAGGTGCTTATATCACACAGATAATATCCGGGAGGTGCTTATATCACACAGAATATAACCTGGAGGTGCTTATATCACACAGATAATATCCGGGAGGTGCTTATATCACACAGATAATATCCGACAGGTGCTTATATCATACAGATAATATCCAGGAGGTGCTTATATCATACAGAATATATCCGGGAGGTGCTTATATCACACAGATAATATCCGGGAGGTGATTATACTGTATCACACAGATAATATCCGGGAGGTGCTTATATCACACAGATAATATCCGGGAGGTGCTTATATCACACAGAATATAACCGGGAGGTGCTTATCTCACACAGATAATATCTGGGAGGTGCTTATATCACACAGATAATATCCGGGAGGTGCTTATATTACACAGATAATATCCGGGAGGTTCTTATATCATACAGATAATATCCGGGAGGGAGGTGCTTATATCACACAGATAATATCCGGGAGGGGCTTATATCACACAGATAATATCTGGGAGGTGCTCATATCACACAGATAATATCCGGGAGGTGCTCATATCACACAGATAATATCCGGGAGGGGCTTATATCACACAGATAATATACGGGAGGGGCTTATATCACACAGATAATATCCGGGAGGTGCTTATATCATGCAGATAATATCCTGGAGGTGCTTATATCATACAGATAATATCCTGGAGGTGCTTATACCATACAGATAATATCCGGGAGGTGCTCATATCACACAGATAATATCCGGGAGGTGCTCATATCACACAGATAATATCCGGGAGGTGCTCATTTCACACAGATAATATCCGGGAGGTGCTCATATCACACAGATAATATCCGGGAGGTGCTCATATCACACAGATAATATCCGGGAGGGGCTTATATCACACAGATAATATCCGGGAGGTGATTATACTGTATCACACAGATAATATCCGGGAGGTGCTTATATCACACAGATAATATCCGGGAGGTGATTATATCACACAGAATATAACCGGGAGGTGCTTATATCACACAGATAATATCCGGGAGGTGCTTATATCACACAGAATATAACCGGGAGGTGCTTATATCACACAGATAATATCCGGGAGGTGCAAATATCACACAGATAATATCCGGGAGGTGCTTATATCACACAGATAATATCCGGGTGGTTCTTATATCATACAGATAATATCTGGGAGGGAGGTGCTTATATCACACAGACAATATCCGGGAGGTGCTTATATCACACAGATAATATCCGGGAGGTGCTTATATCACACAGAATATAACCGGGAGGTGCTTATATCACACAGATAATATCCGACAGGTGCTTATATCATACAGATAATATCCGACAGGTGCTTATATCATACAGATAATATCCGGGAGGTGCTTATATAACACAGATAATATCCGGGAGGTGCTTATATCACACAGATAATATCCGGGAGGTGCTTATATCACACAGTTAATATCCGTGAGGTTCTTATATCATACAGATAATATCCGGGAGGGAGGTGCTTATATCACACAGATAATATCCGGGAGGGGCTTATATCACACAGATAATATCCAGGAGGTGCTCATATCACACAGATAATATCCGGGAGGTGCTCATATCACACAGATAATATCCGGGAGGTGCTCATTTCACACAGATAATATCCGGGAGGTGCTCATATCACACAGATAATATCCGGGAGGTGCTCATATCACACAGATAATATCCGGGAGGGGCTTATATCACACAGATAATATCCGGGAGGGGCTTATATCACACATATAATACCCGGGAGGTGCTTATAGCATATAGATAATATCCTGGAAGTGCTTATATCATACAGATAATATGCGGGAGGTGATTATATCATACAGATAATATCCGGGAGGTGCTTATATCACACAGTTAATATCCGGGAGGTTCTTATATCATACAGATAATATCCGGGAGGGAGGTGCTTATATCACACAGATAATATCCGGGAGGGGCTTATATCACACAGATAATATCCAGGAGGTGCTCATATCACACAGATAATATCCGGGAGGTGCTCATATCACACAGATAATATCCGGGAGGTGCTCATTTCACACAGATAATATCCGGGAGGTGCTCATATCACACAGATAATATCCGGGAGGTGCTCATATCACACAGATAATATCCGGGAGGGGCTTATATCACACAGATAATATCCGGGAGGGGCTTATATCACACATATAATACCCGGGAGGTGCTTATAGCATATAGATAATATCCTGGAAGTGCTTATATCATACAGATAATATCCGGGAGGTGATTATATCATACAGATAATATCCGGGAGGTGCTTATATCATACAGATAATATCCGACAGGTGCTTATATCATACAGATAATATCCGGGAGGTGCTTATATCATACAGAATATATCCGGGAGGTGCTTATATCATACAGATAATATCCAGGAGGTGCTTATATCACACAGATAATATCCGGGAGGTGCTTATATCACACAGAATATAACCGGGAGGTGCTTATGTCACACAGAAAATATCCGGGAGGTCCTTATATCACACAGATAATATCCGGGAGGTGCTTATATCACACAGATAATATCCGGGAGGGAGGTGCTTATATCACACAGATAATATCCGGGAGGGGCTCATATCACACAGATAATATCCGGGAGGTGCTCATATCACACAGATAATATCCAGGAGGTGCTCATATCACACAGATAATATCCGGGAGGTGCTCATTTCACACAGATAATATCCGGGAGCTGGATTGTGAGGAGTTTTAGAGGCATTTTACCATGCTTGAATTGGAAGAGGCTATCAAATCTACCCTTCTGGGAAGAGCCCGGGTCCAGATGGTTTTACTATCAACTACTACAAGGCCTTTAAAGATGAACTATTTTCGTTACTTTTGGAGGCCTTTAACGCGGCCTCCGAACAGTCCCCTTTCTCTAGCCAGTCCCTGGAGGCCCACATTACAGTGATCCCTAAAGAAGGCAAGGACCCCACCCTTTGTCCCAGCTACCAGCCCATCTCCCTTCTTAATGTTGACATCAAACTATTCGGAAAACTTCTTGCAAATAGATTTACATTTTTTCTCCCATTGATCATACATAGTCATTAGGTTGGATTTGTTCCGGGTCGCGAGGCTCGGGACAACACTTCTAAGATCCTCGCCCTTATTCGTCATTTCTCCACAACAAAGGCCCCAGTGATTTTATTGCCACTGATGCCGAGAAGGCTTTTGATCGTGTTGACTGGGGTTTTATGGCCAGAGTGTTGCAATATTTGGGACTGGGTCCTGTCTTCTTTCAAAGTATCTTTTCCCTCTACCGTTCCCCATCAGCCAAGATTAGAGTTAATGGTTCCCTCTCCAGATCCTTCGCTATTCAAAATGGTACTCGGCAGGGCTGCCCGCTGTCACCCTTGATCTTTATTCTTTGTATTGATGCCTTTTTCGTGGTCTATTAGACTAAGGACCGTATTCAATTTGAGGCGAAAAGTCCAGACTTTTCGCCTGCTGGACTTTTTGCCTCCTTCGCCTGTTTTCCAGGCGTAAAAGTATCGCGCGCGTGCCCCATATTCAGTTCCCAAGTAGGTGAAAACGGGAACAGGCGACACTTGGATCAGCGAAAAAATACGGGATTTTTTGGGAAATAATTGTAGGACCACCCTAAAGATGTCCAAACCTGGGGGATCACTATGGTACCCCCGTTTTGGCTGCAGAAGAAAGTCGGGTTTTTAAATAGCGGCGACAGGTGCTTTTTTCCCGACTTTGAAGAAGTGATGCAGAAGAGCACTTAGCTTTTTTTTTCCGTTTTTAAAAGTGGTCCCATCAAATTTGGGGTACTTGAAAATGGTACTAGCATATTTTTAAGTCCCTAAACTAATTTTTTAATTTTTTTTGCAAAAATGCACCTGCTGCTACTCTGTGCAATGAAGAAAACACCTGCGCATATAAGGGAACCCCTGTGGATTTAATTTGTCTATTTTAGAAGTGGTTTTTAGTTGTTGTTTCTTTCACCCCCCAAAAAAAATTTTTTTAGGGGTGTCCCGATTTATTTATTTTTTGCACATTTTGTTTTAAGCGGCCATTTCCAAAGGTGCAGGCTGTTTTTTTTTAAGCCTGCACCACTAAACCCCAAATCTGCACTTTTTTTCACCTGCTGAAGGCAATTGAAAAATTATCTCCTTTTTTTTTTAAATTGAATGTTTGCGCTATCTACGAACAAAAACGGGAATTTTCAGGAAATGTGCCTGGGACCCCCCTAAAGATGTCCAGACCTTGGGGATCACTATGGGTACCCCCGTTTTTGCCTGCAGAAGAATGTCGGCTTTTTAAATAGATGCGGCATGTGGTTATTTTTCCCGACATTGAAGAAGTGATGCAGAAGAGCACTTAGGTTTTTTTTAGTTTTTAAAAGTGGTCCCATCAAATTTGGGGTACATGAAAATGTAGGTAAGCATATTTTTAAGTCCCTAAAGGTAATTTTAAAATTTATTCAAAATTACAGCTGCCGCTACTCTGCGCAATGAAAAAAACACCTGCCACATACTTCGTTAGTTTGGCATTATTTTTTTTCACCCCAAAATGTAGAATTTTTTTTTGGGGTGTCCCAATTTTTTTTTCAACATTTCTTTTTAAGGGTGCATTCCCAAGGGTGCAGGCTATTTAAGCCTGCACTTCTAAACCCCAAATCTACACTTTTTTTCACCTGCTATAGGTAATTGAAAAAACACAACAGGGATTAACGCTGCTAATTCAGTTATCACGTTAAGGAGGTGCACCTTCTCTCTTCCAACAGTTAGAGACTGATTCACTAAAATCGATTTATGGAAATTGAAGATATTTTGTCTTCTGTGGAAGGTAACTATGCAGCCTTCAGAGATACATGGTTCCTTTGGATGGACTTCTGGGACCTTCTGGGTCCTTGGACCACTGGTTTCGACACTGATTTGGTTTTCTTAAATTTGGCCTGGCCTTTAGAATTGACTGAGCAGAACTCACTCTTCTTTTGTTTTCGTATGACCCGGAGCTGTTCTCTCTTTCTCTTCTTTCTCCCCATTCTCCTTTTTCTTTCTGCACTTCTGTCTCTCTTTCTTTCCTTCCCTTAAGTCACCATATGTTTGCCTCCTTTTTAGTTTTATCAGTGCTATGAGGATTTCTTGATATTGCCCTGTTTTATTTTGAGACTGTCCTGTATGTAGACTGTGATGTACATAGCTAAAAAATGTTGTTTTGTTTATTTGTTTAATAAACCAATAAAAACTAATTTGCACAAAAAAAAAAAAAAACATTACTATTTTCAGCTATTCTCTTGAATGCAACTCACCACACCATGGTTACAGTACATTTGTTGTCCTCTGGTTGTCAGTCTTATGTCGAGTACACCTACTGTGAGCTTGTGGCTGATATTGGCAAGATACAGCAGATTGAGGGGCGTATCTATAATGGGTGCAGGGTGTGCGGGGCACACGGGCCCCTGGGTCCAGGGGGCCCACACCACACACTCTGCACCCATAGTTTTATACTTACCTCTCCCTAGTACTGCTTTGCAGTTCCAAGCCGGCGCTGCAGAGCAGCAAAAGTCACTGGGAAAATGACAGCGGATATTTTCCCAGTGATCTGCGCATGCGCAGTTAGTGTCCCCGGAAAACCATCCCGGGCGCCATTTTCCCAGAGACCCGCGCATGCACAGTAGATTCTGGCACTAAGCCAGAATCTACAGTGCACTGCGGGACCGCCGGAGAGAGGAGGGGGCCCACACTGAGTCTGCACGCGGTTCCCCTCCTCTCTTAAAACGCCCCTGAGCAGATTGTGTGGCCCTTAACTGGTTCAGATGCCCGTAAATCATGTTGAAAGTTGATAAATTGTCTTTATGCAACCTGGTTGCTTGGCTGGTGCAGCATACAGCCAGGTGGGTATACCGTGGGGATTGGGGTAGCTAATTTGCTCAGTTGTGATCATATTGCACAAAGTATTGCCCCATAATCTTAAGGCCCCCATACACGGGGCGATTTTTCACACAATTTGTCTGTTTTCAACTGATCGTAACGACCAATCGTGTGAAAAGTAGTGTTTTCAGACACGATTACGATGTAATGCGCGTCCCCGCAGTCGTGTATCGGCATCGTAGATCAGATGGTTTTGAAGAAAGATTTTAAAGGAACAGTACGAAGTGACACATCTTAATACATCGAATCGTATGGTCTTTTGTACAATTGTACCTTTCTAAATACAAATCGTACAGAATGTCAAGGGAAGAATTTTCAAGGGAATTGTATGCGATATCGGATCTGATACAAATCGCCCCGTGTATGGGCACCTTTAGATCAAATTGGTTCCCGACAGGTCAGGGGGCAGGATTGAAAACTATATTGGTGGATAACCCCCACTGGCGCTTGTGTGATGCCTTTAAGCTACTCATTAACTTCTTTATGACATTGGAACTTTTACATAATTTTATTTTTTGTGTGTATGTACTATATATATATATATATATATATATATATATACACACACATCTATATATATCTATATATATACAGGTTGAGTCTCCCATGTCCAAATATTCCGAAATGCGTAGTATTCCGGAATACAGAATTTTTTTGCCATGACTGAGATAATGAAACCTTTGATTTTTGATGGTTCAATGTACACAAACTTTGTCTAAGGTACAAATTTTTTAAAATATTGTATAAAATTACCTTCAGGCTGTGTGTATAAGGTTTATATGATGCAATTTAATTTAATTTCTGTACACAAACTTTGTTTGAGCCACAAAATTATTGAATATATTGTATAAAATGACCTTCAGGCTGTGTGTATAAGGTGTATATAACACATAAATGTATTCTGTGTGTATATTTGGGTCCCATTCCCAAGATATTTAATTATGGTATGCAATTATTCCAAAATACGGAACATTCCGTTATCCAAAATACCTCTGGTCCCAAGCATTTTGGATATGGGAGACTCAACCTGTATGTACATATACACTATTGGGACAAAAACTCTTCTTGTGCATATGACCTAGTTTGCTGTACATTAAACATATGTGATATACGAGTGACATAAACCAGGTGCATATGATACTGGTGCGGAGCTGGATATATCTTGAGATGCCTTTGACTCAACTTATGGGCATAAATACGCTATATTTACATGCCATTTTCTAGAGCTTTTCTCATTTTTTTACACATATGCTTCCGTCCAAATGTTCACAACTCCCAAGCTTCTTACTTTTTTATCTTCATTTTTACAGTAGATCTGTAGCTTTCATGTGTTTTTTTAGGCTACATATAATATTTTGTTGATTGATCTATAAACCATTGATTCAGTAAACTATCTATCATCAGACACTTTTACTTCTGACAGCTGTAGTTTGCTATAATCCATGATGCAGTTAGCCTTTTAATTGTATGACTTTGGTTCCCTCTGGTGGACACTTTGCATTGAAGCATACACTATTTCTAGAGCTTATTTTCCTGACAGCATGGTTGTCTCTCAGTCTCAGGAGGACTTCACCACCACTTCAATTAGGTGCACACCAACCTATCAGCAAATTGCTTTTCTATGTATAATGCAGGTTAGACAATGAAAGCAAGTATCTGATTGGTTGCACACAAAATAGAATATTAGTACACTAGTGGCCCACCTCCGGCTTTGCACGGGAGCAACTTTGAATTTATGGCGATAGTCTTTTTGTTTATTCCTAATGTCAACACGAAAATATTTAGTTTTGACGTGACACGCAAAGTCTCCACTTAAGTCATCAGTCCCTGCTCCACTGGGGCCAAGAAAGCGTTCGGATGTATGTTTTTTCATTAACTTGCTTCACTAAACTTATCACTGAGAGGCTCCCTTCTGTCATACATTAATGTTTCATACATCTAAACCTTCCTTGACAAATGCTCTATAGAATAGTGACAACTGCATCAAAATCCATCCAGCGGTTCTCGAGATGAGCCCAAACAAACAGACAGACTATGTATAAATTTTTAAGCTGATGTTAATTATATTAAAACTAATTTAATAGAATAGATATATGTATGTAACCAGGAAGCAAAACAAACACAATTGCTGCTGACTACAACCATTTAACTATATAATTTATTTATCTGATGTCTATTATCTCTTTTATGATCTAATGATTTTCTTGTGCAGCAATTAATCTCCACTCACACAATACATTGTACATTCAATGATTTTTGCTTCTTCCGATCACAATCAATGTGAGGCTGCTACTGTACGTCTAGTGCAGACTCAGAAGAGAGATGCAGGGAGGCCCCTGTCCCCTCCCTCCTCTCACAGCTCTCACTGTCTGCCTGCAAGAGACAACCTTACCCTCTCCTCTAACCAGCACTTGAGCCAGCGCAACCCACACTCAGGGGTTTATTTATTAAGCAGTGAAAAACGTATTGAACCAGACAAGTGGAGAAGTTGTCCATGGCAACCAATCAGCTTTGAAGTAACATTTGTTAAGTACAGTCTATAAAATTATAGGTACTATAGGAGCTGATTGGTTGCCATAGGCAACTTCTCCACTAGTCCGGTTCACTAAGTTTTTCACTGCTTGATAAATAAACCTGTCAGTCCCTGCATGAATGCCCCACTAGTTGGCCACCACAGTAAAAATATTTTTACCAAAAATCACTATTGTTTACTGTAAGAAGATACAATCTACTACTAGTGATATACAGTTTACTACAGTGTCATGCGATCACCATGGCAACAACAGTCAAATGACATATGAAGTAGTGAACAAAGTGGCTTTGGAATGCCCATTCTGTGAGCATACTTTTTCAGTGACTTAAATATCGGATGACCCTCCCCTCTGAAACAAGCTTGAGGGCTGAATGCAAACATGTCCAGCTGAGACTGTGTGCGGCCATGTGACTTTCCAACACAAAGAGAAAGATAAAAAATACATTCATGATGACCAGGTACAACATAATAGTGGGATTTATATATATATATATATATATATATATATAGATATATATATAGATATATATATATATATATATATAGATATATATATATATATATATACACAGTGTGGCAAAAAACTCTTTGGACAGCCACCGATTGTGCAAGTTGTTGCACTGTAAAAGATGAGAGCGGTCTGTAATTTCCATCATGGTTACACTTTAACTGTGAGAGACAGAATCAGAACAAAAAATTCCAGAAATCACATTGTATGATTTTTAAACAACTTATTTGTATATTCTTGCAGAAAATAAATATTTGGACAATCAAAAAGTTTAACTCAATACTTTGTAAAGTAACCTCGGTTGGCAATTACAGAGGTCAAACGTTTCCTGTAGTTCTTGACCAGGTTTGCACAAACTGCAGCAGGTATTTTGGCCCACTCTTCAATGCAGATCTTCTCTATATGTGTCATGTTTTGGGGCTGTCGCCGGGCAACACGGACTTTCAACTCCCTCCACAGATTTTCTATTGGGTTGAGGTCTGGAGACTGGCTAGGCCAATCCAGGACCTTGAAAAGCTTGGATGACTGTATTACTGGTGGTGCCTCCAAACTGGGCTTCTTTTTCCAAGGCAAGGGAGTTCACCAGAGGTCAGCTTGGGATATCCCTATAGTCTACAGTTTGGGGGCAGTGAACCTGATTTCCTCCCTCATCCAATAATAGTATCTGTAAGATAACACACAGGAACACTGATTAGAAAAAGAAATAACCCAAAAAAGGGTGTTGGTGATTTTATTAAAAGGATAGAAAGGAAAAAGATTTTAAATAAATGACAATGTAAATATAATTAGCCCAATTATCCCTAACCCTTATTAATCACTTCCTCATTGATGTGCCTTGAAAATACACTTAAAGTTTAAATTAGCCTAATACATATAAATAAGTTGAGTAACAATCCCTTTCTCAGCTATTAATCACTTAACAGTGGGTATGTGCAGGGCCGGCTCTAGGGGTGTTCGACCAGTGCGGTCGCGCAGGGGCGCCACCCATAGAGGGCTCACCCCTCCCCAACATCCCGATTTCAGCTGGACAGTACTGCCAAAGTGGCCCACGGGTGGTCAAATTGGGAAGTTGGGGACCACCACCGCCGCAGCTGTGCGGCACTGCCGGACCCTCGGAGTGTGAATGGATGCAGCGTGATGTTATCTGGAGGCGTGCCATGCGGGCACGCCTCCAAATAATGTCACTTAGGGGGCGTGGCCTATGGTAATGAGGCCACACCCCCAATTCCGAAGCCGTGCGCGATGACAGGACGCATCCTAACGGGCCGGCACAGGGTGCTCAGACCTCTGGAGCCGACCCTGGGTATGCGTTCGGCATCCCGGCGGTCGGGATGCCAATGCTTACATTACCAACGCTAGGATACCAACGCCAGTCAGAATCCCGGTGCCGGCATCCCGACAACTGGGATGCTGAAGGTAAGTAACAGGGTTGGGGGGAGGGTTAGATTTAGGGGCTAGGGTTAGGCACTAGGGGGAGGGTTAGGGTAAGGAGAGCAGGAGGGTTAGCAAAGTGACCAGCAAGTGTCGGTATGTTAACCCTGTCGGGATCCCGGGGTCGGGATTCTCACCGCTGGGATCCCGATTGTCTTTATTTTATACCAATTCCTATCCGTGTTCAGGTTGTGTAGGTTGAGTATGGAGGTCAAGGGGACTAGAGTTTGATACGTGGTTCAGGATTTAGGTAAAGGGTATTGGGATATAGTGCTAGTTTTGTTGGGGGTAAATGATCATCAGTCGCCCTGCGGCATCTGATCTCTGCGCTTACAGAGATCTGCATATTAGTACTATTGGGGAACCAACATTTACCCCCTCGCACATTTCATTTCCACCGCGCCAAGTAAGTGGTTACATTATCTCACTGGAAAAAACAGTGATTGCCGTGTATACACACTGGGGCTCATGCGGAGATATTAGCAATGCAAAACAGGAGCAAATTTGCACGTTGTTCTGCGTACTGGGCAGATTTGAAATAAACAGAGATTAGAGTTCGGGAGGGGGTGTCCTAGCTTAATTCTGAATTTCAGTGTAAAAAGCTCCCAAGTAGCCAGTATGTTTCATGCATGCAAAAGTAATAAAAATAATAACATGTGCACCCCGTGCATTGCAAGTAACATGGTCGGCCAGTGTTAAATTGCTCTTTTTTCTTTTTTTCTTTCCTCTGAACTATGCATAAGCCTCTGTATGCATAATTACTTTAAATATATGAACGATACACTAAAATCTATATGTCTACTCCTCTGCAAGAATATGAATTCAAATGGGTTAAAACATGCATATGGAAATTACTATATTCAGGAGAAATTTAGTTCTTGAGTTTACTGTCTCCTGGCTCTGGGTCCCTGCTGTGCCAATTGCCTGTGACGATAGTATGCAAATGTTTCTGATCTCAGCAGTTTGGGGATGGAGAAAGCTTCATCTATTGAAATTCACTGTGGTCATGGGTAAGCTATTTGGGAGCAGAGGGCCTGATTCAGACCCGGACGCTATGCTGCGCTCGCTCGCATTGAGCGATTTTTCGCAATCTGTGCATGCGTATGAGTCGCAGTGTGTGCACGAACCAGTCATTGTGATGGGAAAGTTCTCGCCCGTAGCCCGCAGTCGGGCCGCTATTTTGAGTGACAGATAGTGCCGTTTGTGGGTGGTAACGGGAAGGTGCCTGTAAACGGGGGTGTGGATGTGCGAACGCAGGCGTGCCCGACCTTCAGAACGGCGTCTAATGGGCGTGCATAATTAGCAAAGTAGCGTCATTACACATGTGACTGGGTTGTATTTTAGCCTGATCTGCTTGCAATGTTGTGGTGGGAAAAGGCTACCACAAGCACTGCGAGCAGCTCTGATGGCTCTCGATGTTCCTGATTAAATCTACAACTGCCGGAGATGACGTGTGTTGCGAGTGGCAAAGTGGCGTGTTTATACAGGTGCGAGCCATAGTGCGGCCGCTCGCTATTACTTAGTGGGCGGCTTTACGCGACGCAGTGCGAGCACATGATTTAAATAGCCGGCCCCTTTTAGCCAGCGAGCGGACGCAAATAGCGTCCGGGTCTGAATCAGGCCCAGAGTACAGTACATTGCCTAAAGAATCATGCACCTATTTACTAAAGTAAGCTGCATGCCCCAGTCACAGCGCCAGTGCTATACTAACTCTGCTCCACTGCTTGGAATTCACACTTTTGGGGAAAGCACTTTTGATAAATTGTGTGGGATCCCACATGCAAATAGCTGGCATCACACAACTCCAACTATTTCACACTGTGATAATGTTCTTCTCAGGTCAGGGTTTGAATTAATTATTGGTAGTATAAACACCTCTCCAGTAAATACGTTATTGCAGTTGGAAAGTAACTTTGTTATGCCGGTGTGGAATATTTGCACACAGTGAAATTAATCATCTTGTCCTGCAATGACTCTAGTACATGTGAATTTCAGGTAGTTGTGATCAGGGAAGGGGTTACAGTAATGGGCAGATACTTACAAATATTACATAACAATGTTATTGTTCTTTGCCAAGCAGTTAATCCTGAATGCTGAAAACAATTTTGTTTTATACAATGAAAACGCATCCAGTGGACATAGCAAACCTGGGATCTCCCCTAAATTCTGCTATGGGGTCCGGGGATGCGGTGTTCAATCGCTGTGGTTGAGAAGAACCCAGATGTGCCGGTCCACCCCCAGCTCTTATGTGTATACAGTATGTGTGGCTGGGGCCTGTGCATGCACAGGGATGCCCCAAGCAGAGCAGGAAAATGAATAGATATGTTTGCAAACAATTTAATCACCAGTCGGAGTATATTGGGGCAATTAGTTCTCTGCAATGTTCTACTACGCACATTAGAGCTTGTTATAGTAGGCAATCTCCTCTCATTTTCCTGGGGACCTCTATGGTGTGGGAGTAAAATTGAGCAAAGAATTTGGTAGTGGTGTGTCTGCAGGAGACTATACTGGAGGCACTCCGTGCACATTGCGCTAAGGAGCTCATTCAGACCCGCTCGCTAGATGCGTTCGCTCGTACCCTGCGTATGCAAATCCAGCGCACGCCCAGCAAGGCAGGCGATTGCACGGCAAGGCATAAACGCGCCCACTATATCTTGGCATGTGATCACTTTGTGTATGCAGATGCCCACCAGCCATTCATAAGACGTCCACTTGCGCACTTCATCTCCTGTAAGTGCATTAAAGCATTGGTACATCGAACACCATCGGATGCGATCGCAGTGCTTGGGGTTGACTATACCCTGCTGCAAGCACTGCGATCACTTCAGTGTGAAATACAACCAAGTGAGGTGTACTATGGCGCTGCCTGTTAATTATGCACGCCTCTGAAACGGCGTTGAGACTCTCAGGCCCGCCTGCGTTCGCACCTCCACTCCCCCATTTCTAGTGGCCAGCCCCTGTCACCACCCACATACGGCTTCTCCTGTCACTCACTCTGCTGGGCTGTCTATGCGCAGTGAGCGATCGCTTCCCGATCTTTCACACTGGTTCGCGTACGCGCATTGCGATGCATACGCATGCACAGATTGCAAATATCGGCCAGCTACGAGCGACCGCATCCTAGCGCGCAGGTCTGAATCAGCTCCTAAATCCTCTATGAATTTGATCAAAAATATTAGAATAAAAAAAACTTCAGGGGTAAAGATATCACAACTTGCAGCAAATCTGAATGTACTCGGCACTACATAATTTGTTTTCCTCATTTCTGCATCATGGACATCACCATATAATACATTGAACCCATTCAGCCAAGGCCAATTGTTAGCAATTGTGATGTCAGAGAGTCTCACTCATTTTAGCCGGTTTGTCATTGACTATCTCTCATGCACTGAGCCATGGAGAGAGATAAAGTGGTGAGTGATAAAGTACCAACCAATCAGCTTCTATCTGTCACTTTTCAAACACAGCCTGTAACGTGACAGTTAGGAGCTGATCGGTTGGTACTTTATCACTCTCCAAGGCACTAAGCATATCCCCTGGATCATTAAAGCTGCTGCATGTCAGTGAACAGCCTTGGATGGTGCTCAGATGTCGCAATGAAATGAATAACCTACTGTATATTGTAGTACACATTCTAGGCTAGTCTCAGAAATCTCACTTTGTTAGAATCAGATGAGAATAGAAAGCCTGCTTAATAACAAAGACCCATTTTCAGGTGCCTTTTATATATATAATAAGAAGCTGTGCATCCATTCTTGTAGCGTTGTGTCGCGTTCTGTTTAGTTGCTGATGTCTCATCATTTTATGTTTGCTTGCCCAAGTTTATTTAGGAGATGTGTCTTGTGTCCGCTCTGTACAGCTCCTCCTGGGATGTGGTGGGGGTGGATGTGACATTACTTTCCTCCCTTTAGTTGTATAATTTTGCTCACATTTTACCTGCTTTTGTGTTGATTTTGCTTCATTTTTTTATTTGCCATGCCGTTCAGCTTTTGGATTCCAGGAAAACAAAGGTTTGTAAAACTGCTGTTGCTTTCTCTTAGATGTCATTGTATGTGCTTCTATCGCAGTCACAGGGAACGCTGCAGCACCTAGTGGTGACATGAATCATTTATACAAAATGCTACTGTTGAAATTTTTTTTTCTTAAATGTAAGATAGAGGCAATAGTTTTTTATTTACTATGATGATAATCAGATTTTATCCTTAATAAGCAAACTTCAACCAAACAAAATGAATCTTGATTTAGAGCGGACCATCCTTCTATGTTTCTGTAATGACCCTGTACATTTGTCATGCGTTCCCTTTCAATCATTCAAACTTTACCGTCAGGACCTGATTCAGCAAGGAACGCACAGGAGAGAACGCACGCACTCAGCCGATGTTTTAGCTCTGCAGAAGCAACGCAGACCCAGAGAAAAGTGATTGACAGGAAGTGCCGTTTTGTAGGGGTGGAGGGGCAAACGCAGGCGTTCATGTGCGTTTGGACGGCGTTTTAGGGGCGTGCATAATTAAGCCCGTGTGGCGACGGCCGCAGCCTGAGGTATAGTTGCACACAGGAAGCGGCACACATCCTGTGTGGAGTCAGGACAACCACTAATATGCTAATGTGTTTGATGGTTCTCGATGTTACCGATGTCTTGCGTGGTATAACAGAAAGCACGTTAAGGGAAGTGGGAGGTATTGTGTTTAGCAAGGTTTCTGCTTATTCTGCATACGTATGCATTTATTAGCATATACTCACAGCGGAAGGGTGCGTGCGTCTGCATCTGTGCGTTCCTTGCTGAATCAGGCCATAATAGCCAAGTGATGATAAAAAACAATTACATAAATATATATATATGTGTATATTTATATATATATATATACACAGTCAGGTGCATAAATATTAGGACATTGACAGAATTTTCATATATATATATATATGAGTTCTGATATGATTGCTAAATACAGGTACTGTTAAATGTTATCGCTTCACTGCATTGTTCATTCAGAAACTGTGTGTTATAAAGAATACTGATTCCCCCCCCCCCCCCCCCCCCTGTGAATGATGACATTTATTTCAGGATAAGTCAGATTTTTTAACTTGTGTAAAAGCACAGTCTGTAGCCCCATGTTTATTCAAATATAATTTGTTACATCAATAAAAATATTATTCATTATAAATTACAGTAGGTTGTACAGTACATTACACATCTTACAACGTTGACCTATTCACTCCATATAATATTTATTATGCTACCAAAAGAAAGACCCAAACAAAAAATAAATACATTTGCCATGGCACACAATGCAGTTCAACTAAAAATTGTTAACCAAGATACCACAGGCAAATAAACCCCTCCCACCCCACCAATGCAATATATATATCTTCAATTCTGGAACTTGTGCAGATACGCTTGTGAATGCTTTTATTCTATACAATATTTTATATTGTATTTTCAGTTCAATTCTTTGTCAAGCAGAATGTGAAGAAAGAATATTTTTGATAGGCTGTATACACACTTGCATTTTGTACTCACAATTGTGCCCCGTACACAGCTGATAATGCTGTAACATAAGCTTTAGCTGCCACTAGCATCCTAACCTATGTTATAGCATGTTAAAATATTTATCCTCTATTGGGAAGAAATAAATTATGTCAATGGGTCTGATTCAGACTTGTACGCTATTCAGATATTTCCACAGTTGAGTGAGTATCGGTAAACTGCACATGCGTCAAGATACATTACCGTAGTCGATAGCAGCTACTATTTACTCGCAGTGTAATTGACAGCCAGGGATCGTTTGGGGAAAGTAATGGGGAGTGGCAGCAAAGAATGCAGGTGTGTTTTCGACCATTGCGGGGGCGTCTCAAATCCTGCGTCTGCGATCCCGTACACAAGAAAAATGGCTACGGCGTCTCAGTTCTTGCTGCCATTCTGCGAACCATAAGATTACTTAGAAGACCGATAAGCGTAGGATCTGCGATCCAGCGCTGCATCTTGATATGCAGATCTTTGGATTTGCAAAGCCGTAGCAGGGCTTCTCAATACATTACTCAGCGCCTCCGACATTTCTATTTCTACTTCAGGGTCCATAGGGTATCCACAGGATACCGTGGGGTATAGGTGTGACGTCAGTCGCTGGGCACCATAGAGTTAAGCTTTTCAGCCTCCCAGGATGCACTAGGGTCCCCCTCCTATACCCCGCCCCCGAGCCAAGGCACCCCAGTTTAGTTTGGTGCCCGGCCGGAGTCGGGTGCACCTGTCGGAGTGGGGGCTAGAAGAGCCCCTGAAGCTTTCTTCAGTGCAGCTTTGGCTGCACATCTGGATGTACAGCATGGACAGTCAGTCCTGACGTCCATGCTGTCTTCCCTACACCCCCGCCGGTACCAGAACACAGCTAGCGGTGACCCCAGATGTTCCGGACCATGGCCGGATCCAAGGGGGACAAAGGTAAGCAGCGGGGTCCCGCGGTGGGTCCCCGCTGGTCACATGGTCCTAAGTCCCCAGGCAGGGGGCTCCCTGGGGACTGGCTGCAGCATGGAGCCAGGCGACCAACCTGCGCTTTCCACTACCCCCTGGGACAGCGGACCGCAGCAGAGCGGTAGCGCTGCGGCATCCCAGGGGTTAAATGCATGCCAGGGGAGCGCGCCTTCCCTGTCTCACAGCCGGCGCCTCCCCCGCTGCACACAGCCCTCTCTGCATGCTGCCGACTGGTCCTGTGGCAGCGCTCCTCCCCCAGGCCAGCCTCCTCTCTGCTCCTCGGCGGCCATCTTCTCCAGAACGCATGGTGAACGCTGCTGGAAGCGCTGGACGGAAGCATCGTGGTCTGGGTCCCCCCGCATACCTCTCCACCGCTGTGGTCAGGTCTGTGTATGCAGCGCTGGGTCCTACCAGGCCACGGCTGGCTAATCAACTGGCAGAAGTCCACTCTAATCCCGTCTCGGAGGATTCTGCATCTTGGAGCCTTATTGGACTCGGGACAGCAAAGGATCTTCGTGACGGAGGACAAGATCTCTGCTTTACAGTCAAGGGTGCGCAGTTGTCTGCACAGCCGCCGGGTGTCTCTACACTCGGCGATGAGGTTACTGGGCTCCATGGTGTCGGTGTTCGACGTGGTGGAATACGCCCAGTTTCACTCCAGACCTCTGCAGCACCTGATCCTGTCCAAGTGGAACGGGCTGCCTCAGTCTCTGAAGTCCCAGACGATTGTGATCACCCCGGAGGTTCGCCTGTCCCTTGCGTGGTGGTTACAGACGACCCACCTCAACAAGGGATGTCCGTTCTGGGTTCCAAATTGGGTCCTGTTGACAACGGACGCCAGTCTTCGAGGCTGGGGAGCAGTTTCGGGTCCACACTTGTTCCAGGGCAGGTGGACGCCGACAGAAGCGGAGCTTCCAATAAATATCTTGGAACTCCGTGCGGTCTTCAATGCTCTCCAGCAGGCACTTCGGTTTCTCCAGGGTCACCCGATGCAGGTCCAGTCGGACAACGCTACCACCGTGGCCTACATAAACAGGCAAGGAGGAACTCGCAGTCGGGCGGCTCTCGTAGAGGTCTCTCGGATCCTGGTTTGGGCGGAGCGCAATCTTCCGGCCACATCAGCGGTCTTCATCCTGGGAGTGCTAAATTGGGAGGCGGACTTTCTAAGTCGCCAGGACGTTCATCCGGGGGAATGGTCCCTGCATCCGGACGTTTTTCAACTGCTGGTGGACAGGTGGGGTCTTCCAGAGATCGACCTCATGGCGTCCTGGCACAACAACAAGTTGCCGGTGTACGGGTCTCGCACAAGAGACGAAGGGGCGTCTCTGGTGGATGCTCTGTCCGTCCGGTGGACGTTCCGGTTCGCATACCTGTTCCCTCCGGTCTCCCTTCTTCCACGGGAAATCCGGAAATTCAAACAGGAAGGAGGGACGCTCCTGTTGATAGCTCCCGCGTGGACCAGACGGCACTGGTTCTCAGACCTTCAGGGTCTGTCCGTGGACAGTCCTCTGCGGTTGCCGCTACGACCGGACCTTCTGTCTCAGGGTCCTTGTCTTCACCCGGACCTGACTCGGCTGTCTTTGACGGCGTGGCTGTTGAGACGGCCATGCTGAGGTCCCGGGGGTTTTCCAGCTCTGTGGTGCGTACCATGTTGCGAGCTCGGAAACCGGCTTCCGCGAGGATATACCATCGCATGTGGCATACGTTCTTCCAGTGGTGTCGACCGAGAGGTTATGCACCGCGGGAGTTTCGTCTGTCTCGGATTCTCGCCTTCCTGCAAGCGGGACTAGATCATGGGCTTCGCCTTGCTTCTTTGAAGGTACAGGTTTCGGCCCTATCTGTCTGGTTTCACCGTAGGATTGCTACAATCCCGGATGTGCGCACCTTTATGCAAGGTGTTCTCCGCATTCAGCCGCCCTTTGTTCCACCTGTGGCGCCTTGGGATTTGGCTGTGGTCCTGAGGGCTCTCCAAGGACCGCCGTTTGAACCACTGGGCTCAGTGGATCTTAAATGGCTAACAGCTAAGACTGTTTTCCTTCTGGCTATTGCTTCGGCCAGACGTGTTTCTGAGTTAGGGGCTCTTTCTTGTAGAACCCCTTTCTTGGTTTTTCATGGGAACAGGGCAGTGCTCCGCACTCGGCCCGAGTTTCTTCCCAAAGTTGTTTCCCAGTTTCATGTTAACGAGGAAATCGTTGTTCCGGCCTTTAACTCACCGGGTCTTTCCGTGGGTGAGGCCTCTTTGGATGTTGTGCGGGCCTTAAGGACTTATGTTGACCGCACTTCTTCGTTTAGGAAGTCGGACGCTTTGTTTGTCCTCTATGGCTTCCGTAAAAAGGGTTGGCCTGCTTCAAAGCAAACTTTGGCAGCCTGGATCCGTATGGCTATTTCTGAAGCTTATCTTCATGAAGGCCTGCCGGTTCCTCCTTCTGTGAAGGCTCATTCCACTAGGTCTGTGGGTCCTTCGTGGGCAGCTCGACGTGGTGCCTCAGCAGTTCAGATCTGCAAGGCTGCTACGTGGTCCTCTGTCCATACCTTCGTGAGGTATTACAGGTTTGACACCTTCGCCTCTCAGGATGCTTCCTTCGGGCGGCGGATTCTCCTTTCTGCACAGGAGCATCCCCACCCTTAAAGGATACTGCTTTGGGACATCCCCAAGGTATCCTGTGGATACCCTATGGACCCTGAAGTAGAAAATATGAGATATGGTAAGAACTTACCCTTGTTATCTCTATTTCTACGAAGTCCATAGGGTTCCACAGGACTCCCGCCCTGTCGCACCTGTGCTGCAGATGGGCTTTGCTCTGGTCACCGGTTTTCTGTCTCCCTCTGGTGAGAATGTGATTCTTGTATGTGTCCAGATCTTTTTTCTCTCTCTTCCTTCTCCTCCTCCGGCCTATGGCTTGATAACTAACTGAGGTGCCTTGGCTCGGGGGCGGGGTATAGGAGGGGGACCCTAGTGCATCCTGGGAGGCTGAAAAGCTTAACTCTACGGTGCCCAGCGACTGACGTCACACCTATACCCCAAGGTATCCTGTGGAACCCTATGGACTTCGTAGAAATAGAGATAACAAGGGTAAGTTCTTACCATATCTCATATTATTTTTGCACAGCAGCGGCGGTGGCATTAGTGTACAACTCTGAATCAGACCCAATATAAAGAAATAAATGTGCATATACGTTTAATTATAGCACACACATAGTCCAAACCTGTTAATGTACATATACCAATAAAAATGTAAAAAATAAGGACAGAATGATGGCTAGGTACATTGTATCAGATATATAAAGCTCTGGGAAGTGATAAAGTGGAGAGTGATAAACAACCAACCAATCAACTCCTTACTGTCATTTTTCAAACACATCCTGTAACATGACAGTTAGGAGCTGAGTGGTTGGTCGTTTATCACTCTGCACTTTATCACTTTCCAGAGCTTCATACATCTGCCCCAATGTCTCCTTTTTTTGCTCTTGGAGAGTCCCCATTTTCCTACTTGAAATCTATTACAAACATTATTTTCCTATAGTCCAATGGTCTGCTGTTCCCCAACAGTCTAGTAATTATAGGCTCCTGTAAACTCCATTTGGAGTAAAAAAAAAAATATACAAACATTGAAATAAAAAGTATGAGGGTCTCTTTTGAACGTAGGTTTATGTGGGTGCCACGGTGATTAAGGAAACTAGAACCTTTTGTAGTCCAAAAATAAATCAAAGATATTTATCCTAATAAGCAAAAACAAAACTCCATATTTGTGTAGCAAGATCCCAAATGGCACATTATGGGGCCTATTCATTAAACCTAAAAATTCTAAGGAGATAATTAGCTTTAGAACTCTCATGGAGTTCTAGCTAATTATAGGTGGAATTCATCATTCCACCTCTCCATAAGTATCTATTCCGAAAAGCTGTCATTTTTGCGATGACAGCTTTCCGGGAAATAGATACTTTTCCCTGCCTACACTACCTTATCGCATCTGGAAACAGTGCTGCGCATGCGCTGTTACATCTGTAAAACCAGCGCATGCGCAGCACTGCCTACAGATGCGTTAAGTTTGTGTACCCCCCACCCCCCGACCCCCTCCGCTCACCCCCCCCCCCCCCGACTTACCTGTCCGCGCAGCAGCCTCCGGCTCCGTCCTGCTGGTCTGTCATGTGGTTTCCCAGCAGACCACATGACAGATTAGAAAAAAAAATAACAATTTTTTTTCCTTTTATAAACTTTCTTGTGCTCTGCTGGGAAACCACATGACAGACCAGCCTCCGGAGCCTGAGGACGGAGCAGAGTGCCAGAGGGACTCGTCGGGGGACCTGCACACGCGGATACAGGTAAGTTTCACCTGCTATTCGCCACCTCACAGTGGCGACTAGTAACTGCATCAAATTCCGAAAATTTATAATTTTCGGAGTTTGATGAATACCACAATTTCCACATCCCCATACTAATGTATGGGGAGTGTGGAAATTAACGCAGGGGAACTTAGCAAGGAGATATCTGTGATATCTCCTGTGCTAAGTCTGTTCATGAATACCAAAATAACGTTATTTAAGGAAAATTTCCTTAAAAACGTTTTTTTAGTGTTGATGAATAGGCCCCTCAGTACAATAGACTATGTAAGTAGAAATGTATTCCTGCTGTAACCTTGCAAGCCATTAAGTGTATTTTGGCCTGTCTGTCTGAGGTGAAAATGTATATCAAACAGACAGATGTGTCCTTATACATGTTTGCTGCAGTCGTGTTAAAAAGCCTATATTAGTTTTCCAGGTCCCGTTAGACGCTGCTAGCGCCGGGCGTCTAAGTCACAATGCCATGCAACTAGGACGCACCTGCGGACTGTGCTGATTCATTGATATTAATATAATATATCTGTGTGCGTCTGAATCTGTATACAAAGTGCTACAATGTAGTAGCTGCAGTTTTTTTAATTCCAAGTTCCGTTGTGCTTCATATACAGACTCAGGTGCACATAGATATACAAAAAAAAGACACACGACGCTAGCAGAGTAGCACAGGACCTGGTGGCTCACTCACGCCACGCAAGTCGTGCTGCGTGGCGTATTGAGGCTAGATGTATAAGGACACATCTGTACAGAGATCTTTTCAAGGCTTATTTTTAATCCCTATTATGTATTGGAGTATAAATTAAATAGACAAATTAATTCCCAGGGATCTTTAATTAGGAGTATACTCATGCTGGGTATTTAAACATTGATCTCAAATGTTTGTGTCACTGACACCATTGTAAAAAAAATCCTACATGACTGTACATGAATACGTTATTGGACACTGCGTAACTTTTTACGAGTGATGTTACAAATGTTTGGACATGTTGCCTATAAAATCTCAGTGGGCTTTACTTACCGTCCATGAAATAAACTTCCTGAGAAAACCGCAGGAATGGAATGTTTATGGGTGGTTTAAGTATTGTCCTGCCTAACAGTGGTCCCTCTTCAATCTTATTTTACTGTCAATCATGCTCTATATTGTGGACTCTGAGACGTGTTGCCACAAATATAAATACAGTCCCAGTTTTAAAAGACTAATGGATAAAGCTTGCATGATATCGTTCTTACCTAGCAGCCATAGCGCTGGTGAGCAGTATAAAATTACATCGTTCATCCTTAGAGGGACATTTGTAGACCAGCATGACAGTATACCTTCGCTTGGCGGCTTAAAACAGCTACAGCTTTAATTACTTTTCTATAGAGTAGCATAAAACATAACTCACTGCATCCAACTGCGGACTTAGAGGATCTGCAGAACTGACAAACTAACATGTATAATCAATAACTAGTGAAGTGACACATCTGAACATCTCAACACTAAAGCTGGCCACACACTAGACCAACTTACATCCAACCAGCCAACTAGTTGATTGGTTGGAATGAAAATCTGGTAACGTATGGGAGTAATTGATGATCAGCAATTTGCTCCTAAATGCCAGAAAACAGATGAAAATGGTCATCAGACAAGTTTGTTAAATGTTTGATCTAAACTATTTGTTCAAACAACAGTTTTGGTCCATTTTCCAGCATTTGGAAGCAAATTGCTGATTGTATTCCTTACCAGATTTTCATTCCAACCAATCAACTAGCTGGCTGGTTGGATAGATAATCTTTAGATGTGTGGCCAGCTTAAGACATCACATCACAGTACAACAGAAAATCTACCCAATACACAGCCTAGTGGCCTACCTCCTCTTCTCTACCCGCCTCCCTCTTTCCGGCCGACCTGTGTCTTCTACACGTATCTGCCCACATGCCACCTGTCTCCGACCCGCCTCCCTACTCCTCTGTACATCCCACCCAATGAATAATCACACACTTCTAGGGGTTTAAATAGCATCATTTGGCCAATAAAGACATGGCAGTTGTCAGGTGATTTTCCAACCATTAATAAAAAGTGCAAAAAAATCAGCCATTTAACACCTACTATGAACCTCTAGTGATTTCCATATGGCAACTAACAGCCTTCTATACTTCCTGCTATCTCATTTACCACATTTTTGGGGTCCAGGATGGTTTCCCAACTTTTTCATGCCCTTCTCCCAGGTTGTTTTTTTGTAGTAATGTCCCGCAACCTCGCTGTGAATCCCGTGAATCTGCATTAGTAATTGGATCTCAAATTTCTCGGGTGCACGTATTCATGCAAACTCGCACCTAATAGGATTTGCCCATATGGTTTTGGATTTGCATTACAAATTCAGCCAAGTGCCATTATATCTTTTTTTTTTTTTTTTTTAACATGTTATTCTAGTTAAACTATTTTCTGCCGTTGTAGAAAATCCACAACAAACTGATCTCTGAGGAGACAGGCCATCCATAGGGACTGGGTGGATGCTGGTGTTTTTCAAAATAATTTTTTTTTTTAATTAATTTAGTTTGATTCTTGACCATGGTTCTTATATACTAGTGTATATAACTTATTTCAACGTTTTTGCATGTTGAATATGAGTCCTAGCATAGTTTTTTTTAAATAAAAAGATAATGGCATATCTAACCCAGCTTGCTAGATATAATGGCTTGGATCTAACCTCACAACTGGCAAAACATTTTTGTAGTAATGCTCATTATTTGTGCAGCGTCATTTTCAAACACAGCTATTCAAGATTATGAATAATAGTTCACAAATTTCTTACAGTGTCCAATGATAGTCGTTGTATATGTGTATATAGATATAGATAGATTTATGTCTTAGTGTAACAACAATATAGTTAGTTTTGTATGCCTAGTTTTGTTTACTGCATAGAACCTGTTCAATCATTACAATGTTCATATGACCCTTCCATCTGTGTTCTAGCACTTGCAGTTGACCATCCAGGCCCTCCAGGACGAGCTGCACACTCAGAGGGACCTCAACCATCTCCTCCAACAGGAAAGTGGGAACCGTGGTGTGGAACATTTTACCATTGAACTCACTGAGGAAAACTTCAGAAGGCTTCAGGCGGAACATGACCGGCAAGCCAAAGAACTTTTCCTCCTCAGAAAGACTCTAGAAGAGATGGAGTTGAGGATAGAAACACAAAAACAGACACTAAGTGCCAGAGATGAGTCCATCAAAAAACTTCTTGAGATGCTACAAAGTAAAGGTTTGCCCTCAAAGGGAATGGAGGAAGAGAATGAGAAGACACGACGAATGGTGGAGGCGGAATCACAACTTAATCATTTAGAAGTGCTTCTAGACCAAAAGGACAAAGAAAATATTCATCTAAGAGAGGTAAGGAGATTTTCTGTATCTGAATTCCCTCTTCATAGTACCAAGGCTGAGCTACATGTACTATCTTGCAAAAACAACAATTTATGTGCTTTACTAGTAGATGTGTAGCAAATGCATTTGGGTCCTACAAACCATTGGCAGATCTGAGGAGCATATACAGGTTTAAAAAGTGTATGGTCAATGGTGTTGCTGATTTTGGCATAGCATTAGATGGATGCAACATCTGTCAATCAGGGATGTCTAGCAGAGATGTTGTCCATAGATAGAGTTCACCTTTAGAGCTTTATATGGGTCTTACTTTATGAACAGACTATTGACATCAGCTGAGTGTTTGCCACCAGCATAAATGTATATCTGAAATTACTGTAGGATTCCAGTTCAGTCCCTATACGTATTTGAGGATAAGTGTGCCATCTCTGACACAGGTGATATTGATCAATAGAACAGGGAAATAATGTTATAGTTTAGAAGCAGTTAGTAAAATGATTTTGCCCTTTTAAATCCGGTATTCTTACATGCATTTTCTTTGCATTAGAACAGTCAGAAGAAGTACCTTCTAAACTGTCAAGCCTGTTGGCTTAGCCTCATCTTGTTTGTCTATGTTAGTTGTTGAGTTAGGGAAATGCACTGTTTCAAACTGGCTTTGCAGTGTCTTGTAACTTGCTTTTGTGTTTATTTTTTCCCCTTGTCCTTGAGCATTTGTATACTTTTTACACAACAGATGTAAAAGCAGGACCCCTTGCATCACAGTCACATGCCTATCCCAGTAGAAGTCAAGGTGATTGCTTATTTTGTTCTTTTCTTAGGTTAGTGGCCTTGCCTGCTTTTAGATAACAGAGGAAATAAGTTCAGCTGAGGTGGTTCCTAAAGTTAGAAAAATCTAATAAAAATAAATAATTTAGCAGTGCTGGTATCAGAATACCTGATGGAAATGATAATACCTCAGCGCTCTTTTCCTTTCACTTTTGCCACTATGCTGGGCGATCATGAGAGGGTCTGCCCATCGCAAATTTCTGGTGTTACTGTTGAGACCATGCATTTGTAGATTGCTGGCAGCCATTTTAAGTCCTTTCCATTTGTGCTATAATCCAGGACTTTGTCTAGCAGTCAGTGCTAGGTGATTGCCAGAGATACAGTACTGTCTCTGAACTGCGTACCACATGCCTGTTTAGAATTTTGACATATTTACTTTGGCTGTAACTTTTTGACAAATCCTTGTTTGCTCTCTTGGCTGCTTTCTACAGTGTGCCAAATCTGCTTCTGTTTACTGACTTTGCCTCTCCCTGCTCCTTAAAACTTGATAAACCAGCGCACTAGCTAATTGGTCCTGGATTTGACCACAAGCTTGCCATATATTTGTCTACAATTATCATGCCCACACCTGTATGATTTTTGTAACCTAACCACCGCACTGTCTAACTATAAGTTAATATCCTCTGAAATAATAACTTATTCAGGTGAATCTGTTGTTCATTCTACATCAGTGCTATATAATTACAATTACATTACAAGTTGCTTAGTTCCCATTACCATATATCCTATATTTCTGTTGTTCTTGCCCGCTACCATATTTCTTAGAGCCTCTGCTACTGGAGTGCTTCCCAAACTCATCAGGTTGCTAATCTATCTTTATATTGTGACAGTTGGTGGCAAATGTGAATGACTCCTAAAGACCCTCTTAGATTTTCTCTTACCCCTGTATGACTTCACATTTCTAAAGGACACCACTTTATACTTTACATACTTATCTCGTAAAATCGTGGAGCCTTGTGATAGTTCTAGCATTGTACCACAAACTGTATAGCTATGTTCTATTTTTGTGTACGGTCACGTTTCTGTCCTACTCTTATGAATTCATTAAATAATATATATATTTTTTTTAAGTGAGGGAGAATGGACAGAAATGGGTTTACTGTAAGTAATTATTTACAGCAACTAGAGCCCTAGTAAAATCTACATTAGGACTCTCAGGATTCTCAGCATGTTGGGCCTGATTCTGTGGTGGGAGGAAAGCAAAAAAGAGCAAGTAACGGGGGGAGATTTATCAAAGCTTGGAGTGAGATAAAGTGGACAGTGCTAAAGTACCAACCAATCTGCTCCTAACAGTCATTTTTCAAATGCAGTCTGTAAAATGACAGGAGCTGATTGATTAGTACTTTATCTCTCTCAGAGCTTTGATAAATCTCCCCCTGTATACCTGGTCAAAACATGTTGCAATGCAAAGGGTGCAAATACATATATTTTTCCTGCAGGATAAATACTGGCTGATTTTACATGTAGCCCTCAAATGCTGGACAGCTTTATTTTTTCACTGCAATATAGATTAGAGGGCCTGATTCAGAGCCGGATGCTATTTGCGCTCGCTCGTTCAGAAAAAGGGGCCGGATATTTAAATAGAGCGCTCGCTCTTTGCGGTCTGTTGACGCCTCTATGTCTGAGCGAGCGAACGAAACATGCGCTCGCAATTTTTGAAAAAACGCCCCCTGGCCGCTCGCATCCTACGTCATCTCCGCTATTTCTTAGATTAATCGAGTACATCGAAAGGCGTATGAACTGCTCGCAGTGCTTGTGGTAGCATTTTCCTACCGCAATCATGCGAGCAGTTCAGGCTAAAAGACAACCAAGTGACGTGGCCGATGACGCTGCTTTGTTAATTATGCACACCCTTAAAACGCCCGTTTTGACCGTTTGGCACGCCTGCGTTCGGATCACCACTCCCCGTTTTCAAGCACCTTCCCCTGTTACCACCCACAAATGCCTCAACCTGTCACTCAAATTAGCAGGCATTCGCTATTTTGCGAGCACACGATTTCCGACCGCACTGACTGGTTCGCGCATGCGTATTACAACCCATACGCATGCGCAGTTGTGCGAACTCTGAATCAGGCCCAGAGTTTGGACACCCCTCCCATATCTAAAGCTGGGAACACACTGAGAAGATGTCGGCACAATATAGTAGTAATGTAGTTTCCGGGCAAATCGGAGTGACATATCGGTCGCATCGCTCAATATGCGTGCCCCCGCGGTTGCATTTGATATATCGTCCGACCGGATGATATTGCATACGGCTCCATTGCACGTAAAGAAAGATGGAACGAGTGATTGTTCCGTCATTCATTACTTTGTTCTAATGTGTACCAGCAATGCGAAATGTCGGCCTGCCGGCCCGACATATCGTACCAGTAAACATCGCTCAGTGTGTACCCAGCCTGAGTCTCTCTGCAAATTTTACATCTGCCCCACCAGCGGTGCCCAGGTGCAAAGTAACTTTTTTTTTTTTTTTTTGCTTAACTCCCAACTGAGAATTAGGCCTGATATGTTCTACATAATATATCAATATTTCAATATTTAGAGGTAATTGGGAAAGAACCATGTTCTGCACATTTTCAGAAAGATTAGTAGAAAAAAAAACCTGCCAGCTAGTAAAACAGAATGTAAAAGGAGCAACCTGCAGAGGTTCTGGATTGTACAAGATTAGAGGTAGATGCCTTCACTTGTAGGAAATATATACAGGTTGAGTCTCCCGTCTCCAAATATTGTGAAATACAGAATTTTTTGAGCATGACTGAGATAGTGAGATAGTGACATCTTTGCTTTCTGATGGTTCAATGTACACAAACTTTGCTTAAGGCACACAATTGTTACATTTATTGTATACAATTACCTTCAGGCTGTGTGTATAAGGTGTATATGAAACCCAAATGAATTTAATGTATGTACACAAACTTTGATGTACAAAATGATGAATAAATATTGTATAGAATTACCTGCAGGCTGTATGTATAAGGTGTATATGAAACACAAATGCATTCTGTATTTAGATTTGGGTCCCATCCCCGAGATATCATTATGGCATATATTCCTACATACGGACCAGAAATACTTCTGGTCTCAAGCGTTTTGGATATGGAAGACTCAACCTGTATACACAGCTTTGAGAAGTGTATATTACTAAAGAGTAAATAACATATCCTTTTACAAGTATTATTTTCCATTTCAGCATAACTCTAAAATGTATATTTACCCCTTCCATTAACTGGTCATGCACACAGAGGACCCACGTCCCTTATCTCTGCTTATTTGTCCTGATCTATGCGCCTGATTGAGAGACGGACGCAGTGCCAATGTTTGAGCGATTATCGGTGATTTGCGCATGCATCTGAGTCGCACTGCGCCTGCGGCAAGTTTCATTACCGTTATCGCTCACAATGAGGATTTATTTGCAAAGTGGTTGACAGAGAGGGACCATTTGTGGGTGGCAACGGGGGGGTGACTCAAACGCAGACGTGACTCTACCGTTTTTGGGGTAATGCCGCAAACAGAAAATCATTTTGAAAAAATATCGATCAAAACATTATTTAGTTTCTCATGTTCTTAATCAAACAGTTGTCTCGTTTAATTTAATGTATAGACGTATATTTAAAATAAAACAACGCAAGAACACTTTTCAAACAATCGATTTGTGAGTGTCTGGTCCCATTTAAATAGCGTCCTCTGGCAGAAGGAGCCGCTGTAAATTCCGTACGGTGTCTGGGGTTGCCGAATAACTTGCTAAGCGCCACCTGTTTCTGTTGCTCGCAGTGTGAGCAATAATCTGAACTCCTGAACATGTTTGGAATTAGAGACTGGAAGGAACGCTCGGTTACCTTTCTGTAATTTGAAACAGAAAATGAGGTTAACGGATTCCTAAAAAAAAAAGTAAATAACTTTATTATTTATTTTTTTTCTTTCTTTCTCAGAAGCAGGTTTCTGCAGTATAAAGTTATAAAATAAATGAAATCCCAATTACTTTGGCCTCTGTGCTTGTTAATATATAAACATAGAATTTGGTTTACATATTTCTCATTTGATATGCGGTTAAGGGGCCGCTGTGTCTCGCATACATGTTAACCCAAGTCGGGTAAGAAAAGATGTTCCTACCTGTAATACTGAGCATACAGTGTTCACCTAGAGACATCTTTATATTATATTTATCTAGAAAATACAAAAGATTTATATAAATGTAAATGAGCTGTAATAGCATTCTATCAACATTTGGACAAGCGACACTGGGACAAAATAATCAGTGCCCCTGATCTACCCATACCCGGCCCTGGTGTACCCAGAAATGCCCATTTTAAATTCAGTGAATTGGGACTGTCCCCCCAAAAGTCAGGACAGTTGGGATGTATGGAAATGTACTTATATCTAATTAACATTATATCTTAAATATTATTTTCCAAATAGTGGATTAAATTAATATTCTTTTTTGTACCTAATGTACTACCTGCTTGGGGGGCTGCGAGAAGAAATGTGTGCTCCTGTGGGTAAAAACAATTGAATTCCCCCCAATGTCCTCTTCAGGCAGACACTGCATTTGATGCTGTCCTGGGCCTAGCTGATAGTAGCTTGGCCGGTTCTGGTCCTGGACCTAGCTGATAGCTTACTCAGTGCTGGTCCTGGGCCTAGCTGATAGTAGCTTGCCTGGTGCTGGTCCTGGGCCTAGCTGATAGTAGCTTGCTCGGGGCTTGTCCTGGGCCTAGCTGATAGTAGCTTGCTTGATGCTGGTCCTGGGCCTAGCTGATAGTAGCTTGCCTGGTACTGGTCCTGGGCCTAGCTGATAGTAGCTTACTCGGTGCTGGTCCTGGGCCTAGCTGATAGTAGCTTGCTCGGTGCTGGTCCTGGGCCTAGCTGATAGTAGCTTGCCTGGTGCTGGTCCTGGGCCTAGCTGATAGTAGCATGCTCAGTGCTGGTCCTTGGCCTAGCTGATAGTAGCTTGCTCGATGCTGGTCCTGGGCCTAGCTGATAGTAGCTTCCTCAATGCTGGTCCTGGGCCTAGCTGATAGTAGCTTCCCTGGTGCTGGACCTTAGCCTAGCTGATAGTAACTTGCTTGATGCTGGTCCTGGGCCTAGCTGATAGTAGCTTGCTCGATGCTGGTCCTGAGCCTAGCTGATAGTAGCTTGCTCGATGCTGGTCCTGGGCCTAGCTGATAGTAGCTTGCTGGATGCTGGTCCTGGGCCTAGCTGATAGTAGTAGCTTGCACGATGCTGGTCCTGGGCCTAGCTGATAGTAGCTTCCTCGATGCTGATCCTGGGCCTTGTGGATAGTAGCTTGCTCTATGCTGGTCCAGGGCCTAGCTGATATTAGCTTGGAAAAAATACACAATGTAACAGACAGCGCTGCAAATAGATTAATCACACATTTAGTTTGAATACTTCAGAAAATATTTAATAAATATAGAGAAAGACAATAATAGTAAAATATGACCATGAAATATCTAAAAAGACAATATATTGGGGTATGCTCCTAAAATCTCTGAATACAATCATATATATATATATAGTAATTGGCTTGATACAATTAATAGTATATTTGTTCTTATAATCACCAGTAGTATGACAACATCGATCTGATAGCTCCACAATTCATAAAATTCAAAAATAATAACAAAAAAGCAAGCATACAAGTTTAAATTACCAACATTTGCTAATACAGGTTGAGTCTCCCATATCCAAAATGCTTGGGACCAAGGGTATTTTGGATATCGGATTATTCCGTAGTTTGGAATAATTGCATACCATATTGAAATGTCTTAGGAACAGGGCCCAAATCTAAACACAGAATGCATTTATAAATCATATACACCTTATACACACAGCCTGAAGGTAATTTTATACAATATTTTCGATAATTTTGTATCTCAAACAAAGTTTGTGTATATACATGAAATTAATTTATGTTTCATATACACCTTATACACACAGCCTATAGGTCATTTTATACTTTATTTTTAATAATTGTGTGTCTTAATAAAGTTTGTGTACATTGAACCATCAAAAATCAAAAGTTTCACTATCTCAGTCATGCTAAAAACATTCCGTATTTCGGAATATTCCGTATTTCGGAATATTTGGATATGGGAGACTCAACCTGTATAGTGCTTTCTTTCAGAGGCTGCTAGGTATTGTTATGATTTTGTGATATTAATACTCCTTCTCCCACGTGATCCACTCATTCGGCGGGGAGCCACATATAATGTTATTTCCTCAGTGTTTTCACTGGCAAATGTCATGCAATATAGATCATTCCCCTTATAGGGGCGATTGACAGTCCACTCTTTCCCGCTTTTAATGGCGAGTGTACCAATAGTATACTTCCGACAGTCAAATAGTCATAGTCAGCACGCTATGATGAAATAGTAACTCAGCCCTCTATTGACTTTTAGATCAGGCAATCCATGTAGTCATACTCACTGGGAGCCTTGTGGAGGAGATATTTAGCAATCCTTCTTTCCATCCTTAGTGCACTTTTAGCTAAAAGTTCCTTGCTTGTGGGTAATGAGTAACGCGTTTCCCTGCCTCTCTGTGAGTCTCAGCGGCTTCCTCAGACAGAAGAAGGGTGGCAATCCCTTCTAAACAGATAGCTGCAGCAATAATTAAGATCAGTTGAATATAAGTGTGTGTTGGACTAGGCGCCAGGTGACCTCTCTTTTTCTTTTTATATGATATTAGTTTGCTCGGTGCTGGTCCTGGGCCTAGCTGATAGTAGTTTGCTCGGTGCTGGTCCTGGGCCTAGCTGATAGTAGCTTGCTCGGTGCTGGTCCTGGGCCTAGCTGATAGTAGCTTGCTCGGTGCTGGTCCTTGCTGGTATCGTTCATCGTTCACATTTATCTGCTAATGGATAGGCCCCTTAATATATATACAGTACATTCAAGTGACTGTCATTGTCTATTATCATGTCAGCTGGCTATTTTATCACCGCAAATTGATATGCATGTACATTGTGTAATGTTTTGCACACCTTTTTATTAGGTTTCCTTTTGTTCTTTTTCTTTTGTTACCTTGAAAGCTTAATAAAAAAAATACTTAATAAAAAAAAATACACTTCATTCAGGAAAAAAAGGCCATGTTTAAAAACAGTTTTGGTAAAGAGAAGTGCTCTAACCCACAGCAAACACATTGGTTACATTTGTTTGTTTTCTGTTGGCCACACAAGTTATCTGTGAATCAGTTTTTATAAAGGCCCCATTCAAGATGTTTAACTTTGTATGTAATTTGTTACCTACATCACCTCAAGCTATTGGTCATTACAGGCTCCTGCAATATTCATTTTAGGCTGATGAAATGAAGACGTGACCTCCCCAATAATACCCCACGGTCAGCTCTCAGCTCCTGAAACTATCTGCCAGTCAGTGACTTAGGGGTCTATGTACCAAGCCTTGGAGAGAAATAAAGTACCAACCAATCAGCTCCTGTCACTTTACAGGCTGTGTTTGAAAAATAAATTTCTACTTCAGGGTCCATAGGGTATCCACAGGATACCTTGGGGGTATAGGTGTGACGTCAGTCGCAGGGCACCAAAGAGTTAAGCTTTCAGCCTCCCAGGATGCACTAGGTCCCCCTCCTATACCCCGCCCCCGGGCCAAGGCACCTCAGTTTAGTTTGGTGCCCGGCCGGCGTCGGGTGCACCTGTCGGAGTGGGGGCTAGAAGAGCCCCTGAAGCTTTCTTCAGTGCAGTTGTGGCTGCACATCTGGATGTACAGCATGGACAGTCAGTCCTGACGTCCATGCTGTCTTCCCTACACCCCCGCCGGTACCAGAACGCCGGTACCGATCCGGGGATGCTGGTGAGCATCTGGGGTCACAGCTAGCGGTGACCCCAGATGTTCCGGACCATGGCCGGATCCAAGGGGGACAAAGGTAAGCAGCGGGGTCCCGCGGTGGGTCCCCGCTGGTCACATGGTCCTAAGTCCCCAGGCAGGGGGCTCCCTGGGGACTGGCTGTAGCGTGGAGCCAGGTACTGAACCTGCGCTTTCCACTACCCCCTGGGACAGCGGACCGCAGCAGAGCGGTAGCGCTGCGGCGTCCCAGGGGTTAAATGCATGCCAGGGGAGCGCGCCTTCCCTGTCTCACAGCCGGCGCCTCCCCTGCTGCACACAGCCCTCTCTGCACTGTGCTGACTGGTCCTGTGTCAGCGCTCCTCCCCCAGGCCAGCTTCTCTCTGCTCCTCGGCGCCCATCTTCTCTGCAACGCATGGTGAACGCTGCTGGAAGCCTGGAAGGAAGCATCGTGGTCTGGGTCCCCCCGCATACCTCTCCTCCGCTGTGGCTCAGGTCTGTGTATGCAGCGCTGTGTCCTACCAGGCCCTGTGTCTGTGTAGTTGAGTGATCAGCGCTGTTAGTGCAGGAATTGTTATTTCTCTGCATTGTATGTGACTGTGCTAGCGCTGCTGCCTGTAACTTTATCTTCTCAAAACTGTCAGCTTTATTACTGTCCCTGTTCTTTCTGCTAAAGCCCTTGCAGTGCGGTGCTGCAGGGTGGTCTCTCGCCTATTTAATACTTAATTGGTGAGAGAGGTCACATACGTGGTGCCATCATGTCTGAAAGTGATTTTCCCCTCCGGCTACAGTGTACCACGTGCAAAGTACCGTTAGCGGAGGGGGAGGGTAGCGCGGAGGGCCTTTGCCGGCAGTGTTTGTCCATGGCGCGGCCTATTACGGTTACAGCACCGGTACAGGAGCCGCCCTGGGCTTGTTTCGTTCAGGCGTTAACAGCTTTAGTGGGCCAGTTAGCTCCGCAGCCCGCGTTTACTCCGATGGGTTTGTCCCAGCAGTCTGTGGTGTCGTCACCCATGCAGGGGTTCCCACGACAATTGGTGGTACCCCACAGTCTCCCTATTTCCCCGCTCCCGGGTTCTCAGGAGCCAGCGTGGGTTAACTCCCTGACGAGTTCTGTACAGCACTTGTCGGATGTGTTGCAAGGGTAGTCTGTGATGCGGCCTCATAAAAGGCCGGTGGCGTCTCTGTCCGCTCCTTCTGAGGATGACGAAGGGACGTCTGATGATGGGGAGATTCTGGATCCTTACGATCAGGAACCTCTCCATACTAAGGACGCTGATGCTAAGTCCAAAGTATATATTCCTGGACTTATTCGGGCGGTCCGCACAGCCTTGGTGATTGAGGACGAAGTTCCCCCAGCGGCTAAATCTAAGTATGCCTTTTTCAAAGATGTGAAGGGCGATGCCACAGTCTTTCCTCTTTCGGGTCAGTTGGTGGACCATTTAGAGGAGGCGTGAAAACAACCTGGCAAAGGATACCAGCCGCAGAGACGCCTGGCGGTGGCTTATCCGTTCGCGGATAATTATTTTGCTAAGTGGGAATCCCCTCCACAGGTGGATTCTCACGTGACCCGTCTTGTCCGAAGTGCCACATTGCCGATGCCATCCATATCCTCCCTTAAGGATGCTATGGACCGCAAGGTAGAAATCTGCCTGAAGTCCGCTTATTCCCTTGCAGGGGGGGCAGCACGGCCGGCTATGGCCATTTGCTGGGTTGCCAGAGCGATGGAGCGCTGGGCGGATTTATTAGAGGCTTCTTTTGAATCCGACTGTCCGGCCGAACAGGCGGAGTTGATTGGCAATCTCCGTGATTCGGCCACCTACATCAACGAGGCGGCTCTAGACATTAGTACTCTGGTGTCTAGAATTTCTTCAGCAGCGGTAGCTGCTCGTCGCACCTTGTGGCTGCGATCCTGGAAGGCGGACGCAGATTCCAAGAAAGGTCTGAAAGCGTTGCCGTTTACCGGAGAAGTTCTCTTCGGTCCGGATCTGGATAAGATTGTGGCCACGCTGGCGGCAGCCAAATCTGCTTGTCTCCCGTCGGCCGCTGCTCCTTCTGGTTCTGGACCATCGTCCTTTTGGTCATTTAGGGCCCAGGGCAGGCCCAAACCACAGTCGTTTCCTCGACAGGCTGGCCCTAAGAAATCGGTCAAGCCCCGGAAACAGGCATGGAGTACCAGACGTCCGGCCCCCAAGCCAGATGACAAGCCTGCGGCCTGACGGTCCGGGCCTCCCTTTGGGGGATCCCAGGGTGGGAGGCCGCCTGCTGCAGTTCTCCCGGTGTTGGTCGTTCACTACGACAGACACTTGGGTTCTGGAGGTGGTCTCCCATGCGTACGCCCTCTCCTTCCGGCACAGACCCCCGGCTCGATTCTTCACCACGGGTCTACCATCAGACCGGAACAAGGCTACGGAGCTGCGGAAGGTATTGCACACTATGCTCCAGGCTGGAGTTATAGTGCCTGTTCCATTCTCCCAGAGGGGCCAGGGTTTCTATTCAAATCTATTTTTGGTACAGAAACCCAATGGGTCATATCGTCTGATTCTCAACCTCAAAGCACTCAACAAGTCTTTGCGGGTCCCGAAGTTTCGGATGGAGACCCTACGGTCCATCATTCTGGCGCTGGAACCTGGGGACTACATGGTGTCATTGGACATACAGGACGCTTACCTGCATGTCCCTATTCTTTTGCGCCATCAAGAGTTCCTTCGGTTTGCAATCCGCAGCGACCACTTCCAGTTTCGGGCGTTACCTTTTGGCCTGGCGACAGCACCACGTGTTTTCACCAAGGTGATGGCGGTCATGGCGGCTTCTCTGCGGCTGCAAGGAGTCCGCATGTTGCCGTACTTGGACGACCTGTTATTGGTGGCAGGATCTCCAGAGCTCCTGTTACACCACTTGGACCTGACCATTGCACTGCTGCAACGGCACGGCTGGCTAATCAACTGGCAGAAGTCCACTCTAATCCCGTCTCGGAGGATTCTGCATCTTGGAGCCTTATTGGACTCGGGACAGCAAAGGATCTTCGTGACGGAGGACAAAATCTCTGCTTTACAGTCAAGGGTGCGCAGTTGTCTGCACAGCCGCCGGGTGTCCTTACACTCGGCGATGAGGTTACTGGGCTCCATGGTGTCGGTGTTCGACATGGTGGAATACGCCCAGTTTCACTCCAGACCTCTGCAGCACCTGATCCTGTCCAAGTGGAACGGGCTGCCTCAGTCTCTGAAGTTCCAGACGATTGTGCTCACCCCGGAGGTTCGCCTGTCCCTTGCGTGGTGGTTAAAGACGACCCACCTCAACAAGGGACGTCCGTTCTGGGTTCCAAATTGGGTCCTGTTGACAACGGACGCCAGTCTTCGGGGCTGGGGAGCAGTTTCGGGTCCACACTTGTTCCAGGGCAGGTGGACGCCGACAGAAGCGGAGCTTCCAATAAATATCTTGGAACTCCGTGCGGTCTTCAATGCTCTCCTGCAGGCACAGCGGTTTCTCCAGGGTCACCCGGTGCAGGTCCAGTCGGACAACGCTACCACCGTGGCCTACATAAACAGGCAAGGAGGAACTCGCAGTCGGGCGGCTCTCGTAGAGGTCTCTCGGATCCTGGTTTGGGCGGAGCGCAATCTTCCGGCCATATCAGCGGTCTTCATCCCGGGAGTGCTAAATTGGGAGGCGGACTTTCTAAGTCGCCAGGACGTTCATCCAGGGGAATGGTCCCTGCACCCGGACGTTTTTCAACTACTGGTGGACAGGTGGGGTCTTCCAGAAATCTACCTCATGGCGTCCCGGCACAACAACAAGTTGCCGGTGTACGGGTCTCGCACAAGAGACGAAGGGGCGTCTCTGGTGGATGCTCTGTCCGTCCGGTGGACGTTCCGGTTTGCATACCTGTTCCCTCCGGTCTCCCTTCCACGGGTAATCCGGAAATTCAAACAGGAAGGAGGGACGCTCCTGTTGATAGCTCCCGCGTGGCCCAGACGGCACTGGTTCTCAGACCTTCAGGGTCTGTCCGTGGACAGTCCTCTGCGGTTGCCGCTACGACCGGACCTTCTGTCTCAGGGTCCTTGCCTTCACCCGGACCTGACTCGGCTGTCTTTGACGGCGTGGCTGTTGAGACGGCCATGCTGAGGTCCCGGGGGTTTTCCAGCTCTGTGGTGCGTACCATGTTACGAGCTCGGAAAACGTCTTCCGCGAGGATATACCATCGCGTGTGGCATACGTTCTTCCAGTGGTGTCGACCGAGAGGTTATGCACCGCGGGAGTTTCGTCTGTCTCGGATTCTCGCCTTCCTGCAAGCGGGACTAGATCATGGGCTTCGCCTTGCTTCTTTGAAGGTACAGGTTTCGGCCCTATCTGTCTGGTTTCACCGTAGGATTGCTACAATCCCGGATGTGCGCACCTTTATGCAAGGTGTTCTCCGTATTCAGCCGCCCTTTGTTCCACCTGTGGCACCTTGGGATTTGGCTGTGGTCCTGAGGGCTCTCCAAGGACCGCCGTTTGAACCACTGGGCTCAGTGGATATTAAATGGCTAACAGCTAAGACTGTTTTCCTTCTGGCCATTGCTACGGCCAGACGTGTTTCTGAGTTAGGGGCTCTTTCTTGTAGACCCCCTTTCTTGGTTTTTCATGGGAACAGGGCAGTGCTCCGCACTCGGCCCGAGTTTCTTCCCAAAGTTGTTTCCCAGTTTCATGTTAACGAGGAAATCGTTGTTCCGGCCTTTAACTCACCGGGTCTTTCCGTGGGTGAGGCCTCTTTGGATGTTGTGCGGGCCTTAAGGACTTATGTTGACCGCACTTCTTCGTTTAGGAAGTCGGACGCTTTGTTTGTCCTCTATGGCTTCCGTAAAAAGGGTTGGCCTGCTTCAAAGCAAACTTTGGCAGCCTGGATCCGTATGGCTATTTCTGAAGCTTATCTTCATGAAGGCCTGCCGGTTCCTCCTTCTGTGAAGGCTCATTCCACTAGGTCTGTGGGTCCTTCGTGGGCAGCTCGACGTGGTGCCTCAGCAGTTCAGATCTGCAAGGCTGCTACGTGGTCCTCTGTCCATACCTTCGTGAGGTATTACAGGTTTGACACCTTCGCCTCTCAGGATGCTTCCTTCGGGCGGCGGATTCTCCTTTCTGCACAGGAGCGTCCCCACCCTTAAAGGATACTGCTTTGGGACATCCCCAAGGTATCCTGTGGATACCCTATGGACCCTGAAGTAGAAAATATGAGATATGGTAAGAACTTACCCTTGTTATCTCTATTTCTACGAAGTCCATAGGGTTCCACAGGACTCCCGCCCTGTCGCACCTGTGCTGCAGATGGGCTTTGCTCTGGTCACCGGTTTTCCGTCTCCCTCTGGTGAGAATGTGATTCTTGTATGTGTCCAGATCTTTGTTCTCTCTCTTCCTTCTCCTCCTCCGGCCTATGGCTTGGTAACTAACTGAGGTGCCTTTGCCCGGGGGCGGGGTATAGGAGGGGGACCTAGTGCATCCTGGGAGGCTGAAAGCTTAACTCTTTGGTGCCCTGCGACTGACGTCACACCTATACCCCCAAGGTATCCTGTGGAACCCTATGGACTTCGTAGAAATAGAGATAACAAGGGTAAGTTCTTACCATATCTCATATTATTAGGAGTTGATTGGCTGGTTCTTTATCCATGTCCACTTTATCTCTATCCAAGGATTAGTACATAGATCCCTAAGGTGGATAATTGGTTCACTGATATTGTCTGCAGAATGTTCATAACAGGCCGGATAATGCCTTTGGTAAGGCATGAATGTAGTACTTCCTCGGTGCATCCAGTCAAGTGCTACTATCCTTTTGATATAAATTCCAACACCTTATATGCCCATCTGTATCAGGAGTCTTAAGTATGGTGCAGTGGCGTAAATAGGGTTTTCAGAGCCCTGGGCAAGATGAAGAACGTCGCCAACCCCACAAACACACATACAAGTAAACGTAAATGTGTGCGCCTTCGGCGCGCGGCAAAAACTAAGCATTGACACATACCAGAAGGGGCGTGACCATTGGAAACGGGGTGTGCCAACATGACACGCCACCCATTTCTCGTCACTTTGGGAACATTCCTTTTTATATGCACCTTACCAATATGGTGGTTTGTCACAATGTGGAACCTCTGGAGAAATGTATCCTCCCTGGGAAGACAGCATCTTCAGTCGGTATTCACTATTCTTGTAGGTTTCATCGTCCGCAAGATGCCTGTTTGTGTAGGAATATTAACAAGGTCATCATCATACAACAGCAGTTCAACCAGATTCGTGCCCCCTGTGTAACTTCCTGCCCCTAGCATCTCTCCTCCACACCATCTCCCTCTTTCGTCTTTCAGCCACACCATCATCTCCCCCTGCATTGTCTCCCAGCACACCATCATCACCCCCTGCGTTGTCTCTCAGCACACCATAATCTCCCCCCCTGCGTCGTTGTCCCCTTCATTCTATGTTATTAAAAATGTCTCTCCGCCCACCTTCATTCTATGACTCTGTGTGTGTCTCTCCCCCCTTCATTCTTTGTCGTCTGTGTGTCTCTGGGGTCCATTTTCAGGGGTTGACCGCAAATATTCGGTTTCCCCTAGATGTATGAAGGAGAGACCACAGCAGGTATCTCCGATACCTTCTCCGATCTTTCCATTCCCGCAGGCAGCCTCCCCGGCAATGGCGGCCATGCATGTGCAGTCCGTGTGACTGTACATGCGCAGCATCCCCGGGAGCACTCTGGGCACGTTACAGGGACGGGCTCCTTTCGAGCTCCTGTCCCTGCATGTGCTGGATGGTACATTCAGGTGATATGATCGCCACTTGCAATGCGTTCATGGGCGGTAATATTTCCAGAACACATTGCAAATGCGATCATTAATAAATGGGCCCCTCAGTGTGTCTCTCCCCCCCCCCCTTCAGTCTATGTGTCTGTGTGTGTGTGTCCTCAGTTTATATATCTCTGACTGTGTGTCTTCTCCCCCTCCGCCCCTCTACTTACCTGCAGTCGGGAGCTGGCGGGGACGGTGAGGCCAGGCAGTGCAGCAGCAATCTGAAGCTCCGGGTCCAAGGAGCGTGACACTGGTGTCGCGGTCACGCTCCCGGTAGCAGCCCTAATAATGTGCGCAGCTGTACTGCAGTAACGCCGCCAAGCACTACGGGCTCTGCTCGGCAGCTCAATGGGGACGGACGGCTGCGGCGGAATGGTGGCAGGCGGTCGGTCGGAGCGGGTACGATGTCCTGGTCAGCGACGCCCCCCTCTGCTGGGCCTGCCACTGTGCACCTAGTTATGCCACTGGTATAGTGCTAATCTAGGCATCTTGAATTAAAGTCCCCCAAGACCTCCACTTTTATTTCATGCAGGTCTATCGGCACAGCAGAACATTCCCCTTAAGTCTGCTCAGTAGCCTGCACGCTCTTGGCTGTGTTCGATTTTCCAGTAGGGTTTGAGTCTGTGCCACCGTGGTCCTGCCCAGTGTTCACAAGGGCATTTTATAAGTGCGGATACACAAACACGGAGCTGGGAACTTTTGAATATTTGCTTTAGCAACTCCTTCTAGCTCCTGGATATGTCTAAGAACCTCCGGCCTTTCATTTGAATTTCCGGAACGTCTTATTTTGTCACCAGTATTTATGTTTTTTCAACAGATGATCTTTTTTTCTTTTTTTTTGTACTTTTTCAAATAAACATTAGATCTTTCTGCATAACTGTGGGCTAACTTGAGGGAATACAGAGTTTTTATCATGTGGAAATCTAGTACAGATGTTTGGTCTTACAACGTTTTTGTTTTGCTAAAATACTCTGACCACACAAAGTTTGCCCAGAGAACCATCAAGTACTTTTATTATTGCTATCAAAGAGCCTGCCTTAGGCAAAGACGGCTGGACCTCCACTTAAGACCAATTTTAAGTCTGTGTAGCTTTTTTAGACACAGTTTGAAATGGTTGATAAGGTTTTTCTGCGGATTTTTCAAGATATTAATAATGACAGTGAGTAAGTCATATTTTATTTTGACAGCATTAGAAAAGCTATAATACTTCTCTATTTGAGGAATGTGGGTGACCTAGTAGTGGATACTCTTTGGCACAGGGAATGTGGAATGACAGTTCTAGGAACTGTCCTGGTGAATTTGTTATAGAATATATTTGTGTGAAGCTTGCTGACGGAGCAGGTCCACCTTTCCACACAGATAAAACACATGCCTTGAGTCGCTGTGTTTACTGTAAGTGCTTGATACTGGAGCCAGGACTAATTTACTAGGGAAACGCTTTATCAACACTAGGCGCTCGTAAAGGCTTTAGTAAGTGCCCCCCAGACATGCTTGATTAGGTGTCTCTTTTTGTGTTATATATATTTTTTATTCTTGTGTTTTATTTGGCCAGCTATAATTAATTAATTGTATTATTTGATACTAGATAAGACTGAGCCATATATAAATATGATTATTTTTGTTGTCCAGATTGATTCGTTTTTAGTTATTTAATGTAACTGGTTTGTGGGAAGAGAATGCATTGTGATATATTTCTTTTTCGTGGCACCATAGCTGTGTTTTAGGGGTCAGGCATGGTAATCTGTTCATCATGTGGGGACCGCATGTTACGTTTGCAGAGAGAGATTAGATTGTTAAGGTTTCCAAGTAGCTGCATTCAGAAGATAGAGGGGCAGATTTACTAAATCAGCCAAAATAGGAAGAGTGAAGGTTTTGCCCATATCAACCAGTCAGATTATGGCTATCATTTATCTAGTGTATTCTAGAAAATGAAAGTTATCTGATTGGTTGCTTTAATTTTTTAGAACTTGTATTAAGTCTACCCTGGGGCTTTTCAGAGAGCTTGAGCAATATTGGTAAATTGAATCTAGTATTGAGGGAAGTTTAACTGCTAAAATTAAACTAGGTGTTTTAAGTTTTGGGTGGAGTGTATTTGTAATACGTCAAAGGGGTCGATCCAATTAGGTGCGAGCTGGGTCCTGCAAGCCATTCTCACAGCAGACTCACACCGCAAATTTTATTTGCAATTCAATTCCAAGCTCGCATTGCTTTTTCTGAGTAAATTCGCAATTTTTTTTTGCGCACCTCCCTGAGTAGGTGAAACGGTTTGGAAAATCTTATTCAGCTTCGGACGGAATTGCAAAGCTGCTCGCAAGCTTTGCAATTCCGTCTGTACGGATATGGCAATGCACAGGAGGCATCATGCCTCCTGCTGCTTTACTCATCCGAGCTGCGTAGACCAACGCAGCATCGGATAATCTGCGGGAACATCGGCTGGCTAAGGTGACCCATGTGGGTCACATAGCCATCTGCCACAGATAAGGGAAAGAAGCCAGGAAATCTCCTTCAGCCGACGGAGATGATGACCTCTTCCTTCCCCCCAACGGCGGTGACACGCCTCCGTTTCAGGAAACAGAGGCCATCGCCACCTCCTCCCCGCCCACAAACAGCAGCAGACTGTCAATCAATGCACATGTGCAGAACGGGTCAGGCGCCTGCGCAGACTCCCGATCATCGGGAATCTGCATTCAGCAGTGCACTAACGTGCACTGCTGAATGAGGGCCACAGTGAAGAACCTTTTGGTACACCGCTCCCAATGAATAATCATGTACTTGGAGGGGTTTAAATAGCATAATTTGGGCTATAAAGACATGTCAGTTTTCTTGTGAATTTCTCTAAAAAGCTCAATAATGGGTTAAATTATGCAGGACAGGTATGTGGAGGTGTAAATGGTGCAGGACAGGTATGTGGAGGTGTAAATGATGTAGGACAGGTATGCGGAGGTGTAAATGATGTGGGACAGGTATGTAGAGGTGTAAATGATGTGGGGCAGGTATGTGGAAGTGTAAATGATGTAGAACAGGTATGTGGACGTGTAAATGATATGGGACAGGTATGTGGAGGAGTACAATATATGGGACAGGTATGTGGAGGTGTAAATGATGTAGGACAGGTATGTGGAGGTGTAAATGATATGGGACAGGTATGTGGAGGAGTACAATATATGGGACAGGTATGTGGAAATGTAAATGATGTAGGACAGGTATGTGGAGGTGTAAATGATGTGGGACAGGTATGTGGAGGTGTAAATGATGTAGGACAGGTATGTGGAGGTGTAAATGATGTGGGAGAGGTATGTGGAGATGTAAATTATGTGGGACAGGTATGTGGAGGTGTAAATGATGTAGGACAGGTATGTGGAGGTGTAAATGATGTGGGGCAGGTATGTTGAGGTGTAAATGATGTGGGAGAGGTATGTGGAGATGTAAATTATGTGGGAGAGGTATGTGGAGATGTAAATTATGTGGGACAGGTATGTGGAGGTGTAAATGATGTGGGACAGGTATGTGGAGGTGTAAATTATGTAGGACAGGTATGTGGAGGTGTAAATGATGTGGGAGAGGTATGTGGAGATGTAAATTATGTGGGAGAGGTATGTGGAGATGTAAATGATGTGGGACAGGTATGTGGAGGCATGAATGATGTGGGAGAGGGAGGTGGAGGTGTAAATTATGTAGGACAGGTATGTGGAGGTGTAAATGATGTGGGAGAGGTATGTGGAGATGTAAATTATGTGGGACAGGTATGTGGAGGTGTAAATGATGTGGGACAGGTATGTGGAGGCATGAATGATGTGGGAGAGGGTGGTGGAGGTGTAAATGATGGGACAGGGAAGTGAAGGTGTAAGTGATGTGGGACTGGTATGTGGAGGTGTAAATGATGTGAGACAGGTATGTGGAGGTGTAAATGATGTGGGACAGGTATGTGGAGGTGTAAATTATGTACGACAGGTATGTGGAGGTGTAAATGATGTGAGACAGGTATGTGGAGGTGTAAATGATGTGGGACAGGTATGTGGAGGTGTAAATGATGTGGGAGAGGGAGGTGGAGGTGTAAATGATGGGACAGGTATGTGGAGGTGTAAATGATGTGGGACAGGTATGTGGAGGTGTAAATGATGTAGGGCAGGTATGTGGAGGTGTAAATTATGTAGGACAGGTATGTGGAGGTGTAAATGATGTGAGAGAGGTATGTGGAGATGTAAATTATGTGGGAGAGGTATGTGGAGATGTAAATGATGTGGGACAGGTATGTGGAGGCATGAATGATGTGGGAGAGGGAGGTGGAGTTGTAAATTATGTAGGACAGGTATGTGGAGGTGTAAATGATGTGGGAGAGGTATGTGGAGATGTAAATTATGTGGGACAGGTATGTGGAGGTGTAAATGATGTGGGACAGGTATGTGGAGGCATGAATGATGTGGGAGAGGGAGGTGGAGGTGTAAATGATGGGACAGGGAAGTGAAGGTGTAAGTGATGTGGGACTGGTATGTGGAGGTGTAAATGATGTGAGACAGGTATGTGGAGGTGTAAATGATGTGGGACAGGTATGTGGAGGTGTAAATGATGTAGGACAGGTATGTGGAGGTGTAAATGATGTGAGACAGGTATGTGGAGGTGTAAATGATGTGGGACAGGTATGTGGAGGTGTAAATGATGTGGGAGAGGGAGGTGGAGGTGTAAATGATGGGACAGATATGTGGAGGTGTAAATGATGTGGGACAGGTATGTGGAGGTGTAAATGATGTGGGACAGGTATGTGGAGGTGTAAATGATGTGTCACAGATTTTCGGGAGCCTCCCGGCCGTTCCAGGAGGATAAGCAAGTATGATTCTAGTATATTATTCCAGCACATGTACCAATCTTTAGAAAGATAGTTATTAGTGTTTTGATTTTGTTTATGCCATATTCCATATGCAATGAGACAGTAGCAAATCACTATGAATAACTTGCAGGCATCATCTGCTCTGTGTGGCTTGTTTCAAGTGCGCCAAGAGAGAGGGTGGACAAGCAAGTACCGATTATCTGTGCCAGGGCTTTTCTGGGGGGCCTGGTGGGGGATAACAGCAGTAAGAGAGGCGGAGCAAAGCCACCTTTCCATTGGTTTCCATTACAACAATTTTCACTGGGCCTTCTATGCCTAGCATGCAATGGCCACACCCTCTCTAGCAAAAGCAGGGCACGTGAGATGTCTGGGCAGCCTTGCTTGATCCCCCCATCATAAGAAGCAGAATGAATTCTCCTCCCAATAGAAATCATCTAACCATTCTATCATTTATATGCATATGCAGACAGCTTGTCTGTGCATAAATAGGCTCATGATGTCCTAAAAGAAACAGCATTTGGCTACCTGTGCCACTCAACACCTATACACACAATGCAGTATTGATAATGCGTAACATTTATTAATGGGGTTAATTTAGATTTTCTCAATACAACAATCTTCATAGTCTAAGGGTTATATTTATCAAAGAGCAATAAGACTTGAAAATAGGTGTTTTCACTGGCAATAGAACTTCTTCCTATACATGAAGGGGTAGCCTCTGCTGACCGTAAGATATGAGCTTTTCTGCCTATTTAACAAGCATTGTTCTCTTATTGACATGAACTGTCCAGCAGGGTTAGGCATAACATATCTCCTTAGATTGACCTGGTGAAGGGGTAAGTTAGCCCGGCTGCTGCGGGCTAGTATTGCTTAGGTAGCAAGATTTTTAGTGATGCTTTAAGTAGTGATACAAAATCACTGCTATCTCCATTTTGTAGCAACTCACGGATAGGTAGTAGATGCTAGCCTGTGTTTCGGGATTGACAAGACCTCGTTCTAAGGTGCGGAGTCTAAAGTGTCTGCGGTATTTACCAGGGACCCCCGCAAGGTGGTTTGGACTTAGCTGCGTCCGACATGCAGGTCGCAGCCCTCAGATTTGGTTCCCTAATACAGGTGCTGGCGTACTCTGGATACAGAGGTGTACAAAGGAGGCGTACAAAAGTAGTTGACAAGACGGGTCAGAACCAGACAGACATGACAGTACCAGGAATCAGACAAGATCAAGGTCAGGAACGAAGCCAAGTCAGAACCGGAATACCAATCGCAGTACCAGGGAGGAGACGGAATCAAGTCACGGACAAGCCAAGGTCAGTAACGAGCAGGAATAATCACGGATAGAGGAACGCTGGAGTAAGGCTGGGAGCCTATATACTGGCACTATTCCATTCTCATAGTCTCCTATAGATAGGGAGGAGTCACAGAACTCACGATGAACGTGGCCCCTGACTGGCACGTCTGTACCTTTAAATTTAACAGAGCACCGCGCGCATCCCTATGGGAGCCGTGGCCGCCTGTACTCTGCTGCTGCTGTAGGAGGGAGCTTGGAGTGAAGACACCAGCAGCGGGCGCAGTGGATCCCCTGCCCGCTGGCTGGGACCCCAGCACTACAGGACCTGGAAAGTAACAGACGATGTCCAGCGCGCTGCCACACATTTGTTCTAAAATAGACCCCTAAAACCATTACGAGATGGAGACCGGGATCATTGCTAGACAGATACTGGGCAGGAAAAATTTTGATACCAAAATGAAACACTTTAGCTATTATCGTATTCCCATACTGGTGTTACGGAAGTCCCAGTGGCTGAATATCCCGACGCCGGCAGCCGGAAGGGAGAAGATTCCGACAGCACAGGTAAGTACCCTATCCCTACCCCTCTCTTCCAGCCTAACCCTTCCTTAGTGGTGCCTAACCTTAACCTTCCCCCCTAGTGCCTAACCCTCCCAGGGGGTGCCTAACCCTAGCCTCCCCCCGACGGTACCTAACCCTCATCCCTGGGGGTGCCTAACACTAACCTCCCCCCAAAAAACCTAACCCTAACCCCACTACGCTTCCTATAGCTAACCCTCCCCCCCCGCAGCTAACTCTTAAGGGCGCCCGGACTTACCTCGTTCGGTTCGGTGTTCCGGCGTCGGGATTATGATAGGCGTCGGTATTTCAACGCCTATTTTAAATCCCTTGTCGGGCTTCGGATGTCGGTATTACACCTCCCTGATTTTGCACTGGGATCAGTCAGAGTTGCAGCCAGATATTACTGCTGATATTCTGTTGACTAGAAATATACAGTGATCACCTATCATGTTGTCATGGAGGCAAAGAAGGTTTGGGGGGAGGAGTTAGCATTGCGTCAAACATTCGTCTTCAAATAATTAGCTTAGTGGGACAGCGTTTGGCAAGTAAGACATTTTTCTTCAGCTGTAATGCAAGTCCTTTTGTTTCTGTAAGCTCCATGGGTAATGTTTTATAATGTTTAAGGTGGTAACAATACTATTACAAATTATTTGTATTTGTTTGTTTAGCTGATAAAACATTTGCCACTTGATTTTAGAGCACATACAGATGTGCTTTATTAAAAATAATCACGCTTAGTGCGCAAACCAAGACACTATGGTGGAAAACCAGGAATAGACTAGTCCCAGCAGTCGCAAATTAAACCGTTCTTTTCCTTAATGGTGAGGTTTATTATTTCTTTATTTACTTGTTTTCTCTCAATTTTAACTATTTATCTTTGCAAAATGTAACTTAATAAAATCTTTTTGAATAGGTTTGTTTCATTCACTCAAGTTTTATCTGGTAAATTGTCATGGCACTGTAACTACTGGCGCCATATGGTTGCCTTCGTGACAATCTGCAAAATAAAGATGTGATTTATGGTTACATTTTACACCCGCACTGTTATTTATTTATTTTTCTACATCTTTGATCATTGCGTATTCAGTTATGCCTAATATGCGTGAGACGCTCAACTGAGTTCTGGAAACCTTGCTCGTGATTGTCTATTGTGCTCAGAATTATTATTACACATTTTTATTACCAACCATCACTTATTTTTGTCTGCACTGGACAAATGTTCATAAAGTTTCTTTTGTTTTGTTACCACTTTTGCTTGTACATTTATATCTTTAAAATGGGAATTATGATCCCAGCAGGCCTTCTAAATATCAAAAAGCCAGCATTAACGCCATGCCCCGGAGTATCATAATTAACTTAATGAATCCTCTGCAGACATGTTTTTTTGATACCTTATTGTGTGCTCCATCTGGGTAATTGGCTACTTCATGTTTACTATACATTTAAAAGAATTATAAAATACATTATAATGAATGAGGTATAAATTAAAAGCAAAAGCAGTGTATGTCTGAGAGCCTTTTTATATTCCAGTTATTGCATTTCACATAATACTTAAATTGATTTCATCCTGTAGCAGAACCTGTTAATCTTCTTAAGAGAAGATTATTTACATATTTGACATATTTTCATTCACTTTTTCCAGACTGTTTTATTGTGGCTTTTAAAAGACAGGACAACCCATAAATGGCCCTGCTCAGCGTCAATGTCCACAAATATGTCCATGATATGCATACTACAATATATTACACTCCTATTGCCGGCGGTTGGGATACTAGTGCTGGGATTATTATTATTATCATTTATTTATATGGCGCCACAAGTATTCCGCAGCGCCTTACAATGTATGCAAAACAAATAGGTGACCAAAGACTTACAATACAATACAATACAGGACATGGATAATATACATTAGCGACCATAGCGCCCACATAAACAGCAGAGCTTATGTAACCAAGTGTTAGGTGCCCTAGTGGGGAGTAAGAATTAGATGAAAGTAAAGTAGGGAGAAGCACAAGGGGGTAGAGGACCCTGCTCGTAAGAGCTTACATTCTAAAAGGGTAGGGCAGACAAACAGGTGTGACACAGATGGGGTAGACAGGGAGGATATACTCACGGCCAGGTCACCACATTCCAGCTGATGAGAGTATCCAGGATATGACTCTGTAATAGGCACAATATCCAGATCATCACTTGTCACTATTGCAGTTAATTCTGAAAATTTTATCCCAACGCTTCGGGATTTCGGCGCTGGTATTTAGAACGTCAGCATCCCGGCCGACTGCAGTTATATGGCAACGATAATTCCAGCATTCATAGTTTAGCATTAATTATGGTACCAGCTTGGCACCAACATAGTGTATTAAGCTATTTTGTGGGTTCCTAGAGAATGAGTGGGTCCATATGAATATGGGTTCAGGCCCAAAAATTGCTAGCCCTACTATGTATAGGTAACTGGTCCGCTTAAACAATTCATCACAGACCAACTGTTTGTGACTCAGGGCCTAATTCAGAGCCGGACGCTCTGACCAGAGCGCTCGCTCTGAATCAGGGCCCTCCTACCTAAACTTGGAGCGGCCTCTTGGACGCTCGCATAGCTGTGGGTTACCACCCACAGCTTATGCGAGCGTCCATGATGATGGTCGCGATGGTCAAGACTATCGCGACCATCGGGCTTGCGACGAGACCTTGCGGTAGGGTCTCGGTGACTGCAAGCCCTGGAGTGATTTTGGCTCTATCAGAGCCAAAATCACTCCCACTGTCAGTGTCAGTGGGGCCGGACTCAGACGGTAGGCGTTCCCATGGGAACGCCTCCGTCTGGCAGCCACGCCCCCGGCACGTCCACCAAAGGGGACGTGCTGTCAATCAACATCGACAGCACGCCCCCTTTAGTGCGAGACCTGGAGCGACAGCTTCCCCGTCGCTCCCCGGGTCTCGCGCATGCGCACGACGGAGCTCCCTCCGTCGTGCGCATGCGCACTAGGGCACCATCGACCCGCTTGGGAGCGCTCAGCGCTCGTGAGCGGGTCTGAATCAGGCCCTCAGTGCATGCAATACGGAAGGGTGTTTGACCTGTTACCCTCTGCAGTGATGAGGGGCACTGTGATCAGAAAAGGTTCTTTTATGTGGAATGCAGGGAAAGTTCCAGGTATTAGAGATTGTGAAATGTGGAATTATGGCATCCCAATTGTTTTATACTGGCCACCTGCACGCAAACATTTTCCTTTGTCTCAGTATCCTCATAACCCTCAAGATTCCACGTGCGGCTTGTTACTTACCAACAATATAATGGCAGCAGATAGTGCAACCTCAAATCCGCCACGCCCAATGTCAGTCTCATCTGACTGAAATGTAGTCATGTATGTGGCTAAACCGATTCCGTTTCTAAAACCCAGCATTCCCTTCTCTGGTCCTACAGTATGTCATCCCAGTCATGTGTCATTTTAACACATTTGTTTGCACACTTGGATGTATTTTTGCTGGAGGCTTCAACTTAATATTCTAGAATGTTAGTGTTGTTTTTGGGGTGGGGTTAGTTTGTAGAATTAGTTACTTTGCAGACTCTTACCCATGTTTAAAGGTTATAATCACATCCCACTTATTAGTAGCTTTTATTGTACCTTACATATCAGGTATCATTTGTAAGCACAAATCGCTCAGTCTATATTGACGCTGGAAATAATTCAGTACCGTTTTTATAACAAATATTTGTGGTTTGTAAAGATTTCTTCCTGGAAAAGTCCTGATTCTAAAGTATTGAACAATTTGTATTATTCCGTATACTCAATTCATATTTTTGCATTTTAGAAGCTCATATTGGAGAATATGAAAATGGATTTATTACATTGAGTAGATCAATCATTTATTGTGACTAGGTGTGCGTGTGTGTTACCTGCTCCGATGCACAGACATTTGTATATGTCTAATACCGGGTACACACTGAGCGATGTGTACCATTACGATATGTCATCCCTATGGGACGACATATCGTACCTCGGTACACATTACAACGAGGTAATGAATGACGGAATGATCCCTCATCCCATCCTTCCTTACCTGCATCGGGGCTGCATGCGATATCATCCGTTTGGACATGCAGCACAGCCGACCAGGTGATATCCTCTGCGACCGTGGGAGCAAGCATATTGGCCGTACACACTGAGTGATGCAGCCGATATATCGTTCCGATTAGTCTGGAAACTACATATTGTGCCGACATCGTCTCAGTGTGTACCCAGCTTCAGGCCGGGTACACACTAGAACGATACCATCACGATTTGACGTTTCCAGGCAGATTGGAACGACAAATTGTGAAGATCGTTTAGTGTGTACCTACAATTGCATGCTCCCGCTGGTCGTTTCCCAAATCTTCTGGTTAGCCGTGCGGCACGGTCAATCAGAAGATATCATGTACAATTCCATGCTGGTAAATACAGCATGGCATCCTACATCATACCACTGTATTGTACATTGTGTACGCACAGTGCAATATGTTGGGCTGGCGGATCGTCCGGGAACACATCGTTCTAATGTGTACCCAGCTTAAATGTTGTGCACAGTCCAAGCAAGACAAAAACAGTGTTGAGAACTTTTAAATGTCAACTTTGTATAGTGGTTTTTCCATGCAAATCTGGATCTCGAACACAGTAATGATCACTGGGCCTGATTCAGACCCGCTTGCAAGCGCTATGCGCTTGCAAGCGGGTCGATTGTTTGGCAGTGCACGCGCACTGCACGTGCGCGAGCCCCGGGGCGAGCGCAAAAAGCAATCGCTCCGGCGCGAGCATCCAAAAGTGGCGGCTGTCGATGTTGATCGACAGCTCGCCCCGTTTGGAGGGCGGGGCGGGGGGTGGCTGGGCAAACAGAGGCATTCCTGCCTGCCGTTTGTGGGCGGCCCTACTGACATCACTCGTGATGTCAGTAGGTGGACTTCCGGCTCTATTAGAGCAGGAAGTCCACTGGGGCTTGCGGCAACGAGACCCTACCGCAAGGGTCTCATTGCAAGCCTGATGGTCGCGATGATCTTGACCATAGCGGCCATAGCGACCATCACCTGGCCGCTCCCATAAGCTGTGGGTGGTAACCCACAGCTATGCGAGCGGCCAAGAGGCCGCACCGAAAAAAACGCCCTGATTCAGAGCGAGCGTCCGGCTCTGAATCAGGGCCACTGCCCGAACTAAAAGCAATAAAGCTGCTGTACGATGTAGCCTTTAAAAATCAGGCAACATTTTTATTTTTTTCTTAACTTAACAGGCCCCAAATCCCAATCACACTGCAAACAAGTTCAATACTTAAAACTGACGAAATTCAATCAACATTCCAGTTAGTTTGAATAATTTGAGCATCTTCATTATTTACTGTCATCATCTCTGGCAGCTGGCACTGCAGACCCGTACCCATCACTGCACATTGCAGACCTTAATATTCCTCACAAAAGGTGCAATCTTTGATTATTCATAGACATGGACACTTTAAAGGTGCCCATACATTGTACGATATGCACCTTGTGACATGACCTGCGATCCGACGGCCGAGATATCGGGCGATCCCCACACACAGAGCGATCGGGTGGCCGACCGCCCGATATGCCAGCACCCCCCTTCCCCACCCGCATAGCGCTGCATGGGATCTTACATCGCATCCCCAGATCAAGTGAACAAGCAGTAAGATCTGGAGCTGAGTAGGTGGGTGGCACACATCGGTGGGAAGTGGGGTTGCAGTAGCAATATTCACCAAAACCAGAATAGCAAACTTCACAGTTGTGCAATTGCGTCTTTCTCTTTCAATCCACGCTGGTGCACAAGATGGCGATTGGGCGTGTACAGGGTCCTGTCATTCAAAATACGCGACGTACGATGAATCGTGCGATAGATCGTGAGTAAAAAGTACTCATGATCGGCACCGCATTGTGTCCCAGATTGTCAAATCTGCCCTACTAAACGGCAGATCTGAAGATTCGATGTACGATGAGCGGGGACGCGCATCGTGATCGTGAGTGGACACTCACAATTTGGGCATATTTTACACGATTTGTCGTCACGATTCATTGAAATTGGGCAAATCGTGTAAAAAAATCGCTAAGTGTGTAGGCACCTTTAGTGCTGCATGGGATCGTACATCACATCCCCAGATCGACTGAACCTGCAGTAAGATCTGGAGGAGCAATGTACGATCCCACGGGAGCGCGCACTGGCCGATATCATACCCACACACGGTACAATATAGCAGCGATATTGTACCAATCCATCGGATCGGCTGCTATATCGCACCGTGTATGGGGGCCTTAAGACTTCCCACTGAGCAGTGCTATTTAGAAATTGTCTGTTATGTATTTTCTTTGCTTAATTTGGTGTAAACTGTAAAACATAGATGTTTTCAGAACGTCCCATTCTTCCATACATATTTTTACCTTTCCATGTCACAAAGGTGCCTGGCTGTGTCTTCCTTGATAGCATTTCCTATAGTGTTACAGAGATGCAATGGTCATAAAAGGCCAAAAAACGTATTAAATGTTGAAAATTAATTTTCAGCATTGTGTTTCCATGATTATTTCATTGTTTGCACATAGGATGCCAGATACTGAGCTGGATGGACATCGTGTGCCCTGAGAATATGCATATATATTCGCCTGTATGCAGTTGCATGCATCTTGCTTTGCACATGTTCCCTATGTGTACGCTTGATTTGCTGTAAGCCATCATCATCAATGAGCAATTACCCCTACCCTAAAGTAGGTGCAAAATATTCGGCTGGAAACAGACATATTCACACTTCTGTCCAGGCCTGCATAGCCCAACACTCCCTTACTGAATTTTGGACCTCATTCAGAGCCGGACGCTATTTGCGCTCGCTTGTTCAGAAAAAAGGGGTGGCTATTCAAATGAACCGTTCACTCTTTGCGGTCTGTTCACGCCTCTAGGTCTGAATGAGCGAACCAAACATGCGGTCGTTTTTTGGAAAACTACGCCCCCTGGCCGCTCGCATCCTATGTCATGTCCGCTATTTATTAGATTAATCGAGTACATCGACCAGCGTATGAACTGCTCGCTATTCTTGTGGTTGGTTTTTCCTACCACAATCTTGCGAGCAGTTCTGACTATAAAATAACCCAGTGACGTGGTCTATGACGCTGCTGTATTAATTATGCACACCCATAAAACGCCCGTTTTGACCTTTAAGCACGCCTGCGTTCGGATCTCCACTCCCCGTTTTCAAGCACCTTCCCCTGTTACCACCCACATACGCCTCCTCCTGTCACTCAAAATAGTAGGCATTCGCTATTTAGCGAACAAACGATTTTCGGCCACACTGACTGGTTCGCGCATGCGTATTACGATCCGTACGCATGCGCAGTTGTGCAAACATCGCTCGGAACGAACGAGCGGCCGCTTACGAGCGGCTCTGAATCAGGCCGTTTGTTTGCCGACATAAATGCCCCATTACAGCCGAGTTACATCTCTTCAGTCATAAGTACAGATGTAGCCGATTTGCAGATGACTCTACATCGCCCGGATTGTTTTACGCTGATTCTTTGCGCAATCTCTGCCTCAGCATAAGACTGTGTAAGTTGCGGCTTGGAGATTCCCTGTAACTCCCTGCACTCTTATTTGGCCCATCGAAAAGCCGGGAGAACATATCTGTTGCCCCTCATTATCAGTGAAAGTTTAGAGACTGGTCCATGAGCCCCAGAGGTGTTCAGCATGTAGTGTCCCAGCCTCAGGCACAGGATTCATTCATTGTATTGCAAGACAATGTGATGAAATTTCACCCCTGTCCTTGTATGCCGGTAAAAAAAAAAAAAGTAACAGAACTATACTGTATATGGCTGGCTTAGACTTAGCCAAATCATTTAGAATCTCTGCAGACACTTATGTGGTTATTACTCATATAACCACCAGATTCCTGTAGGTCTCCGCTAATGTGTTTATGAGACTGGGTTCTCATGTTGATGAGAAATGGTTTAATTGCGAAAGTCCAAGGAGACTTGAGGTTTGACACCTGCTGTGTATAGCAAATTTTGATGAGATGCATCTGGTCAGTCGTTTCTTTCTGTTTCGGGCTATGTATAAAATGCTGCTTTATTTTTTGCTATAAGGGCAATAGGAAGTTATCTCACTGTATTGAAGATCCTCTTACCACAATTTTCTCATAATTTAATGTAAAATACAGATGCATGACTAATGAATGTATGAATCTCATACAGACATGACACCTCTTTCTCCCAGCATCAGTGATATAGGACCTACTGTATGCAGCTGAGGCCCCTGCTCCCAAGGAAGTAACTATCTGGGTAGCTGCTGTTCAGAGTCTTGGCAGCTGATAGGGCAAGTAAAAGGTCATCATTGTAACGAGCCCAGGTCATGCAATTTTATCTTTCAGTGTACCAAGTGTTATACAAATATACCCATCTATACTTAACTAGCGGACATCCAAATGTTTGCTGCTATAGCTAATGACAATAACTGGACCTACAATAAATATAACAAAAGATAAAAGCATAGCAAACAGGAATATTTTTGAAAACACTGCTACTTTTTAAATAAGTTATCTGTGTAACAGTATTCATACACATCCTACTGTATGTACAGTTATAATTTTTAAAAATTGTACATTCTTGTGCCTAAATCTACATTAATACATTAACAATTAGTACATTTTAACTTAATTCTAATAAACCAATCCTATAATCTTGGTTTTGTAGACCGCATACAAGGGCAGTGATTATAAGTGTAAATGCTCTTCCAGAGCACTAGATGGCAGTCTTGCATGCGTTTTTACATTAAGCCAATAATTTTTTTACATTTTTCTTCCAAATTGTACCAATTTATGAATTTCACTTAAACTGCTTGTGGAATTTCCAGCTGACTCACACAAAAAAACAGCTTTTACTCCCCTGTGCATGTAGATAAGGCATGACTTTACTACAGTATGTATAATTAGCTAGAAATTATACACATGGGGACACTTCCCGTATAAAGCCATAGTAAGTAAATAGCTATCAATTAGAATACAATTAAATCAACATTTAGTAGTTCAATTTCAGAATCTTATCCCTGAAATATATCCTGTAACCCAGGGCTCGACAAATCCCAGGGGCCAGGTCGCCATGGCTACCAGATTTTGCTGCCTGGCTACTAGATTTTTCAGTGAGGTAGAAAGCAGATCCTCATCAGCTCTGTTGGAGATTCGTGTCTATAGTATTGCGGTGTTCATATCATGCACAGGAGTGCATGTGCTGAGTGTCGCCTGCGGTGACTGCTGTGCCTGTGTCTGTCCCGGCCTGTGCTGACGACTCCTCTCCATCCTGGCCTGCTCTGATTCCTGCTGTCTGTCCCAGTCTACGCTGATCCTCCTGTACATCCCAGCTGTCTACTGTCTCCCATCTCCGGCTGCATAGAGCTCTCTGATGATAGGGTCTATGCGTGGCCAGGGATTGCGGAGTGGCTTCGGAGGGATAGTGGTGTGACCATGAGGGGAGGGGGGTTTTGTTGCACTTTTTAGCACCATTGTTTTATGTGAAATGTGGTCCGTTATTACTGGAGGGTGGAGCAGGGGAGTTGTGCAGAGCAGTGAGGGGGCCTCCATGTTACTGTATCCATTCAACTGCGACCATTTTGTGGACTAGTGTAGTGTGTATAAAACACAGAGCTGTGCTCCTCACTCACGTAATTTTTTGGGGGGGACGGTGGTCTGGCTCCTACACTTACATCCTGGGTCCTAGATTTTATAAAAAATTGTCAAGCCCTGCTGTAACCTGTGTGGTATATGTGCTTTAATGTGTCACTTTACACAGATTACTGCTTTAGGGATATGTAGCTGCCAGCCACAGGTTGGTTAGCACATTACTTGATATATTTATTTCTATAGGTATTTTACAACCGGTGATTTTCTGAAAATAAATTATTGCTCAGATTTAGTAGATTGTGTGTGGGGTGTTATTATTTTTTTTTTTATTTACAGTAAGTGACTTTCTATATCCATAACTTTGTAGTTCTTCAACTTTGTATATCCATAACCTTGTAGTTCCACCACTTGTGTATTTGTAACCTTGTAGTTCCACCACTGTGTATCCATAACCTTGTAATTCCACCACTATGTGTATCTGTAACCTTGTAGTTCCACCACTCTGTGTATCTGTAACCTTGTAGTTCCACCACTGTGTATCCATAACCTTGTAGTTCCATCACTGTATGTATCCATAACCTTATAGTTCCGCCACTGTATATCCATAAACTTGTAGTTCCACCACTCTGTGTATCTGTAACCTTGTAGTTCCACCACTCTGTGTATCTGTAACCTTGTAGTTCCACCACTCTGTGTATCCATAACCTTGTAGTTCCACAACTCTGTGCATCTGTAACCTTATAGTTCCATCACTGTGTATCCATAACCTTGTAGTTCCACCACTCTGTGTATCCATAACCTTCTAGTTCCACCATTGTGTATCCATAACCTTGTAGTTCCACCACTCTGTGTATCCATAACCTTGTAGCTCCACCACTCTGTGTATCCGTAACCTTGTAGTTCATAACCTTGTAGTTCCACCACTGTGTATCCATAACCTTGTAGTTCCACCACTCTGTGTATCCATAACCTTGTAGTTCCACCACTCTGTGTATCCATAACCTTGTAGTTCCACAACTCTGTGCATCTGTAACCTTATAGTTCCATCACTGTGTATCCATAACCTTGTAGTTCCACCACTCTGTGTATCCATAACCTTCTAGTTCCACCATTGTGTATCCATAACCTTGTAGTTCCACCACTCTGTGTATCCATAACCTTGTAGCTCCACCACTCTGTGTATCCGTAACCTTGTAGTTCATAACCTTGTAGTTCCACCACTGTGTATCCATAACCTTGTAGTTCCACCACTCTGTGTATCCATAACCTTGTAGTTCCACCACTCTGTGTATCCATAACCTTGTAGTTCCAGTACCCTGTGTATCCGTAACCTTGTATTTCCAACACTCTGTGTGTTCATAACCTTGTAGTTCCACCACTGTGTATCCATAACCTTGTAGTTCCATCACTCTGTGTATCCATAATCTTGTAATTCCACCACTGTGTATCCATAACCTTGTAGTTCCACCACTCTGTGTATCCATAACCTTGTAGCTCCACCATTCTGTGTATCCATAACCTTGTAGTTCTACCACTCTGTGTATCCATAAGCTTGTAGTTCCACCATTCTGTGTATCCGTAACCTTGTAGTTCCACCACTGTGTATCCATAACCTTGTAGTTCCACCACTCTGTGTATCCATAACTTTGTAGTTCCACCATTCTGTGTGTCCGTAACCTTGTAGCTCTACCACTCTTTGCATTCATAGCCTTTGTAGGTCCACCACTCCGTGTATCCGTAAACTTGTAGTTCAACAACTTTGTGTATCCATAGCCTTTGTAGTTCCACCACTCTGTTTATCCATAACCTTGTAGTTCCACCACTCTGTGTATCCATAACCTTGTAGTTCCAGCACTGTGTATCCATAACCTTGTGGTTCCAGCACTCTGTGTATCTGTAACCTTGTAGTTCCACCACTCTGTGTATCTGTAACCTTGTAGTTCCACCACTGTGTATCCATAACCTTGTGGTTCCAGCACTCTGTGTATCTATAACCTTGTAGTTCCACCACTCTGTGTATCCATAACCTTGTAGTTCCACCGCTCTGTGTATCTGTAACCTTGTAGTTCCACCACTGTGTATCTATAACCTTGTAGTTCCACCACTCTGTGTATTCATAACCTTGTAGTTCCACCAATCTGTGTATCCGTAACCTTGTAGTTCCACCAATCTGTGTATCTATAACCTTGTAGTTCCACCACTCTGTGTATTCATATCCTTGTAGTTCCACCAATCTGTGTATCTATAACCTTGTAGTTCCACCACTCTTTGCATCCATAACCTTGTAGTTCCACCAATCTGTGTATCCGTAACCTTGTAGTTCTACCACTCTTTGCATCCATAACCTTGCAGTTCCGCCACTCTGTATATCCGTAACCTTGTACAAATGTGTCCTCATACATCATTGCTGCAGTTGCGCCAAACAGCCCCTCATGACACACCAGATCCTGTGAGACTCTGCTAGCGTAGGTATCTTTTTAGGCCATCGGACGCACTTAGAGACTGTGCTGATTAATTTGATATCCAACACTTGTATAAATGTGTTCTCATACATCATTGCTGCACTTGTATAAATGTGTTCTCATACATCATTGCTGCACTTGTATAAATGTGTTCTCATACATCATTGCTGCACTTGTATAAATGTGTTCTCATACATCATTGCTGCACTTGTATAAATATGTTCTCATACATCATTGCTGCACTTGTATAAATGTGTTCTCATACATCATTGCTGCACTTGTATAAATGTGTGCAACTGAGTCTGAATCTGTATACAGAGTGCTGCAATAAAGCGGCCCCAGGTTTTTTTTTCGCCAAGTTCTAGTATAGACTCAGGGCCTGATTCAGCAAAGATCGCATCTGTAATTGTGGCTGCGATTATGCACACAGTCTCATTGCGATAGTATGCTAATCCATTGCGATCGCTATACCGTCGCAGCACAACATAAGGACGCCCACCTTACCTTTACACACATCCATAATACTTAGCAAGACTGCGAAACCATCAATAGCATCAGGTACCATCGCTGCCTCACACACACTTGCAAAAGGTCAGAATCTTACTCAGGAATCGCTACCCTTGTCGCACGCTGTGAGTACACATGCTGGATGGCAGGGTGCTTTCTGCCCTTTAGAAATAGGGCAGGGCGCAGCGGACCGCTAAAACAGCCTAGCGGGAACGCTAGATAAGCTGTCAGATTTGTACGATAACGATCCTATCGGTATCGTTTAAATCTGGCAGCTTCTGGCCCCTGCAAACGACGGCCGATGTGCGGCTCCGATGGTCGTTATCGACCATCGTTGGTAGTCCGTGCAAGCAGACATACCTGGTCGATATCGACCAGGTTAGCCTGTTTACTGTAGGGACCCGCGATCGTTATAAGGGGCTTGCAGCATGTGTTGTATGTTCGATAACGATCATCCAACACATGCAGGACGATCAGATAACGATCGTTATTGTTATCTGATCGCCCCCCCGTCGTATCGTATGTACGCACCATCAGAAGCATTTAGCGGCGTTAGCGGAGTCACAGGGGACCTTGGCGGCTCACTCACGCCGACTGTCTCGCATCACATGGCATATTGAGGCTAGTTGTATGAGGACACATCTGCAGTTCCACAACTCTGTACATCCATAACCTTGTAGTTCCTCTTTGCAAAACATTCTGTTTTATTGTTTCCACAAAGAGTATAGAGATGCTTTATATGGAGGTTGCCATACTCCAACTACCCTTTAAAGATAATAATGTATTCATATAGGAAACATTTATGCAGTTCTTGATCTATCTTACATCTTGAACTACACAAAAACAGACTACAGACAATCAGGGAACTACTTAGGCCAGGTTAGGTCTATTGTAGCCTCTCTCTTTTGTTTGAACACATCTACAGTGACTACAAGCTACAATAAAAGGTCTGAGCGCAACTGCACTGTCTTACATTCTGAATCATTCACTTTCTCTCCATTACCTCCACACCACTACAAATCACCTACGGGAGTTAAATGGATCGTGTTCTTCAGAACAATTAACCCTCAGTGTATCACATTTGTCAGGTCACTCCCCTGGGAACCCCACAATTATTGCACCTGACAAGCGGCATCATGTTCTTTCAGAGCAGGCAGAAAAGAGCATTCACATTGAAAGATTGGAACCACCCCGGGTTTACAAGTAGTTATGGAGGAGGTTGTATACTGAATGCAGCACCGTGTCCTGGGAAATGTATATGATCTCCACTATCTGTGCAGCAGACCTGAAAGCTTTCTGCCTTCATTACTTAAACAGTACTACTGTACTTTGCATTTTTTTTTTCTGGTAATGCTGTGATCACAGGTGCTAGAACTATACGTACAGTATGTGATTATGTGAAGGGTTGTTGTCCAAAAGTGGAACCCTGATCATGATTCTTAGATATACTGTACAATAGCATGTTCAACTTCTTTCTGTTGACGCCTCCATGTCTGAACGAGCGAACAAAACTTGCGGTCGTTTTTTGGATAACTAAGCCCCCTGGCCACTCGCATCCTACGTCATGTCCGCTATTTATTAGATTAATCGAGTACATCGACCAGCGTATGAACTGCTCGCTATTCTTGTGGTTGGTTTTTCCTACCACAATCTTGCGGGCAGTTCTGACTATAAAATAACCCAGTGACGTGGTCTATGACGCTGCTGTATTAATTATGCACACCCATAAAACGCCCATTTTGACCTTTAAGCACGCCTGCGTTCGGATCTCCACTCCCCGTTTTCAAGCACCTTCCCCTATTACCACCCACATACGCCTCCTCCTGTCACTCAAAATAGCAGGCATTCGCTATTTAGCGAACAAACGATTTTCGGCCGCACTGACTGGTTCGCACATGCGTATTACGATCCGTACGCATGCGCAGTTGTGCAAACATCGCTTGGAACGAACGAGCGGCCGCTTTCGAGCGGCTCTGAATCAGGCCCATTGTTCATTCCTTCAATAAGCCACATACTATACATGAAAACACAGCAATTACTCCTAATTATTTCCTATTATTAGTGATCCCTTCTCCTGTGGCATATATGGAGGTATGTAGGGCGTATGTAACTTCCTCTATCCTTTCTCCTGACGTTTTGCATGCATTTTGTTTCTAGCGTTGTGTAGTTACTTGTAGGCTTCCAGCGCATTGTAATGAACTAAACGCATTCTGACAAAAACAGAATGGGGCGCACCAAATACGCCAGTGAGAACTTGGGTGGGTACTGCATTATACTATTCTAACAAACACAAGAAATATCATTAAAAATGAAGACCAGTGGGTACAATGCTTTATGCATTTACACAGATAACTATCCGGCAATGACACCCAGCACAGACTATTGCCGCCCCTTACCCTGGCGCAGAAGTTGCTAAACTTCCTGCACACAGTGAGGACTCCGGCTGCATATGGATTCGCTGTGAATAATTTATGCATGCCCCTGCAACGGCGTTCGGACGCACTGACAGGGCCTGCGGTCGCATGACCACCCCCCGCCACCACCCATAAACGGCACTTCCTGTCAATCACTTAGTGATGGGTCTGCGCTCATCCTGCGGTCACATTCCATATCGCTGCAAACCACACTCACTGTGTCTTATACGCATGCGCAGAATGCAAACATCGGCCGGCTACGTGCCAACGCAGTCTTTGCGATCCAACCTGAATCAGGCCCTAAAACTGGATCCAATCAGTAAATGAAATTGGTTACAGAATACATAATCTAATTTGGTGTAAAGGCACACGAGAATGTGACAACGCACTTCACAGCTGTCCTGATTTGCGCACCTCATAGAAGGCGGAGTTCTGCCAGCAGCAGGCTTTTATAGGCGGATCAGGGACAGGACTTCACATATCTAAATGTTAGGAATTATTTGACTGAGAACTAATGTGCAATGATCTTATATCAGTGACTTGTGGGCCTGATTCAGACCCGCTCGCTAGATGCGATCGCTCGCCCCCAGCATCTGCAAAATTTTGAAAGTGACGACATGGCAAGCGATCAAGGCATAAGCACACCCACTTTGGCTGTGCGAACGATCGCTCTGTGTACGCAGACACCCATCAGCGTATGTTGAGACGCCCACTAGCGCACATCAGCTCCAGGAAGTGTATTAAAGCATTGTACATCGAGCACCATCGGAAGCTAACGCAGTGCTTGTGGTTGCCTTACCCTGCCGCAAGCACTACGAGGACTTCAGTGTAAAAAAATAGGCATGTGACGTATACTATGACGCTGCCTGTTAATTATGCACGCCTTAAAAATGGTGTTGAAACACTCAGGCACACCTGCATTCGCACCTCCACACCTGTTACCACCCACAAACGGCCTCTCCTGTCACTCATTTCACTGGGCTGTCTTTGCTGGGCGAGCGAGCGGGCTGCGATCGCACAGAGTAGTTTGCGCACTCGCAGAATGAAGTGTGCGCATGCATGTTCGCAAACCATTGGGGTGCTTGTGAGCGCATAGCGCTAGCAAGCGGGTCTGAATCAGGCCCTGTGTGTTTTAAACAGACATCTTTTGAGCCAGTCTGGTATTATAGCCTCAAATGTTTAAGCATCTAATCAAAATGTACAAAGCTGGAATGAAATGGAAACAGTCCATTTCTGTGTTATGTAGGTCTGCTCCCCTGAAAGAAAACATTTGTGACAGCAGGGAAGTATGGTTTCTTATTTTGAAATAAGCTTAGAATGTTTTGTAGTTGCAGTATTTCTATTTTTTTTTTAAAAGGTTGGCTGGGCAGGTCAGGTTTAGGGTGCGGGGAGGGGTGTAGGGTTAGAGTACTTTCCCGACAGGATTCTAACCCCCGGGATCGAGAGCGCCGGCATCCCGTACCCAACCCGAGGTGCTACCATACTGAGACCTGTAGTTCTAATGCAGAAAAGATGGAAAATGCAGGTGCACGCTCTAAGACTTCTGATGATCAAATATTTATAATAAAGTGTATTTCTGTTTTTCTCAGTACTGTGTATGCAATGCTAGTTTTCATTAGGTGCCGGAAACTATAACACACTGTTTGAGGAACATTATATTAGTAACACATGGTTCTCATGATTAAGGTTGGCATGTGCTGCCATCCTTCTTATAGTTTGTCCAATCTATTTAGTTATCATTGCGACTTGATGGCTGTCTCACAACCATTTAACTCACACACTCACCTGTTGTTGCCTGTAGAGCATCATCAGTGTATGCATTTTAGTTTGAAAGTAGGAGCATACAGTAAGTGGGATGTAGTCTAATATCTTTTGCGATATGTATAAGTGTGGCTGGAGCAGGCAAAGGAAAGACCTCATTCCCTAAATTTGTTCATATCATCAACAACCAACACTATATATAGCAGCCTATATACATACCCTTGTAAGTACATACAAGTTCTAAGGTCCCAGTCCAAGGTATTGCAGTTTCTAAGTAAATGCATGACATTGGACCAGGTTTATTTTTATTACCAGTAATTTATATAGTGCACACATATTCCACAGCGCTTTATAGAGAATATTTGGCCATTCACATTAGTACCTGCCCCAGTGGAGCTTACAATCTATGGGCCTGATTCAGACCCACTCGCGAGTTCATAGCGCTCGCAAGTGGGTCGATGGTCGGCCAGTGCGATGTTGATCGACAGCTCGCCCCATTTTGTAGGCGGGGAGGGGGGTGGCTGGACAAACGAAGGCGTTCCCGAAGGAACGTCTGCCGTTTGTGGGCGGCCCTACTGACATCATTCGTGATGTCAGTAGTGAACTTCCTGCTCTTTTAGAGCAGGAAGTTCACTCGGACTTCAAGGAACCGAGACCCTACCACAAGAGTCTCGTCGCAAACACGATGGTCGCGATAATCGCAACCATCGCCAGGCCGCTCGCAAAAGCTGTGGGTGGTCACCCACAGCTATGCGAGCGGCCTGGAGGCGGATTGTAAAAAAAATAAATCAGCCTTGATTCAGAGCAAGCGCTCGCAAATAGCGAGCGCCTCTGAATCAGGCCCTATATTCGCTGTTACACGCAAACACACGTACACACTAGGGTTAATTTTTGTTGGGAGACATTTAAACTACCAATATATTTTTGGAGTGTGGGAGGAAACCTGAGTACCTGGAGGAAATCCATGGTGGGAATCAAACCCACAACCTCAGTGCTGTGAGGCAATAATGGTAACATTACACTATTTCAAGTGAAATGGCTTAGGATGATAAGTATTTTACATAAAGCTAGTTTTTTGTATGAAAAACTGGGACCCGCATTCAGAGCCGCTCGCTAGCAAGCGGCCGCTCGTCGCAGACGATGTTCGCTAATGTGCGCATGCGTGTAGTTCACAGTGTGCGTGCGCAAAGTAGTAAGAGCGATCAGAATGTGTTCGCTCGCCCTGCCATGACAGCCCAGTGGAATGAGTGACAGGAGAGGCCGTTTGTGGGTGGTAACAAGGGCAGGGCAGTAGTAACGGGGGAGTGGAGTTGCGGACGCAGGCGTGCCAGAGTGTTTCAATGCCATTTTATAGGCGTGCATAAGTAACAGGCAGCGTCACAGTACACGTCACCTGGTTGAATTGTACACTGAAGTGCACGCAGTGCTTACGGTAGGGTACAGTCAACTGCAGGCGCTGCGGTCAGATCAGATGGTTCCCGATGTTCCGATGGATGTATATACTTCCTGGAGATGACAGGTTGGTGGGCATCTGTAAACACAAAGTGATCGCTCGCCAAGACATGGTGGGCATGGTTATGTCTTGCTGTGCGAGCGGCTGCCTTGACATCACTTAGCTGAATTTCCATATGCTGGGAGCGAGAGGCCGCACCCAGTGAGCAGGTCTGAATCAGGCCCTGGGTCAGCAAAATGGCGCTCTGGTCAGAATCCCGACGCCGGCATCCCGACAGGGTTAGGATACCGACCGGTCGGTATCCTAACCCTGCCCCGCTCCCTACCCCTAACCCTCCCTTTCTGGTACCTAAACCTAACCTCCTTTTCCCTGCTACCTATACCTAACTCTCTCCCTTAGAGTCTAACCCTAACCCTCCCCGTGCGTGCAGGGCTGAGGCTATAGGGAGACACTGGGGGGCAGGACTGAAGCTATAGGCAGACACAGGGGGCAGGACTGAGGCTATAGGCAGACGCAGGGGGCAGGCTGAAGCTATAGGCAGACACGGGTTGAGCTGAGGGCTATAGAGAGACATGGGGACAGGGTTGCTTCTATAGATAGACACATGACATGGGGGAGGAAGGGGAGGGGAGAAGGCCTTTGAGGCTATAGACAGACACAGGGGGGTAGGGCTGAGGCTATAAGGAGACACTGGGGGGCAGGGCTGAGGCTATAGGGAGACACTGGGGGGCAGGGCTGAGGCTATAGGGAGACACTGGGGGGCAGGGCTGAGGCTATAGGGAGACACTGGGGTCAAGGCTGAGGCTGTAGGGAGACACGGGTTGAACTGAGGGCTATAGAGAGACATGGGGACAGAGTTGAGATTGCTGCAGACAGCGTGAGCTAAGACAGACGGGGGAAGCTGAGGCTATAGGGAGGCATGGGGTGCAGGGCTAAGGTTATAGATAGACACTGGGGGAGGGGCTGAGCTGTCGGCTATAGAGAGATATGGGGGTACAGGTAGGACTTATACTGTTGCCTCTCGGAGGTCCTGACAAGAGGGGGAGGGCCCCCCGTGTTAAGTGCCCCGGGCCCCCTGAGTGCTTAGTCCGTCCCTGACTACATCATATCAAATTGCTTGTTGCACATGCACAAAATGATAATAATAGGAAACCATTAAAATCTGTATGTATATATCTATAGCCATCTTAATATACCCAATAATATAATATATATTGTAATAGGCTTCCTTTTCTACTGACTCTTGCTGCCTGCTGCATTGATTTGATGCGTCTTGACAAAGGCCCCTGTGAGGGGAGCAAACATGGACTTATGTGGTGCTTTGATTGATCTGAAGTTGATCTAATAAATACTACTTTCATTTGGACCTGGATCTTGATCTGGTTGTCTGTTCAGAAATGTTGCGTGAGGGAAGTATCAGCCCATGTACTACAATTTTACTTACTGTTCCTCAGCCATTTGTCCAGATTATATAAATAGTGATCTTTGACCCAAATGCAAATTCCAATTACAGAGTCATGTACGGTCTTGGATGCTTATTGTCTCTGTGTGGATGCTGGGGAGGGTTAGGTTACCACTTAAATAAGGTATGTCTTCAAAATCCTTTTTATTTGGCTTTTATAATCAGAAAATATTTGTGGCTGAATTAATGGAATTTATAAAAAGGACCTATTGTGTTTTATAAAACATACAGCATCTCTCAGTGATAAAGTTCAGCGTGAATATCTTTTTGTAATTGAACTGAGAAGTATTAACCTTGTCAGAAGCCATTGGATGATTAATAGCAGGACATTAACGGTGCAGGAATGAGCAGGTAACATTACATGAGTACACATGGAATGCATGACGTTGGTCAGGTTGTCCTAGAACAGCTGAAAAGAGACTACAAGCTGAACTGCTGGGGCTACGCCCCGTTTCCAAACCAAGATATTTGGCTAAATCGTTCCATATCCACATTTGTTTGGCAGGTTGTTAAGTTGGGGCATTATACAGTGAAACTCTTTGTCTTTTCTGCAGGAAGGCCCTCCGGGCTTCTGTAATGTGCTAAAAAGATCTTGTCTACAGGCCTGCAAAGTAAATAGGCCTCGACTGTTCTGGCAATAGTTTAGTCTAGCAAGAATAAAGTCATATTATTTAAGAGATTTACCTGGAAATGCAGCTTTTGTGCGACAGCTCCACCTGTAGGGATCTGCAACACGTTATTCTGTGTCCCTTTATGTGAGATGTGTCCTTGCATAGCTTATATTATATAATATTAACTGATATACACGTATAGTTTGCCACATTTTAACTTCAATTCCAGGGACATTTTGTTTCTCAGCGTATTAGAACTTTGCCCGTGATACTGTCTCTGCGGACGTTGGAGCAGTACAATTTCTGTGGCGGCATGTTTTGTGACTTTAATTAAACTTTTTTTACTTAAAATAATCATATTCAGTAAATATTAGCTTGACGCTAAGAAAATACAAATTAATGGGATGAATTACTTTTTGCAGAGGAAAAATTAATTTTATTATGCGTTTGGTCAATATTGAAAAATAAGGATATTTCCCTATATGTTTTTACCGACAAATTTGCATATCCTTATACATTTTTAAAAACTGGTACTGTCCCTGGGCCGGAAAATGGTTATAGTTGACGTCTATCCCCAGTTGGATTAAGTTGTTTTTTAAGTGTTCAGGAAAAAATATAGACTTAATTGTTTTTTTCTTGTGTACAGTTGAGCGGTCCTGTTGTTTTTAAGCCAGTAGTTGACCCAAGTCACATTATTGGGTCGCCATACTTCCTTACACTACATAAGCCTTTCTAGTGTCCCCATATTATACAAATGTAAAATACATTTAATATCGACATATTCAACATATCAACATTGAGCATGTCGATACTGATTACATGTTGACATGCTAACAGTGTTGACAGTCGGCGTTGCAGCTGTTCCGGGGGTTGTGGAGTTAGGTTGCGGCAAATGTACCAAAACTGCGGTTGCAGCGCTAAGTATGTCCCTGTTCCTAACCCTAATCCGAAACATAATGTCCGCATTTCGCAAAGTTTCGCATTTCAACTGTCATTTACAATGTAGACATTGTAAAGATAAAGATATGGACATTTTGCAAATGTTGACATGTTAGCTGTCGAAATTTCAACAATGCCGACATAAATGTCAACATTGTGAATGTCAATATTGAGACCATTGATGTAAAGGTTATGATTAAGCCTATTATGGTGAGTCTGAGAGGGGATACAGTCAATATCCCGGCGGCCGCGATGCCGGCACTGATATTACCGGTGCTAGAATCCTGGCGCCTGTCATAATACCGACACCGGCATCCCGACCGCAGTGATACCGAAGGTGAGTAGTAGGGGGGGTGAGGGGGGAGGTAGGTTTAGGGGTTAGGGATAGGCACTAGGGGGAGGTTAGGCACTAAGGGGGGATGGATAGATTTAGGGTGCGGGGAGGGGGAGGTTAGGTTCCAGCACTAAGGTGTGTAGGTTAGGGTTAGACACCAAAGAGGGAGGGTAGGGAGAGGGGGAGGGTTAGCATACCAAACAACAAGTGTCGGTATTTTAGCCCTGTCGGGATGCCGGTGTCAGGATTCTGAGAGCCAGGATTCCGACTGCCGGCATCCCACACCCAACCCATCTGAGAGTACTATATTTTTTAATTTCACCCAGGAAATAATAAGGTCACCTTGCTAAAGCAATTCACATGAAGCAGAATGTTCCCCTATTTAGACCTAGATTATTTCTATAATTTTTTTTTAATTATTATTATTATTATTATTATTATTATTATTATTATTATTATTATTTTAAAGAAAAATAAAATTTATGAGAGTAAAACAATTATAAATGGACATATTTAAATATATGATAAAAGTATACAAAAATAAAATGCTAAAATAAAAATGTAAATACAGTATGATAAATGACAAACAGAAACATTAACTGAAAAAATGTATACAGATTGGTTTAAATCAATATAAAGACATCATGAAATAAAAAAAAGTTTAAAACAATTAAAAATAATAGAACCAAGCAGTATGGGTTTAATTGTGTTTCACAAATGTTGCTTCTGCATTGTGCTCTGGTGGCCAATAATGATAATGATATTTGTTATGAATTAATAATGTCCCCTGACATGGCCGTTCTAACTCATGTGGTCCAGGATGCCTGTTATCCTAGCACCGGCCTGGCCATTGCCCAAAAGCTCTAGAGCATTACAAGAAAATATTTGTGACCACACTGACAAAAGGCGTATGTTGTTTTTTTTTACTGTAAAATGCCTGGGCTACAACTTGTATTAAAAGAAATCCAAGAAATCTTTGCTAAGCTATATATTGCATCTGAATACCTGGTAAAATGCTGATAGAGGGCCTCATGCAGGGTTACGTGCAATGGCCATGTTTGTTCCCAAATTGCATGCACGGAACGCATCTTTGCTGCAGTACCGCCCCAGTCAGTGCGCTTGGGTTGATAGCCATCAGCATTATCAGTGCACGCTTCCACCAGCCCCTATATCTGATGCAAAAGACCTGTCTAAAAATAGGCATAATTATACGTACGCACAAGTCTTTACTCTGAACTGTGCCTATGTGCGAAAGCCCCTCTACCACCCACTTATGCCCCTTCAGCAGGAAGTGAAGATGCTACTGAGTTTTGACTCTCTATCTCCTGTACTTGCATATGCCCAGCTACGGAGCATGCGTAGCAAGAAAACGTGCAAGATATGTCCACAGAGCCGACCTGCATTTAACTTTGCATCAACCCCGGAATGTTTTATTTGCACTGTACTTGTTGGTTATTATCACTCCAACACAAGGGATTATGGCTTAATGATCTTTAAGCAAATTCTAGCTGGTTAGCGTCTCAGATATATCTGTGTAAGTGTTGACGGTATAGAGGAAGCTCTCCCATATTTGTACAGGTACCAAGTATAGCATTTTCACTGTAGGGAGCTATTGGGAAAATTATATCACTCTTTGCTGGGTTTAAACTAGAGATGTGCAGGCTCGGTTTGGTTCGGTATCTTTCCCGCCAAATTTCAGATCTCATGAAGAGGTTAAACGTCATGGACATACATTGGCCCTGATTCAGAGCCGGACGCTCTGACCAGAGCGCTCGCTCTGAATCAGGGCCCACCTCCATTAATATGGAGCGTCCTCCTGGATGCTCGTATAGCTGTGGGTCACCACCCACAGCATATACGAGCGTGCAGGATGATGGTCGCGATGGTCTTGACCATCGCGACCATCGAAACTGCGAGCAAAAGCCTGCGGTTGAGTTTTTCAACCGCAAGGCCAGGAGTGATTTTGGCTCTATCAGAGCCAAAATCACTCCCACTGACATCACTAGTGATGTCAGTGGGGCCGGCTTCAGACGGCAGGCGTTCCCTTGGGAACGCCTCCGTCTGGCAGGCACGCCCCCGGCACGCCCACCAAAGGGGGCGTGCTGTCAGTCAACATCGACAGCACGCCCCCTTTGATGAGACACTCCGAGCGAAGGAAAGTCCTTCGCTCGTTGCGTCTCGCGCATGCGCACGACGGAGCTCCCTCCGTCGTGCGCATGCGCATTGCGGACTATCGACCCACTTGCGAGCGGACAGCCGCTCGCGAGTGGGTCTGAATGAGGGCCATTGTCTTTTATGGTCTTTTGTCCATGACAGATGATGTTTGTCCATGAAAGATGACGTTTAGCCTCCTTCTGATATCCAAAATTTGGCGGGAAAGTTCAGAATTTGGCGGGAAAAATCCAAACTGAACCGAGCCTGCATATCTCTAGTTTAAACACACTAGAACAAGTAAACTTTTCTGTTGTTAAATATGTTTTTCAAAACGTAATCAAAAGCCATATTTTAAATTCAGACCATTCTTTCTATGAATAGGTATCATTTATTTTCCATTTTATAGCAGCTATTTCCTTTATAGTGGACAAAAGCAGTTTATCTGTCTGTGTTAAATACTGGTGTGTTGGTGGGAGTGCTCCCCGGATAGGATGACAATATTTGAGTTACAATTACACATATACATATTTTTCATTTGAGAATTCCGCTCTAAACTTGTGATTAATCCCCAAATATTTTACTAGAAGGATTGCACCTTGTGACTGGTGTGTAGCCTGCTCTGTCTACTAGTGTCAAAGGGCGCTTCTTCAGTCACAACGTTTAATAAAACAACTATTATGCATCTTTTTTTTTTCCCTCCCTTTTCCTGACTAAACAATGGTTTTATTTGTACTCAATTTAAGGTCAGCAACTCTTAATAGGAAAAAGATCTGAGAAGCCCTGGGGCTGGAGATTGGAAGCGTTTTACTAATACCCTAAATCCTGACAAAGATTAGTTACTCTGCATGTTTCACTTAATGTTCCGTTAAATAAACTTCTCCTGATGTTGAAGACTGCTTTTAAAGCAGCTTTGATGCTCTTGGCTCTTTCCGTGGATTTCATTTAAATCGCAGTATCTTGACTGAGACTTCGGAAATGTCACTTTTTTTGTTCTTAGGAGCAATCTCGCTGTTTCTTCCTGACAGCCAGTACAGCCATTACTAGGCTTCCGTCAGGCAGAGAGACAGTTTCCATCCTTTACAGGAGGATAGTAAATAACAATGTACCTTTGTAATCCACACAGGGGTACAACTAACATTTTTATACTGAAAGGCATTAGAAAATACTGCCCTGTGTGCCCCATATTGTAATATTGTGCACTATTTTTATATTTGGGAAAGTGGGTTTATTGTGAGCTCATTGTTTTGTATTATTTTCAGGTATATTTACGCACAAAGTGCTACCTGCTTGCCCAAGTAGTCAGAACTACATTCAGCACACAGTTTGTGTCTGTAACGAGTCCTTCCTCAGCACTCTGAGGCCCTCCCAGCTCCCGGCTATAACTATTGATGATTCCAGAGTTTTCTAGACAGTATCTGAGTTTTTTAAGCTGGCTACACACTGCAATATTGCAGTCATCATTAGGCTTATGACCCTATTTTGATGCATGGGTAATCCCAAAAGGAGGCAGTCAGAAGATGATTGCTATTCATTTCTGTATACAGTCATCTTTTAACCACACTAAGAGAACACAAGGGAAGCTGGAAGTATGTCCGCATTGAACGATGATCCCAATTACCCCTTGGGTTCAGCGTCAGGATTGGTCCATGTTTGGCCACTTCCTAGTCCTCAGGACAGTCCCTCAGAATTGGGATTGTCTCACCTAAATTTGGAATGTAGGGAGGTATGCTATTGAGGCTATTACTGTACTGAGGCAGGAGGCAACGTGAAATAGCTAATTTCTTAGTGAATACATTCTTATCTAGACTGCTTCAGCCTATAAATGACAGCCTTTACAATGGGTACACTTTATAAATAAACCTGATATACTCTAAGAAAGTAAAACTAGTCACGTCTACTGCAACATAGATACACTGAATGTCATTGTGATCTGAGCTGGTGTCACAATGATATTCTCGTGCAGTCAGGCCTGTAGGGGCTCCTCTCTCGCAAACTGTGTACTCTCCTTATGGTAATTTTCATAATTTGGAAAAAAAAGGGGCCAATCAATCAGCGTGTATCCCAGTCCTCAGTCTTATACTTGCACTGGACTGATCAAAGCTTTTTAGTGATTGATGTCACATTGACACATCTGTACCACGTTAGTAAATCACATTACTGAGGTTATAAAACTGAGAAATCTTTTGAAATACTTTTACAGGTAAAACTTTTTCGCTTAAACACAGTGATCAAAAGATGCATGTTTACATCTGGTGGTTGGAGGGTTATGGTTAGGCTGCGGGAGGGTTTGGGGAGGGTTAGGCTATGGGAAGGGACAGTTAGGATTAGGCTGTGGGGGGTGTGTGTGGAGGGTTAGGCTATGGGAAGGGACGGTTAGGATTAGGCTGTGGGGGGTGTGGGGGCGGGTTAGGCTATGGGAAGGGACGGTTAGGATTAGGCTGTGGGAAGGTTGGGGGAGGGTTAGGCTTATGGGAAGGGACAGTTAGGATTAGGCTGTGGGGGGTGTGGGGGCGGGTTAGGCTATGGGAAGGGACGGTTAGGATTAGGCTGTGGGAGGGTTGGGGTAGGGTTAGGTTATGGGAAGGAATAGTTAGGGTTAGGCTGTGGGAGGGTTGGGGGAGGGTTAGGTTATGGGAAGGGATGGTTAGGGTTTGGCTGTGGGAGGGTTGGGGGAGGGCTAGGCTATGGGAAGGGACGGTTAGGATTAGGCTGTGGGGGAGGGTTAGGCTATGGGAGGAGACAGTTAGGATTAGGCTGCGGGAGGGGTGGGGGAGGGTTAGGCTATGGGAGGAGACAGTTAGGATTAGGCTGCGGGAGGGTTGGGGGAGGGCTAGGCTATGGGAAGGGACGGTTAGGATTAGGCTGTGGGGGGGGTGGGGGAGGGTTAGGCTATGAGAGGAGACAGTTAGGATTAGGCTGCGGGAGGGGTGGGGGAGGGTTAGGCTATGGGAGGAGACAGTTAGGATTAGCCTGCGGGAGGGGTGGGGGAGGGTTAGGCTATGGGAAGGGACAGTTAGGATTAGGCTGTGGGAAGGTTGGGGGAGGGTTAGGCTTGTGGGAAGGGACAGTTAGGATTAGGCTGTGGGGGGTGTGGGGGCGGATTAGGCTATGGGAGGGGACGGTTAGGATTAGGCTGCTGGAGGGGTGGGGGAGGGTTAGACTATGGGAAGGGACGGTTAGGATTAGGCTGTGGGAGGGTTGGGGGAGGGTTAGACTATGGGAAGGGACGGTTAGGATTAGGCTGTGGGGGGTGTGGGGGAGGGTTAGGCTATGGGAAGGGACGGTTAGGATTAGGCTGCGGGAGGGGTGGGGGAGGGTTAGGCTATGGGAAGGGACGGTTAGGATTAGGCTGGGAGGGTTGGGGGAGGGTTAGGCTATGGGAAGGCATGGTTAGGGTTAAGCTGCGGGAGGGGTGGGTTAGGGTTAGTGGAAGTGTTAGCATACTTACCTGTATGCATTGGAATTTCCACCATGAGGTTACCGCTGCCGGGAGTCTGAGCCTGGCTTTGTCAGCGCCGCGATCATGTACCCAACCCAACTTACTCATTAAGTACAAAAACACCCACAATTATTCTGACCTGACTTTGTTAATACTACAGGGGAAAAATACAGACGAAAACAATTATTACAGTCCGTAACAAAGAACGTATTTAGTTAATAGCTACGCTCCAGATAATCACTGTAACGATATATTAAATCAAAAACAATGAGTAAAAAATTGCTGTCTAATTGGATGAATCAGAGCCAGTAAAATAAATAAATGATCCTAACATTGAAATAAAGATGTTTTATGTAAACAGAACAACATTATTGTCACCAGCGCCGGAATCCTGATCCGCGGCCACAAGACCGGCACTGGAATCCCAAAATGAGTGGAGATGCCGATGCCGGAATCCCAGCATCGGCAACCGGATCGTAAGTATAGCAGGTGCCGTTAGCTGTTAGTCGCTTGGGGGGGGAGGGTTTTTTAGGTTTAGGCACCAGGGGGGGGGGTAGGGTTAGGCTGCGGGAGGGGGGAGGTTAGGGTTAGGCTGAGGACAGGGCGGGTTAGGGTTAGGCACTAGGGGGGGAGGGTTAGGTTTAGGCACTAAGGGGGGAGGGTTAGGTTTAAGCACTAAGGGGGGAGGGTTAAGCTTAGGCACTAACCGGGAGGGTTAGGGTGCGGGGTAGGGAGGGTTCAGATAGAGGAAAGGAAGGTTAGGGGGTAAAGGGGGGAGGGTTAGAGTACTTACTGTGCCCCTGTCGGTATTCTCAGCTTTGGGATGCCACTTTCGGTCTTTTGACAGCCGGCATCCCGATTGCCGGGCTCCCATACACAACCCCTGCAATACTGTATGTATCTAGCAGAGAGACAGTGGGCCTCATTCAGAGGCGGTCGGAGGATGCAAACGTTCGCTCAGAAACTGGGCGGCCGCTTGCATCCTGACCGCCCGACTCTGTTGCGGTCGTTAGGCTGTGGGACCGCTCCGGTCATGGTCGCGATGGTCAGAGACCATCGCGACCATCGGGGCTTACGACGAGACCCTAGGGTAGGGTCTCCCTTGTCGTAAGCCCCGGAGAGCTTCTGGCTCATGGGAACGCCTCCGTTTGGGCTGCCACCCCCCCCCGGCCCGCCTTCCAAACGGGGCGAGCTGTCACTCAACATCGACAGCTCGCCCCCTTTGGATCGAGACCCGCTACGCTGTCAGTCGTAGCGGGTCTCACGCATGCGCACGACGGCGCCGGCGCCGTCGTGCGCATGCTCTGTGGGGGGCCATCGACCCGGTCCGAGCGCATCGGCGCTAACGACAGGGTCTGAATGACCCCACATTGTGAGGAATTAGTTCATTTTTGAGGTTGCAAGAAATGTGAGCTTGCGCACCAACATCATGGCTTCCTCATTTCTGCTGCTCCTCCACTATCATATTTGCTTTAAACACCATTGAATTGCAGGTTAATTGTCAAACTCACATAACAAAATATATAATGATAATTGTATAAAATGACTATTTATACACCTGCTAAAAACATACATATCTTTATATATATTCAAGTAATATTATAAATCACTTATTTTCACTTGTCTGACCTCTGTGATAAATATATATAATATAATGTAATAAAATAATTACCATAAGGTATCCTGATGTTTTCTATAAAGACTGCAGTCACAATATCGACCCCATACATTCATACTGCTGTTAGGGATTGCTATTTATGACAGAAGATTGAAGGTTCTACACCAATAAAGTCATTGGTTACGTTCTAACATTGATTTTTGGGAAGTTTATCACAACGGGATGTAGTTGATATCCCGGCTGTCGGGATGCCAGCGTCTCAGAATGCCGGCACTGGAATCCCTACACCAATCAGAATCCCAGCACCAGCATCCCAACCGCCAGCATCCCTACGGTAAGTATTGGGGTTAGAGAGAGGGTTAGGGTTCGGCACTAGGGGAAGGGTTAGGGACTAGGGGGAGGGTCAGGCTTTGGGGGGTGGGGAGGTTAGGTTTAGGCTGCGAGGAGGGAGGGTTAAGTTTAGGGGTGGGGTTAGGATACTTACTACCAGGTGTTGGCAAACTGTCAGGATGCCGGCATCGCAACATCCCGAGCGCCAACATCCCGTACCCAACCCATTACAACTCCTGCCCACTCCTAACGGTTGTTTTCCACTCCTAACGGTTGTTTTTGCGAGCGGATTCCTCATATGAGAGTGAATTTCCCTATGAATAATCTATTATGTTATTGTGTATAATGTCCATCTAGCACAGGTGCACTGGACACCATACTTGCATTTGAAACAGCCACCTGCTGACAGCTACCTGCAACTGCCAGTCACACACGGTTAAAAACTGCTGCAGATATGAGCCACAGATCAGGGAGGCCAAGATTTCACTGCCCCAGCGCCAGTCTCTCAATGCCAAGAGACAAGAAGAGATGCCACCACCCTATAGGGGCGAAGAAAGACTCACTGAGTATTAGGCACTTTGACTCTGGAGAGGTGATTCAATAGTATCCTGGTCTTGCTACCAGAGAGATGGGGTCCAGTCTGGGTGCATATGCTCTCCCATCCCCCAAACTATAAAGAACAGGGTTTGTACACACATCGGCTCTGTTATGGGTCCCAGACCTGCTCTCCGCACTAGGGGGTTTATATATTAAATAGTGAAAAGCTTGGAGAAGTGGATCAGTGGAGAAGTTGCCCAAAGCAGCCAATCAGCTTTGGAGTAGCATATCAAGTACAGTCTATAAAATCATAGGTAGGAGCTGATTGGTTGCTATGGGCAACTTCTCCACACTTTTCACTGCTTGATACATAAACCCCTAAAGGCTGGTACACACTACACGATGTCTAGTATGTACCGACCTCATTATCAACTGCACCTGGTAGGGTGCCAGCATCGGCAAGTGCGTACACGCTTGCCGATGCCAGGAGTGACAGCGGGGGCCATGCTGCATTTGGCAGCGTGGCCCCCCGCTGACGATATTGCCCGTCGGACTTGCATGCAGGTCCAACAGGTGATGTCAGGGCCTGATTCAGACATGGGAAAAGAGAGAGATATCTCTCTCAACTGTGAACTTGAACAAACCATATTGCAATGCAAGGGTTGTAAATACGTACATTTTTTTACATGTAGGGTAAATACTGGCTGCTTTTGCATGTAGCCCACAAATACTGCACAGCTTTATTATTACTCTACAATTTAGATGTCAGCTTGGACACCTCCCTCCCAAATCTAAATCTCTCTGCACATTTTAAGTCTGTCCCACCTGCAGTGCAGCATGGTTTTACCAAGATGATCAGTTGAGAGAGATATCTGACTCTATTCCCAACTCTGAATCAGGCTCTCAGTGCATCGTCAGCGACATATCGGGTACACACTGCCCGATGCGGACATATCCTCTAGTGGGTACCCGGCATAAGTCTTCCCCAGCATGGAAGTCCTGCCACCTCCAGTGACCATGGGGTAGATGTATGAAGCAGTGGAGAAGTGTGCTAGCAACCAATCAGCTTTGAGGATACATCAAGTACATTCTGTAAAATAATAGGTAGGAAGTGATTGGTTGTCATGGGTAACTTCTTCACTGGCACACTTCTCCACACTTTTCACTGCTTCATACATCTACCCCCTATCTCCAACCAGAATGAATCCTCTCTCTGTGCTGTCCTCACCTGATGCTGCTCAGTAACAGAAGAGAGAGATGTGGCTATTTATCCATGTATTTCCTGCTTTCTGTCTTTTTTTTTGTTTGTTCTTGATTTAATATACATTATGATTACACTCAACTTATGCACTGCTGCTATAACTATTTTCTTACGTTTGCTAAACATGTCCGAGCTATTCAGATGTCTAGATCCAGCAGTGTCTGTCTACTGTCTAACCTTTTATCTTAGCACCGATATTGTTCCTGGACAAATTTCGGTAGCTCATTAAAGGTTGGAGACCACCATTGAGTGTTCTTCTTTTTAGGTACTTTTGGCTTTCCTCGTGTAATTCAAGAGCACATCATAAGAAAAGCCATATGTGTATATAATATTTCACTTGGGTATATTAAATAATAAAGACAGTTATTCCCATGTAACTAATTTGTGGCTTACTTGTAAAAATTTGAGATGTATTTCTGAAAGCAAAATCAATGTGGAATGACTGTATCAGTATGGTTTAAGTCTCGGGGCAGTTTGAGAAGAGCCTAACGTTCTTTGTTTATGCAGTGATAAGAAATTATAGTTTATGTTGGCCCACTGCACCAATGATAAATAGACCCCTGTTTCTGGTAACAGAGTTGGGTATGATATCCCGGCTGTCAGATGCCGCTGTTCAGTATAACGTAAGCAGCATCCAGACAGCCAGAATACCGACACCCATTTGAACGCAAGGTAAGTTTTTTTTCCCTACCCTAACCCCTACCCTAACCCTCCCTTCCCAGTGCCTAAACCTGACACCCCCTTCCTAGTGCCTAAACCTCCTCTCCCGGCAACTCTAAACCTAAGACCCCCATCCCCAGTGCCTAAACCTAAATTACCCCCCTAGTGTCTAAACCTAACCTCACCCTCCCTGCACCCTAAACCTAAAACCCTTTCCCCGGTGCCTAACCCTCCCCCTAATGCCTAATCCTAACCCTGCTACCTATGGCTACCCTCCGCGTGCACCCTGATACTTACCATTCGGAAATAAAGGTGTTACACAACAAAAACTCCTACAGCGCATGTGTTACACATAGCGTACGTACGAGAACGCTGTTGCGATTGAGATAAACAATGTCACTGATACCATATCAGACATGTCTTGGAAAATTCCTGTGCGTTCGTAGGCAGTGACTGAGACAGATGCACGGAGATTGGCGTGTTATGGCGGTTCGCTGAAATATTTGTGAGCACATATGCTGAAAATGTTCACATTGGAGGACATGCTCAAATCTGCACCTGCCATAGGACTGGTGCAACTGTCGATGGTGCAACCGATTGAGGTGTCCGAAGATGCGCCAGGCGGTATTACAGCTTCTGCAGACCCTGAAAGAGGGTGTCCTAAAAGCTGGGCACACACCATACGACGGTGCGACCCAGCTCTGCGGCTACAAATGCAACAATACATTGCGCGTGCCGTAAACACTGTACAATCCGGCATATGACGGCGTGATGTATCATTACATGCTGCATATAATGGCACCCCGTTGTTCATTGCATATTGCCATCTGGCGTGCAGCACAGCAGATGGGACGATACGATGAACGACGGCCGGCAACAACGGATCGATCATACACACTATACAATGTGTACGATATATCGTTCCGATCCGTGTCAGAATGATATATTGTATAATACATTGTATAGTGTGTAGCCAGCTTTGCAGATTCATACGCATGGATGTACACCAGGGAAGGGATTTATAGCAGCATTTGCCTAAAGTGTCAGACGGGCGACCGCCAATAGAAGCATCCGCCTCTGAATCAGAAATCTTCCCATCTTATGTATAGAACATACTGGGTTTCTACTTAGCAAAAAACGAAGGGCCTGATTCATACCCGGACGCTATGCTGCGCTTGCTCGCATTGAGCGATTTTACGCAATCTGCGCATGCGTATGAGTCGCAATGCGCATGCGCGAACCAGTCATTGCGATGAGAAAGTGCTCGCCCGTAGCCCGCAGTCGGGCCGCTATTTTGGATGACAGATAGTGCCTTTTGTGGGTGGTAACAGGGGAAGGTGCTTGTAAACGGGGGTGTGGATGTGCGAACGCAGGCGTGCCCGACCATCAGAACGGCGTTTAATGGGTGTGCATAATTAGCAAAGTAGCATCATTACACTCGTGACTGGGTTGTATTTTAGCCAAATCTGCTCGCAATGTTGTGGTAGGAAAAGGCTACCAAAAGCGCTGCGAGCAGCTCCGATTACTCTCGATGTTTCTGATTAATCCTACAATTGCCGGAGATGACGTGTGTTGCGAGTGGCAAAGGGGCGTCTTGATACAGGTGCGAGCGCATAGTGCGGCCGCTCGCTATTACTTACTGGGTGGCATTACGCAACGCAGTGCGAGCACATGATTTGAATAGCCGGCCCCTTTTAGCCAGCGAGCGGCCGCAAATAGCGTCCGGGTCTGAATCAGGCCCTAAATTTGCGTTTACTATTGAAAATAGATTATCCTGAGTATTTTTTTTTCTGCATCCCACTAACAGCTCAGACATTTACAACCTGCAATTTTGTGTGTCCGTTTAATGAAGGAATCTTTGTGGGGGAATGTTCTCCTCTGGGAACAGGGGTGTGAGCTGCAAGAGGAATCTGGTGGCTTGTGTGGTCAGGAGTGAAATATCTCATTTTCAGAGGTTGTTTGGCAGATGCTCACCTGCTGTTAGTTGTGTACATAGGAAGCGACACTGCCAGCCACAGATCTGCCAAACAGGGGCCTAAATATGATGCTCGCTCATTAGTGCTGGATGTGGCATCAGTTCTCATGGTGGCCCATCATAGGAAAACAGCGTTATTATACAGCCCGGTTCCATCACTCCCATGAGGGAACAGAGGATTAAACATGCCATACACCAACAACTATCTGGGGCTGGAGGAAAATTAATAATATTATTTCTGATTCTGAACTGTTGCTTCCTTCTCATTATTTCTAAGTTTTGCAAAGTTTACTCTAATGGTCGGCCAAGAAATGTTATTAGTTCCACACTAATTAATCATCCTGCAAAACTCTTTCAGCATAATGAGGATAACATGTTCGGGTTTGCAATTCTGTGTTCGGCAATAAATGTTATTAGCTTTTTGCAGTTGTTCATAATACATCTTATTGTCTTTAGTTTAATTACAACTTGGCAGACTGTCTGTTTCATTGTTCTTTAGTTAATAATTTGGTATTTTGTGTATTGTTAAGTTATTAACTTTACCACATTGGTCAAATATTAAAAGAATAAAAGGGTTTCATTATAATTTGGGTCTGGCTTGATGTAACAGCTGGCTTTTTATCTGATGATGAGCCAAAATGTACCTAAAAACCATTAACTGTATGTTTTTCTTCATGGATGCTGTACATGTATTCTTACATGGTTGTCCGCTATCCGTTACTGTACTGACAGACTAAAGATTAGCATGTTTGGGATTTCTTGGTCACACCACATTGAGGGCCTGATTTGACACTCTCGCAAGCGGCCGCTCGCTCGTACGCGGCCGATATTATGCATTTGCGTATGCTTATGCATCGCAGTGTGCGTGCGCGAACTAGTTTGAGCGTTCGGGAAGCGCTCACTCGCCCAGCAAAGACAGCCCAGTGGAATGAGTGACAGGAGAGGCCGTTTGTGGGTGGTAACAGGGGCAGGGCAGTAGTAATGGGGGAGTGGAGGTGTGAACGCAGGCGTGCCTGAGTGTTTCCACGCCGTTTCAGAGGTATGCATAATTAACAGGCAGCGTCATAGTCAGTGGCGTAACTAGGGTATTTGGAGCCCAGGGCAAATTTGAAAATGGAGCGCCTCCCCCCCACCCCCCTATGTGTGCGCGCCAAAAAATGGGCGTGGCCACTGAAAAATGGGGCGTGTCAACATGACACACACTCCTTTCTTGTCACTGGGAACATTTCTTTCCATTTGCACCTTAATGCAGTGGCCCTTATACAGTCCCCTCCAATGCAGTGTCCCTAGTAGTGGTCCCCCTTATGCAGCCCCCTATTAGTTTCCCTTATACAGTGCCTCCAGTAGTGATCCCCCATATACAGTGCCCCTTATACAGTGCCCCCAGTAGTTGTCCCCCTTTGCAGTGCCCCCTGTAGTGGTTCTCCCTTTTCAGTGCCCCCTGTAGTGGACCCCATTGTGCAGTGCCCCCAGTAGTGAGCTCCTTATATAGTGCCCCCAGTAGTAGTCCCTCCTATACAGTGCCCTTTATATAGTTCCCCCAGTAGTAGTCCCCCTTGATGCAGTGCCCCCAGTAGTAGTCCCCAGTAGTGGTCCCCCACAATGCAGTGCCCACAGTAGTATCCCCCCCCAGTGGTAGTCCCCAGTAGTGGTCCCCCATGATGCAGTGCCCACAGTATTCCCCCCCAGTGGTAGTCCACAGTAGTGGTCCCCCACGATGCAGTGCCCACAGTAGTATCCCCCCAGTAGTGGTCTCCCCCTGAAGCAGTGCCCTCAGTAGTATCCCCACTCAGTAGTATCCCCCCAGTAGTGGTCCCCCCCCGAGGCAGTGCCCCAGTAGTATCCCCCCCAGTAGTTGTCCCCAGTAGTGGTGTCCCCCCCCCCGAAGCAGTGCCCCCAGTAGAATCCCCCACCCAGTAGTAGTCCCCAGTAGTGGCCCCCCCACCTGAAGCAGTGCCCACAGTAGTATACCCCCCAGTAGTGCCCCCAGTAGTAGTCCCCTTCTTTGTAATAGAGCGCCCCCCCGAAATACACACTAAAATGAAACTAAAGAAAAATACTTACCTGTATCCACGCTCCTGTTCCCGCCGCCGTCCGCACGTCCATCCTCCTGGGCCGGGCCGCTCTGCATTATGGGAGAGACGTCATGACATCATGACGTTTCTCCCATTACCACTGCAGGAGCCGGACGGAAGCCTGGCTCTTGCAGTGGGCGCGCAGCACTCAATGAGAGTCTATCTGACTCTCATTGGCTGCTGATTCACACACACATCACTGCCAGTGCTGGCGGCGATGTGTGTTATGCACAGCCTGAGCCCGCCTGCTACCCTCCTCCTGGCGCTATTGGGCAAGCGCTCAGGGGGAGGGAAGGGGCTCAGCTGTGCAGCACAGGACCGGCGCTGGAAGCCTAGCTCCGGTCCTGTGTAAATGTGTAGCGCTGACCGCATTCACTGCGGTCGGCGCTACACTGGCTAACTAGGGCGGGCCGGTACCGTGGCCGGCGGCGCCCCCCCGTGCGGCTGGTCCAACGGCGCCCAGGGCACGCATCCCGCTCGCCCTGCCCTAGTTACGCCACTGGTCATAGTACACGTCACCTGGCTGGTTTTTACACTGAAATGCTCGCAGTGCTTGCAGTAGGCTAAAGGCAACCGTAAGCGCTGCGGTCAGATCCGATGGAGCCTGATGTACCGATGGTTGTATATACTTCCTGGAGATGACGTGCGCTAGTGGGCGGCTAAAGACAGGCTGGTGGGCGTCTATAAACACAAAGTGATCGCTCGCCAAGACATAGTGGGCGTGCTTATACCTTGCCGTGCGATCGCCTGCTTTGACGTCACTTATCTGAATTTGCATACGCTGGGAGCGAATGGGTCTGAATCAGGTCCTGAGCCTGATCCGGGTGTGTTTGCACTTCCTGGTATGCAAGTTAAATGTCTGAAAACATGCAAATATAAAGAAAACTATTGTCATTAACCTACAAGTAATTCCATTTTTACTCATTTGAATAATGCACACCAGATAAGAGGAGTGTTTATAGTAATTTGTCCTGCATATACTCTGTCAGGCTGACATGATAGGAAGGAGATGCTTCTCTAACTGAGCAGGCAGGGATTGAATAACAGACTTTCAGAGTTGCTGTGCAGTGTCGATGAACATGTACAGGGGCTGTGCCAGTGATGCTACCGGAAGCCTGTCTCAGCTTTTCTTAAGCTGTATACACACGGGGCCTGATTCAGAGCCGGACGCTGACCATTCAAGACCATCGCGACCATTGGGCTTGCGACGAGACCCTGCGGTAGGGTCTCGTGGCCGCAAGCCCTGGAGTGATTTTGGCTCTATCAGAGCCAAAATCACTCCCACTGACATCACTAGTGATGTCAGTGGGGCCGGACCCAGACGGTAGGCATTCCCATGGGAACGCCTCCGTCTGGCAGCCACGCCCCCGGCACGCCCACCAAAGGGGGCGTGCTGTCAGTCACCATCGACAGCACGCCCCCTTTGGTGCGAGACCCGGAGCGACAGCTTGGCTGTCGCTATGCGGGTCTCGCGCATGCGCACGACGGAGCTCCCTCCGTCGTGCGCATGCGCATTAGGGCACCATCGACCCGCTTGCGAGCGTCCTACGCTCGCGAGCGGGTCTGAATTAGGCCCACGGTACGATCTGTACCACCAACGACTTGAAAGATATCTTTCAAATGGTGCGTACACACGTAGCGATATAAATGATTTAACGATAACGTTATCATTCAAATCGTTAATTTTTTTGGTCCCTACCAACTCACCATTGGCCAGCGATACCGTCTATCGGCCATGCATGCAGGTCAACTTGCTCGATATCGAGCAGGTTACTATAGGGACCGCTACAATCGTTGGCGAGTTGGTGGTGTGCTGGATGATCGATATCGATCATCCAGCACACCAGGGAGGGTGCAGGACGATCAGCCAGTGATATATCGTATCGCTGGCAGATCGCTACGTGTGTATGCATCATAAGTGATCTTTCAAAAATATCTTTCAGTGAAGTCATCCTGCCACATCTCTGAACAGGCACAGTTGACAATATCGTGCAAGTAGCCCTGAATGTACGGACGATCATAGATATTGTTATCGTTCATGCGGGAACGCGCATTGTTGGTCGTTCACTGCATAAAAATGAACGATATATCGTTGATAGATATTGTACCGTGTGTATGCACCTTTATTCTGAGTTGAGCGTACACCCGTTCGCTTGGCATAAAATATCCAAATTAGTACTGCGCATACCCACAAAAATAAAGGGTACACATTTGTCTGTATGTAGATGTGGTACAGTACCTGTGCCTCCTTTATTCACGTTGGGGAAGGACGGGGCCTGCAAGCAAACCAAGGGCATGTTTGCAGTTGTGAGCTGGGGGCCTGATTCAGAGGTAGACACAAATGTCGCCTCCTCTGCGTCTGTACGCAGCAGCTGTGCAAAAATATGCAAAAGCTGCAGGAGGCGTCTTGTGCAAAAAGGCATCCACTGCCGGCTTCTCTGATCCACTGCCTGCATCCAAATATGCATCATCGGATCACCATAGTGACCATTGGTCGCAGCATCGGTTACTCAGGGTACCCTACAAAACTGCACTGCCGTTGCCAGTGGAACTGCGCCCGAGGACGCAGCCACTGGCTTCACACCCAGAAAAAGGGGCAGATGTGCCAGTTTTCTGGAAAGCTCCCCATAGCCGTCCCAAATTGCCTGCAGCCTGTAAATCAAGCTGTGGTTACCAGGGCGCTGTGACTAGATCTGCTGCACCATTGTGAGACGTGCACTGAAAACTTTGGGGTATGCACAGTCCCAAAAAACAATGGTCAATTGTGACCGAATTAGCACTGAGCCCATGGCTAGATCAGTCCCTGAGGCATTGCATACCGGCACTCAGGCACATGCTGTGTACTCTCATCGGTCGTCTCTAGCATCTGAGGACTGCTGCACATACAGATGCGTCATCATACATCTAGTCTCAATACGCCATGCAGAGCAATATCAGGTGCTGATCCCTGTAATGCAGAGTTGACAACAATCTGATATAAAAAATTGCAATAATCCACCTAACCACAGCCATATCTGCCTGTGCCACTGCCAGTTTGAACAAAACCATTCTGTAGGAGGTTCCCGTTTTCGTCCCAGAAATGTAGACCGATATCAGGAATGTAAACATAACTCGGAACCAAAAATTATCCTGTGCTAGGCCCTAAATCGATATAGATTGAATAACATACATGAATTATAGGAGAGCTGCAGGGGCGTATTTATAATGGGTGCAGAGTAAGCGGTGCAGGGGGGCCCGACACCCAGTGCTCGATGTGTGCTGGTATGAAACGATATGTCATACCGGCACCTGACCGGCGCTGGGACTGTCACTGTCCCAGCTCCGGTCAACAGGCTGTTAAATATGGCTCCGGCTGCGAAGTCAATCGCAGTTTGCGGGACCGGCAGACAATCGGGGGAGCTGGCAACATATTGTATTTGGCTCCGGCCGTGAGCCAATCACAGCTCACAGACTGGCAGCCAATCAGGGACGGCTACGTGACAGCCTCTAATTGGCTGAGCCGAAGGTCCGCGATCTGTCATTGGCTCGTGGTCATCACTGAATTCAAAATGCTGCCGAGGAGTGTGGGGAAGGGAGCGTGTGAGCGCCGCGATCACTGAGCATAGTCCAGCACAGCGAGGTGAGATGTGGCGTGGTGCTGTGGTGTGAGGTGTAGTATGCTGTGTGGTGTGCTGTGCTGTGTGGTGTGCTGTGAGGTGTGGCGGGTGCTGTGAGGTTTGTGTACTGTTAGGGGAAGAAGTGGGGGTATGGAAATATCAGGGGGGCCTGCCTAAGTAAAGCCCCCCCTGATATTTCCATACTCCCACTTTAAAATTTCCACTTCAACTAGTGCCTGCACCCATATTATACTTACCACTCTGGAATCCCACATCGGCGCCAGGGTCAGCGCTGTAAAAAATGCCTGGAAAATGGCCACTGTGGCTATTTTCCTGGCATTTTGCGCTTGTGCAGTAGGGAAACACCAGGAAAATGGCCGCCGCACCATTTTTTCTGGTGGACGGCGCATGTGCTGTAGACTCTGGGCACAGACTAGTGCACAGAGTCTATTGCTGCACTCAGTGCGCTGCTGGAGACAGAGGAGGGGACCCCAGGCAGAGACTGCACATGGGCCCCCTCCTCTCTTGAAACGCCTCTGGATACCATGCTTTTCAGACATAGATGATCACATAGGTCCTTTCTATCAATCCAAACGAAAAATTTACTTCTCCTTTTCAATTCTTGTTGATGTTTCCCAAAGTACACACTGTAATGTATAATAAAAGGAAGAAGATGGAATATAGTGTAAAATATTACAAATATTACACCTCATGGAATGGTATATGGAATGGTGCAGACTAGACTTTCTTTCCTTTCACCACAAGTAAAAGATAGCAGTGAGAAAGTATCACTTCTGGACGATAACCCCCTTCAGTAATGCACTCACTGGATCTCCAAATCAAATAGGCACATCAGCATGTCTTACTTGCTCTCTTTGTGACCTTCCTCCTGATCTATGCTCCTCATTGAAGAGTATAGGAGATATATAAAAACATACCTCGGTGTTAACATATATGAGATACTTTAACAGTTGCAAAAACAACAGAAAGAGGCCAGGTGAGTGTATCTAGTTTTAGAACCCGGTTGTTAAACTTCCTTGAGTATATACATAATAAAAGATTTTCACCCCAATGCGTTCACTGCAAGGAAATACAGCATTTAGGGCTCTATTTACTACAATCCGCATTTGTAGTGCAGATTGTAGTGTGATATTACAGGGATTTACTACAAATCCCTTGCAGGGACAGAGCTTGCGATAATGCTCTGTCCCTGCGAATCCCCTCCGCACACTAGTCACGGTATTTTCGCAAAAAATACTGTGACAAAGTGCCCACGCATGCGCCGACCGGCCCCTGCTGCTACCCACCCCCCTGGCGCTAAGCCCCACGACCCCCCCCTCCCTTAATTACACTTACCTGCATGATCCGGGCCTCCAGTGATATCTTCCATATCCTCCGGTCAGGTGATATCCCATACTGCACTGGGACCCGATCACCTGATGACCGGGCCGCAGTGCAGTGATCAGCTTGCGGTCTGTTTAGACCACACAGCTGATCACTGGGGCTGGCTCCCGGCTCTGCTCTGCCCGTTAGAGCAGGGCAGGAGTCCGGTAACCGGGGGAGATCCTGAATAACGCCACCACCAGGTGGCGTTATTATCACAGGGCCTCCCTAGGTATTTTTTTCACTATTTATTTGTAGTAACTACCAGGCAGATCATATTTCCCATTACAATTATGGGAAATGCGATCTGCTTACTAAAAATAAGTGATACTTAGCGGTCAGAGTAGAATTTTACGAATTCTACTCCAATTGCCCTTTAGTAACTGTAGGTGATACTAAAATAATGTGAAAAGGGTGTGAAAACACCCTTTTTCACTTTATTTTAGTAAAAATAATGTTAATAAATAGAGCCCATAGTGTCTAAAAAACATTGCCACACTGTCACAGCTTGCAACCACAAGTAAGCATGGGATCATTCATTAGAAATGCCATTGAAAGCAGCAGAAACGGAGGCGGGGATAACAGGGAGGAGGCGGAGAGAAGGCCCGCCAATCAGCTCTGCAAGCTCACAAGGTTGTTACTGAAAATATTTTGTATTTCCAGACAATGCCTGTCCAGGATTACAGGGACTCTGGACAGATGTCCAGATTTTGGGATTATTTGAAGTAATCCGCGGACAGGTGGTAATCCTAAATGCGAGGCAAGTGTAGGCAGGCATGGAAGTTGAGAAATTGGACTGCAATCTGAGAGAGTTTTGGTCAGCAGGATTAATGAATGAATTCTTGAATAATGAATGAAAAATACCAGTGGAAAGGAGATTACATATTTTAGTTAATGCTGAGGTGAGACAGTGATTGATTGATTTGTAAGGGTATGGAGTCACATAAGCAAGTAGTAGAGTTGGAGGACAGAGTAATTACTTTTTAGTCATTGGCAGGATGAAATGAAGAGAATGTGCCAGAGGGTACTGGAAAAGAATTGTAGCAGAAGACAGCATTTCATACTCAATATTAATAATAATAATAATAATAATAATAATAATAATAATAATAATAATATTAATATATTACTAATATTAGTATATTGATAATAATACTCAATATTTTCAGTCATGTACTTTAAAATAGCAAGTATGATCTTGGGCATTGATGGTTGTCAAAGCTATTGGGTTGAAAGATTCAGGAGAGTTTTAAGTGTATCTGAGGATTTGGGGTTAGAAGCCTAAGCAGAGGTGAGACACTGAAAGTATACTGTATCTCTTTGGCAGAGCACTTCTGTAGCTGTTATAGATAGTGGTATATTTGAGGAAGTGATCTATATAATCGGGAAAGCATGTCTGTCTGTCTGTTTGTCCTTTATGCACGGCCAGAGTTTTGGACCAAGCTTCATCAAATTTGACAGGGAGGTGTAGTTTGACCAGGATTAGATTTTTGCCTAGGTTTGAACTTCATCAGGGCCACACACTGTCACACATTCCCTAAAAATGGGGATACTCTTAAATTACACAGGTTCCTCAAGTGGAAATTGGCAATCTGACAAAATCCTGTGTGAAAGCTACAAAAGTATCCTTTTAACCTCACAGTCTGAGCAAGTGTCAAACTTTATGACTCATGCAAGTTCATATTAATTCCAGAGTTAAGGCTGGTACACACTATACAAGGGGTGACCAACCAGTCAGAGGCAAATGGGCAAAATATATCTGTAGTTAAGTTAAAGAGTCGATACATGCAGCACACGTGCAAAAATGAGGCGTGGCCTAGCTTTCATAAGACTATGTCCCATTTTCTGTGCACACGCCTTTGGTATGACATTTGCAGGAGCATGACCTTGTTTTACACCCCCATAGTAGTGCCCCTTATATGCAATACCCCCCGTAGTAGTGCCCCTTATGCAATGCCCCCTGTTGTAGTGCCCATTATGCAATGCCCCATATAGCAGTGCTCATTATGCAGTGCTTCCTGTAGTAGTGCCCCTTATGCGATGCCCCCTGTAGTAGTGCCCATTATGCAGTGGCAGTGGCCCCTATAGTAGTGCCCATTATGCAGTGGCCCCTGTAGTTGTGCCCCATATGCAGTGCCCCCTGTAGATGTGCCCCTTATGCAGTGCCCCCTGTAGATGTGCCCCTTATGCAGTGCTTCCTGTGGTAGTGCCCCTTATGCAGTGCTTCCTGTAGTTGTGCCCCATATGCAGTGCCCCCTGTACAGTAGTTGTGCCCCATATGCAGTGCCCCCTGAGGTTGTGCCCCTTATGCAGTTCCTCCTGTAGCTGTGCCCCTTATGCATCACCCCCTGTAGTTTTGCCCCATATGCAGTGCCCCCTGCAGTTGTGCCCCTTATGCAGTGGTTCCTGTGGATGTGCCCCTTTTGCAGTGTCCCCTAAAGTAGTGCCCCTTATGCACTGCTCCCTGTAGATTGTGCCCCCCGTCAGGGCTTCTGCTCCACGTGTTGCTGCCGCTGACTGGATCTAACTGGATCCAGCAGGCACGCAGGCTCCTCACATCTAGCCTCCTTGCACGTTGAACAGATCTAATCGCGCCATGCCTAGCGTCCTTTTGTGCGACTTTTTACCTTCAAATGCGTCTTATTCTCACAGCGGTTCGAATAGAGCATACAAACAGCTTCTGCTGATTAAAATTACATTCGGCATGTCTGTGTTCTGTGTTCTGTGTGGATCTGCATGCAAGGCACTACGTTACAGTGTCACAGCCGCTGACACTGTAACGTAGCATTTCACATTCACATTCACCCGCAGTCGCACACAGAACATGATGCATATCAGTGTAATCAGCAGAAGCTGCTTGTGCGTTCTATTCGCTACTGAGTCACACTGTATTCACGTGTTATGTGTGGCGCGACTTGTAGTGCACAGAGGATAGATGTATGTGGGCACATCTGTATTTATTTATATAGTGCCAACATCGACATCAGTGCAAACGTCTCATGCGTAAATCACCATTCCCCCCGCTCTGTCATGTTGGCGCTCTATTAGAGGGTAAGCAGTAGCATCAATTTCTTTTGTCTGCTTAAAAACGCAATTTAGTATATTTTATTTTCATACATTTTAAAATTTGTGGAAATAAAATACTGCAACAGCTTAAGGGCTCGATTCAGACCCGCTCGCTAGATGCGTATGCTCGCTCAATGCGTATGCAAATCCGGCTAACTTTCAGCAAGGCAGGCGATCGCACGGCAAGGCATTAGCACGCCCAGTATGTCTTGGCGTGCGATCTCTCTGTGTATGCAGGCGCCCACCAGCCTGTCTTAAGACGCCCACTTGTGCACGTCATCTCCAGGATGTGTATGCAACCATCGGGTACCATCGGAAGCGAACGCAGCGCTTGTGGTTAACCATACCCTACCACAAGCACTGCTAGCCCTTCAGTGTAAAATTCAGCCAGGTGACGTGTACTATGACGCTGCCTCTTAATTATGCACGCCTTTGGAACGGTGTTAAGACACTCGGGCATGCCTGCGTTCGCACCTCTACTCCTCCGTTATCACAGACCAACTCCTGTCACCACCCACAAACAGCTTCTTCTGTCACTCGGATGAGCATTCTTTGCTCCGCCAGCGTACGCATCCCGATCTCTTGCACTGGTTCGCGCACACGCACTGTGCGTACGCATTCGTACAATGCAAACATCGGCAGTCTGCGTGCGAACGCTTCCTAGTGAGCGGGTCTGTATCGGGCCCTAAGTTCAGTTTACGCAAAGGTGACTTTTATGTGTGAATTTCATGATTCATAAGAAAACGTGCTGAGAATTAGTCAGAGTTGAAATCCATGTGAGAAAATCTCAATCAGAAATGACAAAAAAAAGCCTGAAAATATGGTACTGTATGTACTGTATGTACTGTATGTACTGTAAATAGATTTAAAGTGATGAAACAACATTTTTCTCATATATACCCCTTTCACATTGCCATCAAATAACCCGGGTTACTGCACAGTGTGAAAGGGACCAGTTGAAATAACCTGCGTCGACCCGGCATTTCAACTCGGGTAGCGAGCTAGGGATAGCCGGCGCTTGGAGATGATCTCATAACATGACGCCAATGGCGTCATCGACCCGGGTCGGGTCGCCAGTCTGAAAGGGGTCTCAGGCGGGTCGCACCCAGGATCAACGCGTGCACAAATCCCATGTGCGGCTTGCAATTAGCAATGTGAAAGGGGTAATAGTTTAGCAGCTCACAGAGAGTTGAGGAATAACATGGACATACAGAGGTGTCCTCATAAATCTATCCTCAATACACCACGTAGCACGACTTGCCTGACATGAGTGAGCCACCAGATCCCGTTCTGCTCTGCTAGCGTCAGGCGTTTTTTTTTTTGCCAAAAATGCAGCTAAGTCGTAATGTGATATGACTAGGGCGCACCAGCAGACTGTATATGAAGCACAACGGAACTTGTAATGAAAATAGCTGCGGCCGCTACACTGTAGCGCTTCATATACAGATTCAGGGACTCAGTCACACACAGATATACAAGTGTCACATATCAAATTAATCAGAACAGTCTGCTGGTGCGTCCTTGTTGCATCGCATTGTGACTTAGATGCATTTCCGACAAAAAAAGACGCCCGGCGCCAGCAGAGTCTCACGGCCCCTGGACTGCCAAGAGGGGCTTTTTAGCGCGACTGCAAAGATGTATAAGGACACATCTGTAGGGAGAGAAACGATTAAGGCATACAGAAAATAAAAAGTACATCTTATGAACATCTGGCAAACACTTCATACATTGCAGTGGTCTGGGGATGTCACTAAATGTTCTTGAAGAAATATATACAGAACAAAACTGTCTATAGTATTTTATGAACCCGATGGTAAGGCAGTTTGCAAATTACCACCGGCCCCTGGTACTGTATTACTTCTGTCATGTCCCCACCTCTGAGCTTAATGTGTGTGGCAGACACCCACGGTTACAATAACATTGGCTGCATCTGCATTTGGCTTCCAGAGAAAGATTCAATCACATAGAGAAAGAAATGCTTATATATTTGTTTCCTGTGGATAAATGAAGCAGCTTTTTCTTGAATCTCCATGTGTACCTGAACAGACCTTTATATCTCAACCATACTGCTGCTATTACTATATATCAGGGGTTCCCAACCACGGTCCTCAAGGCACGCTAACAGTCCAGGTATTAAGGATAGCCATATTTGAGCACAGGCAACTTAATTAGTACCTCAGATATTTTGATTAAACCATCTGTGCTTTAGCATGGATATCACCAAAACCAGGGGGTCTATGTACTAAGCAGTGTTAGGAGACAGAGTGAAAAGTGATAAGGTGCCAGCCAATCAGCTTCCAACTGTCATCTCACAGGCTGTGTTTGAGAAATGACAGTTGGGAGCTGATTGGCTGGCACCTTATCACTTTTCACTCTGTCTCCTAACACTGCTTAGTAAATAGACCCCAGGTCTGTTAGTGTGCCTTGAGGACTGAGGTTGGGAATCACTGCTATATATGAACTGATGAAATTCCGGTCCACCTGCAGCCAACACCTCATGCCTCAATGATGACAGCGGGTCATGAATTCATTGGCTTCATATTCATAATATTGGATACATCTACATTATATACCCATTGGTCGGAATGGATTTTTAGAAGGGCCAGTTAGTGTGCTCTGATTGGTGACCCTGGACAGAGCGCAACTTCATACCTCATGCTAGACTTACACTGTAAATTCTTGTCCTGCTTTTGCTGTGGAAGAGTTAAAACACATCTTTCTCATAGTTTATTCAGCTTTTAGTTTTAGTCTACGCTTTGCTATTCAGTTTGCATATCCTATAATACTTGGAAAGAAGAACTGCTTTAGTTTCAGTTCATTGTGGAGAATATTTATTAAAAGACTTCTCCGGATGTAAGAAAGGGATAGCACGAACAGTAAATCCCACCAAAGAAACTATTCACCAGTTTCTGTTTCTTTTACCTGGTTAAATATGTCCCCAAATAGGTTTCAGCTTTGCCTAAGGCTCTGGCAAACTTACCTAACTTACCTATGACTGCCTATACCTAAAAATGGTAACCTCTGTGTGCACATGCATTTTTACAGCATATATAAGTGAAATATTCCCTAACTTGAGGTTATTGCTTAGTGTTTTATCTACAGTATATAGAGTTTTTGGAAAAAATACCCTGAGAGTGATAAGAGGATTGGCAGCCACAATGGGAGATGGTGGGGGTGATAAATGGAGATAATGAAAGGGGCATAAGTAATGGAGAATGTGATGAAGAGTGATGAAGCTGAGGGGTGGGTAATATGAGAAATAGGTGGGTGAATGGAATTACAGTGATGGGGGGGCTGTAATTGGGTTATTACTGCAGAGAGCTTTATTTTTTAATAAAATTGTGTTTTTTGGTTTGTTTTACTATTTTAGTATAATGAATAGGGGTCTTAGGGTCCTCGGTCACTTATACTGTCATCCCTGAGGTGTCAAAATAGATTTAGCAGGATCTATGTACTTTTTTGAAGGTTACTCCTGTATTATATGTATATTGGAGGACCTCTTTGAGAGACAGGTATGTTTTTCCCAGTAGACAGGTTGTACACAACATCATTTATTTTTGGAATAAGTCATAGTTCAGTATAAAGTCCCGTTAATTCCGCAAGGAAGACATCATTGTCCCAGATTATAAAATGCAGTTTGGCCACTGTTTGTAGCCTAGCTCTTCCCTGTACACTTGAACGCAGACGGGCTGAGGACTTTAGGTCGTCAGCGTAAATGTGGCTTTCTATGTCCATATATCATTGTATCTCCGTCTTACATGAGTAATTGTGGCCAGATTTTTCACATATGGGGAAAACATTAGGACAATTTATGTAACCGTCTTTTGGTGAGAATGCAGATGGCGAAACCTCAAAAGCAAGACAGAAACCCTAAAGTATCCTCTGTGCACTACAGTATGTTTACTGTATACAACAAACTGGGGGCTTTGTACTTGTAGCTCTCCAACAATTAAGTCAGTGTACACTAACTTATCTGTAACAAATCTCACACGTTGAACAAATCTCAAAATCACTGTGTTTTTTTAATTATAAATATAGTTATAGTGGGTTTTTTTGCAAACAATTTGCATAGTTTTGATTTAAAAGTGATTAAATAAATAATATATTAAATAACTTGCATATATTGATCAAACATTTGATATAGTTACTCTGCCAAAATGTGACAGTTACTGGAGTAGGGGCCATTGGTCTCAGCCCAGTCAGGCAACTGGCTGCACTGTTCACGCTTCCTCAACCCCATCGCTGGGTCTTGCGGTGTGCCAGAGGCCGTTGCGTTCCTCCCGGTCCAGACATTGTGATACGTGTCTAACCACGTGCACGCCATACCTGTTCCGAACGTACTGTCCTTCTCTAAAGGGCTAGCGGTGTGGCACTGTCAGTCCTTTATCCTTATGCTCATGTGATCAGTGACATCAGAGATGCTAATGAGGCAGCCTACATAAACCTATGTGGTAGGCAGGTTGCTGTCAGAGTATTAGGTCTATTCCCCTAATCTGCAGCACTAGATCTGCTGCCCTGCCGCTCACTAGATTGTATTGGGCCCAGCTTGTCCTGACCATGCCTCTTGGTTTTGACACCTGTTATTTCTCTCCTGCTTACTCCTTTACCTAACATTGACTAACCGTGTACCAGATCTCAGCCTTCTGGCAAACTATGCTTCCAGTCTAATACATGAGGAACTGAGGTTGCCAACCACTGACATGTCAGACCTCGTCTCCCTTTCTCCTGTAGCTTTAATCCTAGTCCATCAACATTTATTACTAAGCTGTGCTCATCTTGTCCAGGCCTAGCCTAGGGTATATTGGTTTTGCACTCGTTCCCAGTCTTCTCATTGGTTTAGGACACACTAATGATAAAATATTATACCATTTAAAGCCAGACTCATTATTAAATAAAACTATATATTTGAATCCAAAGTGAATTGCATCTATTTTGTCTGATTTATAATTGCTGTATATAGTGTTCCCGCTAAATTGCAGGCAGGGCGCCAACCCGCAGCCAGGGCATCCTAAGTGCACGCGCTTCTGAAAAGGGGGTGTGGACGATCGGGAAGGGGCGTGTCCTTACAGAGGTGCTGGGCTTCCCTTAAACCCTCCCCTCACAGTGAATCTTCACCATGCGCATGGCGTCTATTCACCCAGCAGTGATCGGTCACCGCAACTTTTGTTGTTAGAGGCAGCAACGCACAACCATCCTGACGAGAATAGCCGTCACACAATGCTCACCTCTTGGTGTAGAGTATGTAGAGTATGTATGTTTTTCAGTGAGCACACTGCCCTTTTAACCCTGAGAAAACAGGAGATAACTACCACACATCACCTGAGCGGTTCCTGAAGCTAAGTTACCATTTGTATCCGCTGATCACATACAGAGCAAGTTCAATCATATACTGGAACATGCAACACAAGACAAGAATGCCTAAAGGTGCCCACACACATACCGATATACTTACAATCAGCTGATGTGTCCGATTTCCCTTGAAACTCTCCCCGGCAGCTCAGCACACAGTCAGCACACGATCTGCACACAATATGCTGTCCAATCTTCATCCGATCTCCTGCAGCCAGACTTTTATAGTGCATTGTGTCCTAGATTGTCAGATCTGCCGTACAGCACAGCAGATCTGACGATGCGATGTGTGAACTGCGGGGGCATCGTGATCGTGAGTGGGGACTCACAATTTGGGCATTCTTTACCCAATGTTTCGATCCGATGTGTCGGAATTGACCATATCAGGTAAAAAATCGCTATGTGTGTGGGCACCTTTCATCTACCTATAACTGGTGCATACCCTATATTCACTCAGCTTTATTTCCCAGCTTCAAAACAATCCCTTCCGCTAGTTACTTGCCAACTCATTGCTTGTGTCCTCTTTCATGTCTTTTGCCATCTGCCTTCTGCTATATTATACACTGGCACATTGATAGTAATTTTACAACCCCAGAGTGCCCATTTCTGCCGTACTTTGCCTTTGTTTGCTCAAGTATTATTCTTCTTTTGGAAATTCCTTATCTCCCATAGCACACTAGATTGCTTCTTCCCAGCTTGTGTTTGTCTATGGTCTTGTTCTTACTGCATACAGATGTGTCCTTGTACACTGTGGCTTCAGTAGTGCTAAATATCCCCTCTCCGTCCCTCGGTCCCAGGGGTCTCGGCCGCGCAGAGGGTATTTGTCGCTCAAAATGTGCATCTTATTTGCTTAAATAAAACAACTGGGAGAGACATAACTACAATGCTAGCTTACACTGATCACTTTGATGTGAGACATTTGTACATCTGTGTGTGCCTGAGTCTGAATCTGTGAAAAAAAGGCTCCAATGCGAGTGGCCGCAGCTTTTCCTCACCCCAATTACCGTTGTGTTTAATCTTTGACTTTGTACATGTGTATAACCAGTCCCTGTGCGGTTAGTGTCGCAGCAAAGCGTCTCTGAGCAGCTTTTTGCTGATTCGGCACTGCGTATAAGGCATAAATTTAAAGAAAAATACGGTACCCTACTTATCTCGGAGCATCTCAGTAGCGCTGGGCGTTTTGCACACTATGGGGTATAGACGCTAGGTGTATGAGATCACATCTGTATATCCAGTCAGCTATTGGACTTCTAAGGGTACATTTACTAAAGTGAGAGTTTTTAGAAGTAGCAACCAACCAGATTCTACTTAACATTTTTATATCACCTTCTAGAACAGTGGTCGGGGAACAGGGATAAATTACCCCACATGGGGAAAAAATGAAATTCCTGGGGGTAGTGGACGGACAGCCGGGCATGCATATGAATCATTCTATAATATAGAATGATTCATATGCATGCCCGCCCGGCTGTGCCGCAGGGAGGCTCTAAGCCGGATGCCCGCTGAGATGTTATTACCAGCATGTGCCCGGCTCCTTCCCTGCAGCGCCTCGTTTGCCGGTGGCTGGAGTTCTTTTCTGAACTCCAGCTTCTGCCTCTCTCCATGCGCACTATGGGAGAGATGTCATGACGTCTCTCCCATAGTTCTGAGGAGCAGCCGGGCGGACAGGACGGCGGCAGATGCAGGAGCGGGGATTAAGGTGTTTTTTTTTTTTGTACAAGCGGCACTACAGGGACATTATATGGGGGCACTACTACAGGGGCATTATATGGGGGCACTACTACAAATCAAGGGGGTAACGATGGCGTATCTAAATATATTTTGGGGTAAAAGGTAAAAAAGTTCCCTGACCCCTGTTCTAGAAGATAATAGCTAGAATCTGAATGGTTACTATGGGCAACATCTCAAATTCTAAAAACCCGCACTTTAGTAAATATACCCCCTAGTACTAGCCCATGGCAACACCTTAATTTCCTTGTTCGTCTGGTTTATTTTAACCATTTTTGCGCCACATTTACGCCATTGTGTACATTGTATGAAATTGCTTTTTAATGAAACCAGTAGATCATGATATTGTATAGTCTTTATCAATATCATTGGCTCTTACATTTACCCCATGCTAGGTGCAAGAGATACAATATGACTGAAATAGGCGTCCCCTTGCCATACAAACAGCTCAGAATATGGTGTCCCTTTGGCCCTCTACACTGCCACAAAATGGGTCTCATCCATGTGCACCACAAGATTGCTGCCCAGTTATGTCCATGTCCCAGAGAAACTTCAGAGATTCATCTGACAGAATCGCTCAGAGATGAACAAAAACACATATTTTCCCTCTGTTTGTCGACTATGTTAAAAACTTTGGTTGAAGAAAGTGAGTGGATCCCCGCACGTTGGAGCTGGGTGTCCAATTGAATCAACAGCCTTCCAGTGTCCACTGTTTCCCTTCTCATTATTATGCTGCTGGACGATGCACACAGTCCGGCAGTAAAACCTTGTCATGACTCAGGAGTACATGGCACAAATCCCGGTTTTTGCTCATTGATGAATTGCCCTCTGCACGTCTTTAGTGCTCAAGTCAGGGACATAAATCCTCCTGAATGCTCTGTGTGTGTGATTGAGCTTACAGCGGTGTGCAGCAAGATATTTGGCGTGGGATTTCCCTGTAGTAATCACTAGACAGCACATTTTTATTCATTTCTTGCCACATTTTCAATTATTTTCCTTGGGGGTTATTACACTAGATTATTTTAGGCACCATGTAGTAGATTGATTCATTATTTTGTTTACTTTTAGCAAAAAAGATTAACCAAAAATTATTGATTAAAGTGGGTATATTAAAGCAGTTTTTATAACATCCACAAGTACATCTGTCCAAATTCACAATAGATATTATTATATTATGTATGGGCAGTTTCATAGCCCTGATTTTATGGGGTAAATTTACTAAGTGTCGGATTTGCTCTCTCTCTTTATATCCGACAGTTATAGACTGCTGTTTAGTGTCTTAGGCAATTGCGTATCTATACTGGGTGCAGGATGTGTGGTGCACATGGGCGGTTGGGTACAGGGGGGCCCATACTGAATACCCTACACCCATATATAGCTATACTTACCTCACTGTAGTCTCCAGAGTGCTATTCTGCAGAGCAGCAAAAATCACAGGAAAAATGGCGGTGGCCCATAGGCTTCTTTATAATGGGTGCAAGTTGTGCGGTGCACACTGGCCCCTGGGTCCAGGGGACCCACATCGCAGAGTGAGTGACAGGTAGTCACCGTTTGGTGGTGGTGACGGGGCAGTGGTTGGAGAAACGCAGGCATGCCTGTCCGTTTGAACGACGTTACATGGGACGGCCTAAATTAGCCACTGCGACAGCATACGCAGCTTGAGTAATTACTGTGTGCAACGAGGTTAGCAAGGTCATGGCTGCTGTAATTGTGCGTGAGGGGCCGATGGTACTTGATGTTTCCGATGTATACGCAGGACTGCAAGGTATTAGGGATGTGAGATAGCGGTAGTGGGAGGCAGTGGGCGTCTCTATGCTGGCTGTGCAACGGCATTGCAATAGCATTCACTAGCATATTTTCGCAGCAGACCTGCGTGCGATTACGGAGCTGCGATCTCAATAGCGATCCGTAATGAACCAGGCCCTCAGTCTGCATACAGGCCCTCTTCTCTCTTAAAACGCATCTGTCTGAAGTAACAGCATTTATTATGCATCGGTTTTGACTGTCATTTAAAATCCGTTGTTGATACCCGGCAGATTTGGCCGCCATATGGCCGCCACAAATCCGACAAGAATCCGCCATTAATCAATGGTGGATTTAAAGCACTGGACAGATTAGATCTGTGCAGTTGTTAAAACATATAAAATGTAAAATAAAAACAGCGTGGGGTCGCTCCCCAATTGATAACCAGGCACAGGCCTATGAGCCTAGCTTTTTATTGAAAAATAGGGGGGACAAATAGCATAGGTTCCCCCTATTTTTCAATAACCAGCACTAGGCAGAACCAGCCAGGGCTGGTGATGATAGCAGGGAGAGTCACAGCGTGGGGTCCCCCTGCCATAGTGGCAGCTAGTCGCGGGCTGCAATCCCTAGGGAAATGGGCACCCCCCCAAATATGAGGTTCCCCCCTCCCTAAGCACAACCACCCCTGGTGCTTTGGGTGCTGTAATAATAATTAAGAATAAAGATTATTGTTCTTTACAGGTGGACTACAGGTCCCAGCAATCCTGCTAGGGCATGAAGTGCCAGCATGCCCAGACCTCAAGGGCCTGACAGCACCTGTAAAATAATTATTAAAAATAAGACAGTACACAAACCAAATATTTTAATATTTGAATTAAATATATCACAACACATCCTTTGTTTACCCATTTATCAATTACAAATAGAAGGAATCATGTCCTCTTTGGTCCCTGTAGAATCCCGAATCACGACAAAACAACTAATCGGCGCTACTACTCCTCCTGGTGCCCCATTGTGAACGAGAGATCACTGGGGGACACTCTTCATAGGGCTGAATGAGGATACGCTGACTGGTCAGAGCGTGGAAACTGCCACATCTAGGCACTGTGGGGTATATTTACTAAAACTCCTAAAGGTGCCCATACACGGTGTGATAAAGCAGCCGATCCGATTGGTACGATCTGGCTGCTCTATCGTACTGTGTATGGGCATGATATCGGCCAGTGTGCGCACCTGTGGGGTCGTACATCGCACCCCCAGATCTTACTGAAGCTTCAGCCGATCTGGGGATGCAATGTGCGATCCCATGCAGCGCTATGCGGGTGGGGGAGCCGGTATATTGGGCGGTCGGCCACCCATTTGCACAGTGTGGGGACCGTCCGATATGTCGGACGTCAGATCCCCCGTCTCGTTGCACGGTACATATCGCACAGTGCATGGCCAGATTTAGACAGACAAGTGATGATGTTGCCCATAGCAACTGATCAGATTCTGTGTATCATTTTATAGAATGCAATTAAGAAATGATAGTTATAATTAGGGGTGTGCACCGGCCACTTTTCGTGTTTTGTGTTTTGGTTTTGGATCTGGATCTTTCTTCGTGTTTTGGATCTGGATTGGTTTTGCCAAAACCACCCTTCTGTGTTTTGGGTTCTGGGTTTTGTGTTTTGGATCTGTATTTTTTTGAAAAAAAGCATAATAACATCTAAAATCACAGAATTTGTAGGTTTTTCTGCTCCTATGCTATTATTAACCTCAATAACCTTAATTTCCACTCATTTCCAGTCTATTATGAACACCTCACACCTCACAATAGTGTTTTTATGTCCAAAAGGTTGCACCGAGGTAGCTGGATGACTATGCTAAGCGACATGAGTGGGCGGCACAAACACGTGACCCATCTAGGCGTGAAACTGCAGTGGCAGACAGGATGGCAGTTTGAAAAACTAGGCCCCAAACTGTACATAATGCAAAGAAAAAAAAGAGGTGCAAGATGGAATTGTCCTTGGGCCCTCCCACCCACCCTTATGTTGTATAAACAGGACATGCACACTTTAACAAACCAATCATTTCAGCGCCAGGGTCTGCCACACAACTGTGGCTGAAATGATTGGTTCGTTTGGGCCCCCACAAAACAAGCTGGCAATTAATGTGTCCCTGCACAAACTGGCTCTACGGAGGCAAGATGTCATCCTCATCCTCCTCATCCACCGATTCCTCACCCTCTTCAGTGTGTACATCCTCATCCTCACAAAGTATTAACTCGTCCCCACTTGAATCCACCACCACAGGTCCCTCTGTACGTTCTGGAGGCTGGTCTCCCTGGAAGAGCTGATAATTCATTTTGATGAACATCATCTTCTCCACATTCTGTGGAAGCAACCTCCTACGCCTTTCGCTGACAAGGTTCCCGGCTGCACTAAACACTCTTTCGGAATACACACTGGAGGGGGGGCAACTCAGGTAAAATAGAGCCAGTTTGTACAGGGGCCTCCAAATTGCCTCTTTTTCCTGCCAGTACAGGTATGGACTGTCTGACATGCCTACTTGGATGCTGTCACCGATGTAATCCTCCACCATTCTGTCAATGGTGACAGTATCATATGCAGTGACAGTAGACATGTCAGAAATTGTTGCCAGGTCCTTCAGTCCGGACCAGATGTCCAAACTTGGTCCTGCCTGCCCTGCATCACCGCCAGCGGGTTGCTTAAGATACCTAAGTTTTTTCCTGGCAGCCCCAGTTGCGGGAGAAAATGAAGAAGGAGCTGTTGACGTGTCACGTTCCGCTTCAGCTGACAGTGTGTTCACCAGCAGGTCTTTGCACCTCTGCAGGCTTGTGTCGGCCGGAAAGAGAGACACCACATAGGCTTTAAACCTAGGATCGAGCACGGTGGCCAAAATGTAGTGGTCTGATTTCAACAGATTGACCACCCTGGAATCCTGGCAAAGAGAATGAAGGGCTTCATCCACAAGTCCCACATGCCGAGCGGAATCGCTCCGTCTTAGCTCCTCTTTCACTTTCTCCAGCTGCTTCTGCAAAAGCCTGATGAGGGGAATGACCTGACTCAAGCTGGCAGTGTCTGAACTGACTTCACGTGTGGCAAGTTCGAAGGGCTGGAGAACCTTGCACAACACGGAAATCATTCTCCACTGCGCTTGAGTCAGGTGCATACCCCCTCCTTTGCCTATGTCATAGGTGGATGTATAGGCTTGAATGGCCTTTTGCTGCTCCTCCATCCTCTGAAGCATATAGAGGGTTGAGTTCAACCGCGTCACAACCTCTTGCTTCAGGTGATGGCGGGGCAGGTTCAAGAGTGTTTGCTGGCGCTCCAGTCTTCGGCACGCAGTCGCTGAATGGCGAAAGTGGCCTGAAATTTTTTGGGCCACCCAAAGCGTCTCCTGCACGCCCCTGTCGCTTTTCAGAAAATTCTGCACCACCAAGTTTATTGTGTGAGCAAAACATGGGACGTGCTGGAATTTGCCCAGATGTAATGCCCGCACAATATTGGTGGCGTTGTCAGATATCACAAATCCCCAGGAGAGTCTAAGTGGGGTAAGCCACTGGGCGATGATTTCCCTCAGTTTCTCTAAGAGGTTGTCGGCGGTGTGCCTCTTACTGAAACCGGTGATACACAGCGTAGCCTGCCTTGGAACGAGCTGGCGTTTCTGAGATGCTGCGACTGGTGACGCTGCTGCTGTTGCTGCGTAAGGTGATACATCTACCCAGTGGGATGTCACAGTCATATAGTCCTTAGTCTGCCCTGTTCCACTTGTCCACATGTCCGTGGTTAAGTGGACATTGGGTACAACGGCATTTTTCAGGACACTGAGGACACTTTTTCTGACGTTTCTGTACAGTCTCGGTATCGCCTGCCTAGTGAAGTGGAATCTAGACGGGATTTGGAACCGGGGACACACTACCTCCAGCAATTGTCTAAATCCCACTGCACTAATGGCGGATACCGGACGCACGTCTAACACCAACATAGCAGTCAAGGCCTTAGTTATACGTTTTGCTTCAGGATGACTGCTGTCGTACTTCATCCTCCTCGCTAAGGACTGTTGGAGGGTCAATTGTTTAGTAAAAGTAGTGGTGTTCCTACTTCCTCTCTGGGATGATGAACGACTCCCAGCAGCAGCAACAGCAGCAGCGGCAGCAGGAGGCGTAGCAATGCAGGATCCTCCGGAGGAATCCGGGATAGGAGAGTCAGTCATGCCAGTGACATTGCCTGCAGGACTACTTCCGATCCTGACTAAGGAGGAAATTGACGAGGAGGGAGTTGACGGTGTGGTTTGCAGGCGCTTGGATACAACAGGACAACGGGATTTAGGTGTCCCTGGACTGCTTACGGTCTTAGCCAAAGTTTCTGAACTTGACAGTAACTTATTATGAACGCGCTGCAGGTGCCGTATAAGGGAGGATGTTCCTAGGTGGTTAACGTCCCTACCCCTACTTATTCCACCTTTACATAAGGTACATATGGCAAGACAGTTGTTGTCCGGATTTGGATAGAAATATTGCCAGACCAAAGAGGTGGAATGTTTGGTCTTCTGCCCAGGCATGACCGTGATGGGCTTTTTCATCCCACGGACAACAACTGTCTCCCCCGGAGCCTGATTTAAACAAACCACATCACCATCAGAATCCTCCTCGCCAACTTCCTCCTCAGCGCCAGCTACACCAGTATCCTCATCCTGTTGTACTTCAAAAGTGACATCTTCAATTTGCATATCAGCAAGTGGACTGTGGGTGCTCCTTTCAGAACTTGCAGGGGGTGTGCAAATGGTGGAAAGAGCCACCTCTTCCCGTCCAGTGCTGGGAAGGTCAGGCATCGCAACCACCACCACACTTGGACTCTCCTTGGGGATTCGTGATATCTTCTTAGAAAGCACAGTTCTTCGCTGTGCTTTTGCCAGCTTAACTCTTTTGATTTTTTTAGTGGGAGGAGGGCTTCCATCGTCATGTGAAGCTGAACCACTAGTCATGAACATACTAGGGATCGACCTTAGCCGTTCCTTGCCACTCCGTGTCGTAAATGGCATATTGGCAAGTTTACGTTTCTCTTCAGCTGATTTAAATGTTTTTTTCAAGGTCATTTTCCTGAACTTTGTCATTTGGGATTGTATGTGCCCTCTATTATGACATTGGGCATCGGCCTTGGCAGACGACGTTGATGGCATGTTATCGTCTATGTCATGACTAGTGGCAGCAGCTTCAGCACTAGGAGGAAGTGGTTCTTGATCTTTCTCTATTATATTTTTATCGGAGAAAGTTTGGTCCTCCATTTATGTTATATCGATTTGATATATACGTGCGGCTAAACACAGAAAATATTTCTTTATTTTTGCTGGAGAGTAGTGCACTTTGTGGGTTACACCAGCCTTTAAGAAATGAGCCAGCAGGCTCTTTACTTATGGGACACAGGCGCACGCTTGGCGCTGCTCCTTTGTTGATGCACATGCGGCTACTGCGCACACAATTCACAAACACAGAAAATAATTTTTTTTTTGGTTTGGACTGGAGTGTACTTTGGGGGTTACAGCACCCTTTAACGGTCAAGCCAGCCGGCCCTTTACTTATGACACAGGCGCACGCTTGGCACTACTTTGTTGATGCACGTGTGGCTACTGCGCACACAATTCACAAACACAGAAAATATTTTTTTTTTTGGTTTGGACTGGAGTGTACTTTGGGGGTTACAGCACCCTTTAACGGTCAAGCCAGCCGGCCCTTTACTTATGACACAGGCGCACGCTTGGCACTACTTTGTTGATGCACGTGTGGCTACTGCGCACACAATTCACAAACACAGAAAATATTTTTTTTTTCGGTTTGGACTGGAGTGTACTTTGGGGTTACAGCACCCTTTAACGGTCAAGCCAGCCGGCCCTTTACTTATGACACAGGCGCACGCTTGGCACTACTTTGTTGATGCACGTGCGGCTACTGCGCACACAATTCACAAACACAGAAAATAATTTTTTTTTTGGTTTGGACTGGAGTGTACTTTGGGGGTTACAGCACCCTTTAACGGTCAAGCCAGCCGGCCCTTTACTTATGACACAGGCGCACGCTTGGCACTACTTTGTTGATGCACGTGCGGCTACTGCGCACACAATTCACAAACACACAAAAAATATAATTTTTTTGGTTTGAACTGGAGTGTACTTTGGGGGTTACAGCACCCTTTAACGGTCAAGCCAGCCGGCCCTTTACTTATGACACAGGCGCACGCTTGGCACTACTTTGTTGATGCACGTGCGGCTACAGCGCACACAATTCACAAACACAGAAAATATTTTTTTTTTTGGTTTGGACTGGAGTGTACTTTGGGGGTTACAGCACCCTTTAACGGTCAAGCCAGCCGGCCCTTTACTTATGACACAGGCGCACGCTTGGCACTACTTTGTTGATGCACGTGCGGCTACTGCGCACACAATTCACAAACACAGAAAATTATTTTTTTTTTGGTTTGGACTGGAGTGTACTTTGGGGGTTACAGCACCCTTTAACGGTCAAGCCAGCCGGCCCTTTACTTATGACACAGGCGCACGCTTGGCACTACTTTGTTGATGCACGTGCGGCTACTGCGCACACAATTCACAAACACAGAAAATAATTTTTTTTTTGGTTTGGACTGGAGTGTACTTTGGGGGTTACAGCACCCTTTAACGGTCAAGCCAGCCGGCCCTTTACTTATGACACAGGCGCACGCTTGGCACTACTTTGTTGATGCACGTGCGGCTACTGCGCACACAATTCACAAACACACAAAAAATATTATTTTTTTGGTTTGAACTGGAGTGTACTTTGGGGGTTACAGCACCCTTTAACGGTCAAGCCAGCCGGCCCTTTACTTATGACACAGGCGCACGCTTGGCACTACTTTGTTGATGCACGTGCGGCTACAGCGCACACAATTCACAAACACAGAAAATATTTTTTTTTTTGGTTTGGACTGGAGTGTACTTTGGGGGTTACAGCACCCTTTAACGGTCAAGCCAGCCGGCCCTTTACTTATGACACAGGCGCACGCTTGGCACTACTTTGTTGATGCACGTGCGGCTACTGCGCACACAATTCACAAACACAGAAAATTATTTTTTTTTTGGTTTGGACTGGAGTGTACTTTGGGGGTTACAGCACCCTTTAACGGTCAAGCCAGCCGGCCCTTTACTTATGACACAGGCGCACGCTTGGCACTACTTTGTTGATGCACGTGCGGCTACTGCGCACACAATTCACAAACACAGAAAATAATTTTTTTTTTGGTTTGGACTGGAGTGTACTTTGGGGGTTACAGCACCCTTTAATGGTCAAGCCAGCCGGCCCTTTACTTATGACACAGGCGCACGCTTGGCACTACTTTGTTAATGCACGTGCGGCTACTGCGCACACAATTCACAAACACAGAAAATATATATTTTTTTGGTTTGGACTGGAGTGTACTTTGGGGGTTACAGCACCCTTTAACGGTCAAGCCAGCCGTCCTTTTACTTATGACACAGGCGCACGCTTGGCACTACTTTGTTGATGCACTTGCGGCTACTGCGCACACAATTCACAAACACACAAAAAATATTATTTTTTTAGCACTTGGGGGGAGCACCCCTGATGGTCAGAGCACCCCCTGGACAACACTACAGCACCCCTTTAGGACTGGGACACTGCACAGGACTTTGGAGTGGACACAGCCCCTATGGAGAACTGACTGCACAACACAGTCCAGCCAGCCCCTATGGACTTTGAAGTAGTGGACACAGCCCCTATTAACAACAGCAGCAGAGCACAACACAGCCAGCCCCTATGGACTTTGAAGTAGAGGACAACAGCAGCACAGCGCAGCACAGCACAGCACAACACTACTCTGCACTACACTACACTACACTAGACAGCCCAGCCATCCCTAACTCCCACCCTCCCTCTTCACTGTCCACAGCCGAGTGAGAAAATGGCGCCGACGCGGGTACCTTATATAGGTTCCAAAACCCGCGAGACTCGGAAGGCGGGATGATGACGTTTTGCCTCCATTTCAGATCCGAGTCAGGCGGGAAAAGTCGAGCCTGACTCGGATCTGCCTCGGATCGGGGGGGCTCGGGGGGGTTCGGATTTCAGAAATCCGAACCCGCTCACCCCTAGTTATAATCTGCTTGGATGCTATGGGCAACATCACCACTTGTCTGTTTTGGAAGCTTTAGTAAATCTACCAATTTGTGTACAGCTCAGGATCAGCCCCTAATTGCATGTGTGTTTTCTTGTGTGTCCATGAAATCGGGACTATAAATTGTAAGCTCCACTGGAACAGGGACTCTTGTGAATTACTGAAATATTGTCTGTAAAGTGCTCCATAAAATGTTTGTGCTATATAAATAAACATAAATAAATAAGTAAAGACATGTTAAGGTGTGTACACACTGGGCGATCAAAGTGGACGATTGAACCATAACGATATCGTTATCGTTCAGTCGTCCACTTTATCGTCCATTTTTAACACCAAAACGATGAACGATAACGACGATGCGCGTTCCCGCGGGTCGTTCATCATTATCGTTCATCAAGTAAACATGCAGGCCAACCTGACAATATCGTGAGGTTGCTGCATGTTTGGGAATGGGGGAGAGAGCCTGACGCTGAACGATATCATTAATGATATCGTTCAGCGGGTGTGCTCAATGTCATAAACGACATTGAGCACACCCTGCCGGGGACACACTAGACGATATCGCTCAGGGAGCATATCGTCTAGTGTGTACTCTCCTTTAGACAATAATTTCCCTAGCCCTTTCTATGCCACTTAACTTTATAAACTGTGAGATGAGATGTCAGAACCCCGGCACATGCGCACTGCAGCCCGGGCACATACACAGTCCCGCAACTATTGGACACTTGTGTTCGAATAGTGACTTCGTGCTAGTCTGAATCAGGCCCTTAGTACACTATTAGCGAATTAAGATGCAAAAATCAGGAAAATGTACATAATCTGAGTAGAAAGGCAAAAGACAGAGGGCCTGATTCTGTAACGATCGTAATTGCAAAGCTGCATGCAGGCTATAGATATATGATATATGCACGCAGGCTATAGATATATGATATATGCACGCAGGCTATAGATATATGATATATGCACGCAGGCTATAGATATATGATATATCCACGCATGGTATAGATATATAGTGTTCAGTCTAGGTCCGGCGGGAGGCAGGGCGCCGGACCCAGAGTCAGGGCACTTTTGCGCACCCGGAAAGGGGGTGTGGCCAAAGAAAAGGGGCGTGTCTGTATGACACGTCCCCTTTTCGTCACTCCTGGGGGCATGCCCGGCACTAACGGACTTGCCGGGCAGCCCCCAAGCGCTGCGGTCACTGTGAATGGATGCCGGTCGCATGCGCCCAGCGTCCATTCACCGGCTGTGACCGCTGCGCCGCCATTTTGACCACCCGCGGGACACAACGACCCGCGGGTCGAGGCAGAACCCGCAGGCTGTCTCAGCGGGCCGCCGTGCTGGAGGGCAGGGTCCGTTCTGTCCTTCAGAAATAGGGCAGGGCGCGTTCCGCTAAAACAGCCTAGCGGGAACACTAGATATATGCTGTATGCACGCAGGCTATAGATATATGATGTATGCACGCAGGCTATAGATATATGATATATACGCGCAGGGTATAGATATATGATGTATGCACGCAGGCAGCTTTGCAATTGCGACCCTTGCAGATATGGTAATGCAGCAGGAGGCATCACGCCCCCTGTGTATTACTTAACCAAGCTGTGTTGTCCAACGCAGCATCAGGTTAATCTGCGTACCATCGGTTGGCCGGCTGCGGTGACCCATGGGGTCCCGCAGCCGGTTGCCGCAGTTTAGAGGAAGAGGTCAGGAAATCTCCATCACCTGATGTAGATCCTGGCTTCTTCCCTCTCCCGCAAACGGCGGCGACACGCCTCCATTTCTGGAAATGGAGCGCATCGCCGCCCCCTCCCCGCCCACATCTCCTGGAGATCCTGGCCTCTTCCCTCTCCTCCAACGGCAGCATTATGCCTCCGTTTCGGGAAACTGAGGCCATCGTCGCCACCTCCTCGCTCACAAACGCCAGCAGGCTGTCAATCACTGACAGTCTGCTTGCAGTCTGCGTGCAGGATTGCAGACCCGTTCTGAACATGCGCAGAACGGGTCATGCGCCTGCGCAGATCCCTGATCATCGGGAATCTGCATTCAGCAGTGGACTTGCGTGTACTGCTGAATTAGGCCCTAAGTCTTCTCTAAGTGCCTGATTCAGAGTTGTACAGTAATGCAAACGCTTTTATGAATTTTGCTGCTTAGCAATTACTAAAATATGCTAAGCATCAAGTGGCAGATTTTGCGTTGAGACTCCCACGCAACTGCGTGCACAAACGCAGCATAGGGCGCAGATCCTGAAAACATTGATTCCTTGAGTGAGTCTATGGTCACTCAGAATGGCCGGGGTGACTGAGGCACTGGAGCTTTGTTCTTTGCGTTCGCAATCGCAGACTTTGGCTGGTACATGCCCAGGAAACAACTCCGAGATGCCCGCATTTTGGCAGTAGCTCCCCGCAACAACCCACAAAACGGTCTCTTTCTGTCAGCCAGTTGTGAGTGAATCCTCACAGCGAGCTTGATCGCAATTCATTTGCCAAGCGTGTGCAATGTGGCTGTGACGCATATGCAGACCACCGATAATCGCTCAGCTGTGTGAAAATCACCATAGTGTTTAAATCTGAATCGGGCCCCTAGTACACTATTAGCAAATTCAATTGCTAACAAAAAAAATACTAATTTTAAGTACAGTATTTAATGCACAATTAGCGCACTAAGGGCCTGATGCACATCCGATCGCAACTGATGATTGCAATAGCGATTATGCACTCAGTTCAACTGCGATAGTATGCTAATCCATTGCGATAGCTATGCCGCCGCAGCATAACACAAGGACGCCCACTTTACCTTACACACATTCGTAATGTTTAGGAAAACTACGAAACCATCGGTAAGATGGAGTACCATCGCATTCTCACGCATACTTGCACAAGCTCTGTCCTTACTCAGGAATTGCTAACTTCAGCACACGCTATATGTCCTCAGGCTGCGTACGGCATCACAGTGGATAATTTATGCACTCCCATGCAACTGGCACGCCTGCATTTCCCCGACCACCCCCTCGTCACCACCCACAAACTGCACTTCCTTTCAATCACTCTGCGATGGGTCTGCATAGTCACTGCGATCTCAGGGGGTCATTCAGACCCGCTCGTGAGCGAAGGTCGCTCGCAAGCGAGTCGATGTTGGGCGAAAGCGCATGCGCACGACGGAGGGAGCTCCGTCGTGCGCATGCGCGAGACCCGGCGAGCGACGAGGGATACGTCGCTCGGGGTCTCGCACCAAAGGGGGCGTGCTGTCGATGGTGAATGACAGCACGCCCCCTTTGGTGGGCGTGCCAGGGGCGTGGCTGCCAGACGGAGGCGTTCCCACGTCTGGATCCGGCCTCACTGACATCACTAGTGATGTCAGTGGTTGTGATTTTGGCTCTGATAGAGCCAAAATCACTCCAGGGCTTGCGGTCACCGCAAGCCCGATGGTCACGATGGTCTTGACCATCGCGACCATCATCATGGACGCTCGCATAAGCTGTGGGTGGTAACCCACAGCTATGCGAGCGTCCAAGAGGCCGCTCCATTGAATCAGGCCCTGAATCAGGCCCTCAGTCCCAATTGTAGTGGCCGGTTCACGCATGGGCACTGCGATGCGTGCGCAGTACGCAACAATCGGCTGATTGTGTGCACATTAGCATTTGCGATCCAAGCTGAATCAGGCCCTAATATGCAAAATGAGGGCAAATCTGTACTTGTTAACAGTGGAGATGTGAGTACAAGGACTGTTGGTGGAGCAGGAAACATCTAAAAAAACCACTGCTGACCACTGACGTCACTGGGTTGGTGACACCTGGTGCACCCAATAGAGCCCCTGTGCATGTGGTTGGCTTGCGTTCCTAAAATGGGGTGTTGCCTCCCTGGGAGGGGGCATGGCCTCGCAATACGCCCTCTGTTTCATCACTATGGGGGGGTGTCCAGCACTCCCGGAGATGCCGGGCTGCTCACAGAGACTTTCCCTGCACTGCTGGTTCCTCCTCTGTCCGTGAGCCGGGTGCAAGCACACTAACACCACAGTGTAGTGCCCAGATCCCGTTCACTGAGGAGTTGATGGAGTTTTGATTTCACCCCTTCTGAGGGGTCTGCACTCCCCCATTTCCCAAGTAACACCACTGCTCCTGACCACAGTAGGTTCCATTCTGCTACCAATTGACATTATTTTACTAGTGTAAAAATAACATGCTAGTAAAAAAACATACATTTTCATGCCAGTTGGCAAGGAACCTTACTGCCGGTGGTCCTACCCAGCTAAAAATTGACTATGGTTTATTAAATAGAGGGCAGAGCCATAAGTAGAATCAGAATACAGTAAAAAGGTGTTGTTTCCCATTAATGGCATAAAGTAAATATCCCACACTCATATTCTCTACTTTGTTAGTCACATTTATTTATATGGTGCCTATTTGCTGCCTGACTCTATTTTGATTTCCTTTATAGTTTCTTTTAGATTGGAAAATTTACCAAATAAAGAGTTTGTATAAAAAGATTGATTCCTGTAATGGCACACAATGGCGATAGACTGTCTGCTACATGTACTGTAATGTAATATTTTATAGCACAATACATCACTTTCATTAAATATGCAGCATGTTTAGTCCACACCTAATGTGATGTGGCCTTGTGAAACCAAGAGATGCTAAAATATTGATAGAATTATATCCGCCGTCAGTGATCCATGTATTATCATGGGATCCCCAAAAGAGGTCGGGGCCATATTTTTCTGGAATGACTCATAATTTCTGAATTTGTGAATACTTTTCTGTAACATCCTTTCAGAATTTATAGTCTTTCCCTTTTTTTTGTTTTTTATTTGTTCATGATTTTTAATTGCTCATATTGTGTTAGGAGAACTTTGATTAATGGGTCAGTTTATTAAAAAAGCCCAAAAGACCTAGTTTATATCTCCGCTCACCGCTGTTCTTGGGTTTCCAGGTGCCGATTATGTGAAAATATATAGATGAAACAAAAACATATAATAAAATTCAAAAAAGTGCCACAATAATAATAAAGCATTTTTTTGTCTTCTTTCTCGCATCTGCTATCTCCATCCTGAGATGATAAATAGAAGCCCTAAATCCTGGTAAACTTCATTTGACCCCCCCTGTTGGATTTAGAGCTAATTGTCATTGATGAACTGACCCCTAAATCTTTAACCTGAAAGCTACACATGCCACTTGGGTGTATTTGAAGATTCGATTCGCATAGAGCAATGTGCACCTAGAAATATACAAGGACTGTTCAAAAGTTTTAGGCAGGTGTAGAAAAAAATGCTGCAAAGTAAGAATGCTTTCATAAATAGAAGTGTTAATAGTTTATTTTAATCAATTAACAAAATGTAAAGTGAATGAACAGAAGAGAGATCTAAATTAAATCAATATTTGGTGTGACCACCCTTTGTCTTCAAAACAGCGTAAGTTCTTCTAGGTACACATGCACACAGTTTTTGAAGGAACTCGGCAGGGAGGTTGTTCCAAACATCTTCGAGAACTAACCACAGATTTTCTGTGGATGTAGGCATGCTCAAATCCTTCGGTCTCTTCATGTAATCCCAGACAGACTCAGTGATGTTGAGATCAGGGCTCTGTAGGGGCCATATCATCACTTCCAGGACTCCTTGTTCTTCTTTACGTTGAAGATAGTTCTTAATAACATTGGCTGTATGTTTGGGGTCGTTATCCTGTTACAGAATAAATTTGGAGCCAGTCAGACGCCTCCCTGATGGTATTTAATGATGGATAAGTACCTGCCTGTATTTCTCAGCATTGAGGACACCATTTGTCCTGACCAAATCCCCAACTCCATTTGCTGAAATGCAGGCCCAAACTTGCAAGGAACCTCCACCATGCTTCAAACTAGGGGTGTGCACCGGCCACTTTTCGTGTTTTGTGTTTTGGTTTTGGATCTGGATCTTTCTTCGTGTTTTGGATCTGGATTGGTTTTGCCAAAACCACCCTTCCGTGTTTTGGGTTCTGGGTTTTGTGTTTTGGATCTGTATTTTTTTGAAAAAAAGCATAAAAACAGCTAAAATCACAGAATTTGTAGGTTTTTCTGCTCCTATGCTATTATTAACCTCAATAACCTTAATTTCCACTCATTTCCAGTCTATTCTGAATACCTCACACCTCACAATAGTGTTTTTATGTCCAAAAGGTTGCACCGAGGTAGCTGGATGACTATGCTAAGCGACACGAGTGGGCGGCACAAACACGTGACCCATCTAGGCGTGAAACTGCAGTGGCAGACAGGATGGCATTGAAAAACTAGGCCCCAAACTGTACATAATGCAAAGAAAAAAAAGAGGTGCAAGATGGAATTGTCCTTGGGCCCTCCCACCCACCCTTATGTTGTATAAACAGGACATGCACACTTTAACAAACCAATCATTTCAGCGCCAGGGTCTGCCACACAACTGTGGCTGAAATGATTGGTTCGTTTGGGCCCCCACAAAACAAGCTGGCAATTAATCTGTCCCTGCACAAACTGGCTCTACGGAGGCAAGAAGTCGTCCTCATCCTCCTCATCCACAGATTCCTCACCCTCTTCAGTGTTATGTACATCCTCATCCTCACAGAGTATTAATTCGTCCCTGCTGGAACCACAGGTCCCTCTGTACGTTCTGGAGGCTGGTCTCCCTGGAAGAGTTGATCATTCATTTTATGAACATCATCTTCTCCACATTTTGTGGAAGCAACCTCCTACGCCTTTCGCTAACAAGGTTCCCGGCTGCACTAAACACTCTTTCGGAGTACACACTGGAGGGGGGGCAACTCAGGTAAAATAGAGCCAGTTTGTACAGGGACCTCCAAATTGCTTCTTTTTCCTGCCAGTACAGGTACGGACTGTCTGACATGCCTACTTGGATGCTGTCACCGATGTAATCCTTTAACAGACAGACGCACGCTTGTCGCTGCTGCTTTGAGGATTCAAGTGCGGCTACAGCCCACACAATTCACAAAGACAGAAAAAAAAAAAGAATATTTTTATTGTTTGTGGAGCACACTTTGAGGGTTACACCACCCTCTAACAGACAGACGCACGCTTGTCGCTGCTGCTTTGAGGATGCAAGTGCGGCTACAGCCCACACAATTCACAAAGACAGAAAAAAGAAGAAGAATATTTTTATTCTTTGTGTAGCACACTTTGAGGGTGTCACCACCCTTTAACAGACAGACGCACGCTTGTCGCTGCTGCTTTAAGGATGCAGGTGCGGCTACAGCCCACACATTTCACAAAGACCGAAAAAAAAAGAACAATATTTTAATTGTTTGTGTAGCACACTTTGAGGGTGTCACCACCCTTTAACAGACAGACGCACGCTTGTCGCTGCTGCTTTAAGGATGCAGGTGCGGCTACAGCCCACACAATTCACAAAGACAGAAAAAAGAAGAATATTTTTATTGTTTGTGTAGCACACTTTGAGGGTGTCACCACCCTTTAACAGACAGACGCACGCTTGTCGCTGCTGCTTTGAGGATGCAAGTGCGGCTACATCGCACACAAGTCACAAACACATAAAAAAAATAGTTTTTTATTTTTTGGAGCACTTCGTGAGTTACACCACCCTTTAACAGACAGACGCACGCTTGTCGCTGCTGCTTTAAGGATGCAGGTGCGGCTACAGCCCACACAATTCACAAAGACAGAAAAAAGAAGAAGAATATTTTTATTGTTTGTGTAGCACACTTTGAGGGTGTCACCACCCTTTAACAGACAGACGCACGCTTGTCGCTGCTGCTTTGAGGATGCAAGTGTGGCTACATCGCACACAAGTCACAAACACATTAAAAAAATTTTTTTGATTTTTTGGAGCACTTTGAGAGTTACAACACCCTTTAACAGACAGACGCACGCTTGTCGCTGCTGCTTTGAGGATGCAAGTGCGGCTACAGCCCACACAATTCACAAAGACAGAAAAAAAAAGAACTATATTTTAATTGTTTGTGTAGCACACTTTGAGGGTGTCACCACCCTTTAACAGACAGACGCACGCTTGTCGCTGCTGCTTTAAGGATGCAGGTGCGGCTACAGCCCACACATTTCACAAAGACAGAAAAAAAAAGAACAATATTTTAATTGTTTGTGTAGCACACTTTGAGGGTGTCACCACCCTTTAACAGACAGACGCACGCTTGTCGCTGCTGCTTTGAGGATGCAGGTGGAATCTATACGGGATTTGGAACCGAGGACACACTACCTCCATCAATTGTCTAAATCCCACTGCACTAATGTCGGATACCGGACGCACGTCTAACACCAACATAGCAGTCAAGGCCTCAGTTATACGTTTTGCATCAGGATGACTGCTGTCGTACTTCATCCTCATCGCTAGGGACTGTTGGAGGGTCAATTGTTTAGTAAAAGTAGTGATGTTCCTACTTCCTCTCTGGGATGATGAACAACTCCCAGCAGCAGCAACAGCACTAGTAGGAAGTGGTTCTTGATCTTTCCCTATTTTATTTTTATCAGAGAAAGTTTGGTCCTCCATTTATGTTATATTGATATATATACGTGCGGCTAAAGCGCACACAAACACAGAAAATATTTTTTTATTTTTGCTGGAGAGTAGTGCACTTTGTGGGTTACACCACCCTTTAAGAAATGAGCCAGCCGGCTCTTTACTTATGGGACACAGGCGCACGCTTGGCGCTGCTCCTTTGTTGATGCACGTGCAGCCACAGTGCACACAAGTCACAAACACAGAAAATATATATTTTTTTGGTTTGGAGTGTACTTTGGGGGTTACAGAACCCTTTAACGGTCAAGCCAGCCGGCCCTTTACTTATGACACAGGCGCACGCTTGGCACTACTTTGTTGATGCACGTGCGGCTACTGCGCACACAATTCACAAACACAGAAAATAAATTTTTTTTTGGTTTGGACTGGAGTGTACTTTGGGGGTTACAGCACCCTTTAACGGTCAAGCCAGCCGGCCCTTTACTTATGACACAGGCGCACGCTTGGCACTACTTTGTTGATGCACGTGCGGCTACTGCGCACACAATTCACAAACACAGAAAATAATTTTTTTTTTGGTTTGGACTGGAGTGTACTTTCGGGGGTTACAGCACCCTTTAACGGTCAAGCCAGCCGGCCCTTTACTTATGACACAGGCGCAAGCTTGGCACTACTTTGTTGATGCACGTGCGGCTACTGCGCACACAATTCACAAACACAGAAAATAAATTTTTTTTTGGTTTGGACTGGAGTATACTTTGGGGGTTACAGCACCCTTTAACGGTCAAGCCAGCCGGCCCTTTACTTATGACACAGGCGCATGCTTGGCACTACTTTGTTGATGCACGTGCGGCTACTGCGCACACAATTCACAAACACAGAAAATAATTTTTTTTTTGGTTTGGACTGGAGTGTACTTTCGGGGGTTACAGCACCCTTTAACGGTCAAGCCAGCCGGCCCTTTACTTATGACACAGGCGCACGCTTGGCACTACTTTGTTGATGCACGTGCGGCTACTGCGCACACAATTCACAAACACAGAAAATAAATTTTTTTTTGGTTTGGACTGGAGTGTACTTTGGGGGTTACAGCACCCTTTAACGGTCAAGCCAGCCGGCTCTTTACTTATGACACAGGCGCACGCTTGGCACTACTTTGTTGATGCACGTGCGGCTACTGCGCACACAATTCACAAACACAGAAAATAAATTTTTTTTTGGTTTGGACTGGAGTGTACTTTCGGGGGTTACAGCACCCTTAACGGTCAAGCCAGCCGGCCCTTTACTTATGACACAGGCGCACGCTTGGCACTACTTTGTTGATGCACGTGCGGCTACTGCGCACACAATTCACAAACACAGAAAATAATATTTTTTTGGTTTGGACTGGAGTGTACTTTCGGGGGTTACAGCACCCTTTAACGGTCAAGCCAGCCGGCCCTTTACTTATGACACAGGCGCACGCTTGGCACTACTTTGTTGATGCACGTGCGGCTACTGCACACACAATTCACAAACACAGAAAATATATTATTTTTTTAGCACTTGAGGGGAGCACCCCTGATGGACAGAGCACCCCCTGGACAACACTACAGCACCTCTTTAGGACTGGGACACTGCACAGGACTTTGGAGTGGACACAGCCCCTATGGAGAACTGACTGCACAACACAGTCCAGCCAGCCCCTATGGACTTTGAAGTAGTGGACACAGCCCCTATTAACAACAGCAGCACAGCACAACACAGCCAGCCCCTATGGACTTTGAAGTAGTGGACAACAGCAGCACTACACTACACTACACAGCCCTAACTCCCACCCTCCCTCTTCACTGTCCACAGCCGAGTGAGAAAATGGCGCCGACGTGGGTACCTTATATAGGATCCAAAACCCGCGAGACTCGGAAGGCGGGATGATGACGTTTTGCCTCGATTTCAGATCCGAGTCAGGCGGGAAAAGTCGAGCATGACTCGGATCGGACTCGGATCGGGGGGGCTCGGGGGGGTTCGGATTTCAGAAATCCGAACCCGCTCACCCCTACTTCAAACACTCATTATTATACTGCTCTCCAGCCCTTCGGCTTAGAACTGGCAGAAACCAGTGGGACCCATCTACTGTTCGGAGAAGTCTGGCCAGAAGTGGTCTTCCTGGAAGAATTGCAGCCAAAAGCCATACCTCCGAAGTGGAAACAAGTCCAAGCAACTCAACTATGCACTAAAATATAGGAACTGGGTGCAGAAAAATAGCAGCAGGTGCTCTCGACTGATGAGTCAAAATGTGAAACATTTGGCTGTAACAGAAGGTAGTTTGTTCGCAGAGGGGCTGGAGAGCGGTACAATAATGAGTGTGTGCAGGCAACAGGGAAGCATGGTGGAGGTTCCATGCAAGTTTGGGGCTGCATTACAGCAAATGGAGTTGGGGATTTGATCAGAATTAATGGTGTCCTCAATCCTGAGAAATACAGGCAGGTATCGATCCATCATGTAATACCATCAGGGAGGCATCTCATTGGCTCCAAATTTATTCTGCAGCAGGACAAGGACCCAAAACACACAGCCAATGTCATTAATTACTATCTTCAGCGTAAAGAGGAGTCCTGGAAGTGATGATATGGCCCCCACAGAGTCCTGATCTCAACATCATGGAGTCTGTCTGGGATTACATGACGAGACAGAAGGATTTAAGCAAGCCTACATCCACAGAAGATCTGTGGTTATTTCTCCAATATGTTTGGAACAACCTCCCTGCCGAGTTCCTTCAAAAACTGTGTGCAAGTGTACCTAGAAGAATTTATGCTGTTTTGAAGACAAAGGGTGGTCACACCAAATATTGACTTGATTTTTCTTCTGTTCATTCACATTGCATTTTGTTAATTGATAAAAAATTAACTGTTAACACTTTTATTTTTGATACATAACACACCTGCATAAAACTTTTTGCACAGTATTGTAATTCTCCGCCAAAGTGCAGATGGAACATTCAAGATTTATCCGATGAAAAGTTTATGATGAGTCCTAATAAATGGTAGTCCTTGAACTGAAGAGCTAGAACTGAGCAGTGTGTATTAACTGGCTATACTAGAGCAATCTTTATCTATATTACATCAGTTAGAAGTTGTGGTGCCTTAACAGAACTGAACAAATTATTTCAAATCAAATAATTATATAATTAGAATTTAATCAGAATGATTCAATAAATAAATTGAAATTCTCTTGCACAAGAGAAGGAGAAGGAGTGCTGTACAGCGTCAGTACTAGTATGTTTACCCTCTTTAGTCAGAAATACAGCAATACCCTGTACTGCAGCCTCCTCGGCCTCCTGTATCAGGCAGCTCTCTGCCATATCTCATTGTTAGCCTCTACAATAAGGTCGTACTTTATTGTTTAAAATGGAGGCCTACATGCTGCCAGGGAAACAAAAACTAATTCAGAAAAATGTTGGTCCCAACCAATGTGGGATGTCGTAGAGATGTTACCCATAGCGATCAATAGGGTGTTATCTGTGATTTTATAGACTGTACTAGATAAATATTAGCTGAAGTCTGGTTGCTATGGGCAACACCATTGTTATTTTAAGAAGACTTAATACATCTCCCCCTTAGATTGCTATAGTAGAATGTTTTGATCCTCTGGATCCCCACACTCCACTGACGTTGCTGCCAAATATAACCCTTTATATGCCTTCAGATGTATACACTTATATAAGGAACATAGTGAAGTGCATTTTAACCTAAAATATATACTTTAATTACCATATGCTTTTTAAATCAACAAATTGTTGAAGTCATCTTTTTTTATTTTTTTACTATTGCAGTGCTGAGACCATTTACCTAGTTTGCATAGCTAGCCTAAGGCATTATTTACATACTAGAATATTGGTAGTTATTAATGTATTATTAAATTACTCAATGGAGAACGGCCTCAATTAATGTCATTCATATGTAATACTACTAAACTTGTCCAATAAAGGATATCTGAGGTCCTCATTGGTTGTAAGAGCAGTTGAGAGCTAATTGCAATCAATGAGATTTGCATCTAGTGACCTGAATAATCATTGTAGCTGATGGGGAATTGTCACCAGCGAGGTGTGCCTCTATGATATGACAATACCACAAATTGGAACTACAAGGTTTTTTTTCTTTTTCTTTTATTGTTAAGAATAATACTCCTATAATTGTATCAACTCTTAAGTGGCAAATTTCCAAACTCCCAAAGTATGAGAAGTGAGTGGTTTTTCTGATGCTACTGTTCCATACAAATGGTTATTTTGCTAGGGATTTCCCCATCATGCTTGCAGATCTCACTGATTAAAGTGACATTTGGAAACTGGTAAGTGGACTGGGAGAAGCTGTTTACGTTAGTTTTGCTCCCAGTTCTTCAAACAAGAGATCAGTGTCTAAGTTCGGACAGTCACAAATTCCACACTCCATGTGCTGAGAGCAGTGAAATCCAATCTCAAGAGAACTATGAAGTATGCGCTATTTCTCCGGCTCAGGTGGAGCACTCTGAGCCACTCTGTAGCAGATGGAACCAATAACATCTACAGGAAAGTATTGGGTAGCATGCTTGTACTTTGGCACACCTCTGGAGACCAGTCCACTTAAGCAGCCCGTAATCATTTGCTACATATGTTGTTGTTCATTTTTTTTTTTTACTGATTTAATCTAAAAGGTGTTCTTTTTTTTTCCAAAGACATATTATGCTCTAGGGGTATAGAACAAATTGATTTTCCTTTCCGGTTATTCCCATTGCTTTGATGTTATTAATTAATCCACAGTTAAGTAATTGTAAGTGTTCTGTGAAAAAACTGTGTTCCCTTTAAATAATTCTTCTAGCAGAACCATAGTTGTATAAAAAAAATAAATGATTTCCCTTTAAGCATATTATGTAGGAACCCAAGTTATTGGTTCCATTGGGGATGTAGTTATTATGCCGGCTTTTGGGATGCTGGCGCTCAGAATGCTTGCGCCAGTATCCGGACACCAACCAGGATCCCGGCGCCGGCATCCGGATCATTGGCATCCAGCCCGTAAGTATTGGGGTTGGGGGGGAGGTTTAGGGTTAAGCATTAGGGAGAGAGTTAGGTTTAGGCTGCGGGGAGGGAGGTTAGGTTTAGGCACTGGGGGGGAGGGTTAGGTGTAGGCTGCGGGGAGGGAGGGGTAGGGATAGTGGAAGGGGAGTATACCTACCTCCTGTCAGGATTGTAAAACTGTCTGGATGCCGGCGTCTGATTCTGACCACGGTAATCCCGAGTGCCAGCATCCTGCCCAACCCGTTCCAGTCAGTCATGCAGTTATTGAGTCTGTTTGGATCACAAATATCTGTTTTCATAATGTTTTCTTTGTTTTTATTGTCATCCCATTAGTAACGTGTTTTTATTATTCTCCATGCTTTTTTCTATCCGAGGACCACAACTCAACCATTAGAAACATACCTATCTACTATGCCAGAATATCCAGGATACTCCTGAATGTCGAGGAGCTGTCCCCTTCCTTAGAGAGTAGATAGCGCTCCCGCATCCCCTCCACTCCTGCAGTGGGTGAGACTGTGATGATACGATTAGCTGTGCGCTGTTTCATCATTCCCCCAGCTACAAGATGAAGCGAGTCACAGAGAGGGCAGGGTAGTGATGATGCGGGTCACGGCACCATGCCCCTCGTAGTTATCCCTGAAACATCCTCCTCCAGGATGGGAGGGGAGTCCAACAAAGTCAGCAAATATGTTAGAAGTAGTTAGGTGTAATTGCTTCTAAATTCTTATTTCGTAACTTTATGCAGAAAAATGTGACATGTTGTAAACTATAGCAAACATTCATGTGAAATTCCATTATAATATTACATGTAAACCATACTTGTTCAAAAAGAATTTAATGGAGATTGTGAAAGCAACACCTATGGCGGTGCTGAGGAGGATGTTTGCTGATCTGCCTGAGAGGAGTGTAATAAAATGACATGCGTCCTACTGTAAATGAGCTCCAAAGCTGTTATGTAGTTATATAAACTATGCGTATAAACATAAAGGCAACTCTGATTTTTTTATTTTCCAAGTTAATATTATCTTGATGATCCAGCACGAATCGCGTCCTGCGGGGTGCCAGGAGCACCACCTGATTTTCGGGAGCCCGCCGGCCGTTGCGGGAGAGTCGGCAAGTCTGATCATCATGTGTCACAATAAATAAAACAAAAACAATCTGCAGTAGTCACAGAAAGAGCCTGCAAAGCTACCAATAAGTAATTTACCAAGGGCTAAATGATCCCTGGTGCTATCCAAGTAGCCCTGAAGTCAGCCTGCAGCACTGCACCTACCGCACGATCTGCTCTGACCCGAAAAGATATACACGATTATTAGCCTGTTATCGGGCGCAAACAGTGGGTTAACACATTGGTCCGAAAACTTTTTCGTGGATTCTATTTGTTAACACCCGATAACAGATGATTTATCAGGCGAGGAAAAAGGGCTGTAATTGAATGGCCCCGGGCATTAAAGCCCGAGGCTACCATCTTTTTTTCACCTCCCATAAATTATCGGGGCTAATTGAATTCCCCCCTAAATCTGCTCATTAGTACATGTACCCACTGCACTGCACACTTGCCTACCCTCCCGATTTGGTCGGGAGCCTCCCAAAAATCGGGTGCCGCTCCCGACCTCCCAGGAAGGCAGGCAATCCTACGTCATTTTTGCCCCGCCCCCTGCTTCACAATGCCTATATTACCGCTCCCGCAACGCCAATCCCCTTTGCCTCGGCCACGCCCCCCATCCTGCCAATCTGGCTGCTCCCTCCCGGAAGGAACAGCCAGTAAGTCGGCAGATATGCTGCACTGCACTATTTTCTAGCAACTTAAACGCCCCTCTCTTCCTTCCACCAGGTTCTTGCAACTAGTCACACACCCACTGCAATACAACACACATGCTCTGTGTTACAACACACACGACCTGTAATAGAGCACACATCTCCAGGAAATCAGCACATTTCATTGGGCACAAATCACCTGTAATTCATCACACATACTTGGGCACACAACCACTATTTGTAGCCATCCATGTGCTGGAGAATGGTGGCCATTTTCTTGTAGCACAAATCCTCCTTATTCTCCCCAGTATTTCCTCCATATGTAGCGCAGACCCAGCTCGGCCTCAGGGAGATTGCTAGACTCTTCAAGATGTCAGGGAGATCATCACTGTTTCAGGGAGTCTCCCTGACATTCAGAGAGATTAGGCAAGTATGTTGTAAGCTATTTAAAATATATATTTGTTTGCTTTGGATTACAGATACTTTATGTTTGTGCTATATTTTTATTAAATAAACTTTATAAACAGTATTTTTTCTTCAACACCATACTTTTCTGAGTGAAAGCTTTCATGGAAGTTACAACAGGGTCTATGTGTTTTCCAGACTACCTAAAGTTCCAAAGTTTATATAATCAAGGATAGAATTGATTCTGATTTATGCTACACGTGGCTTTTAGGAAAAGTCGCATATAAGGTCTACATAGTGGCTTATACAGCATACTCTCTCTTAGTTAAGTTAGAAAGATTTCTCCCGTAGTGCAAATCAGCTCTACTGTGCCTTGAGGGTAATTACAGTATATTAATAAACAGTGCCGTACTATATAGTATTATGTTGCTAGGCTTTCTATTTTGTGGGGGGGGGGGGTTTCCAGAACAGTCCCAGGTTTTACCACTGGAAATCTTTAAGCGATGTTTGTTTCTAGAATTCAGACAAATAAGTAACCAGTGAGGATAAACGCTGGTTTACTGCTTTTTATCACCCAATAAAAAAAGGGCTAATAAACGTTTGACGCAAGGGTTGTCCATACCTGCCTACTTTTGAAAAAGCATTTCAGGAAGATTGTGAAAGCAACACCTATGAACATGGCGGTAAAGTGGATGTGTACTGCTACATCTGAGAGGTGTGTTATAAAATGGACTTACATCCAAATGTAAATGAGCCCCAAAACAGTCAGGAAGATCTACTTGTTAATTAATTAATTTATTTATTAACAGTTTCTTATATAGCGCAGCATATTCCGTTGCGCTTTACAATTGTAAACATTAATTGAACAAAACTGGGTAATAACAGACAGATATATAGGTATGATGGCCATGCTCGCAAGCTTACAATCTATAGGGAAATAGGCATTGATACAGAAGGATAGGTGCTATATATTGCATTTTGGTCCAGCCAGAATGCAGAGTTTCTTGGTGCGCTGCAAGATCCAGTCACACCGGAATGAAGGGGCAAATGTCATGAGGATGTGAGAGAAAGACAATGTGTGAGGCTATGTGAGGACTGTGAAAGGGGATGTAATTAGATATGGACGCTATGAAGGTTATGTGGGTGGTTCTGGAATCTGATAAGCTTGCCTAAAGAGTTTTCAGGGAACGTTTGAAGGATTGGAGACTAAAGGAAAGTCTTATTGTGCATGGTAAGGTATACCATAGAGTGGGTGCAGCCCGCAGAAAGTCCTGTAACGGGAATGGGAGCAAGTAATGCGTGGGGATGAGAGACGCAGATCTTGTTCTGAGCGGAGAGGTCGGGTTGGGAAGACCACTAAGGAGGCTATTGCAATAATCATTGTGGGAAATTATAAGTGCATGGATCAGAGTTTTTGCAATGTCTTGTGCGAAATATGGTCCCATTTTGGATATGTTTTTTAGATGTATATAACATGATTTTGAGACAGATTGAATGTGGGGAACAAAGGACAGTTCAGCGTCAAGGATGACACCAAGGCAGCGAGCTTGTGGGGCAGGGTGGATTGTCGAGTTATTAACAGTGATCTAGAGAGATCAGGTTGGTAATACTAATAATACTTTTCAGAAAATGCATGTAGCCATAGGGATCATTGTGCCTTTTACCCAATGCAGGGAAATTATACTACTGATTCCATTTGAATGTATATATTTCGTTTTTTTTTTTATTTAACAGTTTCATAATAGGGGTAAGGTGCAATCAGGGAGATTGCTAGACACTTCAGGGACTCAGGGAGATTGCTACTATTTGGCAAATATGGGGTGGTCTAATTTTCTGCTGATATTGACATTACAGAGTTGTCCATGCAGTAAGACCATCTGGGCAATTCAGACAAATTTGACCCAAAATAACTTAATTTTTGGGGCTGAACTGACCACTGAGTGAAGCTGAGAGTAATTGAAATTAGGCAGTTTGTCGGTGACTGCTATTGCTTTTTGGGAGCAGTTATCAGATGAACCATAGTAAATAGGCTCTACTAGAGCCAGTGCTACAGCTGGACTTATCCATCAACATTAGCCAGCTACAGACATGGGGAGCATCTATGGGAGCAGTTATCCGATGAACCATAGCAAATACTGTAGGCCCTACTAGATCCAGTGCTACAGCTGGACTTGTCCATCAACATTAGCCATCTACAGTACATGGGGAGCATCTATAAGAGCAGTTATCAGATGAATCATAGTAAATAGGTCAAGATGGACAGCTTGACTTGTCCATCAACATTAGCCATCTACAGTACATGGGGAGCATCTATAGGAGGAGTTATCAGATGAACCACAGTAATAGGCCCTACTAGAGCTAGTGATGCAGCAGGGCTTGTCCATCAACATTGGCCTTTTATAGCACATGGGGTTCATCTAGAATCTTAATGTAAGTTGCTAGGTTAGTGAGCTTATTGGTGAGCACCAGAGAAGGGGGAGGCTTTTATTATCCATTCTAGGAAGACTGCAGTTGTGAAAGTGATTGTTTCCCTTTAAATCCCAAATGGACAGCAGTGGAGAACACTGTATGTGGCTATTTAAATAAATATAAGTATTACTTTTTTTAATCTGCTCCTCATGGTGTCACTATCAACTGAAGGTTTAAACTACTGTTTTCTATTGTTTTTTAAATTTTTTATTTTAGTTGGGAAAAACATTTAATTTCATCAACAGGATTCCTGGAATTGCTGTATTAATATCATGAAGACGTAGCTTGCTACCTTGGCAATAGTGAGCATTAATAATTGATGATGCTCCCAGCATTAATTCATGCATTGGCTGTAACACAAGACAGTGGCTGCTGCAGACTCGTGCACCTGTAGACTCCCAGATACAGTCTAACAGATTAACTCAGCCTAGTTTTTGTTGCTGCCATTTCTTTTATGATCCATTAATAAAATTAAAAGTATGAGTCGCCAGGCTTACTTCTACCGTGTTCCTCCACAGGAGCTGCACAGACGGAATCAACTCCAGTCCGAGTCGGCCAAGACCAAAGCCCTGCAGACCGTCATCGAGATGAAGGTAATTCTCTAACTCTGACCACTTGTTCTACATACCCTGCTGTATATTAAGGGATCACATCGTACATACCCTGCTGTATATTAAGGGATCACATCGTACATACCCTGCTGTATATTAAGGGATCACATCGTACATAGCCCGCTGTATATTAAGGGATCACATCGTACATACCCTGCTGTATATTAAGGGATCACATCGTACATACCCGGCTTTATATTAAGGGATCACATCGTACATACCCTGCTGTATATTAAGGGATCACATCGTACATACCCTGCTGTATATTAAGGGATCACATCGTACATACCCGGCTGTATATTAAGGGATCACATCGTACATACCCGGCTGTATATTAAGGGATCACATCGTACATACCCTGCTGTATATTAAGGGATCACATCGTACATACCCTGCTGTATATTAAGGGATCACATCGTACATACCCTGCTGTATATTAAGGGATCACATCGTACATACCCTGCTGTATATTAAGGGATCACATCTTACATACCCTGCTGTATATTAAGGGATCACATCGTACATACCCTGCTATATATTAAGGGGTCACATCATACATACCCTGCTGTATATTAAGGGATCACATCGTACAAAACCTGATGTATATTAAGAGATCACATTGTACATACCCTGCTGTATATTAAGGGATCACATCGTACATACCCTACTGTATATTTAGGGACCACATCGTACATACTCTGCTGTATATTAAGGGATCACATCCTACATACCCTGCTGTATTTTAAGGATCACATCGTACATACCCCGCTGTATATTAAGGGATCACATCGTACATACCCTGCTCTATTAAAGGATCACATTGTACATACCCCACTGTATATTAAGGGATCACATCCTACATACTCTGCTGTATATTAAAGGATCACATCGTACATACCCCACTGTATATTAAGGGATCACATCCTACATATTCTGCTGTATATTAAATGATCACATCATAAATACCCCGCTGTATATTAATGAATCACATCGTACATACCCTGCTGTATATTAATGAATCACATCCTACATACCCCGCTGTATATTAAAGGATCACATCGTACATACCCTGCTGTATATTAAGGGATCACATCGTACATACCCTGCTGTATATTTAGTGATCACACCCTACATACCCTGCTGTATATTAAAGGATCAAATCCTACATACCCTACTGTACATTAAGGGATCACATCGTACATACCCCGCTGTATATTAAAGGATCACATTGTACATGCCCTGCTGTATATTAAGGGATCACATCGTACATACCCTGCTGTATATTAAGAGATCACATTGTACAATACCTCATGTATATTTAGGGACACATCATACATACCCTGCTGTATATTTAGGGATCACATTGTACATACCCCGCTGTATATTAAGGGGTCACATCGTACATACCCTGCTGTATAGTTAGTGATCACATCGTACATACCCTGCTGTATATTTAGTGATCACATCATACCTTGCTGTATATTTAATGTTCATATTTTGCGTAACTTGTTATTATTATCCTTTATTTATATGGCGACACAAGGGTTCGCAGCACCTAACAAAGTGCATAAACAATTGTATATTAAGGAACCACATTATACATACCCTGCTGTATATTAAGTGATGGAATTTTACATACCCTGCTGTATATTTAGTCATCATATCCTACATACCCTGCTGTGTATAAAGTGGTCACATGTGCTATACCCTGCTGTATATTTAGTCATCATATCCTACATACCCTGCTGTGTATAAAGTGGTCACATGTGCTATACCCTGCAGTATATAAAGTGGTCACATCTTGCAAACCTTGCTGTATATTACGCCACCACATGTCCTACATACCCTGCTCTCTAAGGTGATCACATGTCCTACATACCCTGCTCTCTAAGGTGATCACATGTCTTACATACCCTGCTCTTGAAGGTGATCACATGTCCTACATACTCTGCTCTTTAAGGTGATCACATCTCCTACATACCCTGCTCTCTAAGGTGATCACATGTCCTACATACCTTGCTCTTTAAGGTGATCACATGTCCTACATACCCTGCTCTTTAAGGTGATCACATGTCCTACATACCCTGCTCTTTAAGGTGATCACATGTCCTACATACCCTGCTCTTTAAGGTGATCACATGTCCTACATACCCTGCTCTTTAACGTGATCACATATCTTCCATATTCTACTGTTTATAAAGTGAACACCCGTCTTACGTATCCTGCTGTATATTAACTGATCACATCTTACATTCCCTACTTGACATTAAATGATTGTGTCATACATATCCTGCTTTACAATTAATAAACACTTGTCATAATCTGCTGTATCTTAGTCAGTTTTCTTCTATACAGTAAACTTGTAGTCCCATCTAACTTGCCATTTCCACAGTACAAATTATGGCCACTTAAATAGAATATTTTACATTAAATGACAATTTATAATAACTATTTGAATGGGGGCATTTAGATTGAGGTAATAATAGTAAATAGTGTATATATAACTTAAAGTATTAATTAGGCTAAAAATGTGTATATATATATATATATATATATATATATATATATATACACTTGCATAGAGTCACACTATAGATAAATTGACGTTATGTGTCTTATTTAGAGATGGGATTAAAGATTTTGTGCCAGCTGAAAATGTGTCTTGTGTAAAAGCTCCCGCACACATGCATAACTTGATTGACTTGAGCGTATCTTATTCTTGCGGCACCTTGTGCTTGGATAGGCTGGTAAGACATACTGTACCTCCCCATTATTACCTCAACCAATCAAAAGGGAGGCCGGGAAGTTAGGGACATTCACATGCAAATGCAGTACAGCAGATTGTGGAGATGAAAGTACAGATGTGTCCTCTTACATCCTTGGCGATCGTGCTAGAAACATGCGCCCACATCGTGCCATGCGATTACCCGCAGCAGCATATGCTACGGCACGCTATGGCACGCACTTTGATCTCATCATGCAATCCTATGAAGTCGCGGGTGCGAACGCAGTGCGCGTATCCGCTTGTGGGCGCAGGCCTCGCTCCATGTGTGGCGTGATTTGCCAAGTACGCAGCAAAGATGCAAGTGGACATATCTGTAAATAATGGCCCTTAGAGATGTGGATTTACACATATCTTTATGATAGACCTTTTAGGAGACTTATCTTTGCACAAATTCAAATAACCCTGAATATCCCTTAGAAGTGCAACTGCAATGTGTATAAAAAGTCCCATTATAAGTATAGTGACAAGAACCCACCATGCTGCAAAATTGGAAGCTCCTGTATATATATATATATGCCTTTTCAACCTCATTATAAGGGAGGTGTATCAAACCTTTGAGAGAGACACAGGAGCCTCGTTGCCCATAGCTGCCGTCGCTGTGGATCACCAATGATGATGATTCAATCATCGGCAGGGGGACCGACTGGCTACTTACTACCCAGGTGCCCCGCTGCATCTGTTTGAATTTCATATTGACATTTATAACAGGATCTTTTATTTAATGTGATGTCCAAGTTATGTGTTCTGTGCAAGCGTGACCAGTTCTTTTAAAAAGAAAAAAAGAACAATGGAAACCTCTAATAAATTGGGCTTGAGGGTTACTAAATCCAATGTACATGTAGTGCAGAGAAGAGCCATCTTTTAAATAATGAGGATTTTAAAAAACAAACAAAGACAGAAAACAAACAGATTTCTTTAAGGCAATTTACCATAAAACAACTGAATATTACATGCACTTTTAGGGATAGTAAAGCTAAACTTGGGGCACACCTAGGCAGGGTCTGTGCTGTCAGGCAGCTGCTGTTCTTGTAAGGACAAGATATCACAAACATCGCCATTGGCAGGAAGAAACGTACACCAATTGCATTGGCACCAACTTGTGTCCCACAATCCAATTCAGTGTTAATAAAGTTGATTTTGGAAGAGCCATAGCAGACGTCCAATCATCTTTATAGACAAAGCGCTGAGTGGTGTTTTCATTCCAAAGTCTCAAAGGGTATCAGACTTGGAGAAATGACTGTTGATAATGGTGCAAGGACCTGGGTGGGGTTGATTTGTAAAACTGATATTGTACCTTGGGTAGAACATGTATAAAGAAAAAAGCAATAAAATAGAACAGATAAGAAATGAGTCAATGTCGCCATCGCCACGATTACATTTTAAAATGCTAAAATAACATTTAAACTTTTAGAAGACAGCATGTCCTATTTCTCCTTTGTTTTAAAGCTGCATTTCCAACTAGGGACATACTGAGGTGCACTATTCCCTTAGCTGGAGTCCCGAGGCTTCTGCCAGTTGTGTAATACAGAATAGACAGATTTGTTTTGTTAAGCAACATTTAATGCTCAGTCTGTGTGATTAGATCTACCGCTCACCCCATCTTTGCGATAAACAGAGGGATAAACGGCTGCACAAAGCAACTCATGTGGAGTCACCTTAGGAAAATATTATTATTATTATTAATAATATTATAAATATTATTAACAGTTATTTATATGGAGCACACATATTCTGCACAGGATATTTCAGTTATTCACATCAGTTCATGGCTCATTAGAGACTACTGTACAATGTATAGGGGGGAATTCAGTTAGCTGCGGTAAATTACTGTGCGCTAATTGATCCCCGATGCTATCCAATTAGCCTGTTTTCGGGAATCCGCCTGCAAAAACACATAGGTCTGTGACCTTATCACGGATTCTATGTGTTTTTGACTGAAAACAGATAATTTTTCGGGTTGAAAAACGGGCTATTTGTATACCGCCCCTAGTCTCTATCATACTTACACAAACACATACACAAGAGTTAATTTTTTGATAGAAGCCAATTAACCTACCTTTATATGTTTGGATTATGGGAGGGAACCAGAACACATGGAGGATAGCCACATAAACACGAGGAGGGGCATACATACGGGATGCAGTCATATTGCCGGCGGTCAATACACCGCTGCCTGAATCCCGCCGCCCAGCAATATGCTGCCGCTGATATCCCGAAGGATAACAGGATACCGACGACAGCATCTTGAACCGCTGGAATCCCGATCGGACGGGTAACTGTTCTGTCCCCGGGGAAGGGGGGTATAAGTTTCGCCAGCCCCGGGGGGAGATTAGGGTTAGGCATCCCCCAGGGAGGGTTAGGTTTAGGCTAGGGGAAGGGGGTGTGTGGGAAGGGGGGTGGTTAGGGTTAGGCTCCATCGGGTAGGAGGTTAGGGTTAGGCACCACCAAGGGAGGGTTAGGGGGAGGTTAGGGTACTTACCTACCGCTGTCGGGATTCTGCACCATGCGGGCTTCCAGTGTCGGGATTTCAGCCGCTGGCATAACTTACCGATTCCATAAATACTCCACACAGATAGGGCCTTGGTGTGATTCAAACCCAAGTCCTCAGTGCTGTGAGGCAGCAAGCTAATCATTGGGCCACAGTGCTACCCCACCTAGGATAAGGTTTTCCTAGGTGGTAATGCTTCTTTAATTCATACTGGTACATTTGTACTGGTAAAAGTGCAATGCATGGAAATGCATCTTAACATTGTTATCCTTTTCCCCAGCGCGTCTGAAAGTGCCCTAAGCTGGTAGCTATAGTCACACGCATGTAGCAATATTTTCGGTAAGGAGGTGGTAAGTTAGGTGCTCAGAGGCAGGGCCATATTGAGGGGTGTTCGTCCAGGTGCCAAGGGGGTAGCTTGGTTATTTCCCCAAAACAGCACCCTTTTCTAGCTTGTGGGGTACATAGAAAGATGGAGGACATGTCCTTAAGACGTGCTCAGCAATCCACTCCCTGTTCTCGGCGCTTGTTCTGTGATGCCTTGACATCATGTACACAGGGGGTACCAGCCCAAGGCACATATGTGCCCTGCTATGGCACTTGTCAGAGGTCGTCTGTTGAGAGAACCTAGAGACCCTTGGATTTCGATCAATCGTCAATGAGAACAAAAAAATCTGTCTCAATAGCTTGTCAATAAGGAGGCAGACATCAGCACAGAATGGTGATCATTTCATTAGACCTACCTCTTATAACAAGTAAAACCAGTCCCACATACTGTAGAGGCCTTTTATGCCATAGAAATAGACAAATATACATTTGAAATCTAACCTGATCTGGTTGCCGCTTCACATATAATAAACATGCAAGAGTTTAGTGATAACTAAACACATGCAACAATGAACTGCATATATAGGCAATTGATGTTCTATAGTTGTTACTTGGCAACATCACATAGTTCATGCAGTCTTGTAATGTTTTAGATGGTAAATGTCTCAAGCAAATCAGTTTTGTTTATCGACTGAACATTATCTCGTAAAAGCCAGTTTAATTATGTGGAAATGCAGCCACTGAGAGAATGCATTTTCTGCAAGCCAATGTCCAGGTAAATCATCTTGAAATGCTTTTAGTGTAATGACACAGTCAAAAGGACAATCAAAAAGACAAGATCTAGTGAATCCTAAGACACTGGGAGGGGAAAGAGTTGCTTAATAATTTAATCACTCAGCACAAACCATTTTTTCAGCTGCATTGACTATATATTTACATAAAAATTAAAGTTACCCCTTGCACTAACGTGACATGTACATGCTGGACAGGTCTTGTGTAAGGCAAAGCCGACTTCAGTATTTTATTCCTTAACTCTTTATTAGATGGTATCCAGATGGATCAGCCATGAACTCATGGTATATGTATATATTTTAAGGGAGCTGAGACTCTGTATTAGGAGTCACCGCAAATTTTGGCCCTGATTCAGAGCCGGACGCTCTGACCAGAGCGCTCGCTCTGAATCAGGGCCCAGCTCCATAAATATGGAGCGTCCTCCTGGACGCTCGTATAGCTGTGGGTCACCACCCACAGCATATACGAGCGTGCAGGATGATGGTCGCGATGGTCTTGACCATCGCGACCATCGCCAGTGCGAGCAGAAGCCTGCGGTTGAGTTTCTCAACCGCAAGGCCAGGAGTGATTTTGGCTCTATCAGAGCCAAAATCACTCCCACTGACATCACTAGTGATGTCAGTGGGGCCGGCTTCTGACGGTAGGCGTTCCCTTGGGAACGCCTCCGTCTGGCAGGCACGCCCACCAAAGGGGGCGTGCTGTCAATCAACATCGACAGCACGCCCCCTTTGATCAGACACTACGAGCGAAGGAAAGTCCTTCGCTCGTCGCGTCTCACGCATGCGCATGACGGAGCTCCCTCCGTCGTGCGTATGCGCAATGCAGACCATCGACCCACTTGCGAGCGGACAGCCGCTCGCGAGTGGGTCTGAATCAGGGCCTTTGTTTTCTGTGTCCCCTATTGAAATAATAAGCCAGTCATACACAATATAGGTCCGCATTGGCACTGCCTTCATGGATTGTCCATTGCACCTTTGTGCAACTCTCTTCCAGGAGGAACTGATACCACATTAGCTGTTTTCAAAAAGAATGGACGATAGTGCCAACTCAATCTTTGCACTTCTTTACCCTACTGGTGTAAGTTACGGCCACTTGCCCCATGACCAAATCTGATCTTCAGCCCCTTCTCTACTTATTAGCAATCTAGGAACTCCCAATTCTAATTACACCCACAACCCACTCTAGACATCTAACTTCATCACTCCATTTAATATGCTAATAGGCTACCTGTTACTGAGTCGGCTTTGCAGTCCCCGCAGCCATTGGGTGTCAGTCTGTGAATGCCACCTTCATGGCGCTTGTTTTTTCCATTGTGTGACTAAAGGAAGATGTCCATATCCTTCAGCATCAGCACAGTCTGTCCGGTAGGTGTAGAGGGCTGTCAACCAGTGGTGTAACTAGGGAGGGTCGAGCGGAGCACGTGCCCTGGGCGCCATGGAAGGCCGGGCAGAGGGGGGCGCCACCGGCCAGGGTATCGTACCTGCACCGCCCGCCCCCCGCCACCATTGCAGCCGGACAGAAGACTTTGATGTGACTAATGAGCAGGTAAGTGTGCTGGCTGGGGCTGACTGTAGTGGGAGCTGCAGCAGAAGCATGCAGCCCCTCCCAGACAGTCTCTTCCCATCTTCTATCCTGAGAGCTGCCGCCAGGTGACAGGATGATTCTTCCTTCCCCGGCGCTCTCTACGCTCCGAAGCAGCAAGGTGTGTATTCATTTTTTTGCGGGTACGGTGAAGGGGGTGGGGGCTGATTGCCACTAGGGGTAAGAATGGGGGGCCGGACTGCCGTGTGGGGGAGGGGGGGGGTGACTTTTAAAAACAATTGATACCAGCAATGTATTTATTTGGCTGGCTGCATTTGTGTGAAAGAGGTGTGTGTCTGTATCAGTGTTTGTGTCTGTATCTGTGTGTGTGTATCTGTGCCAGTGTGTGTGTGTCAGTGTGTGTGTGTATCTGTGTCAATGTGTGTTCATCTGTGTCTTGTGTGTGTCAGTGTGTATGTGTGTGTATCTGTGTCTGTGTGTATGTGTATCTGTGATGGTGTGGCTGAGAGACGACGTGCTGAGGAAGTGATGGTGTGGCTGAAAGACGACGCGGGGGGAGATGATGGTGTGGCTGAGAGACGACGCTGGGGGGAGGTGATCTTGTGCTGAAAGACAACGCAGGGGGTGAGGCAATGGTGTGCTGAGAGATAAGGTGGGGGTGGGGAGACAACCCCCGGGGGTGAGGCGATGGTGTGCTGAGAGTTGAGGCGGGGAGGTGTGGCTGAGAGACGACGTAGGGCTGGAGGTGATGGTGTGGCTGAGACGACGCAGGGGGGAGGTGATGGTGTGTGGAGAGATGACGCCGCAGGGGATGTGGTGGTGTGGTGTAGAGACAATGCAGGGGGGGAGACGATGGTGTGGCTGAGAGACGACGCAGGGGGGTAGGCGATGGTGTGTTGCGTGACAACGCATGGGGGGTGGCGATGGTGTGGCTGAGAGACAACAAGGGGGAGGTGAGCTGAGAAACGATGCAGGGGGAGATTGTGTGGTGGAGAGACTCCGGGGGAAGGAAGTTACACAGCGGGAACGAGTCTGGTTGAACTGCTGTTGTATGATGATGACCTTGTTAATATTCCTACACAAACAGGCATCTTCTGGATGATGTGACCTACATGAATAGTGAATACTGACTGAAGATGCCGTCTTCCCAGGGAGGATACATTTCTTCAGAGGTTCCACATCGTGAGAAGCCACCATATGTAGCATATGGAATGGAAAGGAAAGTTCCCAGAGTGATGAGAAATTAATGGAGTGTTATCTTGACACGCCCCGTTTTCAGTGGCCACACCCCTTTGGTATGTGACCACGGCCATTTTATTGACGCAAGCCTTCGCCGCACAAAAATATTTTAGTATGTGTTTGTGCAGGGGGGAGGGCGCCGTTCTTCGACCCTAGTTACGCCACTGCTGTCAGCTTGTGGATTCTTATCAGATTTACAGATTTTGAGAAGCTCCTTTTTCTAATGAATAGGCGGCTTTGGTGCGGAAGAGTTTGGCAGGACGTATTCTCTTTGGGTTAAGCAGGCATAGAGCAAGATGAAAATGCTACTGCTTTATCACCTTTTATTACTGATAAAAAGTCAATTGGGTGCTGCATATAAGGGTTAGAGAACTATTTACACCTTCACTTCATAGGTTTGAACTGAAGAAGAAAAAATACTAGGAGAACATAGGACTAAGCACTGTTATTACGCTAAAAAATTTTTTTTAAAAATAAGCGCGGAGTACACACATGTAGTAATATACGCCTTAACGCGTTTCATCAAGGACTTTGTCAGAGGGATGGGCTCTGTGACGTAAAATATCCATTTTAAGCCGTATTGCAGCCTAATCAGGAAAACTAATTCCACAGCCAGGGGAGCCCTTTCACCGGGCCCCCCAGCCGAAGCATCACCCCTGACCGCAAGTCAGCCCAGGCCGGGGATCCCTGGGGAACTGGGTACCCCCCCCAATGAAGGGGTCCCCCTCTCCAGAGCACCTCAGGCTGATAGCGTAATTTGTGGTGCAAGTAAAGTTAAAATATTGGCTTTTGCTGTGGAACTACAGTTCCCAGCAAGCCTCCCCCGCATGCTGGTACTTGGAGAACCACAAGTATCATCATGCGGAGCATTACGGGCCTGCTGGTACCTGTGGTTCCACAGCAAAAGCAATATTAAAAAAACACAGAACACACACACCGTAGAAAAGTAAAATTTTATTAAAACATACATGCACACACACATGTACTCACACATGCATACACACATGTACTCATACATGCATACATACTATCTCACATACTCACCTAGTATCCCTTAAGCCAATCTGTCCTCTTCTCCAGTAGACAATCCAATGGATTACCTGTAATACAAATTCCATACTCACCTCCTCCTATGCATAGATCTATCCTCTTCGTTCCAAAGTAGGCAATCCAGGGTCTTGGCAAAAAACAAAACGCAATTACGCGAGCCCACGGACATTAGTAGTCTCCTCTGCCGAATGACAGCTCCGCTGCAGGATTTCAGTCCAGAAATCCCGGTGCAGAGCGCTCATTGGCTGAGAGAGGCGAGCCTTCCGCCTCTCAGCCAATGAGCTGTTCTCACCATTGACTTCAATGGTGAGAACCAGGCGTACCCTTTTCAGAAATGGCCCATCAGCTCCATTTTTGAAATTCAAAGATGGCCGCCGCGAGCCAATCACAGCTCGCGACGTCATCGCCTCGCCCCCTCGGCTGGCTTATATACAGTCCAGTCAGTCGTTGGCCGGGGAGCTGGGAGAAGACCAGATGAAGCAAGAAGACGCCGCGTAAGCCCTGGATGGGCGGCAGAGGCCGCCCTCCAGGTGAAGCCGCCCCCCCAGATGAAGGTGCAGCTAAATAAAATACTTTAAAAACTTGTGTCTTTTTTTAAATTAAAATTTTTCTTTTGCAGGGGTACAATAGGTACCAACAGGCCCTTAATGCCCCGCCTGCTGGTATTTGTGGTTCTCCAAGTGCCAGTATGCGGGGATGCCTGCTGGGCTGCAAAAGGAAATATTTATATTTTCATATGCACCTCACAACAATCAACCCAGCACCCACCGCCCAGGGGTGCTGGGGATAGCCCCCGGCTATGAACCTGGGCCTGGGGTGCCCTGAGGAGGGGGACCCCTTTATTGGGGGGGCTCCCTAGTTCCCCAGGGATCTCCGGCCTGACTACCGTTCAGGGGTGATGCTTCAGCTGGGTGGCCCGGTGAAAGGGCTCCCCTGGCTGTGGCACACCCCCCTGATAGAAAGAGTCCTCTGTTGGTTCTGGTAAGGGCAACCCTACGCATTTTTTCCCCCTGTATTTCCAGAACCAGAGCTGGCACAGCCCAGTGCTGGTTGCGCTGAATACGGAGGACCCCTACGTCATTTGTCCCCTGTATTTTGGCAACCAGGACTGGTTCTGAAAAGCCTGGTGCTGGTTGTGCTTCATACGGCGACCCCTACGTCATTTGTCCCCTGTATTTAGCACAACCAGTACTGGCTTTCCAAAGCCCGGTGCTGGTTGTTGTTATTGGGGAGGGGGCCACGCAATTTTTTTTTTCTACACAGGGTTTTTTTTTATTAAACAGAAGCACAGACTGGTCTCACTGACCTGTCCCTGCTTCTGTGTTTATTTAAATACAGGTATCACGGATCATTCAAATCCGAGCCTGCATCAGTCTGCTGCTATCTCCCCCGGGTCCTGCTGCCTGCACAACCGCCGCCGCTAACACCCATGGGTCCCAGCCGCAGCTAACGCCTGCTATAACCCAGGTTCGGCCGCAGCTTGCAGCTGCTTCCTTCCCCTGGGCCCACCGCCACTACCACCCACACAGACCTGCCATCTTGGTGCACCCAGGTGAAGCCACAGTGAGTACACCTGATGGAGGCTCCTACTGAGGCTGCGCATCAAGTTGAAACTTACTATCTCTATAATGGCGAATTCGTGAGGTAATAGTTTAAAAACTATAACTTTCTCAATTACCTGAACTCCAAAAGCACCTACCCTGGAACAATAGCTGCCTAATAAAACAAACCTAAAGTGTAAATTTGCCCCCTACCCTGAGTTATGCCTTGCCAAATATCCCCCATAGAGAACAGCAGAAAAGTGGTCCTAATTGAGTGTCAGAAAATACTAACAGTTGAAATTTAAAATACTCCCAGGTCCTCATTTTTTATATTTTTGCCCTGAAATTTGGCACCGAGCGACAGTTCTACCAGCCCATGCCAAATTTCAGCACCGTACCTCCAATAGCTTTTGAGGTGTGCCCCTTAAACAACATGCCCCCTCGGTATTTCTCTATGGGAAAATTCAGATTTTTTTCTAGAGGACCCCTACGTCGCTCGTCCCCTGTATTTTGGCAACCAAGACTGGCTCTGATTAGCATGGTGCTGGTTGTGCTTAATACAGGGAACTCCTAAGTCGTTTGGGAGGCACATATAGAAACCGTTGTAATTCCTACACCATTCACCTGATTTGGATGTAATTACCCTCAAATTAAATCTGAAAGTCTGCAGTTAAAGCACATCTTGTTTGTTTCATTTCAAAGCCATTGTGGTGGTGAATAGAGGCCAAAATATGAAAATTCTGTCAATGTCCCAATATTTATGCACCTGACTGTATAGATATATATTTGTTTTTATATATATATATATATATATATATATATATATATACACACACAACGATCAGCTATAACATTAAAACCACTGACAGGTGAAGTGAATAGCATTGATTATTACATTGCAATGGCATCTGTCAAGGGGAGTTGTTGTTTTATTTGTACTCGGCTGGTTGAGTCTGGACTGAATCATTGAAATGGTTGCAGACTTATTCACCTGTTATTGTTATGTCAGCCTGGGCGTTGGCCTGGTCGACTGTGATTGGTTTGCCAGCAGTTTTAATCAGGTGCTGGCTCTTGAGCCTGTTCTGGCTGAGTCTCCCACAGGATTCCATGTCTTGCCTGGTCCCTGGTTCTAGCAGTAAGGGCTTGGGTTTATTCCTAGATGGAAGACCTCCTGAGAATCTAGGTGTGGTTCCCTATATGAGTTCTTCGAGTGTCAGATTCTTTTGTCTGTATTTTGATACCTGTGCTTCCTGCACTGTTATTACTTTAAATGCGTGGTCCAGGCTGCAGCCGAGTACCTACAAACAAGTGTGTGTTCCCGGGAAAGGGGGTTGATATTGGCTATGGGCACTTTTGTTTAGGTTTTAACAGTGCAGGAGCTCATCAGGTATCTTAACAGGCGTGGGATACATTAGGCAGCAAGTGAACACTCAGTTCTTGACGTTGATGTGTTGGAAGCAGGAAAAATGGGTAAGGATATGAGCGACTTTGACAAGGGACAAATTGTGATGTCTACATGACTTAGTAAGAGCATCTCCAAAAGGTCAGGTCTTGAGTGATGCTCCTGGTTTGCAGTGGTTAGTACTTACTAAAAGTGATCCAAGGAAGAGCAGTCGGTGAACCAGCTACAGGGTCATGGGTTCCCAAGGCTAATTGATGCACGGTGGGGAGCAAAGGCTAGCCTGTCTGGTCTGATCCCACCGAAAAGCTACTGTAGCACAAATTGCTGAAAGGTTAATACTGGCTATGATAGAAAGGTGTCAGAACACACTGTTCATTGCAGCTTGCTGCGTATGGGGCTGTGTAGCTGCAGATCAGATAGAGTGCACATGTTGTCTCCTGTCCACTGCTCAAAGAGCCTACAATTGGCACGTGAGTGTCAGAACCATGGAGCAATAGAAGAAGGTGACCTGGTCTGATGAATCACGTTTTCTTTTATGTTAAGTGGACAGTTGGGTGTGTGTGCGCTGTTTACCTGGGGAAGAGATGGCACCAGGGTGCACTATGGGAAGAAGGCAAGACATCAGAGACAGTGTGATGCTCCGGGTAATGTTCTGCTGGGAAACCTTGGGTCCTGGCATTCATGTGAATGTTACTTTGACATGTACCACCTACCTAAACATTGTTGCAGACCAAGCACACCCATTTATGGCAACAGTATTGATGGGAGTAGCATCTTTCAGAAGGATGGAAAGGAAAAATTCAAATGCTGTCCAGTATAGGGACCAGCTGCTGACACCTGAGGGGTCTTGCACAAACCCTCACAAAAAAAGCAAAATCTAAAGAAGTGTGCTAGTTCCCATACCAAATTACCCAAGACTGAATAGTATTAATATAAAAATGTATTAAACATATATAAGAACTGCAGTTCAACCTTTACAACATATACATTCATTAAACATTGATACACAATATAAATGTGCCTCCAAACATTACATCCTGTGACGAAATGGCTGACACAATGTATCTATTATTGGACTAAAATGAAGTGAAGTTTTTTTTAAGAACCAGGTGTTAAATCTGAAAGATATCATTTCATATCATGTACTGTCTACTCCATCTGATATGTTATGTTCTGCTGTAGAGAATGCTGTTCTTCTAATGGAAACTATTGTTGTCCACAATGGAGGGCACATTGAACAATTGTAATCCTATTCAAGTAATTTGTATTGCAACAGCACCATCTGATGACAACATTTGTAACTAAATAAATGGCTAGTGGATTCTCTGAAATATGTGTTTTTTCTTAATTACGAGCCTTAAGCTAGGTACACACCTGCAGATAAACTCTGCAGATCCGATATATCCGGGGAATGAGATTGTCAAGCAGGGCATCAAATCCTGACCTCCTGCTTTGACTGATGCAGGAATGTTTAAAGCTATTTATTGGCTAATGCTCCTGCATACACACTATACAATTATCGTACCAGTCAATTGTCGGCTGATCCGCCCGTTAATTGTATAGTGTTTGCCAACTGTAGAATTTGCTTCTGAGTACTCTAAATAGGAATACTCCACTTTTACCGGTAACCAATAAGCAAGTAACCTATAGTATTGTACTCCACCACAACTATTTAATGCAATAAAAACAAATGAATTTGAAAACTGGAGTTCAAGACAGGTATAACCACTGTATAGACTTAAAGGCATTACAATGTGTGTTCTACACTGTTGTGCTTGATTTGCTAAGAGTTGACCACACTTGTAATCCTGCATAATTTAACTATAAAAGCACAGTAACTGAAGACAGTATCTTCTCTTGTAACAGATGCTTGATACAGTGTTATTTCATGGAGGTCTCCCTGACTACCAGAAAAGCAGGAAACCCTCCTGGATCCTGCCCACTTTTCAGAAAAGTGGGTGGGAGCTTGATGATGTGATTTGCATCTGCAATGTCCCGTCTCTGCTGTGTGATTCATGGTATTACAGTGTAGGGGCAGAGCCATTATGGCACAAAACTCATCACCACAACCCCTAAACTTGCAACTTGGACCTCCAAAATGGGAAGTGCAGGGGGTGTGGTGATGTGTTTTGTGTCATTATGACCCTGCTCCCGTTGCACGATACCTTGATTCGGCAAGTATGTCTATATGGAATCGGTATGAGTTGCCGGCAGCTGAATAGGGCTGGTAAGTAGCCTAACTCTCCCCGCCCCCCCCCCCAACCCTAACCCTCCCTTAGTGGTGCCTAACCGTAACCTCCCAAGGGGGCGCCTAACTCTAACCTCCCCCCGATGGTGCCTGATCCCCCCCTTCACGCACCCTAAACCTAACCCTCCCGGGGGGTGCCTATCCCTAACCTCACCCCGGGGGTGCCTAACCCTAACGCCCCCTCTCTGTAGCCTTACCCTCCCTGGGGCGTGCCTAGCCCTAAGTCGCCCCGGGGTTGCCTAATCTTAACCCCCTCTATCACCGGTTAAGCGCTCATAATTATTGCTGTCTGAATGTTCAGGTTTCCGATGGTCGGGATGCCGACGCCAGTATCCTGGCGTCCATTGGGCCATCAGCGTCTGCATTATGCCGGGCAGCGGGATTCCGGCGTCGGTATTTCGATTGCCGGCATCCCGTTTGCTGGCACATCAACTGCATCCCGTCTATACTGCCTGCTATCTGTAGGTGAATAGAGCACATAAACGCTGCTTTAATAATACTACAATAGGCAGATGCAAAAAAAGGCATATGTGGCACAGTCCTAGATAAAATGTGTCATTTTATTACGAAAATAATTGTCTTCACTTGTAAAAGAGGTCTTTCTTTGTTACCAGGGCAATATTTTCTTTGATAGTCTGTGACGTGCAGAACTAACGCATAGGTATGGAAGTGTGTAGTGAAGAAATGTTCTTAGTCAATGGAGCTATTGTGAAATTTTAGCATATCATAGTTTTTTTGCTTAGGTTTAACCCCACTTTTATTGTAGAGTGACCCAATTGTTTTATTAGCTTGTAGCTACAGCAGACTTTCCCTGTATTGTCTTAAGTGTAATGCTAGAATTTCATTACAGAAATTCCATAACTGCACCACTAATGAATAGAGCTATTTCGATTTCATGTCATAATCATTCCCCTGTCTCTTACCACGAATCACTGCTATCCCCTTTTCAGAGCTACTGTAATTTAGCTTATGGTGTTTTTGATTCTGTGCCAAGAGTGCTTCATAGTTATGATTACGAGGTAGAACTGATGACTTGAATGTGCTGTAAATGGAGAATCAAACTGAATATGAATCTGTGGTTTTACTTTACTCCTTGTAGAGATCTCCGTCTCTGTGCTTTGATCCAGATTTTATTTGGCAGGTAAGTTGAAAGGTTTGTGTGTGCGTTTCTTTTTTTATACTGCTTGAGTGTGTATGATGAATTGATTTCTCTGTGTGGACCTATTCAGTCACAGCATCTGTACACATGATCAGGTGAAAAATAAAATACTTCTATTTTTTTTCCCCTAATTGTCTGTAGACCAAAACATTGTTCTCAGTGACACCTTACAGCCAGGACACACAAACTCCACCTGTGTTATTTAGTATTCATAATGTCCTTATCAGGGACCTAGCAGATCACTGTTACCAATCAAGTTCACTGCTTGTACTTGGTTCTCTTCATTAACCTTTCCCTTTCCTGTAACTGCTGCTAGGTGAACCAGCTATTCGGGCTCTTTTCACTTTACAGGTGCATTAATCAGTTCCTGGGCACTTAACGTTTGAGTGGGAGAAGTATGCTGTCCATGAGATCACTGAACCTGCTATATATTATGTACAGTAATAGGCTAGTACGGGTGGGCATACAGAGGTTGCTACCTATAATGATGGTATCTGATCAGGTAGTCGATAATCAGAATGTCGACAGGTTCAGAATGTTGATATGGACGATAGGTTGACAACCAATATTTTGACATGGTAAAAATATATCTCCTCGTCGACATATGTCTTTTTGTCGATTTTTAGGCTTAGGAGTTAGGTTTAGGGTTAGGCTAAAATAAGCAAAAAAAAACACGTAGATATATAAATGAGGTAATTCTGAACATATTGGCATTTCAACCATGTCGACATATTGGTTGTCAACCTAGCATCCATGTCGACATTCTGAATGTCGGCTAGTCACACCACACCCTTTAATGGTTTCAGCTGTCTTCTCCTGCTGTCTCATCCTGCAGTACAGGAAATAGTCAGGGCAATACTATACACTATACTGAAGCCTTGCTGTCAGGTCTGCTACAGTGTATGATAGTCGTATCTACATCTTGGTATTAGTTCTGGACTAGAGTAACCCCAGTCTTGGTTATCATTAGGGATGTGCAGGCTCGGATTAGTTCAGATTTTCCCGCCAAATTCTGATTTTTCCAGACAAAAATCGGGTCTCAGAAAGAGGCAAAACGTCATCTTTCATGGACAAAAGTCAGTGAATGATGATATTTGTCCATGACAGATTACGTTTTGCCTATTTCTGAGACACGATTTTTGTCGGGAAAAATTCGAATTTGATGGTAAAATCCGAACTAATCCGGCATCGGCAGTGCGCGCACCTCTTCTCAGGCCCAGTATGTTTACTGCACAGGCACCATTTGCTTGACCGACCCGTCATTCCCACACAATACTCCCCTTGGGCCTTTATACAATCTATTACAGTGTTGTATAAATGATTGTGTGTTGAGAACAGGAGACAACTGAGATAACTGCTGTGATTACAGGAGAGCAAGGTACAAATACAAATCATGTTACAGAGTTAATATTTTATTTCTTTAATTCATTGAATAAGATATATATTTTTTTATTTTGCACTATGGGATTAATTAATGTCCTTGCTCATCTAGCCTCAATACGCCATGCAATGCGATATGCCTGGCGTTAGTGAGTTACCTCATCTCGTACAACTCTGCTAGCGTTGGCTATCTTTTTTTTTTTCTTTTGCCGAAAATGCATCTAAATCGCAATGCGATGCGACTTGGAGGCGCCAGGAGACTGTGCTGATTAATTTGATATGTGACACTTGTACAGGTTGAGTCCCCCATATCCAAAATGCTTGGGACCAGGGGTATTTTGGATATCGGAATATTCCGTATTTTGGAATATTTGCATATCATAATGAAATGTCTTGGGAATGGGACCCAAATCTAATCACAGAATGCATTTATGTGTTATACACACCTTATACACAGCCTGCAGGTAGTTTTATACAATATTTTTAATAATTTTGTGCATCAAAAAAAGTTTGTGCATATACATGAAATTCATTTATGTTTCATAAACACATTATTCACACAGCCTGAAGGTTATTTTACACTGTATTTTAATAATTGTGTGCTTTAAACAAAGTTTGTGTACATTGAACCATCAGAAAGCAAAGCTTTCACTTTCTCCATCATGCTAAAAATATTCCGTATTTCGGAATATTTGGATATGGGAGACTCAACCTGTATATCTGTTTGCGACAGTGTCTGTACACGGAACTTGGTGAGGAAATAAGCTGCATTGTAGAGACTCAGTCGCACACAGATATATAAGTGTTGCATTAATCAGCACACTCGGTTCATCGCGATTTAGAAATTGCGACTTAGACACATTTTCAGCAAAAAAGATGCAGAATGTCACGGGACCAGGTGCGCCAAGAGGGGATGTTTGGGGGCACTGAAGCAAAGATGAGGACACATCTGTACACCATATCTCCAATAAACTTGCTTCACAGACCCCTAAAGAGGCCAGTGATAACAGGCGCAGATCACCACAAAGTGGGCGAAGCTTGAATGGATCAGGGTTTTATTTAGACAAATCAGGGCCAGAAGGGGGGTGTTATCTTGTCCCAATTTTGCCTGAATGAATGTTGGCTGGTATGGTACAAGATGCCAGGTAATGTAAATGCATTATGTATTAGACATTAATACTTTTCTCCTAAATGTGGGCTTTGCCTGTATAGATATATGCACATAAACGTATGGTCAGCACATCCATCAGCACCATATTGTATTACCTGGAACTGTGTTCTTGGGTATGCTCATTTTTATCTCAATCTACTCACATTTCCTAATGAGCTAACCGATGGTTGGCTGGGTGTACTCATAATTAGGCAATCTATGGTATGATGTACAATAGTCTATAGTCATATTGTTCCCGAATACATTACCAGGAATAGTACAGTGTGTGATGTAGTGTGCAGTGTGTGTGATGTAGTGTGCAGTGTGTGTGATGTAGTGCGCAGTGTGTGTGATATAGTGCGCAGTGTGTGTGATGTAGTGTGCAGTGTGTGTGATGTAGTGTGCAGTGTGTGTGATGTAGTGTGCAGTGTGTGTGATGTAGTGTGCAGTGTGTGTGATGTAGTGCGCAGTGTGTGTGATGTAGTGTGCAGTGTGTGTCTCTACATTGGATCCAGTATCACTTGGATGAGTGTTTGGTTTGCCATGGATGCTGCTTGCAGTAAACAGCTCTGCCCTTCAGTGTATACTGCTATCTGTTTTTCTAGCCTTGTATTTTCCTGCATATATTTATTTGCTGAGCTCTACCGACATTCACTATGTTTATACAGCTAAACATCATCTTTGGTTGCTGTGATTTCTCTATAATATACTAATAGCAAACATTTTGTGTGTGGCATGGCCTCTAAACCTCTCCTTCTTATTAACTCTGTACTAAACTGTGGGAGAACTCTTATCAAACAAATGATTATTATCGCATGATGGATTCCCTTTCCCTTCTGTGCTAAGGTGTGATAACATGGGGGAGATGTATCAAAGCTTGAAATGAGGTAAAGTGGAGAAAGATAAAGTACTAACCTATAAGCTGCCAACTGTTGATGTACAGGCTGTTCTTGAAAAATGACAGGAACTGATTGATTGGTACTTTATCTGTCTCCAACCTTTGATAAATCTCCCCCAATATTTCTAGGCTGTTTAGTAAATAGTATGTAGAATTACCGGCAGTTATTATACTTAATATCTGCAACAAGCCATCAGATTAGAAAGTGACCATCACTAATTGAACTTTCTAGTTAAAGTAATTCTAATTCGCATCACATTCACCCCTCTGACCTCTGTGAACATTTCTGATTGGACAGGGGTAGATGGTCTATTCACATTGAGACATCTTGTCCCTTTTACGAGTATTCTAAGCCTAATATGTAGAACATAAGTTTTGGGGTCTGCTAATATATAGTCATGAGAGAGTTGCATTGAGTTTGGGCATAAAAGTATTATTAAAAGAAAAGTAATCATTGTTTTATAGGTATGCAGTCGGGAAGCCGGCGGATGTAACCCCGACGGCCGGCTTCCCGACTGCTTTATCCCGGCGAGGGTTAGATGACAGGCATCTAAATCTAGACGCCTGTCATTTTACCGACGCCGGGAGACCGGCGCCCGGCATCCCGATCGAAGTGTTGCCGAACGCCGCTGCGGACAGCCGCACGGGGGGAGGGTTAGGTTTAGGGTTCCCGGGGGGGACTTAGGGTTAAGCACCCCCCCAGGAGGTTAGGGTTAGGCTAGGGGAAGGGAGGGTTAGGGTTAGGCACCTCCGGGGGGGACTTAGGGTTAGGCACCCCCCCGGGGGACTTAGGTGTAGGCGGCGGGGAAGGGGGAGTTAGGTTTAGGGTTCCCGGGGGGGACTTAGGGTTAAGCACCCCCCCGGGAGGTTAGGGTTAGGCTAGGGGAAGGGAGGGTTAGCGCTAGGCACCCCCGGGGGGAACTTAGGGTTAGGCACCCCCCTGGGGGACTTAGGTGTAGGCGGCGGGGAAGGGGGGGTTAGGTTTAGGAGCTTAGAGGGGGGATTAGGGTTAGGCACTGGGGGGAAGGTTAGGGTTAGGCACCCCTAAGGAGGGTTGGGGGGGGAGGTTAGGTTAGTAAATACTTACCTGGGGACGATCGTGATTTTCACCCATGTCGGGCATCCTCTGTCGGGATTTGCGTCCGGCAGTAATTCATACCGATTCCGTTTTATAGGTACTGATTGCATTCCATTGCTTTTAAAGTAAAGCTTGGACAAAAGCTTTACACTTATAAATATAGCATTTGACCAATTTTATTTGGTCAGCTGTGTGTTTTATTATACGAATCCTTGTATGAATTAATATGTACAGTATTGTGATATTAGGTGCTGATCAAGTTTAATGGAATAAAAAAACAGAAATGGGAGAATGTCTGCCTTGTGGTGAATCATGTACTTACTATCCCCTCTTATTACTTTCCCCAGTGTATTCACACTACGGAGACTGTAGATCTGCATGGCATGTACTGTGTGATGTATATAACAGGCTCATGTACTGACTCTGCTTCTCATATCGCCTTCTAATCACCTTAATCCGTTCTTACTAGGTTCCAGTGCTGCCCACTTTCCCGCTGTACCAACATTTACACAAGTAATATCTCCATCTTCACACAGGATACCAAAATCGCTTCTCTTGAAAGAAACATGCGAGACCTTGAAGATGAAATCCAAATCATTAAAACAAATGGCGTCCTGAATATAGAAGACAGGGAAGAGGAAATCAAACAAATGGAAGTTTATAAAAGTCATTCAAAATTTATGAAAAGCAAGGTGAGATAGCTGAGATAGCGTTAGCATGTGCAAATAAGTCATGCATGCAGTTTAATCAATTTGTTGGGGTTTTTGTTTTGTTTTTTAAACCTAACAACGTTTTAGAGGTATACAAACAGTGAATAATCCTATACAGCAACAAACTTTATTATTACTTGCACCATTCTATGGGAGACTTTAAAACAAGTTAAAGTGGACCTATCACCTTTATATGTATAAAGGTGCATAAACACACAACGATGTAAGTAATGAACGATTTTCATTCAGTTTTTGCTTGAAAAAGTGAATGAAAATCGTTTTACAAAGTAGTTGGTTTTACTTTACTTAATAAACGATTTTCTGTGTGTTGAAGGAAAAATGTTGCAAATTCTCTTGAAAAGCGTTCAGTTGGCCAGTCTGACTGAACTACAAACTACAATCAACAAACGTGAACGCGCATGAACGATAATCGTTCATCGTTTATCGTTTTATACTGAACGATTTTTTGAACGATTGAATGATAACGACGTCATTATAGTTAAATCGTTAAAAAAATCGTTGTGTGTGTATGCACCTTAAAGCTGCATACTCACACAACAATTTTGTTACCAACGATTTTATGAACGATTTTCTGTCAGATTATCTGTCAAATTTTTTAAAGTGTAATGAACCATTTTTTTGAACTACAAAAGATTTTTTCATATTCCCTTAATGAAAATCGTTCAGTTGGTCAGTCTGACTGAACTACAAACTACAAACGTGAACGCGCATGAACGATGATCATTCATTGTTTTAACTTAGAAAGTGAACGATTTTTTCAACGATTGAACGATAAACGATAAAAAAATCGTTGTGTGTGTATACACCTTTACACATAAGTGATCTTTTTAAGCAATAGTGTCTGGGTACACACTGTACAATTATCTGTTATGATCTGACAGAGGATTGTGCAATGTGTACGCACGTACAATCTCCATTTATCTCAGAATAATTGGTCTGATCGCATGATCGTAATAGGTCATGTAAATCACATGGTCCATAACATGACATTCTAAGGAGGGAATCCAATTAGCTGCGGGCTTTTAGCTCCTGGGTTGTACCCGGAATTATTCAGTTTTATCCCACGGTAAGCCCTGTGGCTAGTGCACGGTAAGACATAGACTCCGAGTTCAGTGCTCAGAGTTATGCAATTACTGCACACAACAAGCTCGCGACTGTCCCTTGGGGCTTACTCTCGGGCAGTAATTCAATAGCTACAGGCACTTAACCCTTGAGCTAAAATCCCATGGTAAGTCCTGCGGCTAATTGAATCCCCCCAATGAGCTTAACTTAAAACTCATTTAATCAAAAGACACCAATCTATAATAACAATTATTTTAATGTAAGATTAAAAAAGTGTTATAAACTATGTCAAACAACTGAGACACTTTATTGGGGCTTCCAAGTGATCATTTTTCGTGAGCTTTTTAATGCTAGATGTAAGGTTGATACAGACACAGTGCAATTCTGCAGGGAGGATTCCATCAGTCATTCTGTTGTGTTTTTGTGTGTGTGTGTCTGTTAAGGTGTGTATCCACTTATAAACATACAAACCAGAGCACGAGTACGACATTGCAAACATGCTATCGTTTGTATGTCTAGTGATGTAACGTTCACTCGTTCAGTCCAGGCACGTCCATCATCCCCGCACATGCTGAACCTGACTGGATCGTCAGATTAACCAGCATGTACGGGCGATGACAGATGGCAAAAACTACCAGCGGGCACGCGCATCGATGGTTGTTTTTGTCATTTACATGCCCGACGTCGTTATCGTGCAATCGCCTGTCAAAATCGCCTAGTGGATACCCGCCTTTAGCCCTACTTGTTTGTCTCCAGAGATATCTTGTAATAGAGATAATGATCTGCAAGAGCATAACAAAAAAACATGACTATCAGATGTATGCTTAATAGGTCATCAACTTGCTATTTACAGTCTAAACATGGGTGTAGTCTTTGGGGGTCATTCAGACCCGCTCGTGAGCGTCAGGACGCTCGCAAGCGGGTCGATGTTCCCCACTGCGCATGCGCACGACGGAGGGAGCTCCGTCGTGCGCATGCGCGAGACCCGGGGAGCGACGGGCTTTCCATCGCTCCGGGTCTCGCACCAAAGGCGGGCGTGCTGTCGATGTTGATTGACAGCACGCCCCCTTCGGTGGGCGTGCCGGGGGCGTGCCTGCCAGACGGAGGAGTCCCCATGGGAACGCCTACCGTCTGAAGCCGGCCCCACTGACATCACTAGTGATGTCAGTGGGAGTGATTTTGGCTCTGATAGAGCCACAATCACTCCAGGGCTTGTGGCAGGGAGACCCTACCGCAGGGTCTCCGTCGCAAGTCCGATGGTCGCGATGGTCAAGACCATCGCGACCATCTTTTTGGCCGCTCGCATATGCTGTGGGTGGTCACCCACAGCTATACGAGCGGCCAGTAGGCCGCTCCATTTTCATGGAGGAGGGCCCTGATTCAGAGCGAGCGCTCTGGTCAGAGCGTCCGGCTCTGAATCAGGCCCTTTGTCCGATGTGAGTTTAAAAATGGATGTTTTTTTGTAGCTCTGTAAATCCACCAATTGACCTAATGTATTTTTGTAGTCACTATGTACATTAAGGGATATATTTACTGAAGTGCGGGTTATTAAAAGTATAGTTGTTGCCCATAGCAACCAATCAGATTCTAGCTATTATCTTCTAGAAGGTGCTAGATAAATGATAAGTAGAATCTGATTGGTTGCTATGGGCAACTCCACTACTAAAAACCTGCACTTTAGTAAATATACCCCAAAAACTCTATATTTGTCTTTTTCGTATCTTTTGTTATGATACAAAGCTGCTGCTCCATTTCCATCTGTTAAATGTTTGTTGTGTTTTATCCTAAAAGTTAAAATGCTATTGTCCTCATGTACAAACATTTCTGGATGCCAAGGTAAGATGTGCAATTTGAACAAAACAAACCCTTCGGCCAACTTTTTTCTCTTGATGTTGTCTCCAGAACTCAATGATTTTATTCCTGAGATGAGATGAACTGTGAGTGATAAGCATGTGGGATTTCTATTAAAAATACATAAATATAACAAATATGAGGAACAATCACTGTCCTCATCCAGCATGTGAAAACTGATTGACTTATGGATGGATTGTTGTGAGTAGCCAAAACTTTCAGACGCACCAATCCAACATTCTTAACTTGGTCTGTAAAGCAACATAGAGTGGGTTGTATACTTTACATTATCACATTTTCATATACTCATCGCCTAAAATGAAGAGTCATTTGTGGCTTGGATCTACTGATGTAAGTAGACCTAGTACTGGCTGTGCTCTTGGTTTTGAGAATAATTTCTAGGGGTACTGTATTTTTAAACAGTGGATTTCCAAAGCTGTTGAATTTAAAACGGCAGTTGTAATGAATGCTAATTCAGGCTTGTTTCACCTTTATTGTCGTTTCCGTATTAAAATCCTCGCTTTGAAATCCCGCTGTTTAGTAAGTATACCCCAAGCGTCATAACTTCTGAGGTTCCTTGCTTCTAGATGTGCAAGCACTGGGCAGAGCCAGACCGATCTACTCACTTCTATAAAGGACTATGGGCCTGATTCAGAGCCGCTCGTAAGCGGCCGCTCGTTCGCTCCGAGCGATGTTCGCACATCTGCGCATGCGTATGGGTTTTAGTACGCATGCACGAACCAGTCAGTGCGGTCGAAAATCGTGTGCTCGCAAAATAGCGAATGCCTGCTAATTTGAGTGACAGGATGAGGCGTTTGTGGGTGGTAACAGGGGAAGGTGCTTGAAAACGGGGAGTGGAGATCCGAACACAGGCGTGCCAAAAGGTCAAAACGGGCGTTTTAAGGGTGTGCATAATTAACAAAGCAGCGTCATCGACCACGTCAGTTGGGTGTCTTTTAGCCAGAACTGCTCGCATGATTGCGGTAGGAAAATGCAAGCACAAGAATAGCGAGCAGTTAATTCGCCTTTCGATGTACTCGATTAATCTAATAAATAGCGGAGATGACGTATGATGCGAGCGGCCAGGGGGCGTTTTTTACAAAAAAACGTCCGCATGGTTTGTTCTCTCGTTCAGACATAGAGGCGTCAACAGACCGCAAAGAGCGAGCGCTCAATTTAAATAGCCAGCCTCTTTTTCTGGACGAGCGAGCGCAAATAGCGTCCGGCTCTGAATCAGGCCCTCTGATAGACCATAAAGTGTCGTATCAAACAGGTGGCTTTGGAGTTTCATGTCGATAAAAAAAAAAGGGCAGTAATACAATGCAAATTATTTCTTCTGAGGTCTTTGTCTTCCAAAGGGCTGCATATTAGTCTTAATCTCATAATAACGTAAAACTACATCTAATTAGAGCTAATTGAGCTACGATAAACAAAGGACTTCTGGGTGACCATGTCCAACGTGATTCTGCTGATAGTTTTACATCCTTTATTCTTTTGTGCGTGTCGTTTTTAATGCACCTCATTTGTAAGGAGGACCAAAACTAAACCCCTTATTTGCAGTACAGTGCTACATAAGTTTGCTTCCTTAAACTTTGCTTACCTTTGATGAAGTAAGCAGGAACCATGTATTATATCCAGCTGAGGATGGAGAGAGAACACGTGGTACAGACTACACATCCTCCCTCTTCGAGTGGTTACGTGATGTGGAAGTCAGCTGCTCAATGCAAAGAAGATTAAGTTACGTCTTACTCACTGCTTCACGGCCCACCAAGCTCCCTCTGCTTCCCCAGCTGGTGATTGGTGCTCAGCTCTGCAGCCAGTTTCAGGCCTGGGGTCAAATATGATCTGTGTCACCCTGTGGTCTCGCTACCCTCCTTTTCCCAGACTCTTATGCAAAATGTTCCCATTTTATCATTGTTTTTTAAAATGTCTATAATGAATTGTATCATTTTAAAGATTGACCAGTTGAAGCTGGAGCTGTCAAAGAAGGAATCTGAACTTCTTGCCTTACAAACCAAGTTGGAAACTCTTGGCAATCAGAACTCAGACTGCAAGCAACACATTGAAGTACTTAAGGAATCTCTTACTGCCAAAGAACAGAGGGCTGCGATCCTTCAGACCGAGGTAACACTCATTCACTGACTGTAGCGCCCTCATTAATCACCGGCTGTATTGTGAATCTGCTCTAACAAATTCTGACAGATTAAGTAATTGTTTTTTTATTGGTCTCTACTATGAGAAAAATTCTGAAATGACTATTAGGCTAAAAAGAATAACATTACAAGGTGGAACTTGAAGGAGTTATTGGCTCGTGGATAAAATGGGCCCAGCTGTTTATTGGCATAATTGCTGAAAGTAGCCAAAATGTGCAAGTGATAAAACATATTTAAACCTTAAAAAACATACAAAGGGCTTAGGCACCATTAGCCTGTACAAGGACGGCCGCAGCCAAAAACGGTCTATAGTGCAGGAAACGTTTGTCTCTACAATCAGTAAGAAAAAAATAAAGTATAACAACATACTAGTAATAATAAATATCTTAACTGGCAACAAAGATGCAAGGCCTAGAGTAAATTACTGTATATACAGTATGGTTTCTTCTAGAGGTTTGTGTGTTTTATCGGAAAGGGACTTTTATAATGCGCTTCCTATTCCTCAAGGCTATATTGGCGATGGCCAAGGCCATCCAGAGCGTATGTTGTCTCAAGCTGCATTCTAAATAATACATACATACATGGTCAGCTGGTCAGGCTGGGGGAAGAGGTTGGGTGAGAAACGTACACAAGCGCCAGCTGTAACTGTCTCTTCCTTCCCTTACCCATAAAGGGGGAGATGTGTCAAGCCTTGGAGAGAGATAAAGTGGAAAAGTTGCCCAAAACAACCAATCATCTTCTGTTATTTACATAGCACAGTCTTTGAAATGACAGGAGCTGATTACTTGCTTTGGGCAACTACTCCACTTTTCCTCACTCCAAGACTTGATGCATCTCCCTTCATATCTTACTGACAATGGACATCCATACAAAAAGCCACGCAACTTCTTGTCCTGTGCAACATTGTGTTCGTCTGGTTTTCAGTGGCGTAAAATGGACACACCACATGACTGAACTCGCGGCTAATTGGAAAGTCCCATGAACCTTTGCTCAGTGGAAGGAGAATGCAGTCCAGGAAACATAGAGGTGTAAAAAAAAAATTAAAAGATGCAGCCCTTTAACATTGCAATGGTATCATGAGACTTTCTGGAAACCCTGGTTCATGACTGCCTCCTTTATGTACGGGTGATTGCTGGTGTTTTCTCAATTATAGTTTCAGTTTCTTATAAGTCACTTTGTCTCTGTGTATCCCAGGTACCAAAAACTACATTATCAGCTCAAATGTGTGTAATGTGCTGCATAAAATGTCTGTGAAGCATAAAAAAATCCCCCAGTAATAATAGTAATAAGGGTATCCTTCATTGCCACAAACTATATTTCAGTGAGAAATTGATTTCCCAGGCTTCCTAGCTTCAAGGTGTGCAAAATGTAAGGTTTGGGTGTCAGATGTTTGACATGTGTCCAGTGATTCCCGTCTGATAACATTACTAGCTACTTAAGCATAGAATCCGTTTTGGCTCAAGTCTTCCCTCCAAATTTGGATCCCAGAATGTGGCAAAACATCATCTTTCACAGACGAATCGTCATCTTTCACAGACGAATCGTCATCTTTCACAGACGAATCGTCATCTTTCACAGACGAATCGTCATCTTTCACAGACGAATCGTCATCTTTCACAGACGAATCGTCATCTTTCACAGACGAATCGTCATCTTTCACAGACGAATCGTCATCTTTCACAGACGAATCGTCATCTTTCACAGGTGAATCGTCATCTTTCACAGGTGAATCTTCATCTTTCACAGACGAATCGTCATCTTTGACAGGTGAATCTTCATCTTTCACAGACGAATCGTCATCTTTGACAGACGAATCGTCATCTTTGACAGACGAATCGTCATCTTTGACAGACTAATCGTCATCTTTCACAGACTAATCGTCATCTTTCACAGACGAAACATCATCTTTCACAGACGAAACATCATCTTTCAAAGGTGAATCGTCATCTTTCACAGGTGAATCGTCATCTTTCACAGAGGAATCGTCATCTTTCACAGACTAATCGTCATCTTTCACAGACAAATCGTCATCTTTCACAGACGAATCATCATCTTTCACAGACTAAACGTCATCTTCCACAGACATCTGTGCCGAGATGTCCGTGAAAGATGACGTTTTAGCTCGTTCTGAGATCCGAACTTGGCGGGAAGATTCAAGCCAAAACCGAACCGCTCATCTCTACTTACAAGTTTCCATCAGGGTTACAATTGTTTAGTAGTATCACACATGGATGCTAAGACTGGACACTGGACACCTAGGGGTAAATTTACTAAAGTGAGAGTTTTTAGAAGTGAGTTTTAGAAGTGATGTTGCCCATAGCAACCAATCAGATTTTAGCTATTATCTTCTAAAAGGTGCTAGTTAAATGTTACATAGAATCTGATTGGTTGCTATGGGCAACATTACTTCTAAAACTCTTTTCTAAAAACTCTCATATAACTATACTGCCTCCCCAGAGTGCTGCGTCTGTCGCTGTGGCCATTTTCCTGGTGTTTTGCGCATATGCAGTAGAGAAGCCTTCAGGATCGTGGCACAGGCACCATTTTCCCGGGGAGACCTGCGCATGCCAGAGAGGAGTTGGCCCACACAGAGCCTGCACACGGGCCCTCTTCTCTTTTAAACCTCCTGTGCCGTGATTGGTTTTGGGACAAGGAGGCTTTCGTAGATTTTCTGGCTGTCTTGTGAAGAACATGCAGATTCAGTAAGTGGCTGTCCCAGGGTTTCTGGAATATTAAAATGTGAGATATTTCTATGAACGGAATGTGTTTCAGGATGTTTGTGAGTAGGAAGCAGCCATCGCTAGGAATATGCTCGCTCGATATACTTTTTATTAATGCTCCATAAGTCCAAACCAAACATGCTAACAGCTTTATGATTTATTAGTTTCCAGCTGTTCCAGCTCAATAAGCAAATAAGAAATAGTCCTTGCTATATTTATAATGAATTATTGACATTCACAAGGAAGCCTCAGATCGCTGCCATAAAAATGTGTTCTCTGAGTTAGCTGGCTGGAAGCCACATCCTTTACCTGGATTAGATTTAACTTAAGGCACATTTGTCTATAATTCCATTATCATTGATACAAAATTTACTTACTTGTATTTAAACTGTGGCTCTGTGCCGTTCACCGCTGTACAGCAAATTAACATTGATTGTTTTCACATACTATTGACTTGTGATTTATATGCACGCAGTCCGTATACGAACAACCTTAATATAAAATCCCAGGCTTTATAAATAGAAGAGATATCAAACTGCAAGCATTTCAGCTGGGATATTTATCTTCTCATAACAAGAGTAGAGTGACACGGCTGTGCTACGCACCTATGACTGATAATTATATTGGGAGAAGCATACAGTGGTTTCTGAAAAAGCACGGTAGGGATGTTGTGTGTATGTGTAAATTAGGGATGTGCAGGCTCGGATAGGTTCGAGTTTGCACGTGGAGTTCGGATTTTTCCCTCCAAAAAAACGGAACTCAGAAAGAGGCAAAATGTCATCTTACATGGACGAACATCATCATTCCTGGACAAAAGTCCAGGAATGATGATGTTCGTCCATGTAAGATGACGTTTTGCCTCTTTCTGAGTTCCGTTTTTTTGGAGGGAAAAATCCGAACTCCACGTGCAAACTCGAACCTATCCGAGCCTGCACATCCCTAGTGTAAATACGTCATGCATATGATAACAGTTAATATTATCTAGATGCTTAAAGCTCTAGATGCAAACAAATACATATAGTTAGTTCCTTGCACACAATGCAGGAGCAGTATCAGTTGTATTTGCGTTCAACTGCATTAGCCCTGATGTGTCTTGGAGCAAGCGAGTGCAATGACACCAACTTTCTTCATTAACTATAAATGAAGGTGTCTACTTACTCTACAAATGTGTATGACCCACTATTGCGTATCACTGGTCTTCATTGTATAGTGCACAGGTAGTTACAGTAACTATACAAGAGGCACCTCTGCTATAAGCAGCAAGTTATAGATTGTAAGCTTGCAAGCAGGGCCCTCTTACCTCTATTTCTGTCTGTTATTACCCTGTTTTGTTCTATCAATGTTTCCAATTGTAAAGCGCAACGGAATATGCTGCGCTATATAAGAAACTGTTAATAAATAAATAAAATAAATAAGTTATACCACTGACAGCATTTAGCAATAAGCAGCTCAGAACGGCAAGGAACACAGGACCTAATTCACTACGGAACACAACTGCGAATGCAATGTGTGATTAAGCACGCAGTTCAAGTGCGACCACAATGCAGCCACTTTGCACTACATTAGGACGTCCACTTTACCTTACACACATCCGTAATGTTTAGCAAGACTGCAAAACCATTGGTACAATCGAGTACCATCGCAGCCTCACGCACACTTGCACAAGCTCTGACCTTACTCAGGAATTGCTAACTTCCACGCACGCTATCAGGCCTCAGGCCACGTAGGGCATTGCAGTGGATAATTTATGCACGCCCATGTAACGGCGTTGAAATGCACTGGCACACCTGCATTCAGCTGACCACCCCCCGTCACCACAAACGGCACTTCCTGTCAATCACTCTGCGATGGGTCTGCGTAGTCACTGCAATGGCTTGTTCACACTTGCGCAGTACGCAACAATGGGCCAATTGCATGCATATTAGCAACTGCATTCCTTGCTGAATCAGCCCCACTGCTCATAGAAAGCTACAATGATGTTATTGTCAAGCTGCTACTGACAGCAGTTTGAAATTAATGTAAGAAAGACCTGTTAACATAAATATGTATGTTAAAGGTGATATGTTAACGGTGTGTATTCAAAATGTTACTATGCCCTCGCTATTTCCATACACTGTTCCTAGATTGTATCATTAATTACCCATGCTTTTCTACTTCAGGGTCCATAGGGGGTCCACAGGGTTGACCTTGGGGGGTATAGGTTGAGAACCAAATCCGGGCAGCACACAGTTAAAGCTTTTAGCTCCCAGGATGCACTGGGTCCACTCTCCCTATAACCCCACCCCCAAGCCAGAGGCACCTCAGTTTCAGTTGGTGCCCGGCCGGAGTCGGGTCACCGTTAGCGCAGGGGGAGCTGATTAGCAGCCCCTAAGCTTATTTAATTTTTTTAGGGACAAAGTTTTTTCCATGGACTTTGGACTCTTCAGAGCGGCATCGTCGGACTGTCCATAGGACGTCTAAGCTGCCTCTCCGTCACCCCGCTGGCGCTGAGACGCCAGTACAGATCTGGTGATCTCAGCGGGACCCCAGAGTCTGTACTAGCCGGACTCTGTGGGCGCCCAGGACTGCTGCCGGATCCACGGTGAGCAGGTAAGGTCGAGCACGGTGATCCGCGCATTTCAAATGCAGTCCTGTGCCTCCGGTCTCAGGGGACAGACCTGAGGCGCCGGCAGTGGCGGCGAGCCCCCCATACCCTGTGTGTCCACTAGACCACCAGGGACTTAACGATCGGTGCAGGGAGCCGGCGTCCCGGGGGTTAATAGCCGGCCAGGGGAGGCAGCCTTCCCTGTTACAGCGGCTCCTCCCCTCAGCTCAGCGCGCCTTTCAGTATCTATAGTCTGGCGTCGCTGAGCTGCTTCCTCCGCGGGCCACGCTTCCTCTGAGGTCTCCAGCGGCCATTTTATGTCTGTGGTGCAGCAGAAATCTCTCAGGATGGCAGTTGGTCCAGTCCCCCTGCGTACCTCACCACTAGGTCAGTGTATACAGCGCTGTAGCCTTCCCAGACACTGAATCTGGGCAGTTGAATGCAGTGACATAGTGCAGTATATTGTATGACATGTTTATGTATATATATATATATATATATACATACAATGCAGAGATATATATATATATATATATATATATATATATCTGCATTGTATGTGACTTATGCTAGTGCTGACTGTCTGTACTTTATTCTCTCACCTGTCAGTGTATATCTATCCCTTTTCTTTATCTGCCCTAATACAGCTGTACTTGCGGTGGTTCTGAGACCTCACATTTATATACTTGTTAATATTTGTGAGGTTTGTCACATACTGTTGCGTGCTGCACATTGCCATATTTTAGATGGAACTCTGTGTTGCATACGCTGAAAATGGGTCCCTGCAGCTAATTTTTGGCATCAGTCAGGACCAATATAGCGCTGCTTAATATTTCCGCCAAGAGGGTTGGTCAGATATGTCTGACCAGGAGATAGAGCGTTATAATGCACCCATTTTTACTATCCTGCAAGCCATGTGCTGCAGGTGTTAGTGCGGATGAATTGACTCATAAAGGGTTCTGTATGTGGCGTCATCTGGTGCCGGCCTCTTTCACGACCCCCTTGGGCGGTTTGTTTTCTCGGGATCCTCTCAATTGCGGATCGCTGGGCGGGCCCCATTGTTGTACCTCACTTGGGGTTACTTCACCATACTGCCCTTTTCATCTCAGGGTATCTCGCAGCTTCTTGCACTCTTCCCCTGTGACACAGACTACCGCTCCCTGCAGGGGTTTTTCGCAGTACATGAATTCCCCCTGGTGCCACAATAGTCTGTCATTCCCCTTGCAGGGATTACCACAACAGCCACCCTGGGTGGATGTCGTTTTCTATGAAACGCTAATTGGCGTGGTTGACGCCCTGTGGTTACTTCCCAGTTGGCTCTGCCGTGAACTGGATACTGTTTTGGGCTCTTTCCCTCTTACACGGGGGGAAGCCTATTTCAGGTATTATTATCCCTGCTTTAGGGCTGGTAGCAGGTCCATTCTGGTTAGAGTGAATGTTGACCTGCACCTGTATCATACACCCTCAGTCTTACATGCCTTTGGGTTCCCTGTTGCTGACTAGCGGGTGGATCGCATGGCGGGACTCTGGCTGTTGCCAGATAGGAGGTGTTACAACAGTGTTTGGCCTCCTGTCCCAAATTCCCTGAGGGTCATCACGAGCCCCTCCTGGGGTGGATGGGCGTGTTACTCGTCTGATTACAGACGTTACTACGCCTCCCATTCCTGCGTGGTCGGATTCTTCGGATCCGTAGGTGGTAACTCTGCCTGAAATCAGTATACTTGCTTTCAGGGGTTGTTACCCATCCTACCATGGCTATAGCATGGTTGGTTAATACTATTGCATATTGGGCTGATGCATTTGTAACGTTTTTTCCCCTTCAACACGTCGGGGGTTCAAATGTATTTGGTCGCTCACGTAATATATGCAGTTGTCATAGGTGGAAATGCCTATATTGGATACCAGTCTCCTAACTTTCAGAGTTCCGGCTGCGACTGTATCCTCCGTAATACCCTATGGCTGCGCTCTGGGAATGCAGAGGTGCAGATACCATCTTTAGGGTAGATCTTGTTTGGTCCTGACCTTGACAAGATTGTAGTAACATTGGCAGTATTACTAACGACAAGTTTACCGTTTTCAGCTATGCCCACTACAAGGCCTCAGACTAAGGGCCTGATTCAGAGCCGCTCGTAAGCGGCCGCTCGTTCGTTCCGAGCGATGTTAGCCCAACTGCGCATGCGTACAGATCGTTATACGCATGCGCTAACCAGTCAGTGCGGCCCAAATTCATGTGCTCGCAAAATAGCGAATGCCTGCTATTTTGAGTGACAGAAAGAGGCGTATGTGGGTGGTAACAGGGGAAGGTGCTTGAAAATGGGGAGTGGAAATCAGAACGCAGGCGTGCTTAAAGGTCAAAACGGACGTTTTATGGGTGTGCATATTTAAAACAGCAGCGTCATTCACCACGTCACTGGGTTATTTTATAGTCGGAACTGCTCGCAAAATTGTGGTAGCAAACACCAACCCCAAGAATAGCGAGCAGTTCATACCCTGGTCGATGTACTCGATTAATCTAATAAATAGCGGACATGACGTAGGATGCGAGCGGCCAGGGGGCGTATTTTTCCAAAAAACGAACGCAAGTTTTGTTCGCTCGTTCAGACCTAGAGGCGTGAACAGACCGCAAACAGCGAACGGTTCATTTGAATAGCCACCCCTTGTTTTAGAACGAACGACCGCAAATAGCGAGTGGCTCTGAATCAGGCCCTAAGTCTGTTAAGTCTTTTTGTCCTCTGGGTCAGCCTGAAGGTCTGTTTCTTCGTAGACTGTCGGCATCTACAAGGGCCGACATATCCAGTACCGAGCAAGCCTGGACTGCCAACCGATCCTGCTTCTGAACCTACGGATATCTCTTCAGCCTGACGGGACAGGCCTACTACTGGGAGATACCGATTTTCTCAGTTCGCCCTGTACTAGTGTCAAGTTGCTGCGGCTGCATGGGTAGGAGGGTACGCCCTCTCTTTGCTCAGGCGGCCTCTTTACATTGGCCTTACAAATCCAGAAAGCTATGAAGTTGTTGCGGTAAGCGGAGCTAATTAGGCCATCCCCACTATCTCAGTGAGGGAATGGTTGTTCTGCTTTCTTTCTGGTGTGGTGGCTGAATGGGCCTCTTTGGCCTTTTCTCTGTCTCAATTCCCTGAACCAGTTCCTAAAGCTACCTGGGCTCAGGAGGAAATCCCTAGGCTCCATCATACGATGTTTGGAACCTGGGGACTTTATGGTATCACTGGATATACAGGACGCGTGCCTACGGGTACTTACAGAGACCTTTCCTCAGCATGGGCTGAGGTTTGCTGTATCACAGCAACACACAATTTTTCGGGCTCTGCCTGTTGGGACTGTCCTCAGCCCCACAGGGGTTTACCAGTGTTTTGGATTTTCTGACAGTTCTCCTGTTCAGTATATCCCAATGCTCCTGTACCTGGACGGCCTCCTGCTCTTAGCGGGATCACCGGGGTACTTTACAGCCAGGTCAGGATGACTGTGGCTCCTTCAGGGTGCAGACGTTTAATCAACGGGGAAAAAGTCCTCCCTGCATCCCTCTCTGGGTATTCTTCATCTAGGATCCCTGCTGGATTCTCAGAATCTGAGAATTCTTCTGGCGTAAGACGGAATCTCCACTCTTCCATTAGGAGTACATGGTTGTCTACGCAGTCGACATATGTCTTTACACTCTGGGATGCATGGTCATATATTCCGTGTCTGACTTTGGAAGGGTGGAATGGGTTCAGTTCCATTCCAGGCCTTTCCATAATTGGCTCATCTCCAGATGGAACGAGTTTTTTCTGTCGGATCACTGTTCAAACGATGATGCTCTCTCCGGAGGCAAGTCGGTCCCTGTCCGGGTGGCTATGGCCATCTCGTCCAGGGTATTCTTTGCTATGGACAGTGTCTGGTTCGCATCCTTTTCAGTGCAGTTGGACGTCTGTCGATTCCACCCTGTCAATTAACTTACTCTGGCATAACTCTTGTTTCCCGGTAAACCTGAAAAGGTTCAGTCTGACAGGGTCAGGACAGTGGCTTCCTTTTTAGCAACACTGTTCGTTGGGTGGCAATGACAGGTATGTCACATATTCGGACATAGTCCGAGGGTCTCCTCCCGACCATCTCGGCATCGTTCATTTCAGGAGCTCTCCATTGGGAAGCGGGAGTCCTCAGCCGTCACGACGTGCATCCCGGGGACTAGTCTCTTCCCCAAGAGAGGTTTCATCTCCTGGTGAGCAGGGGGGGCCCCCTGAGGTGACCCTCTTGGCCTTCTGACTTTATCACACTATGGTGTTACAGTCCAGCTCTGGTGATTCTGAAGCAACCTTCAGAGACTCTTTGTCGGTAAAGTGGTCCTTCCACTTTGTGTACCTGTGTTCTCCGGTCTCCCTTCTTCCTCGAGGTCTTTGGAAGTGTTTCAATTAAGACGGAGATGCTTTCCTGCTGGTGGCTCCTGATTGCCTCAAATGTCAGGGGTACTTGGATTTTCGGAGTCTCTCCATCGATACTCCATTCCTGATGCTTCGCTGCCCGGACCTGTTGTCTCAGGGTCCTTGGTTTTGCCTTGGACCTGGGTCGTTTGTCTTTGACTGTGTCCCTACAGTGGTCTTACAGCTTCCCTGGCTTTGTCATCGTTGGAATGATTAGAGCACATGGATCAGCTTTTGCTGGGACCTACCACAAACTGTGGCAGCCATAAATCTTATGGTATTGTACCTGTCGATACAATCCTTCGGTGTCCAGGATTTCCAGATATTCTGGCATTCCTTCCGGCTGGCTTGGGTTTCACCCTCGGCCTGGTCTTCCTGACAGTGTGGATCTCTACACTGTCAGTATGGTTAAGATATGGAATTGCTCCACTCTGGTATCCAGTTCATCCTTTGGAGTGTTTTCTGGATTATGCCTCCATTTGTCCTCCTTAGGGACTCCTTGGGAGTTAGTAGTGGTTCTTCGTTCCCTCCGGGGACAGTCAATGGAACCGCTGGTTGTGATAGCCATTACATGGTCTATTGCTTAGACTCTCTCTTTCTCTCAGGGTGTTTATATCAACCAGGAGAGTGTCTTCATTGGGAGCGTTCTCATGTGGCTCCCTCTTCTGGAGGGCATCATGTCAGGGTGTGAGTTGCTCTCGCCCTGTGTTTCTTCTTAGTGGTTTTTAGGTTCCATATTATTCTGGAACTTATGGTACGGCCATTCAGTTCCCAGTCCTCTCGGCTGGTGTGGTCTCATTGACTGTGGTCCGGCCTCTTTGGATTTATGTGATCCGTTCAGGTTCCTTACGGAAATCGGACTCCTTATTGGTGTTCTGAAATTTCTGGTTTTCACAGGAAAGGATGGCCGGCCTATAACCAAATGTTGGCTGGATGGCCTCGTAGGTCTTCCTCAGGGGCCTACCCATGGGTAGGCCTTTCTGTTGTTGATGCTTGTTTTTTCTCGGGCCATGTAAGCCTCATGGGCGGCTCGCTGTGGCGCCTCGGCTGTTTTGCCTTACTAGGTGGCCACGTGGTCTTCTGTCCACACCTTTTTAAGGTTCTAGGCATTGGTTTCCTTTGCCTCTCAGGATGCTTCCTTTTTGGCGACGGATTCTCCTCTCAGCACAGGAGCGTCCCCACCCTTGGTTGAACTGCTTTGGGACATCCCCAAGGTCAACCCTGTGGACCCCCTATGGACCCTGAAGTAGAAAACAAGAGATATGGTAAGAACTTACCTTTGTTATCTCTGTTTCTACGAAGTCCATAGGGTCCACAGGGCGCCCGCCCTGACGCACCTGGCTTCATATGGGCTGTGTGGCTGGTCATCGGTTTTCCGTCTCCCATTTCTGTGAGTATGGTTATTGAGTGTTCCAGTTTTCTCTCTCTTTTTCTCTCCTCCTCCAGCCTTTGGCTACTTACAAACTGAGGTGCCTCTGGCTTGGGGGTGGGGTTATAGGTAGAGTGGACCCAGTGCATCCTGGGAGCTAAAAGCTTTAGCTGCGTGGTGCCCGGATTTGGTTCCCAACCTATACCCCCCAAGGTCAACCCTGTGGACCCTATGGACTTCGTAGAAACAGAGATAACAAAGGTAAGTTCTTACCATATCTTTTGTTTTTTCACACTTTTTCTTATAAGCCAGACCAATTTCAGTGCTTTCCACCACTTTAGTTAGCCCATTACAGAGTTATCTGTTCAATAGTTACTGTATCATGAGGCCCTTTTATTAATGATCGCATTTGCAATGCGATCTGGGTGCAATATTAGCGCTCGTGATCGCATTGCAGGATGCAATCATAGCGCTAGTATTTAACAAAATGCACCAGGGAGTGAAGTGAGCGATCAGTGATCGTCAGCAGTCTCTTCACTCCTGTGCTGGGGATCCTGCGCATGCGTGGTCTACAGACCACACATGCGCGGTGGCCATTGCCGGGGGTTGGTTCCAATGGAGCCCTCTCCCAACTAGTAATGCGATATGTAGCTCATAGGCTACAGTGTCTTAAGCGATATGTAGCCCATAGGCTACAGTGTCTTACGCGGCGGGGACCAAGTTCCGGAAAGCTTCGCCTTCCAGAACTTGGTCAATCTGACAGCAGTGCATCCCCCATAGAAACCTATCGGGGTTGCGGTGCTGGCGGAAATAGAGGGACAGCAACAGATATCTGATATATCAGCTGTGAGCGGTTAGGATACACCTGAATTAATTGCATAAACCCTCCAGAACCACATTACAGATGTCTTCTGCCTTTAACAACCACCCTTTTCCCATAGAGAGAGATGCTCTCTCCGAAACTAAGATGCCACCAGGTCTGAAACTCAGGATAGTAGAAGTTTATACAATAATCAGGTGATCACAGGGTTAATGGTGGATTAGTAGAATAACATAGAGTACAATGAGACTCTATAATAAAACTTGTGGTTTTTGACAATAACAGCAGAAGCTGTAACAACAGATAGCTTGATAATGGTAACTGCAACAAATGACACTTCCAATCTTAAGTAAGGTGATACTTAACAAAAGGTGATGCAGGGAGCAGGAGACCATGGATCAAACTGGAAAGCACGCTGAGATTCAGGATACCAGCAGTACAGAGTATTCACCAGGCACTCAGATCAACATGCTTACACCAGGGCACACAGGTTTTAGTATTCTGTAGATCCGGCCCAGGACCCTTGAATTGGAATGAAGTACACAGAAAACATGGAAGCTTAATGATACTCAGACTCATGAGTCTACACAGGAGAATAGGCACACTAGTGACTATGTAGGAACCATGGATTCATGGATACAGAACTGGAACCGGAGTAAACAGTCAAGATCCTCTGGGCAGCCCCTAGCCTAGTGACCTGCGAAGGACAGCAAGACCAGGGACACACTCCAGGGACAAAGGTGACCTCCGGAACTCAGAACAATATATTACCAGCAGATCGGTACTCAGAACTCAGACCAGGAGTCAGAGTCTTATATAATCAGGGTAGAGCTAAGTCTGTATGCAGGGTGGAAGCTGCAGTGCTTATAGATGATGGTGATACACAGCGGCAGGTGGAATGCATGTAACCGCTCACAGAGAGCGACACTGGATAGCTGAGGATGGTAAACCGTGAGTAGCCCACAATGTAACAATAGAAGTCACTGGAGACACGATAACAGGACACAGTGAGACCTGGAAACTAGAACTATGGATGTGTCCACAGTCATCTTACTTAAGTGTGCTACAAGTTGCGTTAAACATAATGCGTGAGCACGTGCAACTTGGTGGGGCCGAGCGTCTTTCCATGCGACTTTGTACCTACAAATGCGCAAGCAGCTTCTGTTGATTAAAATTATATGTGGCATGCAGATACACCTGCAGTCGCACACAGATCATTGGCATGCCACAAATCATTTTAATCAGCGGAAGCTGCTTATGTGTCCTGTTCGCATCATTTTGTGAATCAGAAGCATTTAAAGGTAAAAAGTCGCAAGAAAAGTCGCTCTGCACTTCCGAGTCCCGCCACAGGTTGGCGCTAATAGAAGGGCTTTTTAACGCTCAAGGAAGTAAGATGTGGACACATCTGCATACCTCCAACATGATCCATTCCAGGAGGGACAAAATGCTCTGTTCCTGGCCTTCCCTCTTAATTTATGATTGCCATAACCTGTGGTGAAACACCTTTCTTACCAATTAACTAGTTCAACACAGGTGACAGCAATAATACATTAAGAGAGAAGTCCAGGAACAGAGGATTTTGTCCCTCCTGCAAAGGGTCATGTTGGGAGGTATGCATCTGTGGGGTCTATTTACTAAGCAGTGTTAGGAGACAGAGGGCCTGATTCAGAGCCGGACGCTCTGACCAGAGCGCTCGCTCTGAATCAGGGCCCTCCTACATGAAAATGGAGCGGCCTTATGGACGCTCGCATAGCTGTGGGTTACCACCCACAGCTTATGCGAGCGTCCATGATGATGGTCGCGATGGTCAAGACCATCGCGACCATCGGGCTTGCGACGAAGACCCTGCGGTAGGGTCTCGCTGCCGCAAGCCCTGGTGTGATTTTGGCTCTATCAGAGCCAAAATCACTCCCACTGACATCACTAGTGATGTCAGTGGGGCCGGCTTCAGACGGTAGGCGTTCCCATGGGAACGCCTCCATCTGGCAGCCACGCCCCCAGCACGCCCACCAAAGGGGGCGTGCTGTCAATTAACATCGACAAAAGACCAGGAATGATGATGTTCGTCCATGTAAGATGACGTTTTGCCTCTTTCTGAGTTCCGTTTTTTTGGAGGGAAAAATCCGAACTCCACGTGCAAACTCGAACCTATCCGAGCCTGCACATCCCTAGTTTAAAACCATATGATCGACTGTCATTTGCTCCCATACATTACCAACCAGCCAGATTGGACAGTGCCCAGCATTAGTGTGCTACAAGTCACGCAACACATAACGCGTGAGCACCGTGTGACTCGGTAGTGCTGAGCGTCTTTTCGTGTGACTTTTTACTGTACCTTTAAATGCATCTTATTTGCACAGCAAACCGAATAGGAAGCACAAGCTGCTTCTGCTGATTAAAATATGTGGCATGCCTATATTCTGTGTTCCACTGCGGGTATATTAGCATGCGAAATATCAGTGTCAGCGTTTGTGGCAGGCATGGCTGGCAACAGTAATCTTGGGGCTCAGTACAATCATGTTTTTGGGGCCGCCCATCCCCTCCCAGTAGGTACATGCAGGTCGACATTTGGCTCATCCCCTTTGTCTCTCCAGCCTCATCCCCAACTGTGTCTGTCAGCCTTTTCCTCGCTGGTGTTGCACCAGCCTCAACTCTCACCTCTCCAGCCTCTTCCTCGCCTGTGTCACTCCAGCACCATCCCTGTCTCCAGCCTCATTCCCTGTGCTTCTCCATCTGTGGCCATCCACTCATATCCCCTGTATCTCTCAGCATCATTATCCAACCACCCATGTCCCTCAGCTTCATCTGCTTCACTGTGTCTCTCAGTCTCATTCCCCACCCTGTATTTATGATTCATTCCCGAGCCCCTGTGTCTCTCAGCTTCATTTTCCCCATCCCCTGTGTCTCTCAGCTTTATTTTCCCCATCCCCTGTGTCTCTCAGCTTTATTTTCCCCAGCACCTGTGTCTCTCAGCTTTATTCCCCATCCCCTGTGTCTCTCAGCTTTATTCCCCATCCCCTGTGTCTCTCAGCTTCATTCCCCATCCCCTGTGTCACTCAGCTTTATTTTCCCCATCCCCTGTGTCTCTCAGCTTTATTTTTCTCAGCACCTGTGTCTCTCAGCTTTATTCCCCATCCCGTGTCTCTCAGCTTTATTCCCCATCCCCTGTGTCTCTCAGCTTCATTCCCCATCCCCTGTGTCTCTCAGCTTTATTTTCCCCAGCCCCTGTGTCTCTCAGCTTCATTTTCCCCAGCACCTGTGTCTCTCAGCTTCATTTTCCCCAGCACCTGTGTCTCTCAGCTTCATTTTCCCCAGCACCTGTGTCTCTCAGCTTTATTTTCCCCAGCACCTGTGTCTCTCAGCTTTATTTTCCCCATCCCCTGTGTCTCTCAGCTTTAGTTTCCCCATCCCCTGTGTCTCTCAGCTGTAGTTTCCCCATCCCGTGTCTCTCAGCTTTATTTTCCCCAGCCCATGACTCTCATCTTCATTCCCCAGTCCCTGTGTCTCTCAGCTTAATTTCCCCCTGCCCTTGTGTCTGTTACACCCCAATTTTCCTCAGCCCAGTGTTGGTCACGCCCCCTTCTTCCCCAGCCCCTGTGTATGTCATACACCCCCTCTTCCCAAGCCTCTGTGTCTATCACACACCCCCTCTTCCTCAGCCCCTTTGTCAGTCACACACACCCCTCTTCCACAGCCCCTGTGTCTGTCACACACCCCCCTCTTCCCAAGCCCCTGTGTCTGTCACACACCCCCTCTTCCCAAGCCCTTGTGTCTGTCACACACCCCCTCTTCCTCAGCCCCTTTGTCAGTCACACACACCCCTCTTCCACAGCCCTTGCGTCTGTCACACCCCCCCTCTTCCTCAGCCCCTTTGTCAGTCACACACACCCCTCTTCCCAAGCCCCTGTGTCTGTCACACACCCTCTTTCTCAGCCCCTTTGTCAGTCACACATACCCCTCTTCCACAGCCCCTGTGTCTGTCACACCCCCCCTCTTCCCAAGCCCCTGTGTCTGTCACACACCCTCTTCCCAAGCCCCTGTGTCTGTCACACACACCCTCTTCCTCAGCCCCTTTGTCAGTCACACACACCCCTCTTCCACAGCCCTTGTGTCTGTCACACACCCCCTCTTCCTCAGCCCCTTTGTCAGTCACACACACCCCTCTCCCAAGCCCCTGTGTCTGTCACACACCCCCTCTTCCTCAGCCCCTTTGTCAGTCACACACACCCTTCTTCCACAGCCCCTGTGTCTGTCACACACACCCCTCTTCCCAAGCCCCTGTGTCTGTCACACACACCCCTCTTCCACAGCCCTTGTGTCTGTTACACACCCTTTCTTCCCGAGCCTCTGTGTATGTCATACACCCCCTCTTCCCAAGCCCCTGTGTCTGTCACACACCCCCTCTTCCTCAGCCCCTTTGTCAGTCACACACACCCCTCTTCCACAGCCCTTGTGTCTGTCACACACCCTTTCTTCCCGAGCCCCTGTGTCTGTCACACACCCTTTCTTCCTGAGCCCCTGTGTCTGTCTCCCCCTATCACAGCCCCTGTGTATGTGACACACCCCCTCTTCCCAAGCCCCTGTGTCTGTCTCCCCCTATCACAGCCCCTGTGTATGCGACACACTATTATTTTTTGTTTTCTAGCCCTAATCCTCACCCTAACCATCCCCTTGGTGCCTAATCCTAACCCTCCGTCCTGGTGCATAACCATCGGGGTAGGTGTCTGACCCTAACAGTCCCTCCTTATGTCATTTTTTTTTTTTTTTTACTTTTAAGCTGCATATGTCATCGCAGTGGCTAATTTATGCACGCCCAGGAAACAGCGTTCAAACCGACGTGCACTCCTGCGTTTCTCCAACCACACCCCTGTCACCATCACCAAACACTGATGTCCTGTCACTCACTCTGCGATGGCTTTGTATCTGCGTACGTGATCGCAGTGTGATCGCAATACTGGCCGGCGCACTGCGTTGCAAACGCATGCGCAGTATGTACCATCGGCCGATCTGTGTACGCTGTTGCAGTTGCGATCCGTGATGAATCAGAGTGTGGATAAAGAGATAGTAAAAAGGTCGACAGTGTCTAGATAGACACCAGATGTTAGACAGTCCATAGGTCGACTGGGACAAAAGGTCGACAAGGACAAAAGGTCGACACGCTAAATGTCTACATGTAAGAAGTTCGACGGGTACAAATGATCGACAGGGTTTAAATGTCGAGAAAATGCTCAACACATTATTATTTTTTGTTTTCTAGCCCTAATCCTCACCCTAACCATCCCCTTGGTGCCTAATCCTAACCCTCCGTCCTGGTGCATAACCATCGGGGTAGGTGTCTGACCCTAACAGTCCCTTCTAATGCCTAACCCTAACCCTCCCTCCTGGTGCCTAACCCTAACCCTTCCTCCTGGTGCCTAACCCTAACCCTCCCTCCTGGTGCCTAACCCTCCCTCCTGGTGCCTAACCCTAGCCGTCAGGGTAAGTGCCTAAACCTAACCTTACCCTTGGTGCCTAATCCTAACCCTCCCTCCTGGTGCATAACCATCAGGGTAGGTGTCGGACCCTAACCGTCCCTTCTAATACCTAACCCTCCCTCCTGGTGCCTAACCCTCTCTCCTGGTGCCTAACCCTAACCGTCAGGGTAAGTGCCTAAACCTAACCCTCCCCTTGGTGCCTAACCCTAACCCTCCCTCCTGGTGCATAACCATCGGGGTAGGTGCCTGACCCTAACCGTCCCTTCTAATGCCTAACCCTAACTCCTGGTGCCTAACCCTAACCCTCCCCCCTGGTGCCTAACCCTAACCGTTAGGGTAAGTGCCTAAACCTAACCCTAAAAAAAAAAAAAAATGTGTCTGATTGGTTGCTATGGGCAACATCTCCACTTCTAAAAACTCACTTTAGTAAATATACCCCCTGGTATCTATCTAGACATCGTCAACCTTTTTAGTGTCTATCTATAGTCCGGAACCCGATGAATCAGGCCCTCTATGCCTATAAGGTTATGTACTGTATATGTAATATACCACACTACACATGTGTGATTTGATAACTTTTAGGCATGATGTTCAAAATTAATCATATTGCCTCCCAGAAAACCCTTAGGCCCTCATTCAGAGCCGCTCGTTAGCGGCAGTACGCTCGTTCCGAGCGATGTTTGCACATCTGCGCATGCGTACGCTTTTTAGTACGCATGCGCGAACCAGTCAGTGCGGCCGAAAATCCTTTGTACGCTATATAGCGAGTGCCTGCTATTTTGAGTGACAGAATGAGGCGTATGTGGGTGGTAACAGGGGAAGGTGCTTGAAAATGGGGAGTGGAGATCCGAACGCAGGCGTGCTTAAAGGTCAAAACGGGCGTTTTATGGGTGTGTATATTTAAAACAGCAGCGTCATTGACCACGTTACTGGGTTATTTTATAGCCAGAACTGCACGCAAATTTGTGGTAGCAAACACCAACCACAAGAATAGCGAGCAGTTCATACGCTGGTCGATGTACTCGATTAATCTAATAAATAGCGGAGATGACGTAGGATGCGTGCGGCCAGGGGGCGTTTTTAACAAATAAACGAGCGTATGTTTTGCTCGTTCGTTCAGACTTAGAGGTGTGAACACACTGCAATGTGCGTACGGATCATTTAAATAGCCACCCCTTGATTTTAAACGAACGACCGCAAATAGCGTGCGGCTCTGAATGAGGGCCTTAGTCCTCTATGTATTTCCTGTAGACTATCCATATCAGTTTAAAACAAAAAAACATTCTCTACAGTTGAAATATTGCAGAAACAAAATTATTTATTAGTGAAAGATGCTACGTCTTGAATTCTTTTAACAAATGCAAATGTTTCCCATTCTTTTACAATGCTGTAATGGGCTGTCTATATGTGAAACATGCTGGGCTTGTAGCAGTGATGGTGCTTGTGTATTCTACAGAGAGTCGCAAAGCGTTAATACTTTCAGACTGTAAGCTCAGAATGCATTTTTCCCTGTAAGCAGACATTAATCACTGTATTCCATTACATTTGTTTGGCTGTGTACACTGTGCTGCTGCTTTTCTACTTATATCTTTATCTGAGGTTTTTGTGTTCTCTGTTGTTGTATAGGACAATGGGCCTGATTCTGAGTAGAATGCGGCAGCGCCTATTGGTGTTGCCCGTCTGCGGCTTTATGCAAATGGCCTACAAACTCCTTTCCTCGCACACATCCGTGCGGCAGAATGTGCAAGGGCCGAGACACCCATCATGCACACTGTAATTCCGATTGGTGCGTAAACACAGCCGCTTGCACTGACTCTCCCATAATACACCCACTGAACAGTCCATCTCACCCCAGTCATTACCCAGGAACGCCCATCACTTTTCCGCTACCTTTCTGAAGCCGTCTGAAATGATGAATTGATGGTAACATCACCTTTGTGCGTACCCTTTGTGTAACGCATGTGCCATGGGGGTTTTCAGAAATTTTCACGCATGTGCAGTTGCCAATAATCGCTGAACTACGTGAACATAGACATTGTTTGCGGATTGAGGGCCTGATTCAGCAGAGTATGCAGTTGAATGGATCATGCAGATTCCCGATGTTTGGGTGGGAGCGACGAGGCCAGGATCTCCATCGGCTGACGGAGATTGCTAGCCTCTTTTAAGCATCTGTGGCGTCCGGCTTGCATGACCCCCATGAGTCACTTAGCCGGCTGATGGGATCGCAGATGATCCAGTGTTGCGTTCCAGGTCGCAGCTCAGATCAGTAATGCTTGCAGGAGTCGTGCCGCCTCCTGCTGCATTACCATATTAGGGCCGGAATCAATTCCGGATTCAATTAGCCGCGAAAAGCCAAGATCGCCAAAAAGCGAGATATTTTTGCCTCATTCGTGTGTTTTGAGGCAAAGTTTTCGCCTACTTACACAATGCGCGCACCTGCTTTTCGCCCTATTCAATTGTAAACCAGGTGAAAACGCATATGGGTGAATGCAGCGAACAGCAGAACTGGTGAAGAAGTGGTCAGTTTTTGGGGGGAATTCAGTCTGTACCCCCAATAAAGCCTAACTCACCCGGGGAATTAATAATATAGAAGTGTATTAGTAACCGTAATAAAAGTAATTAGGGATCTTATTTTTAATCAAAGGGCTGTTATATGCATATTTGCATAAATGCGGAAAAATTCTATAAAGCAATGTATGAAAAATGGGAACGTAGTCTGGAAGCTGATGGTCTAAATGCCGATTGCCGGCTTCCAGACTCTCTAATCCCGGCGTGGTGCTAATGACAGGCGTCGAAAACTCGACGTCTGTCATTAGCCATACGCCGGAAGACCGACGCCCGGCATACCGAACGAAGGTAAGCCAGGCGCCGGGCGCAGACAGCCGCGGGGGGGAGGTTTATGGTTTAGGGCTCCCGGGGGGGACTTAGGGTTAGGTTCCCCCCCCCGGGAGGGATAGGGTTAGGCTAGGGACAGAGGGGGTTAGAGTCAGGAACCCCCGGGGGGAGGTTAGGGTTAGGCAGCCCCGGGGGGGAGGTTAGGGTTAGGCAGCCCCGGGGGGGAGGTTAGAGTTAGGCACTTCCCCGGGAGACTTGGGTTTAGGCGGCGGGGAAGGGGGGGGTTAGGTTTAGGCACTTAGAGGGGGGTTAAGGTTAGGCACTTGGGGGGGAGGTTAGGGTTAGTCACCCCTAAGGGAGGGTTAGGGTTAGGGGGGGAAATTAGGCCAGCATACTTACCTTTTTGGACGATCGGGATCTTCATCCATGCCGGGCTGCTGCTGTCGGCAATTGAACTGTCGGCCATGCGGCTGGCGGTAATTCCTATCACACCCATGAAAAATAATTGCTGTAGTTAAATTGGGGGTACATGCAAATGGATACTAGTATATTTTGTGGGTTGTAAAGTGCAGAATTAAACATTTTTAAAAATACACCTGCTGCAGCCTCCTGCATCCTAAAAACACGCGCCCCATCCATATAGCCCCTCAAATGCCTATCCCCCCAAATGCCTATCCCAGTACTTTAGCCCCATGTTCCAACACTTTTTAAATTTTCGCCCCAAAAATGATATGTCTTCTTTGGGGTGAATTAAAATATTTTTTTGTTTTGCCTAATTAGTCATTAGGGTGCCCAAAGGGTTCTAAACCGAGTCCCCACAAATCTTTACCCCAAAATATGAATTATGTACTTCTTTTCTCCTGCCTTTTGGTGGAGAAACTTTTTCGTCTGTTTTTGCCTATGGAGTTTTCGCCTAGGCGAAAACGTCCTGGAATTTAATAGGGCAATACTTCGGAAGCGGGCTAAACCCGCACATCTTACTGAATACGGGCCTTAATTTTATCGCAAGCTGCTACCATGTTATCAGCTGCAATAGCAAATGTGTCCTCTGCTGAATCAGGCCCTGAGTGCGGATTGCTTTGGACTACAGTCAGAATAACTATTATTGCATTGGTTGTTTATTTTATCATCTCATTTTGATGTGGGCATGAATATATCAACCTGTAGCTAATATAATCATCATCAGGATGCACACAGCAGCACAGAGTATTTACAGGTGTCATGGTGTGTGTACACGTAGCGATTTAAATGTGCGATTTGAACAAAAACGATATCGTTACCGTTCAAATCGGTCATTTAAATGCTCCCTACCAACTCACCATCGACCAGCGATGCGCTTCCACGTATGGACAATAGCGATATCGTTCATCGGCCGTGCATGCCGGTCAACTTGCTCGATATCGAGCAGGTTACTATAGGGACACGCGATCGATGATCGCGGGTTGCTATAGTCATCGGCGAGTTGGTGGTGTGCTGGATGTTCGCTATCGATCATCCAGCACACCAGGGAGGGTTCAGGACGGTCACCCAGCGATATTGTGTCGCTGGCTGATCGCTACTTGTGTTTGCAGTTGCACTATCAGTCTCATAGAGTTCAGTGGCATGTCATCTTGTGTGATTAATTATCATAATACTATGCTACAGTAAGTTAATAGTTCCATCTCATTTCTCCAACTGGTCCTGCTAGTGAATCTGTTCCATGTGCCACTTTCCAGTTTACAAGGCTCTGTCTAAAGGCCCCCAGATTGCAGAATTGCCACAATCGATTGAAAAAGGGAAAGATTTTTATACACATAATTGATTGCAAATTGCACGATTGCTGCAATGAATTGCTGATGTATGGGGGCCTTAACACTACTGCCTCCTCTTACCGTTGTCATCACTTGTCCTGCTAAACTTTCCAAACAAGTTGCTTTTTCTCTGCCCTTCTTCAGCACCTCATGTTCACACCAAGCTCTTTCTGCACAGACCTTATTGCCTTATTTTCTGTACTGACCCTACCCTGTCACTGCACCCATATCACATCTTCCATTAGTACATGATGATGAATCCCATGTATTACTGTCACTATATCCATCCCCACCCTGCCTCTCCTGCTCAGCCTCATTGCAGCACCTATCAGTTGTGCTTTGTGTGTAGTCAGTGGATGGCTATATGTACTAGTATATAACTGCCAAGTGCCTACACCTAACTTTCATTGGTCGCCTGAATATAAATAGAATATGATTTTTATAATAAGAAAGCAACAAGACATACAAAGTATTCCTGCACAGACCTGCATTTTATTATTATTATTATTATTATTATTATCGTTTATTTTTATGGCGCCACAAGTGTTCTGCAGCGCCTTACAAAGTACACAAACAAATAGGTTGATTTACAGTGACTTACAGTACAGTACAATACGATACAGGACATGGATAATATACATTGCTACATTCGCGACCATAACACCCAGATAAGCTATTATGCAAAACAACCAAGTGTTAAGTGCCCTGGTAGAGAGTAAAGCTGCATACACGCACAACGATTTTTTGAACGATTATCGATTAAACGATATCGTTCATCGTTGAAAAAATCGTTCACTTTCTAAGTTAAAACGATTATCGTTCATGCGTATTCACGTTTGTAGTTCAGTCAGACTGACTAAATTTTCATTAAAGGAATATGCAAAAATCATTTGTAGTTCAAAAAAATCGTTCGTTACATGTAGTAAATGAACGATTTTAGTAAATGATTTTCGTTCATTTCTCCCTTGAAAAAATGAACGAAAATCGTTTACTGAAATCGTTTTATTTACTAAATCGTTGTGTGTGTGTGTATGTGTGTGTGTGTGTGTGTGTGTGTACCTTTAGAAGTAGGTGAAGCTAGAGTAAGGAGAAGCACAAGAGGGTAGAGGGCTTTGCTCATAGGAGCTTACATTCTAAAGGGGAGGGACAGATAAACAGGGGTGACACAGATGGGGTAGACAGGGAGGAAGGAGCGTGTAGCAGCAAGTTAAGATTTTACACATACGAGGCAGTTATATATAGGCAAACAGACCTAAAACAAAACACGTTTAAATATCACATTCTAATTAACTGTGTCTATGTCCAGACAGTGCAAGTGCTTCTTAGTGACAGATTTGTCATATATCCTCAGGGAGGCTTCTTGCTGTGTGCTGCGGCACTAGCGATCCAGGACACCTGCGCTTTTGATGGCATGAAACGATGAGAGCATAGCTGTACTTAATTAGTATGATTGCTTTCCTGCCCACAGACTGCCCTTCAGCATCATTTTCTTTGTGAGGTTTTTTTTTGCTGTGCAGGTTTATCTGGCTGATTGTCGTACGAATCATTTTGCCAAACAAAGTAATGGCTTGTATTTCTGCTCACTCCCTGTGCTGCTAGTCAGATAAGATTACCAAAATCTCTGTTGTATAAAATGCCCATTTGGGAAATTGTCAGATGCTTGCAATAAAAGATCACCTGTCAAGTCTGGAGATATTACCTTGAACCACCCCAGTACACATTATATGCAGCTCTCATTCTCCATCTGCAGATGTCCATTATTTATTTATGTTTATAAAAGAGGAACGCTCATAAAACAGGTACTGAAATGTGCTGTGGGCATTTGTTAAGTGGATCATTTTTATCATTGCTTTTCATTAGAAAACAATGTCAAGCTATCAAGACATTGGCGGCACAATGATTAGCATTGCTACATGACCTTTCTGGGGACTTGAACTTGATTCAGACCATGGCACTATCTGTATGGAGTTTGCATGCTTTGTGTGTATCCTCTAGGTGCTATAGTTACCTTCAACGCTCCAAAATAATTTTGGTAAGTTAATTGGGTTCTGACAAAACTGACACTAATACCGCTTTTACACCTAAATTCCGGGTCTGACCTGGAGTTGGAACAGGGTTCCAATCCGGATCAGACTCGCAATTTAGGCGGCGCCGACTCAGGACATTCCCGAGTCGGCACCGTTCACACCGGAGTCGGGTCTGCTTAGACCCAGCTTTTCCAAAGTTGAATTAGACGCTTGGAGACGACATAATCTCCAAGCGCCACTGAAGCCAGACCAATTGGCCAGCATGCGGCACACTCCAGGTCATCATGACCCGGAGCACACCGTTCACACTGCAGGGTTTCACGGGTTACTCCCGTGTTAAACCCTGCAAGTTACCTGGGTTGGATTGCCGGCCCACTCGACCCGGCGATCCAACCCTTTCCCCTTTTACACCAAAGAGCTACCTGGCTTAACCCTGCAATAACATGGGTTTTAGCTCCGGTGTAAAAGGGGTATAATTCATAACTAGAACGAACAGGGTGGATGCCGCACAGAATCTATTCATATTATAAGCCAATAATTACAAACTAACCATATATTATCTCAGTACTTATATTGTATCATGACTTTTTGTTGGTGCTGCTCCCAAAGCCCAAGAAATAACATATACCAAGAACAAAGAAAACAATAGGGGCTTGTCGTTGGGGCACTCTTTAAATTAAAATATATTAAAAATAACTTTTAATAATAAATAATTGCTTAAAATTATGCAGATCTCCTTGGGAAAACAAACTTAAGTGGGTGTGGCGAAAATATTGAACAATATTTGTAGATAGTCAAATTCCTTCAGCACCAAGTGAACACCTGCCGTTTGTGGGCGGCCTCACTGACATCACCAGTGATGTCAGTGAGAGAGCTTCTGGCTCTGTTAGAGCCGAAAGCTCTCTGGGGCTTGCGGCCACGAGACCCTACCACAAGGGTCTCGTCGCAAGCCCGATGGCTGCGATGGTCTTGACCATCGCGACCATCATCATGGCCGCTCGCATAAGCTGTGGGTGGTAACCCACAGCTATGCGAGCGGCCCAGAGGCCGCAACTTAAAAACCAAGCGACTGCCCTGATTCAGAGCGAGCACTCGCTTTTTGCGAGCGCCTCTGAATCAGGCCCACTGTTCACATGGTAATACTTTAGAATCTGGTAATCACAGAGTTACTGCTAGTCACTTTCCTACATAATCATTATGACAATATAAATACGCTATTTTTGAATTTTATTGGTATGCTGTAGGAATTTGACTATCTACAAATATTGTTCAATATTTTCGCCACACCCACTTAATCTTGTTTTCCTAAGGAGATCTGCATAATTTTAAGGAATATTATTAAAAGGTTTTTTTTATATATATTTTAATTTAAAGGGTACCCCGACAAGCCCTTCTTGTTTTCTTTGTTCTTGGTACTAATTCATAAACAGTGTTCTCCCCAGAATTTTTTTCCAGCCGGGTGGTATCAAAAAGTAGCCGGGTGGGGGACTTAATAATAGCAATAATAAAATGTTTTAAACCCAGACCTTATGATTTAAACTTTTATATATTCTCCTCTTCTTATTAGAGGCCCTAGTTGTCTGATTATGAAAAAACTGCAAAGTCTGTAGGATCTGGACCTTTTTATACAGCTCCCAGATACTGTCCCCACTTGCAAGCTCCCAAAGTGCCGGGTGGTAGGCTGTTTCTTGCCGGGTGGTGCACCTGCAAAAACAGCCTGGGGAGGACACTGCATAACTCACAACTTTTGCTGTTGGGGAACCAGGATAAGGATGTGGTGATGTGTAAAACAGCGTGGCCACATGTCTTTAGGGGTACTCTGCACTTTCAACCCGCCGGAGTTACCCATCCCATTTCCTTCCCTTTAAAGTATGCTTTGAATGCTGACCACATGGCATGGATCAGCAGTGAATGGGACATTCCTCCCAACTTTCTGGAACAATTAGGAGAAAGTTGACAGAAGGATAGACCAGGAACGTTGAGTGATCCAGTGGGCACTATGCTGAGATGGTTGCCTTTGTTTAAACTGTGTGCCACCACTCTGACAGCAGCACCAAACGGCATGGACACTGCATCTTGGGTGCATGGTACAATGCCCTTACAAGCTTGGGCCACTAGAGAGACCCGGGCCCCAAGTACTTTTACTCCCCTGGGACAGATCCTCCAAGAAGAACTGTTCCGCCTCAATCAAGACATTTGGGATGTGTGCCTCAAATATTTGTTGAGTAGCAACCTACAAACAAACATATAAATAGAAAGAGAGAGACACCCACAAGCACACACATAAAGACACGTACACTGGGGTTGTACACACTGTGCACATTGCAACACTATACTCTTCTGTCTAGATGCACCATGCTTAGGACATTCTGTTTAGATTTCCTTATACAGGTTGAGTCTCCCATATCCAAAATGCTTGGGACCAGGGGTATTTTGGATATCGGAATATTCCGTATTTTGGAATAATTGCATATTATAATGAAATGTCTTGGAAATGGGACCCAAATACACATACAGAATGCATTTATGTGTTATATACACCTTATACACACAGCCTGCAGGTAATTTTAGACAATATTTTTTATAATTTTGAGCATCCAAAAAAGTTTGTACATACATGAAATTCATTTATGTTTCATATACACCTTATACACAAAGCCTGAAGGTTATTTTATACAATCTTTTTAATAATTTGTGCCTTAGACAAAGTTTATGTACATTAAACCATCAAAAATCAAAGGTTTCATTATCTCAGTCATGCTGAAAATATTCCGTATTTCGGAATATTCCGTATTTCGGAATATTTGGATATGGGAGACTCAACCTGTACTTCTATCTTTGTTACTGAACTTTATTTTACATTACATATTTGTGTTTCTGTAACTTTTGTACCAAGCTGCTCGTTTAGTCACTATTTGAACACATTCTCGAAGTTCAGATGATTTTATTCAAATAAATTCAGCATTCAACACCAAAGAGCAGGAGGTTTCAGTGTATCGACTTTAGTATTATGGATTTAACCTTTAGCAGTTTTGGTGATGTGAGGGTTTAATGCTAGGTGTTGTTACAGGAAATGCTGGGATAATATTATTAAGCCATTGGCTGGAAGTGAGCGGGTTATCCAGTAAAGTGCTTGATCACAGGCAGAGCAGCATTTAAACTAATGTTTGGGGATTTGAGGGATTGACTTATTTTGATAACTTTGACTAGTCCATTTGCTAAAAACATGTTTAGCACATACTGCCAAAAAACTATTTGGATGTATTCTGTAGCTGTCTGCATAACAGTCGGCCACGTAACCTGCTACTGGATCCAGTCCCACATACATAAAGTTTTTCCAACTGCAATTGTTAAAGACTCATCTGGACCTTGGTTACCACTATCTAGTGGTGACTGTATACATATAGTTGGTAGTGAGGTTGGGACATTTGTTGTTTGTTCAGTCATACAACTAGAGGCGGCAGCATAGAATGTTGAAGCTTCACTCTGATCTTGGTGAAGAAAAGTTAGATTTCTATCATGCGGCCCAGTTTGTTAGCTTTGGATACCTCTGAATAGGTAAGACCTGGATAAAACCGTATCTACATAGCAGATCTGGTGATGTATCTAAAGCTGGGTACACACTAAACGATAGCGATGTTGCTGACGATCTCAGGGCCGACATATCGGGCGGTCCATACACACTCGGCGATCCGGTGCCTGACCGCCTGATATGCTGCCAAATCCCCCCCCTCGCACGTAGCGCTGCATGGTATTGTCAGCCACATCGCCTGATTTTACTGCATGTACAAAAGATCAGGTGATGGGGCCCAGTAGACTTTACTTACCTACTCTCCCAGAATGTCTGGGAGGCACCCAGATGTTGGGGAATGCTTCCAGACTCCAGAAAGAGCAGTTCATGCTCCAGGGTTCTGACAACTTCCCCAGTGAATTGGGTGGGACACGGCTCCTCCGCTGATGATGACATGAAATGCGGCAGGGGGGCCCTGATGAAATGGGTTACATCATTGTGTCCGTACACAATTGCCCTTTGAACCTCTCCTCCGGGAAATCCTAGAGATGAGGTAAAAAAAAAATATCACACACACACACACTCTAATGCTGGGTACACACTACATAGACAGTGTGTGTACCCAGCGACGGGACGATACATTGGAGTGATACATTGTGCCATCCATACACTGCATGATGCAATGGAGGACGGCACGATGTGTCATTCCATGTTGCATTTAGCAGCATGGCGTCGATCATTACATCATCCCATCTGCTGCGCAGCATAGCAGATAGGATGATGCGATGAACGACCCACGGGCATGCACGATCAGGGATACACTCTATGCGACTACCTCGATATATTGTTTACGATCCGCGTCGGAATGATATATATCGTGCAATGGATCGCATACTGTGTACCCAGCTTAACATTAGACTACTAGCATGATTTTGTGTACTTGGATTGTGAAAGGAAAACAGAGCACCCTTATGAAACCCATGAACACACAGGGAGAACAACCATACTCCACAGAGAGTGCCCTGGATGGTATAGAGCCCATTGTCCCATCACTGTGAGGCAGAGATGCTAACCACTGTGCCGCCCTGGGTGTAAAGACAATCTCTAGATCAAAGCTTTACCTGTTTAATCCTCACTGCGTCTCATTTCAAAGGAGGTTTCAGGAGAGGCAGAGCGGCCACCTGGACCCAATACTATGAAACATGATATCTGCAAATACCAATAATGCCCTGGAAGTGGAGCATCTCTATTAAATTGTAAAAACTGGAAACAATATAATGTCAGCAGGGGAGAAGCTCGTCTTTTCCATCAAGCGAATCAATCCCTCCTGCTTCCAACATTGGGCCTGATTCAGAGATGTACGCAGTCCCCATTTGTGTGCAGAACAAGCAATATTTTTGCTGTTGTGCATGCATCAAAGTCACACTGCACACGCGCAGCGATCGTCTTGTGATATCACACGCACAGAGGATTCACTCGCAAAGTGAGTGACAGGTAGTCAGCGTTTGGGGGAGGTAACGGTGGGGTGGTTAGAAAACCACTGGTGTGTCTAACCGTTAAAACACCGTTACATGGGCGCACATAAAATTGCCATTATGATCTCTTACGCAGCATGAGAGTCCTCTGCCAGGAGAGCCGCTGTATTTGAGATAGGTCAGACCTGCCGCAAGGGCTGCATGGCTTTATGATGTGTGTCGGTGTTACCAGTGGCGTCACAAGGGGGGTGGGCAGCACCCGGCTCCTGACACTGTGATGGGGCCGGCACTGCACACAGGGCAGTCCGCACCTTCTGCACCCACCCTGGCCCCCTCCTTTAAAAAACCACGGGAGTTGGGACTACGGGGTTCAAGCCGCTAGGCCACGCCCCTTCCCATGTGGTCACGCCCCCTTTTCGGCGGCGCATGGCTATGCCACGTGCAGAGCATCCCTTCCCCACCAGGTGACACAGCGGGGAGGGACGCCACTAGGTGTTATCGATATATTTATGGAAGATGAGATAAAGATGTGAAGACTGTAGTTGGCGTCCCTATGCTCGGGTAAGCTTTGGAACTGTTAGCACATTTTCGCAGCTGCGGTCCGTGAGAAATTGCATTAACGTCCATCTCTGAATCAGGCCCATAGTGCGGTGTCTAATTATTTTACACTGACCCCTGGGCCTTTTGTTGTTTTGTAATTACTTGATATATGTGCTGCGCAGTGGTGTAACTACAACCACCGCAGCCCCCGCGGTAGCTTGGGGAACGGAGGCTTGTGGGGTGCTGTGGCTTGGAGGCTGCAGATTCTATGCGGGCTAGCCGTTTGCATGGAATCTGCTGAAAACGGCCCTCCAAAAATGGCCACCGCCTAGGAGGAGACAGATGCTAGAGGTCCTAATGGATCTCTAACGTCTGTTAGGCTAACGTATAGCGCCGGGAACCAGGGCCGTAGCTAGACTACCCCGTGCGCTCCAACTCCTCCTCATAAGGGTCCCTATCAAACAAGACCCCCCCCCCCGAGTCGGGTGACCTGACCTCCCCCAATAACTTTGATGATCGTTGCCTTCACCCGCCTCCTTCAAAAAGGAGCAATTGTGCAGGGGGGAAGAGACAGGCATCAGCAGCGCGGAGGAGAGCAGGACAGGAATGGTAAGCAGCAGAGAGAGCACAGGATTCCCTGGGCTAAAGTGGGGCAGTACGGCTGGGGTGGGCACGTGGTAGCGGTTCTAACCTCTCCTTACCCTGCACTCTATGCTGTACATGTGCCATATTGTCAGTGAGAAGCCAATGTGTACTTGTGTGAGGAGGGGCTTATTAGTACTTGCAGTCTGGATCCATGTGTATATGTACAGTGTGTGTGTGTGTATATATATATATATATATATATATATATATATCACAGTGTATGTATATATACAGTGTATATATATATATATATATATGTATATACTGTATATATATATATATATATACACACACAGTATATACTGATGTATATAAAGTTATAGAGATAGACTGTTGCTCCACTACCACTGCCTTGCATTACCCTCTTGGTCACCTCAGTTTTAATTGATGTTACCCCTTCCTTTTTAATTTGTTCAATTTACAAGTGGGGAGAGGCCTGATGATGAGTCTGGGGCTGTGCTGTCGTAGGGGAAGGCCGGAAGAGCTGGGTCCTCCCTTGTTGCTATTTCATATTTAGTAAATAATTCGATTTCAGAGGCCCCCCAAGGGCTTAATCCTGCCCTGAATAAGGGGCACTACTGTGTGGCTAATGTTAATTGGGGTTACTATTGTGTGAACATGCTCTTTTATTGGTCTGCGCGCCTGCAGCGCACACTGTCCCTATTTACAGTTGGGGGCACCAAAGCTTTTTCTGGCACAGGGCACCAAAATGTCTAGTTACGGCTCTTCCAGGAATGCTGGCCCTGCCGGGAGAAATTGCAAAATGCTGCATCTTCTCCCGTGAAACCCCTGGCAACGAGCGTAGAACCTCTGGCAACGAGCATGGAACCTCTAACAACGAGCATGAAACCCCTGGCAACAAGCATGAAACCCCTAGCAACAAGCATGAAACCCCTAGCAACAAGCATGGAACCCCTGGCAACGAGCATGAGACCCCTGGCAATGAGCATGAGACTCCTGACAACGAGCATGTAATTTAAAAGTAATTAGAAGCCTGTGGGGCATAAAATGGTGTCAGGGGCAAATATGTAAGTGGCACTTTGGTAATAGGCATTAAAGTGTGTGGCATAATGTGTAATGGGCATTATGGTGTGTGGAAAAATGTGAAAGGGGCATTACGGTGTGTGGAATAATGTGAAAGGGGCATTACGGTGTATGGCATATTGTGTATGGGGGATTGCTATAAGGAGGAAATATTACAAATACTGTAAACTGTCTGTGGGGGTTGGGGGCACATTTTTAACTTTTTCACTGGGAGCCAAATTGCATATAAATGGCCCTGTATTAATTTTACCAAAATGCCATCGGGAGGCGTCAGAAACTTTTGTTGGCAGGGGGGAGCACAATTTATAGTCACTCCACTGGTGCTGCGATTCAGCCAGATAGTACTTTAGTTGTTCCTCAGACTAAAGCTGCATATACACGGTACGGTCTGTTCCACCAACGACGTGAAAGATATCTTTCAGTGAAGTCATCCTACCACATCTCTGAATATCGTGCAAGTCGGCCTGCATGTGCGGACGATCATAGATATTGTTATCGTTCAGCGGGAACAAGCATTGTTGGTCGTTAACTGCATAAAAATTAACGATATGAATGATATATCGTTGAACGATATCGTTATCGTTCGTATCGTTCATAGTTATCCTACCGTGTGTACGCACCTTAACATATTTCCTTGCTGGTTTTCTACGTGACATGAAAGGGCAGTGGATTGGATTCTATGCACTTTTTACCTCTGAAGTCTTTCAGACAAACTGCATTTCATCCCTTCCAGTGCTCAGCTTTCTATGGCAATCATGCTCTGTATAAAATGGATTAGATGTAATGATATGTTAGTGTTGGATTACATAAACTGCACTTCTCCGGGCAAGAGTTCCACTTTCAAAAAATAAACATAATGTATGCCGCATTTTTTATCATTTATAAATAGAGAATAGTTTGGTGGGACTTACAAAACGTCATCCTTCTATTTATACAAGGGGCTGAGTCACACAAGGTCATTGGGAATCCTGTTGAAATACATCATAAAATATGTCATAAAAGTAAAAATAGCATTTTATAATCTGACAGTAGGTTGCAAATACATTGAGCATATGATCTTTTCCTATTAGTTTAATAGTTGACAGTGTTTTATTTTTATATGAGTAGGTTGATACTTAGGACATCCATTTTCAAACAACTGGCTCCCATTAAATATTTTGGCCTGATTTGCAGTTGGACACAAAAATGCATCCCAAACGTAGACGGAACATTATGGGCCTGATTCAGAGCCGTTCGCTATTTGCGGTCGTTCGTTCAAAAACAAGGGGTGGCTATTCAAATGATCCGTTCGCAAATTGCAGTCTGTTCACACCTCTAAGTCTGAACGAGCGAGCAAAACATACGCTCGTTTATTTGTTAAAAACGCCCCCTGGCCGCTCGCACCATACGTCATGTCCGCTATTTATTAGATTAATCTAGTACATCGACCAGCGTATGAACTGCTCGCTATTCTTGTGGTTGGTGTTTGCTACCACAAATTTGCGAGCAGTTCTGGCTATAAAATAACCCAGTGACGTGGTCAATGACGCTGCTGTATTAATTATGCACACCCATAAAACGCCCGTTTTGACCTTTAAGCACGCCTGCGTTCGGATCTCCACTCCCCATTTTCAAGCACCTTCCCCTGTTACCACCCACATACGCCTCATTCTGTCACTCAAAATAGCAGGCATTCGCTATATTGCGAGCACATGAATTTCGGCCGCACTGACTGGTTCACGCATGCGTATAACGATCCGTTCGCATGCGCAGATGTGCGAACATCGCTCGGAACGAGCGTACTGCCGCTAGCGAGTGGCTCTGAATGAGGGCCTATGTCTGGACTGTGGACACTTTCTATAACTGTATTGTGAGTGTCACGCATCTTAAGATCATATTGCAGAGTCAGAATTTTTATTTCTTGCTTAATGGGAACATCACCTCCTCTTTCTTCCAAATCAATAACCAGCACCATTGTTAAAGCCAGTCTTGTTTCTACTAGAGGGGTTCACTTTCTAAAGTAGTAATCACCACAAAGCTTAACAAGTGGGGCAAGATCACACAATACTAGGGAAACTACAAGTGCGGGATCCAGGTGTCATAATGTGATCCAGCTTCAGTACGCTGCCATATTGATCAGGCACGGCTGGGGTGGTGGGGCTATTGTGGCTGTTATAAGATATACTCAGTGGTCTCTACTGTTGTAATACAACATGTTCTAGCAACGGGGGTATATAAGGTCGTCATTCATAATGTCAACATGAAAATGTTGACATGGTCAAAATGTCAACATGCTTAGCATTTCCACGTTGGCCATGTCGACATTCATCATGTGGTTACTGCTGAAATGTCGACATGATAAAATGTCAATAAACTATCCCTGGTGGTCTAGCGGTGACCTACCTGGTTCAGACAGCAGCGGCGACTTCCAGGTCCCAGCAGTCACATGTGGGGAAGGTCTGGCGCAGACATGTGATGAGCAGCATTACAGTGAGATTTCTCCCCCTAACCTCCCCCTAGTGCATAACCCCCTAAACCCCCCCAGCATAACAGTAACCTACCCCTAGTGCCTAAACCTCCCCCTATTAACCCCTCCAGCCTAACTGTAACCTCTCCCTAGTGTCTATCCCTAACCCTCCCCCTAGTGCCTATCCGTAACCCCTCCATCCTAACTGTAACCTCTCCCTAGTGTCTATCCCTAACCCTCCCCCTAGTGCCTATCCGTAACCCCTCCACCCAACTGTAACCCCTCTCTAGTATTTAACCCTAACCCTCTCCCCTAAGTGCCTATCCTTAACCCCTCCAGCCCAACTGTAACCTCTCTCTAGTGTCTAACCCTATCTCTCCCCCTAGTGCCTATCCCTAACCCCTCCAGCCTAACTGTAACCACTCCCTAGTGTCTAACCCTCCCCTTGGTGCCTATTCATAACCCCTCCAGCCCAACTGTAACCTCTCTCTTGTGTCTAACCCTCCCCCTAGTGCCTATCCTTAACCCCTCCAGCCTAACTGTAACCTCTCCCTAGTGTCTAAACCACCCCTTAGTGCCTATCGGTAGCCCCTCCAGCCTAACGTTAACCTCTCTCTAGTGTCTAACCCTAACCCTCTCCCCTTAGTGCCTATCCTTTATCCCTCCAGCCCAACTGTAACCCCTCTCTAGGATTTAACCCTAACCCCCTCCCCTTAGTGCCTATCCTTTACTCCTCCAGCCCAACTGTAACCTCTCTCTAGTATTTAACCCTAACCCCCTCCCCTTAATGCCTATCCCTAACCCCTCCAGCCCAACTGTAACCTCTCTCTAGTGTCTAACCCTAACCCCCTCCCCTTAGTGCCTATCCCTAACCCCTTCAGCCTAACTGTAACCTCTCCCTAGTGTTTAACCCTAACCCTCCCTTCCGGCACCCTAGTCCTAATGTCGACTGAGAATGTGAGGATTTCACATGTGGATGTTCTCAGGATGTCGACATGTCGCCTGTCGACCTTTCCACAATGTCGAACTTATGACTGTATCTCCCTAGCAAGCCCTGGCTGTTTGTTGTGCATGCTGGAATTGCATCACTACTCTGCATTATTACTGTCACTGCATCATTACTGTGGCTGCCAGTGGATGCTGTAAAATACATAGAAAATAAATATGTAAAGGTTATAAAAAATTAAATTTTAATAAAGATGCCCTAAAGCCCCTCTTTCACCACTTTCCAAGTGAAACTCAGGTTGCAGTGACTCGAACCGGAAGTATAGCGAATAAATGCCAGGGGCATGCCGCTATACAGGAATGGTAAGCAGGAAGAGCACTGACACCACCACACTAGAAATATATATCCAGTGTGAAACCTGTAGGTATCGATTGTTCCTTTTATTATCTAAATGCTGGAGTCGTAAGAACCAGGGTGGCTGGGATCTTGAATTGTGGATGTAGATCTGGGTAACAAAAACTAATACTGGGTACACATTAGACCACAGGTTCTCAAACTCGGTCCTCAGGACCCCAAACGGTGCATGTTTTGTAGGTCTCCTCACAAAATCACAAGTGACATAATTAGCTCCACCTGTGGATCTTTTAAAATGTGTCAGTGAGTAATGAATACACCTGTGCACCTGCTGGGTGACGTGGAAAATATGAACTGTGTGGGGTCCTGAGGACCGAGTTTGAGAACCCCTGCATTAGACGATCAGCAAATGATGCGATGCTCATCCCGATTTCCCTTGAACTCCCAGACAAATGATATAGGCCCTGATTCAGAGCCGGACGCTATTTGCGCTCGCTCGTTCAGAAAATTGGGGTGGCTATTCAAATGAACTGTTCGCTCTTTGCAGTCTGTTCACGCCTTTAGGTCTGAACGAGCGAACAAAACTTGCGGTCGTTTTTTGGAAAACTACGCCCCCTGGCCGCTCGCATCCTACGTCATGTCCGCTATTTATTACATTAATCGAGTACATCGACCAGCGTATGAACTGCTCGCTATTCTTGTGGTTGGTTTTTCCTACCACAATCTTGCGAGCAGTTCTGACTATAAAATAACCCAGTGACGTGGTCAATGACGCTGCTGTATTAATTATGCACACCCATAAAACGCCCGTTTTGACCTTTAAGCACGCCTGCGTTCTGATCACCACTCCCCGTTTTCAAGCACCTTCCCCTGTTACCACCCACATACGCCTCCTCCTGTCACTCAAAATAGCAGGCATTCGCTATTTAGCGAGCACATGAATTTCGACCGCACTGACTGGTTCGCGCATACGTATAATGATCCGTACGCATGCGCAGTTGGGCAAACATCGCTCGGAGCGAACGAGCGGCCGCTTACGAGCGGCTCTGAATTAGGCCCTTAGTGCATATACAGTGTGCAATCTACCAAATAACTAAACAATATATCGTGCGTCGTTTCATCATTAACTATATATTGTTAACATATCGCCTGGTTGTTCAGCAGACCGTACACCATGCATGATTGCTGTAAATCGTTGACAAGATCCTCAGATTGAGCAGCATGTAGGGGCGACCTGAAGATGTGACGGACGCCGCAGGAGTACGCTTAGTGCGTACACACTTGACATTTTAAACGATTTGCTGTTCCGATCCGTTGGAATCGGCCAAATCATTCAAAATATTGTTTAATGTGTACCCAGCATAAGACTGCTGTAATTAAAATAGAAGCTGTATGATTGCAGTTGCTTGTCACATGGGTGTCATATCAACCGTAGAGGAAGCTAATTATGTCACCAATGGTGGGCAGATGCATTGTGGCTGATGTTTAAGAGAACACCCCCCTCCAGACAGGGCAGACAGCGGAGAGGCAGGCAGGGAAAGATGCTTCCTGGCCGCTCTGTGAATTGCACACAATCAGAGCAGATACGCAGCATTCTCTACCTGCCTCCTAGCCTGCAGCCACAGAGCTGGATTAAGGTGGGCACAGAAGGCACGCCCTCCTGGGCCCCTCTCTCTTAGGGGGCCCCCATGCTTTAATCACAGCTGCAGTGCATAGCAGGAACTCTGTCATGTGTATCCATATACACATCTGAAGTCTGAGATTACTTCAGTCTAGATTGGCACCCTTCCCCCACCTCCCTCTATATGTTTTCAAGCAGGGAACTAGCATCTGACTGCACTTGGTAACAAGCATAATCCAAAGTAAGTCCTCTATCTATATTTATGTAGTGTCAGTTTATTTGGGGTGAGCGTTTGGGCGTGGGGCCCCCTGAGCTGTTCTGGCTGGGCCTCTTTAGGGCATCACCACTTAATACACACAGTCACTTTTTATATCATACTTTACATTTGTTTATTATTCATATATTTTTTCACACATTCTTTATTTTTGTAACTATTTCAACACTCATTAGTTACCTTCACACACCTGATACTTCATAACACTTCACTGTCACCTTTTTTTCGTGTGATGCCCTGGGGAGGGGTGTATGGCTGGGCTGTTTTTTGGGGTGCCCTGCGCCACAGATGTGAACCCCAGAGCATTCGAGACCTGTTCGACGAGGTGACCTTGACGTTGGTGGGCAGACCCGTATCATTGGCCAACGATATGCTAACTACCTCTGATATAATATATAATTACAAAAATGTACATTTAAATTTGAACAGTAATGATCGCATAGTGCATCTGCAATTTCTTTTCCTGTGCATATTACTGTAACATTTCAGCATGATAGCACCTTTCATTACTATTAGGGTGTGCAGTCTAGAGCCACTCCCCATAGCAGGGCACTGCACTGCGAGCTAGAGAAGCGGGCGGTGGAGTCCTTCATCCTCGCTTTACATCATGATTTTTATGTTTAAACATTGATTCTTTTTTTTTATTGAACTCTTTCTAAGCTTTTTACAGTATGATGCATGCATGCATCTCACCGATGTATGCATGTATCTGTATCAAAACAAACTGCTCATGCTAAAATCGAAAGCATAAAGCAGCTCTATTCATTTGGGGATTTGAAGTACGATTTTGTATTCGATTTCAAATAATAGTATATAAGGGATTTGTGTGTTGGTCTATATAAAAGTACCAATGTCTTTCCGATGTTCGATTTTGAGTGGCATTTGAGTGAAATTCGGTTTTATGTTCGATTTTACATTCGATTTTGCCTTTAGTAAATCTCCAAATGCAAAATCGATGTGAAATCACACTAAGATCAAAGAGTGTAAAGCTGATAATAGTTTGAGCATTGTGCCCACTTGTTGGTCTTAGAGACCTGAATGTCTATTACATTAAGTTTTAATGAACATATTTAAATGTTGTGATTTCATTCACTTGAACAGTTTACACCGAAGACCACCACCATCATTCAGTCTGGGAATCTTTCAGTCAGTGTTACATTAGGTAAATCATAGGGGGTCTGTCTCCCCTTACATGTTCCGTGCCCAAGGATGTGTGATGGATCTCTTTTGGCTTTCCTGATCCGGCTGCTTTCCAATGCACAACAGTTTTATGTGCCGCAGTGCTTGGGGATAAATCATTAGTTGGACAAAAAAAACCATGTTAATTTTATTAAAAATCATATAGTTCCCTGTGATGTACAAGCATTTCGTACATGCTGCCAAAACACACAAACTCGGTGCGTCTGACTTGCAAAATAAAAGTCTGTAGTGTTTCTGATATTTAGCTATTTTATTAATTTTTTACCATCAAAATGGATTGCTAAATAGGAGCATTTCCTCTGGGACTTTCTGGTCAGTTATTTTGTAATAATTACAGCTGACATTTCACTAAAAGCTCTACAAGGGGTGCATTGTAATTATTAATGCCATCTAATGTACAATGAAGAGCTAGAACACTATTAATGTCTCTTCTTATAGGTGTCCGATAAATCAGGGCGTCAGGATTGTAAATTAAATTCAAAATGACTACCAAGTGTGATAGATGTACTCTGATGACTTTACGCTCATTAGGGCATGTGAGCTTGCCGTGATTTGGAACAGAAACCAGGCTAGTTACGATGTGTTCTTATATAATTTACCATTTAGGGTCTTACAGTTCTAAAATCCTACTTGCCAGCATATTTCTTCCACCAATGGGAAGGAGAGAGGGGGTTGCACCGAGAATCGTATCATTACGCCCTCTGTTCCCTATATACAATGTTGTGCCACAGTTGGCGGGACACAATGTTTCGTAATCAAGCCATTGAACCGGGGGGCTGGTCTGCTCTTCTGGGAACCAGCAGGGAGCCCTAAAATTCTTATTTTCTCACGGAAAGTCGGGGAGAGTGAGTGTGTATAACTAACATGTTTGTTCTCCTATTACATAGTAACTTCCTCTGCCCAAGATTATTTTACATTTTTTTCATTTCTGTGAGTTTTCCCTTTACACATTTAGGGGTCTATTTACTAAGCAGTGTTAGGAGACAGAGTGAAAAGTGATAAGGTGCCAGCCAATCAGCTCCCAACTGTCATCTCACAGGCTGTGATTGAAAAATGACAGTTGGGAGCTGATTGGCTGGCACCTTATCACTTTTCATTCTGTCTCCTAACACTGCTTAGTAAATAGACCCCTTATATTCAATGGTCAGTTAAGGAGTAAATTGTGTGACATCTTGCAGTGATAAATAAAGAAAGAAGAGCCAGGCGGTAAAGTATTTATATGTATAACCTTAATAGAGCTAATACACCTAATGTAGTATTGTTCCTGCTGCTCACCTCTAAAAGCAAAGGCAGGTGCTATGTCGCCCAATAGGACAGATACAAAATGGAAAAGAGGAAGCACTGGAGCAAGTTACAATTAAATAGTTTTAATGACAGCCATTAATAATATAAAATGTTTCATAAATACAGGAAGTGGCAATGTAGCAATAAATTGTAACAGACAATGGTATGATACAAATAGAAGACTCTAAAATCTGTGTGCACACAGGATTGGTATATTGTAGTTAATAATGGCATCTATTAACTAAAATATACCAATCTGTAGAACGTGTCTGAGATCCCGCACGTAGACTGGTAGCAGACTGTCATTGATCGACAGTCTGCTGCCATTTGTGGGCAGGGAGGGGGGCGGAGACGGCCTCCGTTTCCCCAAACAGAGGCATGTTGCTGCCATTAAGGGGGAGGGAAGAGACCAGGATCTCCATCTCCTTTCTCTCATCTGTGGCGGCCGGCTTGTGTGACCCCATGAGTCACTTAGCCGGCCGATATTCCCGCAGATTATCCGATGCTGTGTTGTACAACGCAGCTCAGATAAGTAAAGCACCGGAGGCTCCGATGCTGTGTTGTACAACGCAGCTCGGATAAGTAAAGCGCAGCAGGCTCCCATGCTGTGTTGTACAACGCAGCTCGGATAAGTAAAGCGAGACGCCTCCTGCTGCATTACTATAATTACAAGGGTGGAATTGCAAAGCTGCTTGCATACAGCTTTGCAATTCCGTCCTAAACTGAATCAGTCCACAAAATGGCTTCCTCCAATGTGTGTAGGAAGAGGATGAACTTTAAAACCCTGTAAAAATCTTAAGCTTGTGATTTACATAGAATTTATAGAAAACTGAAGTAGAATGAAAGGCTTTACAGAAAAGGGACACATTTTATGTTTAAACAACCTGCTCCTAATCCTTTCCTTGTTTTGTTTCTTGCTCTTTCCAAACAAAATAGGCCCAGATTCAGATATGGACGCAAATGCCATCACAGCTGCGATCTCTTACGGATCGCAATTGCAAAATCTTGCAAATGACTCACTCGCCGTCCAGTTTTTAGAGACGCCCACTTAAAGCATTTCACATCCACCGTTCATGCACAAAACTGAAAACATAGAACTCAGATCAGGCGGCCATCAGCCTTCTGAGTAAGTGTAGGCTGTCACAGACGGTATGCAGTTGAGTCCGCTGGTCACAATCCCGACGGCAGAATGCCTGCTAGGGATTTATGATAGGCGTCGAGATACCGACACCTGTCATAACCCCGACGCCGGAATCCAGGACAACGCAGGCCCGAACGAGGTGAGTACGGGGCGCCCGTCCTGTTAGCCGTGGGAGGGGAGGGTTAGGTTTAGGGCACCCCTGGGGTCTTAGGGTCAGGAACCCCCCCAGGAGGGTTAGGGTTAGGCTAGGGGAGGGGGGATTAGGGTTAGGCACCCCCAGGGGGAGGTTAGGGTTAGGCACCCCTGGGAGGTTTAGGGTGCGGGGAAGTGGGGTTAGGTTTAGGCACCCCTGGGGGAGGTTAGGCTTAGGCACCCCTAAAGGAGGGTTAGGGGGGGAGAGGGGAGGGTTAGGATTTCCACCTGTCCTGCTCACAGTGTCGGGATTTGAACGCGGCTTACAATCCCATTCCGTCACAGATATAGCTGGTCTCCAGACAAGCAGAGCTCACCTGCTGTGATCTAGAACGCAGTGGCTAGTTTATGCACGCCCAGAAAACAATGTTTAAATGGCCCAACACGCCTCCATTTCTCTAGCCACCCGTTGTTACCTCCCCGAAACGCTGAATACTTGTCACTCACTTTACAAGTGAATGTTATTACAGATAGGCATATTTCTTCCACTATATGTATCTTTTCATTTATTACTGAGATTAACGGTAACATATGGACTTTTTATAGGTTAGAGGGTCGCCCATAAGGCCATTGAAGTACCGTATATCACCCTATCACTCACTGCATTACAGCATGTGGATGAGTAAGAACGGAATTGGCCTTATCTGGAAATAGCAGCCACTGTTTGTTGCCTGTTTCACTGTTTGCCAGTTGAATACATGTGGTCAACTTGTTGCTTTCTATAATAGATTCCTAAACACTGAGCAGTGTTCCCGTCTGCTGTGCATCTGTTAGGAAACGCACCATACCTGTGGTCTTGTGTCCTAGCCACCGCTGACGATAGAGAACACGGCCTGAGGCCATTCCAGTCGCTAAGCCAGGCAATAACACATACAGGGCTGTGGAATTTGATGAGGGATTGTAAAATGTGTAAATGCCCAAATTATATGGGAATACTTACTGTTTATTCAGATATACATCAATCATTTTGATTTAACAGATTACATGCTGTTTTTCTTCAACTCCCCTCCGGGAGCGGAGATCCAGATCAGAAGTGCGCATTGTGATGCTGAAGGCGGGGCATTGATGGTCGATTCATTGCAAATCACATCATAAAGCCCTCAGAACCATCCACTTCCCCAGGATTCGGGGAGGCTGGTCTACTCTTCTGAGAGTCTGGGAGATGTTTAAAATATGCATGATTCATATATGATTTAATATGTCACAAGACAAAATTGATTTCAAATGTATTCAAGAGGTAAAAGATCTTTCCTGTGGCTATACGTTATTTACTGTGTTCATCCACTATGGCACATTAGGAAACCACTACTGCAGTAAAAAAGTACACTGTTATGTGCTAAGGGTCTCCCAGCGGGACTACTGATGAGTCTCCCAGCACAGCAGCGGGCCAAGAGCTGCGTGTCTCCAATGTCGATATTAATGTGCGACATCGTAATCATGCAATCGCTCATCAATCTGGCATGAATTGGGAATGAAAATGTCGAAAACGACAAGCGATGCGTGCTCCCGCTGGTCGTTTTCGACATCAATCATCGCCTGAACATGCCGGCCAATCTACCGATAACGACAGATTGACCCTGTTCAGGGATGAGGGAGGGTGCCTACACTGAGCAACATATTGGAGGGTGCCTACACTGAACAACATATCGTTCAGTGTAGGCACTGCAGGGGAAGAGGAACGACTGTACGATTATAATGCTGTATTCGTACTGTCGTTCCACTATCTGCTAGTGGATACGCACCTTAAGAAAGCCTCCTCTCTGTTAGCGCTGATACTCCAAAGGGGTTTAGGTATACCTGTAGTACACTTTTGTTAGCAGCAAATTGTATGTGCAAACTAACGCCACTTATAGCATACTGTTGTACCAAGTACTACCTGCATTTCGGAACTGTTCTCTTGTCTTTTGTGTAATGTTTAACAAAGTTTAAATGAAACACACAGACACACAAAAAAATGTTAAATTATGGCTACTGTTGAAAAAGGAACAAACCTGCTGGAATTTATAGCAACCAATTATACACTATGGGCCTCATTCAGACCCACTCGCAAGCGGCTGTCCGCTCGCAAGTGGGTCGATGGTGTGCACTGCGCATGCGCACGACGGAGGGAGCTCTGTCGTGCGCATGCGCCAGACGCGACGAGCGAAGGACTTTCCTTCGCTCGTTGTGTCTGATCAAAGGGGGCGTGCTGTCGATGTTGATTGACAGCACGCCCCCTTTGGTGGGCGTGCCGGGGGCGTGCCTGCCAGACGGAGGCGTTCCCATGGGAACGCCTACCGTCTGGGTCCGGCCCCACTGACATCACTAGTGATGTCAGTGGGAGTGATTTTGGCTCTGATAGAGCCAAAATCACTCCAGGGCTTGTGGTCGAAAACCCCGACCACAGGCTTCTGGTCGCACTGGCGATGGTCGCGATGGTCAAGACCATCGCGACCATCATCCTGCACGCTCGTATGTGCTGTGGGTGGTGACCCACAGCTATACGAGCGTCCAGGAGGACGCTCCATTTTTATGGAGGACGGCCCTCATTCAGAGCGAGCGCTCTGCTCAGAGCGTCCGGCTCTGAATGAGGGCCTATGTAGACAAAAGTGATTGTACACTGACAGCATATAGATCAACAACATTTTATTGACGTCAGTACTTTGTAGGTCCACCAAGTGTAGTGATTACTGCAGACACCCGTCTTGGCAAACTGTCCACAAGTTCCTGGATAACAGCAGGAGGTATGTTTTGCCATTTCGCCTTAAGTACAGTGACTTAACTGTAACACTGAAGAAGGTCGAGTCGGCCTAGAATGCACCCATCGCTCCAATTCGTCCCAGAGGTTTTCAGTGGGGTTAAGATCTGGACTCTGAGCTGGCCAGTACATCCGGGTTACCGAATTTTCTGTATACAGTCCAACGTCGACCTGGAAACATGACATGTGTCACTGTCGTCCTGCAAGTGCATGGGCCTCCCTACAAAGTGTTCTTGTTGAAACCGCCCCATTAGTGGCCATTTGGAACTTGTGTGCAATGGTATGTATGGTATGCATTTCACTTGCGCAGAGGTGTCCAATCACTTTTGTCTACATACTGTATAGAGCAGTGGTTCTCAATCATTTTCCAACTGGGCACCTCCTGGCTGCCCATTTGCATTATTTGTGCAACATTTGCAAAGCAATACATAAATGTTTAGGCACTGGTACATATAAAGACAATAAGAGCCTGATTCAGAGTCACACGCAAGGCTGATGTTCATCTGTTTTTTTCTACTGCGCGTGCACAGATATCTCTAGACACTCCTATGGTGCATGCGCTCCTGGGTGGTGACTGGGAGGTAGCTAAACAGACGCATAGAGATGGACCATCGTATGGGCATATCGCTGAAGTGTTTGCATACACAGAAGCCATAAGGCTGGTGCAAGTGTCTGTGGTGCGACCGATGGTGGAGTCTAAACATGCAGTAGGCGTCTCAGTGCTGGCACATTCATATATACGGATGTACACTAGGGAAGGACTTTTGCATAAATTAAGGGACAGGCGACCACCAAAATGCGCGGCCACGTCTTCGGCCAACTTTGAATCAAGCCCTAAATTTGCTATAAACAATATTTATAAAAAAAGGGCTAGAATGATTTTTACTATAATTTTCATATTACAGTTCATTATAAACGTACAATAAAACTATAGTCCACCTATACAGATGTGTCCTCATACACTATTGCTGCAGTGGCGCCATGCAGCCCCTCCGGACACGCAAAGTCTTGTGAGCGTCTTTTTTTGCTTAATTTTCCCATGAAAATGCGTTAGTCGAAATGTGATGCACAACATGAGATTGCACTGATTAATTTGATAATGCAACACTTGTATATCTGTGTGCCACTGAACCTGTATACCAAATGCTACCATTACAAGTTCCGTCGTGCTTCATTTACTGACTCAGTTGCTCACAGATATACAATGTGACATACAGTATCAAATTCATTAGTGCAGCTTCGTGGTGCATCTTAGTCGCTTTGCATTGCGACTGAGATGCATTTTTGGGTGAAACAGACACTCGGCGCAAGCAGAGTTGCACGGAACATGTCGGGTCACTCACGCCAGGCAAGTTACGCCGCATGGCTTATTGAGTCTACATGTATGAGGACACATCTGTACTTCCTTTTGAAAGGATTAGACTTTCTCATTTTGTTAACAGGGTCCTATTGTAATGCATCTGGCTAGAGATCCCTAGGACACGTGTTTATCTCCTGAATGTCCTGCCACACCATTACATAAAATGTTTCAAGTACCCATGAATGTCACAGCAAGCACCCCTGGGCATACTAGTACCCCAGGTTGAGAAACACTGGGAACCCTCAGGTTGCTCTGGATGTCGGGCAATATCACACTGCCAGGGCCAGTGAAGCAGCCACTGGCTTCAGCATGTCCAGAGAAAGGGGCCGACATCCCCCTGTTTTCTGGAACGCATCCTGTCACTGCATCCAAACGCCAGCTCTTTGTCAGTCATGCTGCGGCTTTGGGGCACTGTGACCAACATCACAGAAATACATCTGCACATGTGCAGATCTGCAAAAATCAGAGATTTACGTAAAAATCTAATTTACAGAAATCTCTAAATTTGGCCCATAGTCTGGTATTTGCAGCTACAGTACCACTGGCCACCAGTGTCTGCATGCATTTGCAATACTATAATCACTCCCTTACTGTACTTGGCTTCCATTATAATGCCCCTGACCCTCCCTGATCTGCTGGATACGCTAGGGAACACTTTTGTTAGCTGCAAATGGCAACAAGACGGAAATGGCAACAAGTTGGAAATCTTCATGGTGGCATTTTGCATTTGCACACTGTTCTGTGCTTCACCAACTGGCTTAGCAATCCCTGGGCATGGGCTCCTCTGTGTTCCTCTGCCATGCCATCTATCATGCCTTCCATAAATGTGTATGACATTGGTTTAGTATCATTGCTAATCGGCCTGTCCCTTATGATTCAATGATTACAAATAATTTCTACACAGTGATTCAATTAGATTTTTTTGTGCCGACTGTGGGTAAAATTAAAAAAGATGAGTGTCAGAGGGTTTTCTTTTTTCCTCCTAAAAATTGTGGGATCCTCCTGGATTCGATTGATTTAATTAGCTTGATTGCCTTTTATTAATTTCAGATGCCCCGTCTGGAACAAAAATAAAACGAAGACTATGTTCAAAGTATTTGCCTTGCAGCGTAACAGAAAGATGTTTCGTGTTACTTTGAAGAGCGGCCCCATTCTCGAGCAGCACAGACACTCTGAGGATGGTTTGCGACCATATCCCCTTACCCAGAACTCAAGAAGATATTGTAAACCTTTGCGAAAATTAATTAAGGGAAATGTTTTCTAAATGAAATAGTTTGGGTTGGTACATTTTAGCGTTTGCTGTTTTCGGAGTAAACAGCTGGAAAAAATAGTCGAAACTATGCAAGAAAAGCCTCATTAGGAAAATCTCTCGGGGATCAAACAGGTCTTTCTACGCTCCATAGTGGCATTCACGAACCAAAACCTAGGGGTGAGATGATTCTGCTCCAAGACTTGTGTACAAAGTAAATATTCCCCAAAGGATGTGAAATTGTAGCAAGCCGAAAGAAAATAGAAAGAAGAATTTTCATGTAGGCAGCTTGTGTGCCTGGGATAACCACAAAGGTACTTAATTCAAAGGGAATTAAAGAAATGTGCAGTAGACATTGGGCTGTCTTGCATGTAAAAGTACACTAGGGATCACTCTGGGTCTTTGGCTTTTATGGTACGCACAAAAGACGTTTATTCACCGCCTGTAGCCATTTCTCCAGATTTTTTTTTTTAAATTGATGGGAAAACTTTGCAAAAAAAACAATATTGTGTCCAAGATCATCTGACATATTTGTAGTTGTTTTAGACCAGCACTCATCCGATGGTTTTGATGGTTTTTCTGTTGGTGTAAAAATGAAGATTTTTGCCTATTATAAAGCTGAGAATCGATTTGTGACTCGTGTCAATCTCTACATATCAGATGTATATTAATAGTAGCTCCTCCTTTAAGACGAATAAACATAAGGTCCGTACACACTGGGCGATTAAAGTGGACCACTGAACGATAACTATATAGTTATCGTTCAGTCGTCCACTTTATCGTCCATTTTTAATAATGACGACGCACGTTCCCACGGGTCGTTCGTCATTATCGTTCATCAAGTAAACATGCAGGCCAACCTGACGATGTCGTCAGGTTGCTGCATGTTGGGGAATGGGGGAGAGAGCCTGGCGCTGAACGATATCGTTAATGATATCGTTCAGCGGGTGTGCTCAATGTCATGAACGACATTGAGCACACCCTGCCGGGGACACACTAGACGATATCGCTCAGGGAGCATATCGTCTAGTGTGTACGCTCCTATAGGGTTTGATGCAAAGTTAGTACTGGCGTAGCGTATCTTGCGTGAATTTGGACATATTCAGAAAATAAACACATGTAAATGCCCACTTGCAGACCCATACGCATCTACTACATAGAAACCTTTGTGACCAAAGATGTACGGGAGTGCTCTCACGTAGACTTGGGTTAAGGGTTTGTTCGAGGGGGAACATGAGAGAAGGCAGTGTGACCAAACAGTGTAGCATCATTTTAACTTTAATGGTAGAAAAAATAAGTTGTGTGCATACATCAAAGATTATTTAAAACAGCTTATCTGATAAATCCTGAAAAGGTCCTTAAATATGTTTGCTCCAAACCATAAGTCTTGGAGCTATCATAGAATCAAGGTGTTGTCCTGGTATATAGAAATCACACCAATGCGTTTCATCTATAAATTAGACGTCCTCAGGGAGATAAAGAATTATAAAACTTAATATTTATTGCGTAACTTTAACAAGTGTCAAATTGAATAATAATCTCACCATTTCGATTGAATTGTGCATGTGTCAAAAGAATATTTCTGATATTATGAACTATATCTGTCAACAGTATACATCATACTCCCAGATTGATATGATATACTGTACTAAACAATGCTGCAATGCAAACTATAAACCTAAAGTAGCAGAGGACTCTTGAGAATGAACTGTGTTGTTGTCAATGCGACAGGCACACCTTAGGCATCTTAATCTTGTTTGGTGGATACATTGAGGTGTGACGTACTTATTGCATATGTTGTTTTGTTACGGTCCTCCAGTAGTTGTAACGTGTAACATTGCCTGTGCTTGCACTATTACGGAGTGTCTTTTTTTTATCTTCTGAAGCTTGCATTATTTTTCACTGCTGTTTTCACAATACTGGTTACACTTGTAACCAGATATCTTAAACATAATCACCCCCAATCTGAGCCCTGTGCCCATTGCAAATTCACTTTTTCTTCCCTGAAACTGCACTTAGAGTGTGGCAAACTGCCCGTAAACATGGTTTCCATTTAATGGTCATAAAAAACTGCGTGTTCCGCCTTCCTGTGTCCACTTGTACCCAGACATCCGCGTCTCAGTTTTGTAATGGATATTTGCTGTCTCTCGTCTTGTCTTGTGTTTCTGTCTAAATTCCCCTAAGGTATTTCCTTTATTTGCCAACACATCTAAACACCCTGGATACTTCTCCCTGCCTCATATGTTCCTCATGATTCTTTCTCTGTTCAGTATCATCTGCAGACAGATGCCATGTTTAGAGCGGTGATTAAATAAGAGCGTCATCTCATATATTTGTTTTATCTGCCTTTAAAAGCTTTTAGTGCTTCTATAAATTGTATATTTAGAGCCTTTCATCAGCTTGCGGAGCATTTTGTGCTCTCTGTGGTGATGTGACGTTTCACAAATATCTAATACATGTATAGTAGGCCTGATTCAGACCCGCTCGCAAGCGGGTCGATGTTACCCAACTGCGCATGTGCCGCCTCCGGCGTGCACATGCGCGAGACCCGTACTGCGACGGCAGCTCCGTCGCAACGGGTCTCGCTACGAGACGGGGCGGCTGTCGATGTTGATTGACAGCTCGCCCCATTTTGTAGGCGGGGAGGGGGGGTGGCTGAACAAACGCAGGCGTTCCCTTAGGAACGCCTGCCGTTTGTGTGCGGCCCTACTGACATCACTTGTCAGTGTACTTCCTGTTCTACCACAGGGTCTCCTCGCAAGCCAGATGGTCGCGATAATCGCGACCATCACCGGGCCACTTGTAAAAGCTGTGGGTGGTCACCCACAGCTTAGCGAGCGGACTGGAGGCCAAAAAAAAAAACCCCGCCCTGACTCAGAGCGAGCGCCTCTGAATCAGGCCCATGGAGTCCACTGATGAGGGTGAACAAGAGGGATTACAAATTATAATTCTTCACATGTACAGTCTTTGATAAGGTTACTTCAAGGTGATAAAAGTTGGGATTGTTTCCTTTAGATTAGTGCTGTCCAGATTATTTTGAATGGTATGGCACCGGCTATAAAGTAAGTACTCCCTGGCACCGGCACCGGCTATAAAGTAAGTATGGCACCGGCTATAAAGTAAGTACTCCCTGACAGCAAGGCAGTTTAATAACATGCTCCATTCATAAGAAAAGAGAGGAAATAGCAGATGTAAACTACAGTACTAAAATGCATATAATCTCTGGATATAGCTTTCCCTGCGGGAGGGAGGGATAGGTTTAGGCTGCGGAGAGGGAGGGTTAGGTGTTGGTATCCTAAACCTTTCGGGAAGCCGTCGTTGGGATTCTGACCGCCGGCATCCCATAACCAACCCGCTGGCACTGGTAAGGCTGAGTTTGACACTTCACCAGGCTGATGTGGAAGCAAATGCTCATTCACGGCCTGACTTGTGGTGTCACGCATTTACAGTGGACCGGACGCTCAGACTTGGATGGACACTAATGCATCAATGTCTCAGCAGCACTTGTGGAAATATACAAATGCTAATCTCAGCCTTCCTCCTGTGCGACGGAGAGTACGAGCGCTGAGACTCCCACTTTCAGACTCCATGGATTGTGCGACTGTGATGGGAATCACTCCACCATCTGCACACTTGAGGTAGCCTTGGGGTTATTCAGGCTAAGCATCTCAAGTACTTTCATACATGGCCTCTGAGGCTGTGGATGTGCGATCGTGAACTTAGCCACAATTGAAGATACGCCCTTGACACTCCCTTAACATGCCTATGAGATGGCCTTTACTTGCGAACACTTTAGCTCACCTCCCAGTGTCCACCCTGAAATGCCCATGGATCGCCGACGCCATCTCTGATAATAGCAGAGTCATACACAATTGTATACACCATCGCACACCACGGTTAGCTCTTGCGCAGTAAGGGTTTCGTAGACTTTTTGCGCATTAGCAAAAAAATCGCTCAACTGCATAAACAGTAACATTGGGACGGTCTCTGGATCCATGCCCTCAGGCTTCTGGTTCCACTTTCCATGAAAACAATTAGATGGTGAGAGTGATAAGAGGCTTTTGGCTGTACATGTAGCACCGTTATCCATCTTATATATAATACAAAGCATGGGGAAACTATTATCGTAGGCAGCCATCTAAGGGCCTGTTAAATAGGGAGAAGCCCTATTTCCAGCGTAAACTGGCTTTTCTCCCTATAATAAACTAGCTGATACATGGAAAGAAAATTTACTTACGTGTATATGCTGAAACAGACATATCTTGAAATGGGAATAGCTCGAAAACAGTAGGATTTAGCCAGACGTGTATTGTTTTAACAGTTATAAATATATGTGAAAGTTTAATATTCAATATTGTAATGTAATTTAAATACAAACACTAATATGTCTGTTATTTAGACCTTCAAATGGGAATGTTCTTTTCTGCTGTACTCCAAATGAAAACGTTTATTAAGTATTTCGAATGGAGAGTGTGAGCAGAAATCTGTGTAAAATGCTGCCTCGGACTAATCCCAGGTTGGTTGTGTACCGCAAATTGAATAGCATCCGGCACTTCACCTGGTAGCAGAGGACGCACTTTACAACCCAATAAGTGAATAGGTATTAACAGGGCCACCATCAGGGAAGGACTGCTGGGAAAGGAGTCCCAGGCCTGGACAGAGAGGGGGCCTGCCTCTGGCTCCTACCGCCGATACCTGGAGAGCTTCACAGTGGTAGATCTCCCCGGAGGTCAAGGAGGCATCTGTGTTATCGCAGAGTATGAAAAAATAGGGTCCTTATAGAGAAATAAAATAACTATAAACCAGAATTTTAAATAGCATATAATGTAGTTTCCTTAAGGCTTGGTACACATTAGGCGATATATCGTTTTGAGGCAAATTGGAAAGTCGTATCGTTCACATTGCAAAGTGTATATGTTCAATCATGTGCGCGTGTGTCGTTCATCTCATCTTCCCATCTGATATGCAGCACAGCAGATGGGACAATGTAATGAACAACACCATACTGCTAAATGCAGCGGAACAGCACATTGCGCCATTGTATACAGCATTGTGCAGTATGTATGGACGGTGCGATGTATCATTCCATCGTGTCCTTTTGTCGTATTGTGTAGTGTGTACCTAGCCTTATTCTTTGTGGAACATTAATCATTACAATGAAACTTATTTGAGATAGACAACTGATAACTGTTGTATAATAGTTGTAGTATGAAATAACTAGCATAGAACAGAGCTGTCCGGTAGCCCAGCGACCAGAATGTCTGCTTTACATCTTTCTAGGGTAGAACTATCATGGCAATAGGGATAGCAGCTGCAAGAGACCCACAGCTGGTGGAATTGGGATGGGGCCTCCTTCTCTGCCAAAGCTCCTGCAGCAGCAGGGGTAGGGGCTGCAGACAATTGCTCTCTTCATCTGATATACTGAAGCTTCCTTTAAATTATCAGGTAATTGCTGTTATCATAGTGACCAAATGCAAACCTGTGTGGTTAACAGTGTAGGCCATAGCTCCCAATATTTTAGGTTGAGGAATTGGGACAAATGTTTGTGGCAATATGCACATGAGAAAGGACGTGGGGACATGTCCACAACTTCCAAGCACTTAAGTACCCCCATCCCTTTCCCATCCTGTAAAAGCCATCCGTCCTATGTCCAGCACCCATTGGGATTGATGGGCTGTCCCTCCTAAATCCTCCCTCTCCCCTCCTCCCTCCCTCTCTCTTACCTGAGCATCAGCCGCGGATGGTCAGGGGCTGTGTTTTATAGCAATAGGCTGCCCAGCCCCTGCACCACACTGTGCTGTGTTTTAACTTAAAGTCCACACATTACACTTCTTCCTCCATGTGGTGCAGGGGCCGTGCAGCCTATCGCGGTAAAGGACAGCCCCTGACCATCTGTGGCCACTACTCCTTTTACATGTTTGGTCGAGAGGGGCACCCTCTTGCACCCCCACCAGGTCCGACACCCATGCCGGTTACAATGACCCGAGCATCTTGCCGATGGTCAGGATGATACCCTTAGCCCCGGACAATGCAAGATTGCCAGTACACACTAGACGATTTAATAAAAGACGGAACAATCATTAGTTCCGTCCTTCATTAAATATGCACTACATCGCATGCGATATTGTGTGATTGTGCAATACAAGAATTAACCCTGCGCAAATCTCTTTTGGGTATAAATAGTTACACATATATCTGTAAGTCTGAAATTACTGCAGATTAGTCTGTAAAGAAACTCAAAAGTCCTCTGTTTTATGATGATCCTCTTCAGCTTGTTCCTCAAAGAAAAGAAAGGAATAAACCATCAGCAGATGTAGGTAGGTATAGTAAAATTGGAATATTCCTACTTACAGTACATCCAAGATTCAGTAGTCTGTCTCCCCTCAGTTTTCTCTCAAATCTCGTATACACCATTGAATATGATTTCTTGATCATGCGTTCCTCAAAAACAATTATAAAAAGGAATATACCATAGTGTAATTCTAAAAGATTTATTCCACAAATAAAACCACAAACAAATGACTGCGTACCAGAGTGGGTCTTCAGACCAAGGCAGGAAGAAAACACATTAATCAGTGATCCTATATTCCGGATTAGGAGCACCTTATAGTGATACCTCACAGTCTCTGTCCGATTTCCCAAACTGCAATGGTCCCATCCAGCTACCCTAACGCGTTTCGGCAAATATCCTTTCTCAAGGTGTAACTGGTGAGTAATCCTCCTGGGTTTAAATAGCCATGATATCAACCCCGCCCTCTAAGGTAATTAAGCAGATATGCAGAATAAATATCATACATTGCCTTTTAAAAAACAGCTTATGTAGTGACTGCTAAAATCTCAGCCAAATACAGTACAATATATTTGCATACAGACATCAAAATCATATCCAATAAATAATATACATAAGTAAGCGTTTAATCCAGCCCTAAAGGGGTCAGACTTAGTGTGCGGTCCAAGGATCCAATTGGTCTCCATCATACCTATCCATATTTCCACCTATGGGCATATCATCACAGTACTCGTGGTTGCGCACCGGAAGTGACGCATAGCTTGACTCGCGTCTACTTCCGGGGCAGTGTGTCCTGCCCTGAACTTGCTCCCCACTCGTTCACAGGAAGCGGTGAGTGATCACATCCGGAAATTACTGATGCGTTCTACCTATGTCACCGCCTTTTAAAGTGCCAAACTTTTTCTGGTTCAAGAGTCAATATTATATGCAAAAAATAGGCATGGGCACCTGCTTTGCACCAACCTATGCCAATCTTTTCATGGGCTGGTTGGACGATCGGTTAATTTGGAGCAATAACCCATTTTTAAGTCAGATTGCCTTATGGATCCGTTATATCGATGATATCTTTTTTTTATATGGACCAGTAACAAAAACGACCTGGAGACTTTTTGTGAAGTATTAAATAAGAACAATTTTAATATTGTTTTACCATATCAGATTAGTGCCAAGAAGTAATTTTTTTTAATTTCGTTATTTACAGAGAGGAGACTGGGTTATTTACAAGAAATTATACAAAACCCACAGACAGTAATTCCTACATAAATGTGAACAGTCATCATCATCCGTGTTGGTTAAAAAATATCCCCAAAGGTCAAATCCAACGGGTTCGACGCAATTGCACGAATAACAATATTTTTACAGAACAAGCTGAGGAATTAAAACTCAAGTTTACAACTATGGGATATGATGAGGATAAAATCAATGTAATAATCAGACAGGTATGACGGAGACCAATTGGATCCTTGGACCGAATGCTAAATCCGACCCCCTTTAGGGTGGGATTAAATGCTTACTTATGTATATTATTTATTGAATATGATTTTGATGTCTGTATGAAAATATATTACACTGTATTTGGCTGACATTTTTGCAGTCACTACATAGGCTGGTTTTGAAAAGGCAATGTATGATATTTATGTTGCATGTCTGCTTAATTACCTTGGGGGGCGGGGTTAGTATCATGGCTATTTAAACCCAGGAGGATTACTCCCCAGTTACACTTTGAGAAAGGCTATCCTCCGAAACGCTTTAGTGTGGCTGGATGGGACCATTGCCCTTTGGGAATTCATTTGGGAATTCGTACAGAGACTGTGAGGTATCACTATAAGGTGCTCCTAATCCGGAATATAGGATCACTGATTAATGTGTTTTCTTCCTGCCTGAAGGCCCACTCTGGTAGGCAGGCATTTGTTTGTGGTTTTATATGTGGAATAAATCTTTTAGAATTACACGATGGTATATTCCTTTTTTTAATTGTTTTTGAGGAACGCATGATCAAGAATTCATATTCAATGGTGTATACCAGATTTGAGAGGAAACTGAGGGGAGACAGACTATTGAATCTTGTATGTAAGTAGGAATATTCCAATTTTACTCTACCTACCTACATCTATTGAATGGTTTATTCCTTTCTTTTCTTTGAGGAACAAGCTGAAGAGGATCATCATAAGAAAGAGGACTCTTGAGTTTCTTTACAGACTAACCTGCAGTAATTTCAGACTTACAGATATATGTGTAACTATTGATACCCTAAAGAGAGTTGCGCTTGGTAAATACTTTTATTGCATGTTCTAATATATATATGTGGTGGGGATCACATTTTTACTAACCAGCACTTTCACATTTTTGTGTAGCGCAGAATTTATATTTGTTTTCCATATAGATATTGTGTGGTTGGCCGTACAGTGCGACCAATCACACGTCATCGCTGACAACACGCAAGAGCGTGCAATAGTGTGTACCCAGCTTAAGGCTGCTTCCTATTGTTTACTATAACAACAGTCGTGGGTTGATCAGTAGATTGGCTAGTTACACGTCTGCCTCCCTTCCAAGACTTTTCTTACAGCCCCACTATTGACATCAAACATAAGCTGTAATATGTGACTTTTTTGTTTTTTATCCATAGTTTTTGGTCTTAAAGCACATAGCTATGACATATAGGTGTCTCTTTACATGTAAATGCTTGGACAGCGGTGCCTTAGAATGTCCTTAATTACCTGTAACATTGACCAGATATATTACTAAGATGTGTTAGTAATATGTGCCTGTTGTTGGTGGGTGCGTGCCTGGCTTTTTTATTTTATAGGGCTGAGTGTCAGGACAATGGCTTTTAGTCATTTTATTTGAATATCTATTAAGCTACGGGCGCAGCTGATCTCATATCACTCATGTAGTATATTTTCTGTCAGAAATATCAACACTCATAAAATACAGTAACTACTTCAATAGGAAACACATCCACGCTTGCTGTTAAGAAAATCCTGGAAGCATTTAGGCCTTGTTTTAAGCCAAATTACAGCATGTGCTGAGAGTGTGTTTACCAGACACCAGCCAAGACCAGCCATTAACGATGATCATATGGAGGGGAACACTTCCTGCGGCTCCGGCTTCATCTCTTTTCTGTATTCTTGGAAGTGATGATTTTTTTTTTCTATGAATTTTATGGAAATCTTTTAGTCATTCATGCCAGTATTATCACATATAGTTCATACACTTCAGGCTTCAATATACTGTTGGAGCAAAAAATAAAGAGCAAACTAAACAAGTTTAAAGAACAGCAACTAAATTTAGCCACGATTTTTTATTATTATTACTCTAATTGTATGTCAATAATGCTTCACTCACCCTCAAGTGGTCTCTCCTCTTCAATGTATTCTACTGTTCTAACGCTCTGTGCACCTTCAGAGACTTCCCTGCCACTAGTGGCTGTGCTAACGATACTTCTGCTACAAGGCCAGGAAGTGCTGCTGACACTGCTGCTACAGGGCCAGGAAGGGTTACCGACACTGCTGCTACAGGGCCAGGAAGGGTTACCAACACTGCTGCTACAGGGCCAGGAAAGGTTACCGACACTGCTGCTACAAGGACAGGAAGGGTTACTGACACTGCTGCTACAAGGCTAGGAAGTGCTACTGACACTGCTGCTACAAGGCCAGGAAGTGCTACTGACACTGCTGCTACAGGGCCGGGAAGGGTTACCGACACTGCTGCTACAAGGCCAGGAAGTGCTACTGACACTGCTGCTACAAGGCCAGAAAGTGCTACTGACACTGCTGCTACAGGGCCGGGAAGGGTTACCGACACTGCTGCTTCAAGGCCAGGAAGTGCTACTGACACTGCTGCTACAAGGCCAGGAAGTGCTACTGACACTGCTGCTATAGGGCCAGGAAGGGTTACTGACACTGCTGCTACAAGGACAGGAAGTGCTAATGACACTTCTGCTTCAAGGCCAGGAAGTGCTACTGACACTGCTGCTACAAGGACAGGAAGTGCTACAGGGCCAGGAAGGGTTACCAACACTGCTGCTACAAGGACAGGAAGTGCTACTTACGTTGCAGTTACAAGGCCAGGAAGTGCTACTGACACTGCTGCTACAGGGCCAGGAAAGGTTACCAACACTGCTGCTACAAGGACAGGAAGTGCTACTGACACTGCTGCTACAAGGCCAGAAAGTGCTACTGACACTGCTGCTACAAGGACAGGAAGTGCTACTGACACTGCTGCTACAAGGCCAGTAAGTTAGTGTTGCCTGGCATTAGTGGTGAACTCTTTTAAGGCCTCAGCTGAGTATGAGCAAGGCTGGTGTGTGCACAGTAAGGCCTGGTTGCCCTAGCCTTACACTTGCTAAATGAGCAGAGTGGGGGCAAGGAGTTGGGGGAGTAAACCAAAATTGCAAGGCCCTTTTCCAAATTTTGCTATGAGGCCTGGTGATGCCATATGCTGCGTACCACAAACTTCTTTTATGGCCAATTCATCTTTCTGTTCTATAGTATAATTATTGTTATAGCCATAACATTTGGGAAATATCAAGTTAAATTTTCAGTGTTTTCTAAAACATTTAACTTTCTTTATGCACTCACATTCATGCATAGACACTGTCACGAAACACTCTACCAACATCAATGACTTGCATGTTAGTGCTAAGGTTACATCTTATTTCAGCACTCAAATAGCCTGCACTTTTCACACAAATTACAAATTCAGCAGACAGGCAGGTCTCCCATCTCCCTACACACTTAAAGCTGTCAACAGGCAGGCTGGTCAGTAGGAACGCAATGCCACTCAGTTACACAAATATATTTACTGGTATGGGTGTGGTTTGATATGTCGACAGTGATAATGTCATTATGTTGACAATCATCATGTAGACATTGATGAAATGTCAACATGTTAGAATGCAGACAAATTGTCCCTCATTACCCAGCGGTGACTTAACTGCTCCTGTTGACTGCAGCAGCTCCAGCGCAGCTTCCGGGTCCCAGCAGTTATGTGACTGTCACTTCCGGCTCAAACCTGTGATCCTCCAGCGTCCGTTAAGTATTCTTCCCCTATCCCTAACACTCCCTTTAGTGCCTAATCTCCCCTGATGTAATGTTTGCCCTATCTGCCGGACTAGTTGACATACAGGATTAAATGAATGGTGAGTGGTATATAACAAGTATTATAAATTAAAAAAATTAATAAAAAAATTATAAAATATAGTCTCCCTAATCCTAATAATAATATATACTGCCCCATATGTTTAATTTTATTTCCTTTTAACTTCAACCCCTCGTGCTGGATATGCTTGCTGTCTGGCACACTAAAGGCACACATCCGCTAGACGATTAAATTGAACGATATCGTTATCTGTCGATAATCGTTAGAACATCGTTCAAAATCGTTTGAAAATCGTTGATTGTTTAGACATCTATCATCGTACAAATACAGTATGTTGTACAACCTTACGATATTATCAGGTTCAACATGTTTGTAGATGATTTATGTGCCTTCACTGAACGACTGCTCGTTCAGTGAAGGCACATCACAGACAGACAAACGACTGCACGATTACAATGTCGTAATCGTGCAGTCGTTTGCCTGTCTTCTAGTGGATGTGTGCCTTTAGGGGGAGGGTGGTGAAATACAGTGCACATGCTCCATGTACCGTGGTTACACGCTACACCTCTGCTTGTTAGTTATGAAGTCACACTCCAGCTTTCAAAGAGTTAATGCACGGCCAAGCAATATTTCTATTCAGAAAGATGCCTGTGCATTTGTTAGTGTAAAAAGTGTATTATATTTTAAACTTACTATCGCAAGGGTCAGGGCAATGGATAATAAAGGAAAAACATACAATAAATGACAGATAAAAGTGCAACACGGTCTTTAAAAAACAAAGGAATAAGAATTCAAAAAATATAACGCGTAGTTCACATCGTCTGAATGCTGGGACAAGGCAGAATAAGATGGACAGCTTTACAATTAGATCAGTCCTCAGAACTGACAAGTTTTTATTGCAAGTAGGATATTTTTTTAACATGTTCCCTTGGGAAGTCTCTCTGAGGGGCAGTGGGCCTGATTCAGAGCCGCTCGTAAGCGGCCGCTCGTTCGCTCCGAGCGATGTTCGCACAACTGCGCATGCGCATGGGTCGTAATGTGCATGCGCCAACCAGTCATTGCGGTCGGAAATTGTGCGCTCGCAAAATAGCGAGTGCCTGCTAATTTGAGTGACAGGATGAGGCGCTTGTGGGTGGTAACAGGGGAAGGTGCTTGAAAACGGGGAGTGGAGATCCGAACGCAGGCGTGCCAAACGGTCAAAACGGGCGTTTTAAGGGTGTGCATAATTAACAAAGCAGCGGCATCGGCCACGTCACTTGGTTGTTCCTTAGCCTGAACTGTTCGCATGATTGCGGTAGGAAAAACCAACCACAAGCACTGCGAGCAGTTCAGACGCCTTTCGATGTACTCGATTAATCTAATAAATAGCGGAGATGACGTATGATGCGAACGGCCAGGGGGCGTCTTTACAAAATAGCGAGCGCATGTTTCGTTCGCTCGCTCAGACATAGAGGCGTCAACAAACCGCAAAGAGCGAGCGCTCAATTTAAATAGCCGGACCCTTTTTCTGAACGACCGTTCGCAAATAGCGTCCGGCTCTGAATCAGGCCCAGTGTTTGTGCTAATATGAGGTGGATATTACTTTTATTTTACCTTCCATATTTTTCTTATGATACCTCATAGAGACATGGGGGGTCATTCAGACCCGCTCGCGAGCAAAGGACGCTCGCAAGCGTATCGATGTTGGGCGCATGCGCGAGACCCGGTGAGCGACGAGGAATACGTCGCTCGGGGTCTCGCACCAAAGGGGGCGTGCTGTCGATGGTGACTGACAGCACGCCCCCTTTGGTGGGCGTGCCGGGGGCATGGCTGCCAGACGGAGGCGTTCCCATGGGAACGCCTACCGTCTGAAGCCGGCCCCACTGACATCAGTAATGATGTCAGTGGGAGTGATTTTGGCTCTGATAGAGCCAAAATCACTCCTGGGCTTGCGGCAGCGAGACCCTACCGCAGGGTCTCGTCGCAAGCCCGATGATCGCGATGGTCTTGACCATCGCGACCATCTTTTTGGCCAATCGCATATGCTGTGGGTGGTCACCCACAGCTATGCGAGCGGCCAGGAGGCCGCTCCATTTTCAGGTAGGAGGGCACTGATTCAGAGCGAGCGCTCTGGTCAGAACGTCCGGCTCAGAATCAGGCCCCTGATTCCTTATTCAATGAACAGGAAATCAGAAATCTGATATTATTATGACATTACAAAGCCCCAACATGGACGATGCTTGATTACTGCCACTTTGCCTTGTGTAGCAGTTTTTTGTAGCTCACGCACTCTGGGCCTGATACAGTAAGGATCGCTATTGCGTTCGCAGCTGCGAATTTGCCTGAAACGCAGCGGTGAAAACATTGTAATGCTTTCCAAAGCTCGGCTGCCATAAAGATGCCCAGTACTGCTTTCTCACATCCGTCCAATGTCGTTCTTCTGTGTAAACATCTGTACCATCGACGCTCATCAGACAGGTGCGCGACACCAAGTGTGACCAGCCGCAGAAACTACAAGTCTCCACGCAGGCAGTGGGCTCTCAAGCTGCATATGCAATCGCTGTGGCTAATGTATGCACGCCCAAGCAATGGCGTTCAAATGGACAGACACGCCTGCCTTTTTCAGACCACTCCCCGGTCACCACCCCCAAACGCTCACAGCCTGTCCCTCACTCTGCGATGGATTCCTCTGTGTGTGCGTAATTGCAGTGCGATCGCTGCACATGCGCAGTGTGGCTTATACACATGCGCAATGGCTAACAATCGCTCGAAATGCGAACGTAGTTGCATTAGCGATCGCTGCTGAATCAGGCCCTCTGTGCAGTTCTGGTCCTGGATTTATGTTGGCACACAGATTTCTTACAACAGAAATTATTTACACCTCCTTGTTAATTACACATGTGCCCACATACATTTATCCTTTGCGCTACAAGTCGCGCCACACATAACATGGGAGCTCAGTGTGACTCGGTAGCGCTGGGCGTCTTTTTGTGCGACTTTTTACCTTCAAATGCGTCTTTTTCGCATAGCGATGCGAATAGATAGCACAAGCAGCTTCTGCTGATTAAAATTATATGCGGCATGCCTATGTTCTGTGTGTGACTGCGGGTGTATCTGCATGTGAAATGCTACGTTATAGTGTTACAGCCGCTGACACTGTAACGTAGAATTTCGCATGCAGATACACCCCCAGACACATGCAGAACATAGGTATGCCTCATATCATTTTAATCAGCAGAAGCTGCTTGTGCTATCTATTCGCATCGCTGTGCGAATACGACATATCTAAAGGTAAAATGACGCACGAAAAGACGCTCGGCACTACCAAGTCACACCACGGCATGGCGCGACTTGAAGGGCTGTTTAATGCAACAGGAGCTAGATGTATGTGGACCCATGTATAGCAGCATTGTCACCTGCTGATAATGCTATAGATAGAGAGGAAACTAATGTGATATGTGCAGACTTGCTGGTCTCTTGATACGGATGTGCTAAGCTACTGTAATTACCTGACCAGTTGTCCCATATGAAATAGCTAATTTTCTTTTTCACAAAGCTGCTCACCGTAATGGCTAAAATACTGATATACAACAGCTTCTTGCAATCTGGTGTCCCAGCCTTTATTTCACATTTTTATAATTTACCACTAGCCTGTTGCTAAGCAGAATTTACACTGGAATGCCTGACTTCCTTGTGCAGTAAGTCAAAAATATTATGACAGCTATAATTTTATGGTGACCATAAAAGTTACTGAGGTAAGTTTAGTGAGGTAATCTCAGTGTTGGAAGTTTTATTAACAAAAACTTTTAAGTATTAGCACATGAGTTACAATTCCCATGTGTTTTTAGAAATTTGCTGGGTTTAAACTGTAGAGTAAATCCTGAACTTCAGAGTAGTCCTCATAAGCCTCTTACTTTTAGCGGTTAAAGTAGCCATAGATAAAATATAAAAGCTTGCTTTATACAATTGGTTTTATGGTTCTAGAGTGGCTAGACGCTCTTAACAGCAGATTCTGAGATTGTCACAGTGTATCTCGCAGTGAGCCGGCTCTTACAGGTGATTACCTCTTTAGGCATTGCACGTAGTAAATCTTCAATATCATGAAAAAGGCAATGTTTTTGTTTTTGGCATAAATCTTTCTGCTTTATTGTACAAAGAGAGCTTTTTTTTTTCTTCAAGCTGCTACTAATGACTTACAGATTGCTAGTTGTCATGCAAATTCCATGACAACCACAGGCATATGACATATGATGGGGTCAGCAGAGAGGCTTTGGGATGCCCTGTCGCTAGCACGCACATTCAAAGCATCGCTTCACGCTCCACCAGACCGCTTTCCCCCATATTTGTCATCTTGTGAATGGTGGCAAAGTTCTAACTCACATTAATATTAAGGTACACAAGGCCTGATTCAGAGCCGGACGCTCTGACCAGAGCGTTCGCTCTGAATCAGGGCCCTCCTACCTAAACTTGGAGCGGCCTCTTGGACGCTCGCATAGCTGTGGGTTACCACCCACAGCTTATGCGAGCGTCCATGATGATGGTCGCGATGGGCAAGACCATTGCGACCATCGGGCTTGCGACGAGACCCTGCGGGAGGGTCTCGGTGACCGCAAGCCCTGGAGTGATTTTGGCTCTATCAGAGCCAAAATCACTCCCACTGACATCACTAGTGATGTCAGTGGGGCCGGACCCAGACGGTAGGCGTTCCCATGGGAACGCCTCCGTCTGGCAGCCACGCCCCCGGCACGCCCACCAAAGGGGGCGTGCTGTCAGTCAACATTGACAGCACGCCCTCTTTGGTGCGAGACCTGGAGCGACAGCTTCCCTGTTGCTGCCCGGGTCTTGCGCATGCGTGCGACGGAGCTCCCTCCATCGTGCACATGTGCACTAGGGCACCATCGACCCGCTTGCGAGCGCTCAGCGCTCGCGAGCGGGTCTGAATCAGGCCCACAGTTTGCTATCAGATTGCAGCTTGAAGAAATTCGTGGGCAATGTCTTTAAAGCTGGGTACACACTATACGATGTGTGTACTCAGCGGCGGAACGACGCATTGTAACAATACATCGCGCCGGTCATACACAGTGCACTATATGGTGTACGACGATGCAATATATCGTTACATGCTGCTTGTAGCAGCATGACGTTGATCATTGCATTGTCCAATCAGATGTGCGGCACAGCAGGTGGGACAATGCAATGAACGACCATTGCAAGCGATGGATCGGGCGTCCACACTGCATGATCTGTACGATATATATTGTTCCAATCCGCATCAGAACGATATATCGTAAGATACAGTATATTGTGTAGTGTGTAGCCAGCTGAACACAATCAAGAGTCGTATTCAATTTGAGCCGAGCCGCGTTAAGTTAATGCGGCCCGGACTTAACGCCGACTTCGCCTGTTTTGGAGGCGGAAAAGTATCGCGCGCGTGCGCGCTTTACCCCGTATTCAATTTGAAAGTACACGTAAATGAGACCCGGCGATTCTTTAACAAGTGGAAAGTACTGTCAGTTTTGGGGAAATCAGCCTGACACCCCCAAATGATGCTCTGACATGGGGGTTCACTATGGTACCCCCCGATTTGGCTTGCTGAAGGTATTTGGAGTTTTTAAATGGGCTCAATAGCTGCTAAATAGCGTTTTTCTATACCTGTTGCAGAATAGTATTTAGGAGTATTTTTTCCAAAAAATTAGTTATCCCAGCAAATTTAGGGTACTTGAAAATGGGGGTCAGCATATTTAAAGTTGAAAAAGTGAAGTTGAAAAAATCGTGAAAACACCTGCCGCAAACACCTGCAATCAAAAAAACACTTGGGCATACTTGGGGACTCCCCCAGAGTCAAGTTCGCTAGTTTTTAAGTTTGTACCCCAACATTTTTTTTTTTGCCCCCTTTTTCAGTCAATTTTTGGGGTGTCCTTAAGTTTTTTTAACATTTTTTTGACACAGATTACCTTTGGGGGACTGTCTGAAGGCTGCACGGGGGTCCCGCAACGTTGCACCCCAAAACCCCAATTCTGCACTTTTTTCCGCCTGCCATTCATAGGTGATACTTTACCGCCTTTTACATTGCATTGACTTTCCGCCTAGGCGGAAAGTCTTTCAAATTGAATACGGGGTAAAACCAAAACAGGCGATAATGGCGTCATCGGCGGAAACTTAACGCGGATCCGGACTTAACGCTTCAAATTGAATACGGGCCCAAGTTTTCTAAATTGCTATGTTTCTCTTACAGTTATATTTATTTTTACAGTATGTGTAGTATAATTGCACAAATAAGAGTGACTTTAATCTCCTATCACATTACCAGTTACTAAAGTCAGAACTGAAGATTTGAAAATCAGCACAAGGACTTTTATGTTGTTGCCAACATTTTTTAGTTCCTAAAATGGCTAACCTACACAATAAGATTACATGACATATTTCAATTAGCCATGGGGTTTACCTTGCAACTAATTGCTGGCAAAAATCTTCTCGGCAATTAAATAGCCTTTTTGCCGCGCCGAAAAATCGGGATTCAGGAGTGGAAAGCCACAGATTCTGCGTAAACTACGGAATCAATGGGTTTTTTTTCCCGCTCCTGAACCGAATTTTGTGTTTTTTTTATGCATACTTTATTCTGACTGCAGGGACTCGCGGGTGGGTTAATCCCCGCTAATTGAATACCTCCGACATGGCAATTAGCCATGAGGTTTAATTGAGTGCCCCCCATGGATTGCCAATTTTTACAATTTGGGCCAACCAGAATATTACTAAAATCATTTAGGATTAGGCAGATTTCTAAACTAAATTCCTAGTGTAAATGTTTGTAATACAGTATGTAACATTTTAAAAACTGTCATACAGAGGTGCATGCTTTGGGTTATTGTTTGAGTTTTACTTGCAATGTGATCAAAATCTTAAATTTTGCAAACAAAGTAAAAAGATTGTTTAGAAACATAATGAACTAATTTTGATTGCCCAGCTCTTCAAATCAATTGTATGACATAGTAAATGTTCAAAACCCTAAGAATCTCAAGAAAGTGTTTTTATAGCACATGGCCGGCGGTTCAAATCCCGACAGCAGAAGCCCGGCAGGGTTGAAGATCCTGAACGTATTAAGGTACTATTAACTAACCCTATTCTACCTTCTAACCATAACCCTCCTTAGGTGTGCCTAACCCTAACCCCCCTCTAAGTGCCTAAACCTAACCCTCCCATTCCCCGCAGCCTAACCCTAAATCTCCTGGGTGGGTGCCTAACCCTAACCTCCCCCCGGGGATGCCTAACCCTAACCCCCCCTTCCCCTAGCCTAACCCTAACCTCCCCCGGGAGCCCCTAACCTAAGCCTCCCCGCGGCTTTCGGCGCCCAGCTTGCCTTTGATCGGTAAGCAGGATGTTGGGCTTCCGGCGTAGGTCTATTGACAGGCATCGGGATTTTGACGCCTGTCATTAGCGCCTTGCCGGGATTAGATAGTCGGGAAGCCGGAGGTCGGGATTACGTCCGTCGGCTTCCCGACTGCTTATCGTTTAAATCTTTTAAGTTTCCCATACATATACTGTGATTTGCAATTAACTGGTTCTAGTAAAGTGTATGAAATTGTAGCATATGTGGGCAGCTATGTAGACCAGATTTGCTTAATCTACAGATTGCTACCTAAGCCGAGCGCTATGAAGCTATTATGAAGCTAGAAATGTAAAATGGATTCTATAGGTATCTCTCGGGTTTGATATATTGTGTCAACATGCATAATCTTGACATGCAGCATGTTGACACTGCTTGTAACATACATGCCTACCCTCCTGATTCAGCTGGGAGTCTCCCGATAATCATGTGCTGCTCCCTACCCCCCGGAAAGGCATGCAAGCCTCCTGGCGGCCACCAACCCCACCGGACCCCCGCAGTTACAATACAAACTCCTGCAGTGGGGGTGGCCGATTACGCTATACACACTGAATAGCATCATGATGACCCCTCCCTCTGTTTCACAGTGTAGGTAATCGCGGTATTGTGTAGCGGGGGCGGGGCCAAAATGATGTGATCATATGATCACTCCGCCCGCAAATGCTGGGTAATATGTCTGTCCGCTCCCCTCTATGCCAGCCACGCCACCCTGCTATACCGACCTTGCTGCTTACTCCGGAGGGGGCAGACAGAATATCGGCAAGTTTGGATTGGAATGTCAACAATACAGTCCATGTCAACATTGCAACAGTGTCGACATCATAACGATCAACATTGTGGTATAGACATGATTGTCGAGATTGTAAATGTCAACATAATGGCTTCATAACACTTTGCTATATGAGCTATGTAAGTAACTGGGAATATATCTGACATAATGACTCTTAATATACAGTATGAGCTAGAAAAATATTGCTAGTTTAGTTAAGGAATGGCTGAATATGGATAATGTATTTTTGGGATTAATGTTGATTTTTTTTTATATATATTTTGGGTTCTTGCTTCAGGATTACTATAATTATTAATGTAATTTTCTGCTAGGATTTATCTTTTTATTTTTGCTCTTGGAGAGGCTCCTATTAATGTGGGATTACGGTTGCTCAGTGATGAGAATTTGAAGTAAATTAGTAAATAACTGAAATCTGTCAACACTGTTCCTGAATATTTGGGACAGATGGCCATGTGCGCTCCCGCTGCCTGCTCAGACTAACAACCATAGATCAAAGCCTGGCTCTTGTTTTGACTTATATAATTGCCAGAGAATGCCAATGAAAACAAGGTCCAGCAAAGGAAATAATGAAAGGGGGAAAATAGGAAGTTCCAACTCTTGCACTGTAGTTGGCTGCAGGTGATTTGGTATATGGCATGTGCCATTTACCAATTGGAATGTTAGGACCGGTCTTGATATTACAGACAACCGTGCACTAAGTGAGTGGGTGTGTTTATGAGTCTCAATCTCGACATCGGAATCCCAGCAAGGGATTCATGATAGGCGTCAAAATATCAACACCTATCTTAATCCCAAAGCCGAGGACGCCAGCCTGAACGAAGGTAAGTCTGGGGCGCCCTTAGCGTTAGCCGCGTGGGGTAAGGGTTAGGATTAGGGAATCTAGCATCCCAATCCTTAACGGGATGTAGTTATGAGATCCCAACATCGGAATCCCGGTAAGGGATTCATGATAGGCGTCAAAATATCAACACCTATCTTAATCCCAAAGCCGAGGACGCCAGCCCAAAGAAAGGTAAGTCCGGGGCGCCCTTAGCGTTAGCCATGGGGGGGGGGTTGGCATTAGGGAGTCTAGCGGGGTTAGGGATAGGTTTGGGAGGGAATTAGATTTTAAGCACCCCCTAGGGGGAAGGGTTAGGCACCAAAGATTAGGTTTAGGGAGCAGTAAGAGGGGGTTAGGGTTAGGCACCCCCGGGGGGAGGTTAGGGTTAGGCACTAGGGGGGAGGTTAGGGTTAGGCACCACTAAGGGAGGGTTAGGGGGGGGACAGGGGAGGGTTAGGGTACTTACTTGCCACAGCTGGGAGCCTCCCGGGATCTTAATCCTGTCAGGCATCCGTTGTCGGGATTTTATTTCAATCCCATTCCGTCTTAACCATGGATCTGGGACCTGTATTATTTTCTCACCAGACAACTAGGGGCTGCATTGTATAGGCACTATAGGGGGAATTCAATTGTTTTTGTGCTCCCAGTCGTCCATCACTGTTGAGGCGATATTAAATTAAGTTTTAACGCATGTCGCACCTAAATAGATGCGTAAAGTGGCTAAACCCATTGAAAGTCTTGCTTAGCACACCTAAGCGGTAGTGTATGCACCCAAATGAGGGACTTTTGGACAATTTCTGCTTGCCACCTCAGGAGGCTGTGAGCAGAAAACATACATTCGCGATCGTCCAATACAATTGAATAACTCCGACAGGCATACAAAGAAATAAGCAGCACACAAAAACATTTGAATTACCTCCCATATAAATGTATGCCCTGTATTGTACCACCACAGTTCTTGTTCGGGTCTGCATAGTCATCAGATATGTATGTCCACCCTATATTTTTGGATATGCATGATCACTAGAAGTCAACAGAGATGATATGTGAGGAGTTGTTAAAGTACCATATTAAAAAAATATTTTCTATATAATAGTAATGTCTACTCCAGTAAGAATACATTTATAAAAGACTGTTCTATGGTAGAATACTGTTATTAACAGTTATGTATTTTACGCCTCCATATTACTCAGCTCTTTCATACTTGCCTACTCTCCAGGAATGGCCGGGAGGCTGTCCGGAAAAGTGGTCAAGTCTCCTGGCCTGGGGCCACCCGCCCGCATTCCCCCGTACCTCCCCCCCACACACACACACGCAGCGGGGGAGGTGAGGGTGAGTGGGCTTGAGGTTTTGGGGATAATGTGATTCCCAGAAAGATACTGGGGTTAAATACTTGACCTGTAGCCTTGTAGAGTGACATTAAAGTGTAATACATTAACAGTTACTGTTTCATTGTTACCTAAATATTGAATTATTATTTTTGTATAAGAAGTGAAGTGCATTTGTTGATACTTGCAGCTCCTGTTGGATAAATACATTGGAGATTGTTTCTCTAAGGCATATGAATGCCATGTGCTGTATGGTTTCTATGATCAACTTAGATATTATACATTACCCAGAGTGTCTACCAATCTGCAGATGCAGGTGTGGATTGATTATACAGGGTTTTTTCCCCACTAAACTGGGAAAAGTGGTGTAACTAGGGTATTTGGAGCCCAGGGCAAATTTGAAAAGGGAGCTAATTCGCCATCTGTCACTTTCTCTCTCAACCTAAGAAGGGAAACCCTGAGACCACTGCACCATATTACTGGGTTGGATGTAATTTTATCCTTGGCGCAAGCACCTCAGACACCTGTTTCGTCTATAGTGTTCACACATGCCAGACAATATCCGTCTATCCTGCCCCTATTTCTGACTAGATCTTATGGGATTTAAGGGTAAGTGAAAGGGGGAGGGTAATACTGACCTAGGGCTGGCAGGGATCAAGATTCAGTAAATTGCTTAGTGTCCTTACCTGTAGGGATCAGATGGAACAGCACTCCTGAGCAACTCCTCCTAACTAGACTTCTCCGGGTAATATATGTCACCCTCTCTAGTGTGGATCCATGTGTCCACTGACCTAGTCAATGTGCTGTGCAGAAAAATCTATGCGACTCAGATGGGTATCCAATTAGCCGCGATAATGATACATTTTCTCCTGCGAAAACTTTTCAGACTCATTGCACAAATTTGTTGCTTATCGCATGTATGCGCTCTCCCGTTTATCGTGCAATCCTATTGTAAAACCGGCAATAATACATTCGCACGATAATACTTGCAGGGATGACAGGCGAAAAGTACAGTTGAAAATGGGGAAATCAGCCAGTACCCCAAAAACATGTAAACTAATTTTGGGTAACAGTATAGAAGTCTTTTATTGGTCATAATCAAAGGGTTTGGAGTTCTTAAATGGTGTCAAATGGCTGTTATATCCATTTTTCTATAACAGTAAAAATAAGATAGAAATTAATTTTTTGGGGCGAAAGGTAATGCTCTAGTTAAATTAGGGGTACATAAAATGGGGGTAAGTATATTTTTGAGTTATTTTAGGGCACTTTTTTAAAAAAATGTGAAAAATACACCTGCTGCAATGCAATGTTTAAAAGACCTGCCCCATCCATACAGCCCCCCAAAATACCTAAGCCACTACTTTGAACCAATTTTCCTGCACCTTTTACTTTTCACCTCAAAAATTACGTCATTACTGGCCCAAAAAAGCTAATTAAAAATATATTTTTAACTAATTAGTTATTAAGGGGAGTGTCCCAGGGGTTCTGCACAAAGTCCTGAGGTTTTAGCCCAAAAATGGGGATTTGCACAACTTTTCACCTACTCAGAGACGGTGAAATAACCTAATTTGTGATAATTGCTATGGAAGACTTCGGACCTGCGAAAACCGAGGCTAATTGGATAGCATGATGACCATTTTTGGAGAAAAGTTTCACAATAGAAAACTTTTTTCCCGAAAAACGGGTTATCGCGGCTAATTGGATACTAAGTGTAGCTAAACAATACAAAGGCAGCACAACACACAGACAAAATACATTAGAGAATGCAACACCAATTACAAGCAAGTGCAAAACAACTAATTTCATTACAGATTTAATAAAATACGGTGAGGCTGGGTACTGACCTACAATAGTGCTGGGTGTAGGCTAGTGCCTGGGTCTGTGTTGAGGCCTTGTTCCTGGGGCTGGGTTGTGGCCTATTGCCTGAGACTAGTGCCCAGAGGCTCATTATGAGGCCTAGGACATCTAAGAGCTGGAGGCTGGCTTTGGGGTCAGGCGTTAAACGGGGACAGGAACTGGGACCTGTTCTCAGAGTCTCACTGTCTGGTCACTAGGGCCGGGGGAAAAGCTAGGATTGACAAATACAGACATTCTACGTTGCCTTCTAGTCTTTCCTCTTGGACATTTGTCGGAGGAAGGGGGGGGGTTGTCTCCTCTGCTACTTCTTGCGCATCTGTGGGAACTTCGGTTGCTTTCTTCTCTGCTCTGATCACCTACTCTCCAAATTTGGTCATTCTGAGCCAGATCACACGCATGCACATATTTATTGTCTATTTATTAACAGTTACTTATATAGCGCCAGCCTATTCCACTGCACTTTATATATATGCTAAGGCTGGCCCAGTAGAACAGACCCTTATTGCACTGAGCCAGAATTGTAAGGCAGCTGAGGATCAATGAAATAAACAGTGAGAAAAATGTCTACTTTGCTCCAGAGTGAGAAGCCTTTTCATATAATTATTGATAGATCAAGGTAATAACAAGCTGTCTAATTCTAAGTCACACGTAAAGAGGTCACAATTCCAACTGCTTCCACTCATTGGAAATACATGGGAATATGCACCTGTACCCTGAGACGGCCGGATCGACTGCATGCATCTGTCCCCAGTCTTTTGCTTGTGAGAGCGGCCGTCATCAATATTCTCATTATTTGCACCAGCCACATCGCTCAACACTGAAGAGTGTGCAGCACTGTCTACACTAGGGATGGCCATCGACTATCGATGATTCAAAATCATCGATGGTTTATGGCCGATGTTGAATGCTTTTTACTATCGATGTGGGAGAACCAGATAGTTCTCCCCCATCGATATCAATGCATAGCCAAATGCTTTTTTTTCCCAAGGTGCTGGGACTCGGGGGAAATAGCTCCGCCCCCGGCACCCTCAAAGCCCCGCCCCCACATTCTGATTGGCCCACGGGCCAGTAATTCAAAAAACAGGGATGACCATCGGTTGGTGATACCATCTATTGAAAAGTTTGTAGCCATCGATGGCTAATTGTTATTTTGACATCGATGGTAACACCACTGATGGCCATCCCTAGTCTACATGCCTACATCATGCCCACAGGACTTTTGCACATGCGAGTTGCACCCTTACCACCCAGTAACGTCCACTCAGCTATAAATGAGAAGCAACTGAGATGTTCCAAGTGGTGTCTGCAGGTAAATGGTCCAAGTTGTGTCTGGAACACGCGCAAAGTTGTGTCTGGAACACGCGCAGCTCGCTAAGATCCTTCTGCATTCGGTTGCTGCTAGATCCTAGTTGGAGAAGGGTCCTTTCTGATCTCGCAAACACGCGACCGCTGCAGAAGGGCCGGATCGCTTCAGTGTTACCATCCACGTGCGCGTAGAGGGGGAATACATTTTTGTGGCGAGTGTACCGAGCCCGCGAGGGGCCACTCTTGGCCCCCGTTCTGATCCTTGCCCCTCCCCCTTTGGTCGCGGGTTTCTTGGGTGTGACGTCAGCGGTCCTTAGCAGCACCCAATTCTATACCTAACTGTCTGCATTCGGAATTGTGTGCAATTCTGTATCAGGCCAACAGTGTCAATAGTCACGGCAATTATAATGTCAATATACAGCATTTTACTTGATGTGTTTTTGCTGTCAAAACGGCTCCATTTGTCCTACAAATAGAAAATGTCCTGTATCCGGTATCCTGACATTTGTGAATAGCGGCATGCTGCATTAGAAACACATTTCCGTATGTTTCTGTAAGTCATGTGTGAAATATCACATACTGTATCAAGTTAGAAAGCTGAGTAGCACAAGTCATTTTCTGAGCTGTGTATAAGCAGTTGGTTATGGCTTGGGGATTATTAAGATTAATCAAGATTTACAGTAAATTTGGCCATTTCTGTCACTTTTTACCAGCTGTCACTCTGGAACACCCCTTCCCCAAGACTGGAGGAAATAAATACTGTACAGAGTGCAGATTAACCCTTTACAACAAAGTGGTAAATATTTTGTGAGGCAAAACCGGCTGAGCAAAGTATATTAGAAAAAAAAAAATCCACAGATCCTCATTATAAACCAAACGGGGAGAGGGTACTTAGATCTAATTTTACTGTTTTCTGCAGTTGATTGCCAACTTTTATTACCAGCTGAGCTGCCAGATCACGAGAAAGAGGCGCAGGCTGGTAAAATTATGTGGTGTTGAGTGAAAAGTGGGAGAGAGTGTTCTTGTGTACAAAGAAAGCACATATTTTATGAATGTACCTGAAGAATCGCAAAAGCCAGGTCTCTGCACTTTCCTATTTTCTAGTGCCATATGCTATACTTTAAAAAAAATATATATATATATTTTTTTTTTTTACTCTTTTCCGTTAAAGAAAATTAATGAGCCATTTTAATGCAAAATGTTTATACGGCATCAAATCCAGCAGCCTACATAGATTTTCTCAACGAGTCTACAGCTATGGTTTATGAATGCCATTATACATTTTGCTCCAGCGTTTTTCAGGCAAACATGAGAGAAGGGGGGATAATATGTACCTTGCAGGTCAAAAAATGGCATTCACGGTCTCCCCCTTGACATAAAATCAGCTTCCACAGCAAGTTTATAAGGACCATTAAAAATATAAGTATTTGAATCCTTCCCTGTATTCAAGTGCTGTGAAATAATCAGAGCAGATGTCCGCTTGTCACCCGGTACACAGAAAAGACATTCAACCGGTATAAAACACCTGCCTTTTTAGTTTTAATCCAAGCAAAACTCTTCAATAAATGCCAGCAAGTCTAATGTATCACTGGTAGTGAAGGGTGTAGTCTCCGTTTTTTTTTGTTAATGAAACATTAGCCTCTTCCTACAGCTTTCTATTACTTTGGAATTGTAAGAAACAGACTTATAGAAATGTAGTTAACTTTGCTTTTGCTATATGAGAAATTAGTAGCTTTGTGTGAACACACAGATGTTTCTGTATACAGACATTCATCACTTAGCGACCTACCTGTTTAGCGACCGTTCGGACTTACAACTGGTGCTCCGACCAGCTTATTGTGACTCGCAGTGATAAAAAAAAAAGAGACTCTGCCGCGGGAGGAGGCCCTGGCTGTGACGCGTGACACACAGGACACCTTGCCTCCCATGAGGGAAAGGATGGACGGGATGCGGCACGCTTTCGGAGGAGGTGGGACACACACAGGCACATGTCACCCTCAGTGTGGGACCTGATGCTTCCCGGCCACTATACATCCTCGCTTAACGACCGATTCGTTTAACGGCCGAGTCGTAGGAACGGAACTCGGTCGTTAAGTGAGGAATGTCTGTACAGCAAGTTCTGGTAAGCAGAGGTTGAGCTTGTAATGCTGATTGATCGGATTTTCGGTTCTTGGGCCTAAATTCGGAGTCGCACTCAATGACAATGGTCACATAGTTGAACATTTTTTTGCAACTGTGCACAAAAACATCTAAAGACCGGTAAAAGTGCACATACAAAGGTGCTGTTGAGGTCGAGATGGACGTTATCAGAAATCAGAGCCGTAACTAGACTTTTTGGTGTCTTGTGCCAGAGAAAGCATTGGTGCCCCTCCCCCCATTTTTTAAATGGGGACATATTATAGCGCACCTGAAAAAGGGCCATGGCCTTATGGGGAAGCGCCAGGGAAGAGATAGGGGAGGCCAGGAGATGCTGGGGATAAAAGAAGAGGAAGCTACAAGTGAGAATGATAATAAACAAGAAATTGACAGGCCCAAACAGTGCCCCCTGCCCCGCGGTGCCCTGTGCCATGGCACTGGTCGCACTACCCTAGTTACGGCCCTGTCAGAAATATTGTGGAAAAGTGATTGGTGTTTCTGGGAGGTGGCTAGAAATGCAAGCAAGGTCCCTTCAGTGGGCGTGTTATGGGAATGTCGTGGGCGTGTCAATGCAAGGGGCTGCGTACGCAGACACACAGCCGCAGGCATAGGAGGCCGTGGTCAGGCGGAGAAACTGCACCTGCCATAGGGCTATTGCAAGTTTGGATGGTGCGTCCGAAGGTGGCGCATAAAGACGCACCCATCGGTGCATAGGCGCTAACAGTAGGTGTTTTTAGGCCTTGCACATTCAACCGCACGGATGTACACAAGGGAAGGAGTTTGCAGGCCAATGGCATTAACGGCTAGACGGGAAACTGTCAATAGGCGCTTCTGCGTGATCTTTTGCATGCGACTCAGAATAAGGTCCCTTGTCCTTTACAACAGCAGAAAACACAGAAACTCTCATATAAGCATATAGCTAGGGCTGGTGTAAGTTTCAATGGTGGTGTATAAGGAAGCACCAAATACAGCGTGTATAGACGCTGCTGCGTACATTTCTGCGTGCAACTCACCCTAGTGTCTGTTTAAATCTGATCAGCTGTTATGGTCCATTGTATTAGTGTTCCATATACTCTCTGCTCACTGTATGAGGTCATGTGACTGTGGTTGTCATGGTAATCGCACGATACTTGGCAAATTTTAAATGATCTGTACAAGAAGCTTGAAAAAATAACGGGTAAATTAAAGGTTATCAAAGTTTTTTATTATGCTATTAAAACACACATTTTTGTAGAGAATTGCAGATGTAAGAGTAAGTTCAAAGTAATAAAGCATGAAGCCCTTTAACTTGTGCAATTTATCCTGGCAGGTGGATGCATTACGGCTAAGACTAGAAGAGAAGGAATCATTTCTTAACAAAAAAACCAAGCAGCTTCAGGATCTCACAGAAGAGAAGGGCACGTTGGCTGGGGAGATCAGAGATATGAAAGATATGCTGGAAGTCAAAGAGAGGAAAATTAATGTCCTGCAAAAGAAGGTACTGTTCTCACAATGATGAGTCTTGGTAAAATCCTTTTCCAGCCTTACGGTTGTATTTATTATGTCTACAAAAAAAAAAAAATATTCTACCGCCACTTCTCGCATCTATAGAAAATCTTTTTTTGGGGCCAATTTACAGTATCAATAAAACAAATCACTGGTCATGCATCTGGCGATACTGGTTAGCAGGTGAAGCAGAAAGAGCGCGTTTATCCCAATCTGTATTTGTATTTTTTTTTACTCTTATGGCTTTGCTAGTCAGGTCACATTTGCGCATCCCTTCCCTCTCTACCTCTGTCATATTTTTGGTGAGTCACTGTATAGACCACACCTCCAGTAATGGAGGTGTGGTCTATTATCCTTTGATGTCACACTCACATCTACTTTGATGCCACCAGGTCATACTCCAAAGCTGTAACACGGATAGAAGGATGACACCTCATTAAGATTTAGAGGGAAGATCTCTCGTAGTGGGGGCAAAAGACATTCTCGTGGAGATAAAACAAACATTGGCGCATGTACTTTGCTAGATAGCTTACTAAACACCATTGTAGAAACCAGGAAAAGCCCTACGGCAAGAATAACGTTAATATTTAGCCGTTTATATTTAAATGTCTGTTCTTGTATTGCAACATTTTATTTAATTTTTTTATTTATTCATGCCAATCATTCTATATCTGAGAGGTTCTGAGTTACTGCTCTATCAGAGAATATTACTGTACATGCAACTATGCATTAGTGTTTTTTTTTTTTGGCAACATACCTTACCCATGTCAGAGGCGTCACTGGGTGTGGTGCGGCACTTATCGGTCTCTCGCCACGCCCCCTGATGTATGCCATTTTGGGCATCCCCCAGCCTCGCCGGACACAGAGGTTTGTGTGGATGATGAGCGCATCACTATTGCTGCTGCAGTGCCTGGTGACACCATACAAGGGGGTGACACCAAAATAGCACAGCTTCTCACCCGGTGCGGCCAGCACGCCCCTAGTGATGCCACTGACAGATGTGACCTCATACACCTCCAGACGGCCGGTGAGACCGAGCCGTCCGATAGGTGTAGCGTACAGTTTTTTTTCTTTCAATTTTGCATCTTAGTTGCATCTCAGATGCAGCAAAACAATACTCACAGTGCACTACAGACACTGGTCTGTGACTCTAACCACACAAGAATTAAGGCCCCCATACACGGTGCAATATGCACCTAGCGATGCGACGGCCGATCCGACGGCCGACATATCGGGCGGTCCCCACACACGGAGTTATCTTGATGCCCGACCGCCCGATATGCCGGCACCCCCCTCCCTGCATAGCGCTGCATGGGATCATTCGTCGATCCCCCAGATCAATTGAACAAGCAGAAAGATCTGGAGGAGCGACTGACGACCCCACGGGAGCGCGCACTGGCCGATATCATACCCAAACACGGAACGATATAGCGGCGATATCGTTCCAATCCGTCGTATCGGCCGCTATATCGCTTTGTGTGTGGGGGGCCTTTAGTTTTAAACACATACAAGTCGCAGATAAAGCACAAAGGAAATTGGTGTGAGAAAAAAACTTATAGAGATTCAGACGCATTCGCACACAGACGTACAAATGTCGCACATGGAATTGGTCAGTGCAATCTAGTAAAGTCATATTGTCTGTTCCAGTCGTTTTATTTGAGCGTATAAGATGCACATTTTGAGTGAAAAAGACGCTCGGCGCGGCCGTGTCGCCGGGAATCTGGCGCACCAAGAAGGGCTGTTTGGCACGACTGAAGTCACAGTGTATGAGGACACATCTGTGTGTTATGTTCTGCTGACAATTTATGGGAAAATAAGGTGAAATATATCTTATTCATCAATAGGATATAAATCCATTTAAACTTTAATGAATCTGGCAATGCTGATTCAAAGCAGGCAAAAATCCCAGCTGTCACTGCCAATGCATGCAACTAATCCTGCCCTGCTCAAAACATATTAGCTCTTTTTTTTCCTCTATACGATAGATTGATGTCAATTCATGGAAAAAAGCAGATAGTTAGATGATGATTTCCTTTTCTAAATAATAATTTATGTAATTGATATATCTTGTTGTCTGTCGGAACTGGCACTAAATATCTTGCAGTATTGATTTACAGCACAAGGCATCTTTCCTTTCAAGAACGGAGAGAGAAATAATTGCTGCTTAGTTGTCTGCTCCAGCTGAGCCGTTTAATGGTTCATTACGGCAGAATGTGGTAATGCCATTTCTGAGCTGGATCACATTCCCAATGTGTTTCATCCATAATGCAACATAATAAAAATAGGCCTGCAGTGAAGGAGCCAATGGAAGTAAAAAAAAAATAAAAAAAAATTGATCCCGCCAATACATTGCCGTTTCAGCACATGTTTAATTACTGCAAGGTTCCCAAAGAGGCAATCTCCAAAGTTTTGATTGTTTAACCTTTAAAAGGTTCATCATAGTTATTTTGGCTTTGAAATTGTTGGTAGATTAATCACAGGCAAAATGTTTCCCTTGTCTAAACATAAATTATCCCCGTTCACTGTTTACTCTTTTCATTGTTCAGAATTTTTTTTTTTTTTTTTAGCACAAGCATTTTAGAAAGCATCTTGGCATTGTGATAACTTAAGGAATGAAGATTTTTTTTTTACAATTTGGAATAGGTCATATAGAATGTATTTACTTTATTGTGCAGAGACACAAAATTGGCGAAAGACAGCTAAACCCAAAAATTTTTAATGTTCAACTGTGGCTGATCGAAGTATTTCAAAATTATATTAATTATTTATATCATCGGCAGTATTACTTAGAAATGTTTCAGCATGACCTTTCTGTTGGTCTTCCTTATGAAATGTAATTTATTACAACCACTATTTCTTTTTCAGTGTTCTATGTTGAATTGTCAATAAATTTGAGAACACATTTTACATCTGTATTTTTATGTCAAATGCATAGACCTGTACATGAGGCCTTTAATGTTCAGTTGAAGGCCCAACGTGTAGCATTGGTTGCTGGATGCTGAACCACGCACAGTAGGCCAATGGACTAACCATTTTTTCCATTGTGATGCACCATCCAACAGGAGACCTCACCAGATTCACATATTTGTGACATATCAGTGTGAAAAAGAATTCAATACAATCGGAATAGTTAATAAATGTGAGATATTTGGAAAAAGCGAAATGTTATTCTAAATAATTTACGATGAAAATGTTTCATATATATTCCCTATTGTATATCATAGACTTATTGTTAATGGTTCTGCCTTGTTACTCATAAATTTGTGTGACACCCTCAGCCTAGTGTCCTGACACTTTATAAAGTGGAACATGATGTGCCTCAGCTAAAGTGGGTGTAATTCCAGGTGTGATCTAGGCTTGTAAAAGTTAAATAAAGTCCTTTGTCTCATTGCATTTTGGTTTACTCTGCCTACACAATGGAACATATTACCAACAAATGGCAATTATGATCATTAATAATGCCAAAAAATAAACAAATATAATGTATATCCTATAAATAAGTAAGTAAAATGGTACAAAAACACTTGGTCTACATATCTGTGGAAAGTTTGCAATGTGGTCAAATGATGTACTGTAAACCAGGGCCGTAACTAGGGTAGCAGGGCACCGCAGGGCAGGGGGCGCTGTTCAGGCCTGTCAATTTTCCTGTTTATTATCATTCTCACTTGTGGCTTCCTCTTCTTTTATCCCCAGCATCTCCTGGCCTCCCCTATCTTTTCCCTGTCCTTTCCCCATGAGGCCATGGCCCTTTTTCAGGTGCACTATTTTATGTCCCTAGTTAAAAAATGTGGGGGCGCCAATGCTCTCTCTGGCACAGGGCACCAAAAAGTCTAGTTAGGGCTCTGCTGTAAACCTTAGGCCATTGGTTATGACTAGAATAGAGGGCTGCAGGGGACCTGTGACGTCACACCCACGTGACCCGGCATGAAAGGGGGAGGGGCGGGGATGCTAACGGGGTCCCCTCGCGGGCTTGCTGCGCTCGCCATGCTTCGGGCACGGTGGCTCGCTACGCTCGCCACAAATATTTATTCCCCCTCTATGCCCTAGTGGATGGTAACGCGGGAGCGGTCCAGCCTCCTGCAGCGGTCACGTGGTGGTTTATACATCACAGAGGTCCTTTAGCCACATAGGATCTAGCATCAACCTTAGGCCATTACCATTCCAGCCACCATATCTCAGCCAAATGAAACAGAGGAGCAGCAAAGACATCATGTGACAAAATTAATTTGTTGTCAAAGTACCGTGCAATAATATCCACCCCATATCTTTTGTCACATTTTGTCCTGTTTTTAGAACATTCTCTTAAGTACGGCTTGGTGAAGAAACAACCCTCTGTCATTACATTGGCCCCTCCTGCTCATGTGACATCACTATAGATCCCATCATTTTAAAATAAAAACAGCAAGACACCCTTATGATCTAAAGTTTGCTTGTACTGTAAATATTATCCTTCCCATCCCTTTGGTTTTACCAAATGTAAAACAATTATACAGATGTTCCTCCATCCACAAATCGCGCCTTGTTTAAAGCGCCACAGACTTAGGGGTGGTCGGGTGGGCTGAGCCCGGCAGCTTCTGTAAGATTAGCTCTTAGCAGCTGCCGGCAGGCTCCTCAAGCAGGGTTACATCAGATGCGACCTTGCCAGGGAAAGCCCAGCCTGTCGTGGTCGCATGTTATGCAGTCATGCCAGGCAAGTGGTTAAAATGTCTTCTTGGAGATACTGGAGGTTGCGGGATGTTGCACTGGCGCGGGGACGCTTGTCATTACTTTCTTGCCTCCTGCTGCTCAATGATCTTATTTGTGACATTGGGTGGCATGACCACAATGATGTGAATGGCCACAAATGGCAACATCAAGCCCTGGAAAGCACACTTAACTGGGTAAATGAAGAAATCTGAGAGTCTGGCCTACTTTCTCCGGAACATGGGAGAGCTCCCAGAAATTCAAATGTCTCTCAAAACATTGGCAAGTAGGCAAATTATATTTGATTTTCGTTTATGAATCTAGCACATTTTCTATTTCTTTTAAAATGCTTATTGATTTTTCTATACACTTTAAATCTACAGCAACCAATGTAGAGGCAGAATTTATTATCCAGGAAAGGAATACTGATATTTTACTATCTTTTTCCTTATGCCAGGAACTCCAACCTGTACCTCTATCTGTGGGGAATGCATTAGGATCTTTTTTACATCTGGAAAGGAAGGTGTAAGACCAGACAAAGGAAAGTACTGCAGGCTATCCCTGATGATTTCCATATGGGATGGGGTAGTGGACGGGTAATGGGATAAGATTGAGGGGAGAGAGAGACAGAGAAGAGAAATGCATTATATCATTATGTCATATCTGCTCAGAATTCCTGGAATAACTGAATAGCAGTTACGGCCCAGTTCTCGGCTCCCGGTTAATGGGACCGCTCCAGTTACAGAGCATTTGGATTGTTAAAGGGCCTCTTGGAAATAGACGTATTCTGGGGTCTTCAAAAGTATATCCTGAAACATTAACTCTTTTTGTGTAATGTTGCAGTAAAGCTATCAATTTGGGGACACCTTTTGACTGGATTACAGAGCATTAGCAAATTAAATTACATTAGATGACTCTTTGGCCTGGATTTATCTGCGAGTGCCAGGGTTTAAATCTCCCTCATTCCCATTGCTCTGTGCATGAGATATTGGGTGCTGTAAACCTCAGCCCTTCTTGACAAATCGAGACCTTGATGTGTTCAGACAAACTATTCAGAAAAGGCAAAGGCCCTTCTAATACGAACCACATGTGAGTTAATGTTGGGTAACATCCTTGGTTAATGGAGCAGATTGTATTTTCTGTACATATTGATTTGTCTGACTGGGTCTCACTCCTCTCTATCACTAAATATTTTTACTAAAGAATTTCCCATGACTGGCTGAGGTCATACAGAGAAAGCGATATTGTTCTGCCAGTCTGGACAACATTATCTAATTACTGGAAACCCCTCCTGGTTATTTAGTTCATTTCGTTGTGATCTTCAATTGGTAACAAAAAAAGTCATGTCTTTTGGAAGGGCTTCCAAGCTTGCAGCTTTAAGTCAGCTGCCAGGTTAATAGATAAGATAATATATCTATCCCCTTGTGTTTCTTATTTTGAATATTAAAACTAACCTCTGTAATCATATAAAGATACAAATGTGTATGCTGAGTAGCATGCGGTTTATCACACACTAAAGGGGGTGAAGCACACAGAGTAAGGAGGGTAATCTTATAATATGCAGAGGGGTATGCATCTGGCTGGGCTTCCAGCCACTATCTTTATGCTGGATTTGATGCTAGTCATTATCATCAGTGTGCACTTTTCACTACCCTATACTAGTTGCAAAACAGGGATACATACGAATTACCGGGGGTTCAAATCCCGACAGCGGCAGGCCGACACGGCTGAAAATCCTGATCGTCCCCAGGTAAGTATCAACTAACCTAACCTAACCCCCCTAACCCTGCCCTCTTTAGGGGTGCCTAACCCTAACCTTCCCCCCAGTACCTAACCCTAATCCCCCCTCTAAGTGCCTAAACCTAACCCCCCCTTCTCCGCCTAACCCTAAGTCCCCCCCCGGGGGTGCCTAACTCTAACCCTCCCTCCCCCTAGCCTAACCCTAACCTCCCGGGGGAATGCCTGTCCCTAAGTCCCCCCTGGGAGCCCTAAACCTAACCCTCCCCCCCCCCCCCTGCGGCTGCCCGCAGCGGCGACCGGCATCACTTCGAACGGGATGCCGGGCGCCAGTCTCCCGGCGTCGAAAAAATGACAGGCGTCTAGATTTAGACGCCTGTCATTTAACCCTCGCCGGGATTAAGCAGTCGGGATCACCTCCGCCGGCTTCCCGATTGCATACCGCAAAACATACTCCAGGAAACAGGCTTATTTACACCTAAATCAAACTATGCATAGCCTCACTGAACTCACTTATGTGAGAACATCACATTACAGCAGTTATGCCTCTTTATTCATAAGTGTAGATGTAAATGCAATGCAAATAACCCTGCATTACCGGTAGTTGGGTGCACTCCAGCACTGGTTACAGGACAGCAGTGCCCCCTAAACCTATGACATCATGTCTAGAAGGGGGTGATGCCTGCTTTTGGAAGTAGAGCACTGCCCAGAGCCACCTAAGGACCCTCCGGGTAGCTCTACAAACTGCAGGGTGCTTACAAATCCCATTTCCGTTCCACGCATGTGCACAAAAAACACATACGTATATGATCTGTGTTGCTGATGATCACACCTTTGCAGTGTTAAAAAGAATGGGATTAAATATACAATTAAATAACCCCCTCCCAATATATTCCTAAAAATGCAGGGCCCCCAAATTAGGAAAAAGCAACTCCGTGCAAAAGGTACCAAGACTCTACTCAACACCTATACACAGTGAGTGTTGCTGTATTAAATGGTTAATAGATAGAAATCAGCATTTTTCTATGGCACTACTGGCCTCAGCAAGTCCTAACAAGAACAAACTGCTTGTGCCAATATATTCATGGCTTCAAGTGCAACTTGTAGAACTACCCATTTGGACCTGTAGTGCCACAGGAAATAGGCAACATACAGGACATTCAAAAGGATACATACAAGAATAGGAAGACATTGAGCATAATACCATACTTAAGACATAGCAGTTAGGTATATATATCAAACAAGTGTCATATAGATCCTGAAAGGGGCATTAAACAAAAACACACAAGTGGACAAGGTGGAATCAGACAGGAGGAGAGAGGGTCCTGCTCATCAATGCTTACAACCAAATTTTAAATATAACATAAAGTATACATAAATTAGAACTCAGCATGCTGTCTTATTCGTTAAAGAAGTGCAGGTTGAGATCTCCCATATCCAAAAAGCTTGGAACCAGAGGTATTTTGGATATCAGGTTTTTCCGTATTTCGGAATATTTGCATACGATAATGAAATATCTTAAGGCGCACATCCACATGCCGACTAGGGAAAGACAGTACGATTACGACATCGTAGTCGTATCGTCTTTTCCCATCCCCTGCAGTGCCTACACTGAACGATCAGTCGTTCAGTGTAGGCACCCTCCATCATCCCCGAACATGGCCAATCTGTTGTTATCGGCAGATTGACTGGCATGTTCGGGCAATGATTGATGTCGGAAAAGACCAGCAGGAGTGCGCATTGCTGGTCGTTTCCGACATTTGCTTGCCCGATTTGTGCCTGATTAACGAGCGATTGAACAATAACGATGTCGTTTATATTTTTAATAATTTGTGCATCAAAGAAAGTTTGTGTACATACATGAAATTCATTTTTGTTTCATATACACCTTATACACACAGCCTGAAGGTAATTGTATACAATATTTGTAATAATTTTGTGCATTGATTAAACAAAGTTTGTGCACATTGGGCCTGATTCAGCAAGGAATGCACTTGCTAATATGCACGCAATCGGGGATTGTTTAATTCTTCGCATCGCAGTGCGCATGCGCGAATAGGTCGCCGTGATCGGGACTATGATCGAAGTAACTACGCAGACCTATCGCAGAGTGATTGACAGGAAGTGCCGTTTGTGGGAGGTGACGGGGGTGTGGTCTGCGCAACGCAGGCGTCCCAGTACGTTCGGACGCCATTGCAGGGATGTGCATAAATTGTCTACTTTGATGCCCTACACAGCCTGAGGCCTGATAGCGTGCGTGGAAGTTTGCAATTTCTGAGTAAGGTCAGAGCTTGTGCAAGTGTGCTTGAGGCTGCGATGGTATTTGATGGTACCGATGGTTTCGCAGTCTTGCTAAACATTATGGATGTGTGCTAAGTAAAGTGGGTGTCCTTATATAGTGCTGCGACGGGATAGCGATCGCCAATGAATTATCATACTATCGCTGTTGAACTGCATGCTTAATAGCATATTGCATACGCAGTTGCGATCCATAGTGAATCAGGCCCATTGAACCATCAGAAAGCAAAGATGTCACTATCTCAGTCTTGCTCAAAAAATTCCATATTTCGGAATATTTGGATATGGGAGACTCGACTTGTAAATGGAAAAATAAAAGTATGTTTCATTTTAGCTACTAATACCTGCTTACACCAGGTCTCCACTGTCGGCCTTTGCTGGTTGTGAACTTTATGATGGCTATTTCAATATGGGCAGTTAATTTAGCAGAAATAAATCACCAACTACCATTGTGTAACCGGTCACTAGGGGGTACATTTACTAAAGTGAGAGTTTTTAGAAGTGGAGATGTTGCCCATAGCAACCAATCAGATTCTACTTAACATTTATCTAGCACCTTCTAGACCAGGGGTCCCCAACCACGGTCCTCAAGGCACACTAACGGTCCATGTTTTAAGGATAGCCACACTTGAGCACAGGTGACTCAATTATTACTTCAGTTATTTTGATTTAACCACCTGTACTGAAACATGGATATCACTAAAACCAGGACTGTCAGTGTGCCTTGAGGACCGTGGTTGGGAATCACTGTTCTAGACGATAATGGCTAGAATCTGGTTGCTGTGGGCAACATCTCCACTTCTAAAAACTCTCACTTTAGTAAATGCACCCCTAGGTCTCTATGTTTTAATCTAATGTCAATGGAAGAATAAAATTTGAAATACAATGCATCTGGAAAGTATTCACAACGCTTCACTTTTTCCCCATTTTGTTATGTTATAGCCTTATTCCAAATTGGAATAAATTCATTTTTGTCTTCAAAATTTTACACACAATACCCCACAATGACAACGTGTAAAAAGTTTTTTGTTTTTTTTTAAATTTGCAAAAATTGCAAAGAAACTTTTTACACGTTGTCAATTATGGGGTATTGTGTGTAGAATTTTGAGGAAAAAAATAAATTTATTCCATTTTGGAATAAGGCTGTAACATAACAAAATGTGGAAAAAGTGAAGCGTTGTGAATACTTTCCGGATGCACTGTAGCTATAACGCATAGAAGAGTTACACCACTTTAGGCAGACAGGCTTTAAGTGTGAAGGGTGGAAGTGTGCTTCACTGTTCATTTAGACATTCAGTCTTGTTGACATGCACAATGATTTGCAATTTAGAGTCAGACCAGAGTGCAAAAGTATTTAAATAAAAAGGTCTGACGTATGATGGACTGACATTGCTAACACAAGCCATTTTTATCAAACTAGCCAAAGTAATTACTTTGTTTTACTGATAATGCAATGTTACAACACAGTAGAGTAGGATAGCAGCTTTGCAGCATGTGAAATAATGTTTTGTTCAGGATTAACAGATGCAGGCTTAAAGACATTTGGTAAAATATTAGCGTAAGCTGCAGAAAGAAAACAAATGTGTGTTAGTAAAGAAATGGAATCCAGTCAATTGTTTTAGTTATAGCTGAAATCTAAAGCAGATGGCCCTTCAGCTATAACAAAGAACTTTCAGAGGAATGAGTAGAGTGTGATACAATCCTCCAATACTAATAGGCCTATTTATGAACCATAGACAATAGAGCTGGTTTTCTATCACATGTATCACAGCATTATTTATCAATAAAATGTCACAGAAGCTGCTGGGCGATACTCTGTTTCCTCGGTGACACTGGCTGGATGCGGTAATGCTGGGCAGACACCTGATTTATCTTCAGATTGACGGATCTCACGATTGATACACGATGGAGCACAAATTAAGTTGTTGATACACCCTAAGCAACCATCGCTGATACCAAAAGTTGCATCTGTTCCGGGAATATTGGCGAATTAATCTTTTACTCTGTAACCTATTGCGCGGTTTTCGGGTTGTTCTCATGTCCGTACGCACTGGCATGTGTACAGATATTTCTGCTACATATATTGTCATGGGCTGTGTAGCAGGGGCGACCTGATATGTCTGTGAACAACGTTGCTCACAGACATATCTTCTGTACACATGGGCAGATGCACTATGCGATATGTTGTTCGCCAGCTGTATGAATAACAAATTGCATAGTGTGCACCCACCCTAAGAGTTAACTTACCCCATTGCAAGGCCAGTCTCCAGGGATATCCTTATGGGGGGGTCTGGCTAGCCGGTTCATGCATGTGCAGTTTAACTGAAGGGCCTAGAACTGTGCTCTACTTGCTGTAAAAAAAATAAATAGAAAAATAAATATTAAATATAGAAAAACCTATTATTTTCCTATGCTTTATGTAAACCAAAAGCATTTTTTAAAAATTTAATATATTCTGCTACTGCTACAATCCTTGTTAATTAGACTGAAAGCTCTTGCCGGCAAGACCGGATAAGTGCCGCTAAAGCCGTGGCGCTTTGATAGATAGCTTTGGCAAAACCATATGGTTCCCCAGAGATCTGGTGATTCAAGTTTTGATAAATAGAGTTTTAAGGGACATATTCAATTTCTAGCCATATGCCACCAGACATCATCACTACAATGTCTGACTGTGTACAGCCATGGCCAAAAGTTTTGAGAATGACACAAGTATTTTTTTTCACAAAGTCTGTTGCTTCAGTTTTTATGATAGCAATTTGCATATACCCCAGAATATCATGAAGAGTGATCAGATGAATTGCAATTAATTGCAAAGTCCCTCTTTGCCATGACAATGAACTTAATCCCCAAAACAACATTTCCACTGCATTTCAGCCCTGCCACAAAAGGACCAGCTGACATCATGTCAGTGATTCTCTCGTTAACACAGGTGAGAGTGTTGACGAGGACAAGGCTGGTGATCACTCTGTCATGCTGATTGAGTTAGCATAACAGACTGGAAGCTTTAAAAGGAGGATGGAGCTTGAAATCATTGTTCTTCCTCTATTAACCATGGTTACCTGCAAGGAAACACGTGCAGTCATTATTGCTTTGCACAAAAAGGGCTTCACAGGCAAGGATATTGCTGCTAGTAAGATTGCACTTAAATCAACCATTTATCGGATCATCAAGAACTTCAAGGAGAGAGGTTCAATAGTTGTGAAGAAGGCTTCAGGGCGCCCAATAACGTCCAGCAAGCGCCAGGACCATCTCCTAAAGTTGATTCAGCTGCGGGATTGGGGCACCACCAGTGCAGAGCTTGCTCAGGAATGGCAGCAGGCAGGTGTGAGAGCACCTTCACGCACAGTGAGGCGAATACTTTTGGAGGATGGCCTGGTGTCAAGAAGAGCAGCAAAGAAGCCACTTCTCTCCAGGAAAGACATCATGGACAGACTGATATTCTGCAAAAGGTACAGGATTGGACTGCTGAGGACTGGGGTGAAATTATTTTCTCTAATGAATCCCCTTTCAGATTGTTTGGGGCATCTGGAAAAACGCTTGTCCGGAGAAGGAAAGGTGAGCGCTACCATCAGTCCTGTGTCATGCCAACAGTAAAGCATCCTGACACTATTCATGTGTGGGGTTGCTTCTCAGCCAAGGGAGTGGGCTCACTGACAATTTTGCCTAAGAACACAGCCATGAATAAAGAATGGTACCAAAACACCCTCCAAGAGCAAATTCTCCCAACCATCCAAGAACAGTTTGGTGATGAACAATGCCTTTTCCAGCATGATGGAGCACCTTGCCATAAGATAAAAGTGATATTTAAGTGACTCGGGGAACAAAACATAGAAATTTTTAGTCCATGGCTAGGAAACTCCCCAGAGCTTAATCCCCTTGAGAACTTGTGGTCAATCCTCAAGAGGCGGGTGGACAAACAAAAACCCACAAATTCTGACAAACTCAAAGCAGTGATAGGCAAGAATGGGCGGCCATCGGTCAGTATGTGGCCCAGAAGTTGATTGACAGCATGCCAGGGTGAATTGCAGAGGTCTTGAAAAAGAAGGGTCAACACTGCAAATATTGACTCTTTGCACAAACTTAATGTAATTGTCAATAAAAGCCTCTGACACTTATGAAATGCTTGTAATTTTACTTCAGTATACCAAAGTAACATCTGACAAAAAGGTCTAAAGACACAAGCAGCAAACTTTGTGAAAACCAACACTTGTGTCATTCTCAAAACTTTTGGCCACGGCTGTACAGTACCATTTATTAGGCAATCTTCACTCATTTTCTGTTTGGGGTGCAGGGAAAATTGAGTTAAGATATTGGGCATGGAGTGTTTCCACCCTGCTGTTAAAGAGACGCTCCAGCACAAGGCTAGGAGTTGGATCACCCTAAGGACAATATGAAGATGCACAATGCTGAATTTTTTTTAACAGGATAATAGAATTCTACATTTTCCTGTCCATTGCAAGGGAGGAGCTTTGCTACATGTGCGCTGCACACATAACAGCAAATACGGTATGGCGTTATATGCTCATTTCTGCTCACATCTCCATGGGCTACAAGCAGACATAAGTGAGAGACACGTCACAAAGCTGTTCCGGCAGCACCTCATGTGCATTTGACTCGGCCCCTAAATAAGAGCATGAAAACTATTCATTTTCTGAGTGCTATTGCAAGTAGGGATATTTGTTATATGAAATAATTTGCAATCTTAATTTAATGTTTGTAAATGTGCTATAATAGACAAATCGGAAAATAGTTTTTAGTGGTTTGTGCTATGATCAGACAATGGCAGTAAAAGCACACACTAGTGCTCACTCTCTAACATTGCATTTAGCTTCCTCAGCAACTAATCAGGAATTTGTTTTAATCTCTCTAGAACAAGTCAAGCTTGTCACATATGTTTCTGGTGCAAATCACCAAAGCAGTCTATCAAACACTTGCTTTCATTGGATAAGGTTGGCCTCACATCAATACATTATCTTTCCACTTGTTGGAATGAAAACAATCGGCCATGTGCACCCAAACGCCAGAAAACAGATCAAAACGGTCGTTCAGACAAGTGTATTGTGAAAAAGACGAGCACTGATGTGTGTGTTATATGTGCTGCAGCAAAACCATTGTAACTTTAATAAACATCGATAAAAATAAGAAAAGTTTAACCCTGTTATAGCTCTTTTTTTTATTAAGTAGGTGTAGATTGCGCCTGTAAATATGATTGCCGAGTGAATGCGGGAAGAGGTGGTTCTGGCTCATGAGCCTTCATACCCGATTTTGACCCTGTTACTTCTCTCCGGTCGTCTCGCAATCTCTGCGGGTTCTTTCTCCCTGCTCCTGGCTCCGGCCTCTGGTTTCCACGGTGTATCAGCAATCTGAGTTGGCCTGGTATTGTCAGTTCGGGATTCATGCAGTCAGTGGTGCTTGTCATCTTCCACCAATGCGTTTCATACCATATGTACTGTCGTTCAGAGAAGTTGATGAAATCCATTTTACTCAACCAACTTGTTGGGCCCTTAATGACTCTTTGCATTAACTTTCAGTCAGGTTGCTGACAAGAAGACAGATACGCATAGGAACACCCCACCCCAGTTCTGAAACCTTTACAGCAGTTACGTTTAGTTAATTAATTAATCGAAGATAAATAGAAATCACTGACAATGAATGGTCTTGATTTTATGTAAAGTATAAATATTTTTTTGTTTAGCTGCCCTGAAATACTATAAATCTCTCTCTCCTCTCTCTCTCGTTCTCTCTCTCTCTCTCTCTCTCTCTCGCTCCCCTCTCTCTCTCTCTCTCTCTCTCTCTCCCCCCCCCTCTCTCTATCATTGTTGTTGACACAGTGATATTTGCTTAACAGGACAGTATAGTATCCCGTCTTTCACATTTTTTTCCTTGATATAATTACAGTTCCTATTGGGGTTGTAAATTGTGCTTTGTTAACAGCAACATTTTTAACAGATTTTTCTTCTTGGTTTGGAACTTGCAAAGTATTTTTGGCAGAAAACTGAAATTCTTTACTGTCAATCATCTCTCACCCAAAGATCGTGCAGCTGCTACATCTGGTTATGGTTCAGCACCTTTGATTGCGTACACTGAAGCACACCTGTTCACAGAGCGTGTGCCCGTATAAAGGACAATCCTTGCTCGTCTAGGTGATCTTTTTGTAAACTTACAGTTGTATCTTCCACTTGTTTACGTAAACGTTGTTATTTATATCATTATTACTATCATAAAAGATACCACATTTACCTGCATCCGGGCAGTGGGGAAACAGGATATACATAAAAGAGGGACATGCAAGGTTAATAAAAGAAATATAGAACACAAAGTATAGGGAAGGACCTCTTTGTGCAGAGAGCCTACATTTTAGTTAGAAAAGTGCACAGCTGAAACAATATGAGCGAGTGTGGTAGAGTGCAGTTTGGGACAGTTGTGAACAGGGACGGTTTGAGAACGTAAAATGGCCCTGGAAAAAAATCTTGAAGTGGCCGTATGTAGGCAGGACCAAATCAGCTATAAGCGGAGCTCAACACAAAAGTAGGTGGTGGGGTTAGCAAACAGCTCTAGCCACATTGGTGATAGGCAAGGTCAATGCAACATGATAGGACTAAGTGTTTGCTGAGCCATATCTGAGTGTGCTGGGTATTGTAGGCACAGATTGCCTTCTAGTTATACATGAGACATCCGCACCTGTACATCTCCAGGCTCACCTGATGGGTTAGGTACAGCATTCTGACTGCTTCTCCACCTGATGTTGTGCAGGGCCGTAACTAGGCTTGTGCGTGCAGTGTTGTTGCCCAGGGTGCAGAGCCCTGGGGGTGGCACTGTCGCTGCCCCACATACCCTGCATCTGGCTAGATGGTATCGCTGCTACAGTACTGCCCAGAGCATCCAAAGGACATCATGGCCTCCCTATTATGGCACTGATGATGAGATTTCTATACCAGTACCCTCTGGGACATTTGGTGATCACCTTCCTGAGTGCTGTAGGCATTTCATGGGATGGAGCAGTCTCTGTGGTTCAGGAAGCATACCTAAGTTGGGGCTGGCCACTAATAGGCCCGATGAGCAACCTGGGTGCATGGAGGAAATAAATATATATTTAAAACAAACTTAATGAAAAAATGCATCGTCAGGAAAGTGAAATATTTATAATTCCAACATGAGGAGAGTGATAGTAGGAGAATAGTCCCGGCAGGAGGAGAGTGATGGAAGAAGGATAATTCCAACATGAGGAGAGTGACAGTAGGAGAATAGTCATTGCAGAATAGACCGATCAGGATGAGAGTGATAGAAGAAAGATGACGAGCGTGACAGTAGGAGAATAGTAATTTCAGAATAAACCGATCAGGAGGAGAGTGAAAGAAGAAGGATAATTCCAACATGACGAGACCGACAGTAGGAGAATAGTCTTTATAGAATAGACCCGGCAGGAGGAGAGTGATAGAAGAAGGATAATTCCAACATGACGAGAGTGACAGTAGGAGAAAAGTCATTGCAGAATAGACCGATCAGGAGGAGAGTGATAGAAGAAGGATAATTCCAACATGACGAGAGTGACAGTAGGAGAATAGTCATTGCAGAATAGACCCGGCAGGAGGAGAGTGATAGAAGAAGATTAGTTCCAACGATATGCCGTCAGCATGTCAAAACATGATGAGAGTGAAAGCAGGAAAATTGTTGCTGCATAATAGACCATGAAAATGGACTGTATCACATTTATAGCCAGTAGTTCACCAAGCCAAAGATGAAATAACATTTTTAATTAAAAGCAGCATTTCTGGGAAAAAGTCATTTGGTTATAATATATTCTTGGCCCTTACACCCAACTTGTTTGCATATGTAACATGTTTATATTCAGTGGAGTAAAAAAAGATCTAGATAAAGGAGTGATGTCCTGTCAAAGTGTTATTTTTATTCGACATTAAAATACACTGACATGAAGTCGGGGGAAGCCCAATGGAGGAGTTTATTCACTCCTATTACTATTTACATGAAAGAGAAACTCCGCCTTCCTCAAAGTGAAATTTACACTTTTGTAATGTGACTGTATACAGATCTGCACAATATTGGCTCTACTGGGTCCCTGCCTGGTCTTGGATCACCTCCTTGACCACAAGTGCATGCAAGTTGTCTGCATGATGTGCCAATATTTATTTATCTGCAACTTTGGGTCACAACCTACCCATGTCTGTGGGCCATCTTTGATAAAGACAAATATTTGCATTACAATTTGACTTTCAGGGCAGAATTATTGTGAACAGTACAACCTATGCTATGTGAGCATCACAACATATCAGTGGTGTATCTAGGGGTGGGCACCATCAGACCGGCGGCGCGTGGGGGGCACCGCCAGCCGAGGTCCAGGACACTGGTCAGTGTAGTCCGTCTGTTCAGCGCCACACAGAAACAAACACCACTGCCGGCACCGGGTAGTACACTTGTACTATCCTGTGGCAGTGTGTTTGTTTTGGCAGCCAATTAGAGTCAGACAGACTCTCATTGGCTGCTTCGCCCACTACCGGAGCTGTGCTCCACTTTCCGGCTACCACAGTGGATGATGGTAGAGACGTCAGGACATCTCTCCCATAGTGCAGAGCGGACGGCGGCGGTCGCATGAGCGGAGATTCAGGTTAGTGTTGTTGTTTTTTTTTTGTATCTTTGTCGTTATATATGGAAGGGGCACTTGCACTGCATGGGGGGGCCACTACTGTGGGCACTGCATAGGAGGGACTACTACTGGGGGCACTATATAAGGGGCACTACTGGGGGCACAATATAAGGGGCACTACTGGGGGCACTGCATAGGGGGGACTACTACTGGGGACACTTCATGTGCGGACTACTCCTAGGGGCACTACTAGGGGAACTGCATATGGGGGACCACTACTGGGAGCACTATATAAGGGGCACTGCTGGGGGCACTACATAGGGGAGACTACTACTGGAGGCACAATATAAGGGGCACTACTGGGGGCACTTCAAGTGCAGACTACTCCTAGGGGCGCTACTGGGGGCACTGCATAGGGGGGACCACTACTGGGAGCACTATATAAGGGGCACTGCTGGGGGCACTATATAGGGGAGACTACTACTGGGGGCACTATATAAGGGGCACTGCATAGGGGGGACTACTACTTGGGGCACTATATAAGGGACACTGCATGGGAGAACCAGTTCTGGAAACAGTGTATAAGTGGCACTGCATAGGGGGGAGCACTGCATAGGGGGACCACTACTAGCGGCACTGTATAAGGAGCATTACTGGTAGCATTGTATAAGTTGCACTACTGGGGGCACTATTGGGGGCACTGTATAAAGGTGCATTACTGGGGCACTGTATAAGGGTGCACTACTGGGGGCACTGTATAGGGGTACTACTACAGGGGCACTGCATAAGGGGCACTCCTACTGGGGACATTGCATAAGGGGCACTACTACAGTGGGCATTGCAAGAGGGACACTACTACTTGGGTCATTAAGGTGCATATGGAATGGAAAGGAATGTTTCCAGAGTGATGAGAAATGGTGGTGTGTCATGTTGACACGCCCCCATTTTCCAGTTACCACGCCCCTTGTTGAATGTGACCACATTCTCTTTTTCGGCGCATGCACATAATTGGGCGGGGGTGTGCTGGCTCCATTTTTTTACTTGCCCTGGGCTCCAAATACACTAGTTACGACATTACAACTTATACAAAATCACAGTCGCCCACATTTTAGACATTTCCTCCAGGAGTTGCAGGAGTGAAGTTGGAGGGCAGATGAGACTTAGGATAATGGCATTGTAGCTCAGTGATGCAAACCAAATTGCCTCATTGCAGTGAGTGTAATGTCATATTGTGAACTACCTGTTGCCTCTGGCTTCGTCCGTGATTAATATGAGGTATTGTTGCGGGAGAGGCCCACGTGACCAGCAGTGCTATACAGACTGGTGGCAGCAGCGCTATCACCCATCAGTGACGCCAATGTCACTGTGTGCCCTGGGCACAGACTGCTATGTAGCCAATCCTATTCAAGTGAAAGCAGGCCTAAAGCACCTCTCCCCCCACCCCTTATTGGCCGCACGCATGGTGCCACATGTATTGATGATGTCAATAAAGTTTGTTTTCTTCTTCAGGGTTCATAGGGATCCACAGGGACACTATGTGAATATTATAGTTGTAGACCAGGCACCAAACCGTTAAAGCTTCAGCTCCCAAGATGCCTCGGGTCCTCCTCCATATATACCCTGCCCCTAGCCATAGGACTTCAGTTGTTCCTTTGGTGCAGCAGAATCAAGACGCACCTTTGTAACTGGGGATTTGTCAGGATGTGGCCTGGGATCGGTCGCTACTCACCTCTGCACCAGTGTCCTTTGGCTTAGTTGTTCAGTCGCTGGGCGTGGAGGTGAGTGGTGACTGAGTATTCTCCCCGGGGTCTGCTAGTGCATGCCATGTGTGCGTCCTGGTTCCCGGGGTGCCGGGCATGGGCGCAGCCATGTTGACCATATCACCTGACTAGTCTCTCCCAATGGTAGTCCTGAGTTCACTCAGCTGATCCTCTGATCCACAGACCAGCAAGTCTTGTTGTGGGAGAGGCCCATGTGACCAGCAGCGCTATACAGACTGGTAGCAGCAGCGCTGTCACCCACCAGTGACGCCAATGTCACTGTGTGCCCTGTGCACAGACTGCTATGTAGCCAGTCCTATGTAGCCAATCCTATTCTAGCAACAGGAAACTGCTGTTCAACTTCATTGTTGCAGTGACTGTAACTCACCAGTGCTTCTCCGTGTTAAATCCTCAGTGTGTTGCTTCAGCCTTCTTGCTGTTCTCCAGTGTTATTTGCATCAGCTCCCAGTCTGACTTCCAGTGTGTCATTTCAGTTCTCTCACTGAACTCCAGTGCTTTTCATGACAGCTCTTGTGTTGTTATTATTGTGCTGTTCAGTTCCCCAGCTGCCTCCTTATGTTACTGGTGTCTGCTTTCATGCTAATTACTAGTTAGCTCTCAGCTGGATCCTTAACAATTCTCAGTGCATTCCTGTGTTACATTTCCCTGTGTTCTCAGTGCAAGTCAGCAACTGGTTCCTTAACTATGGGGGGAACGTTTAGCGCATTCCAATAGCCAAGTAAAATATATAGCGAGTGTATATTAATTTAAATGAAAATTTAAATAAAAAAGCACAGCGGCGATGATAAGTATAATATGTTTATTGTATAATGTATATATAAAATAAAAGGTAGTTAACTAATACCAGTATAACATAGAAATAAGAATAGACATAGACAAGACTGTGTGTGTAAAGGATATACTTCCTTAGTAAATGGAAGTCCTAATAGAGTGATATGCTAATTAGCGTTTTACTCACATCCGTTTATGAGAATTAAAATTAGAATACCAATGGGATTTTTAATCCTCCGTATGTATGGTAGGCCGCTCCTCCTGGGTATATGTCCTGTGTAAATTACTGTATTATATCCAATGTCCGTTATAGGCATTATAGGCCTGCTGGCACCAGAAACACTCTTACACAAAATGAGGGAGTCTGTGACTGAAAGAAAAAATTCCCCATGCAGCCAGGTGCGTCAGGGTGGGTGTCCTGTGGACCCTATGGACCTTCAAGAAAATGAGTTATCTAGGTAAGTCTACCATAACTCTAATTTTTGTTATTGCTAACTTTAATTTGATGGATCAAGATGAAACCTAGTGCAGGTTATTTCTAGGAGTTTCCACTACAAAATTCTGAAGTGTTCATGAATATCGGTTTAGTTGTGTTTGCGCCAACTTGGATCAAAGCGACAGACACAACATTCTTATGATATTAGCATAGATTGACTCATTATGCTGGTTTCCGCTCACCTCTTCTCTGTATTGCCCAGCTACTGGGCGACCACCAGACTTTCTCTGGAGTCTTGGAGAACACCCACTATTTCAAGTCTCTTCCGGATATACCTGGAGAATCACCAAGTGTACGGCATATAAAATGTAAATCTAATTTATCTTTATTGTAGCTGCAAAGGCTTACATGTTCCACTACTGTGTAAAAACATTGCGGTCATTTCTCATTGCGTCCCTTAGTGTACTTTGTAAGTCACTTGTTCTGTGTTTGGACATTTGGTGTTTCTATAGTAACTAATTTTGGAAACGAATGAGCGCATTGTCTCTTTATTGTCAGTATTGTATTACATCTCATCAGGAACTGAGCGCTGTGTTAAGTAACAATTGTGGACTATCGGGTTTTATATTTAATTGCAACATAAAACTACATGCGTTTGCCATATGTTAATGCAAAAGAAGCCAAACACGAAAAACCAGGACAGCTAACAATATGTCTCGTTGCGCTGTCTCTAGCGCCTGTTGTTTTTATTCATCATAAATGTGACAGTCGAGCAGTAAATAAAATCATTGGCTTGGAACAATGTTCTCATTTCTTTCCCAGAAGACTGATGTCAGATTGTCTTTTTTGTTTTTGTTTTGGTATTGTGTCTCTTCATTAAATGTGGCGGTCCCGTATCCTAATCACGGCAGGCTGTACAGTTATTACTGACATCTCTGTTTACCAGCTTGTCTTATAAGCATGGTAGGTGGTCAGAAAATTAATGAAAAACATGAACACTAAACAAGAAATGTCAGTTCTCCTCATTTACTGTAACAAGAAGAGCAGGATGTCATTCTTGTAGTTTTTATTAGGAAAACTTGTTTATTATCTGGAGGACCAACGCACCTCTTACTATAAATTACTTACGGATGTCACAAAGAACTTTGGACTTCTATGACCTGCATAAAAGCAGTCAACCTGCAGCCTTTATATCTTCATGGAACCTCTAGATGTATTGGTATAATTTACAATGTCCTGTTTATAAATATCCATTTTAAAATATTTATTTTTTAAGATGATGATCATCCCTGTAAAAATAAGTTCAGAAAGTATATTAGTAAATTGACCTTATGTCTAGTAAAAAAAAAATAATGGTTTAAGTACTTTCTATTAATGGTCAAAAATGGTGCTTTTAAATAGGCTTTCTAAGACAGTTTTTGAGGTGACTACATGGCCGGGTTACCATGGAGGAGTACACATGTACAGTAAGTAGGCTTTCTGTCTATGTAGTATCACTGCAAGAAAATACAGGAGGGCGCTGCTTTTCGGCGTTCCGCTAATATGGCACTTTGTTATGTGCGCTTGGGTCATTAGTTTTGGCGCATGTTATTCTTCCAATAAATCTCTCTCATTGTACCATCCCTATCTCTCTCATTGTCCCCTCCCTATCTCTCTCATTGTCCCCTCCCTATCTCTCGCATTGTCCCCTCCCTATCTCTCGCATTGTCCCCTCCCTATCTCTCGCATTGTTCCCTCCCTATCTCTTTGTCCCCTCCCTATCTCTCTCATTGTTCCCTCCCTATCGCTCTCATTGTCCCCTCCCTATCTCTCTCATTGTCCCCTCCCTATCGCTCTCATTGTCCCCTCCCTATCTCTCTCATTGTCCCCTCCCTATCTCTCTCATTGTCCCCTCCCTATCTCTCGCATTGTCCCCTCCCTATCTCTCTCATTGTTCCCTCCCTATCTCTCTCATTGTCCCCTCCCTATCTCTCTCATTGTCCCCTCCCTATCTCTCGCATTGTCCCCTCCCTATCTCTCATTGTCCCCTCCCTATCTCTCGCATTGTCCCCTCCCTATCTCTCTCATTGTTCCCTCCCTATCTCTCTCATTGTTCCCTCCCTATCTCTCTCATTGTCCCCTCCCTATCTCTCTCATTGTCCCCTCCCTATCTCTCGCATTGCCCCTCCCTATCTCTCTCATTGTTCCCTCCCTATCTCTCGCATTGTCCCCTCCCTATCTCTCTCATTGTCCCCTCCCTATCTCTCGCATTGTACCCTCCCTATCTCTCTCATTGTCCCCTCCCTATCTCTCTCATTGTCCCCTCCCTATCTCTCTCATTGTCCCCTCCCTATCTCTCTCATTGTTCCCTCCCTATCTCTCTCATTGTCCCCTCCCTATCTCTCTCATTGTCCCCTCCCTTACTCTCTCATTGTCCCCTCCCTATCTCTTTCATTGTCCCCTCCCTATCTCTTTCATTGTCCCCTCCCTATCTCTCGCATTGTCCCCTCCCTATCTCTCTCATTGTCCCCTCCCTATCTCTCTCATTGTCCCCTCTATATGTTTTCATTCCCCTATATATCTCTCATTGCGCTCTTCCACCATATCTTTCTCATTGCACTCTCATTGTCTCATCCATATCTCTCTCATTGCTTCCTCTATATGTCACTCATTCCATCTTCATACCTATATTATAGCTTCCTCCATATGTCTCTCATTGCCACCTCTATATCTCTCATTGCCCATGCATTCAAAGGACTCTGGCCCTCATTCAGAGTCGATCGCAAGAAGCGATCGCTCACTTTGAATGAAGGCGGGCACTTCTTGTTTTGAAGTGCTGCCTCCAGGTCGCAAGCTAAGCTGTGGGTTACCACCCACAGCTTAGCTTGCGATCAGGGTGATGGTCGCCATGGTCATCACCATCGCGACCATTGGGGCTTACGACCAGACCCTAAGGTTGGGACTGGGCACTCGTAAGCCCCAGGGAACTTCCTGCTCTGTTTGAGCAGGAAGTTCCCAACTGACATCATCAATGATGTCAGTGGGGCCGCCCCCAAACGGTAAGCGTTCCGACTGGAACACCTCCGTTTGGCCGGGCACGCCCCCGGCCCGCCTAGCAAACGGGGCGAGCTGTCACTCAACATCGACAGCTCGCCCCGTCTGCTACGAGACCCCTAGCAACGGAGCGCCCGTCGCTAGCCGGGTCTCGTGCCTGCGCACAACGGAGCCGGCTTCGTCGTGCACACGCTCAGTGGGGACCATCGACCCAGTTACGAGCGCATCAGTGCTTGCGACCGGGTCTGAATGAGACCCTCTGTCTTTACCAACCCACCCCACACACACCACCATCATCCAGCACCTAGGGCACAAGCCCAGTCACCTGCCCCTAGTTTTGCCACAGCCATAGGGTACATCAGAGAAGCAACCTCGGAAACAAGAAGGCGCAGGCTATATACAAAATGTCTCGGAATTTGGCAAACTTAAGAATTTATCAAGCAGCAGACTGGAAACTAAAAAGAAGATAAGTGAACAAGCAGAGCCGGTGCTATCATTAGACAACTGAAGACCTAGGCTGATGCAGGAACTCCCCCAGCCTCTGGGGCACTCTCAACTGTTATGCTGGCCATACACTAGCACGATCGATCGTGTGTCTGCTGAAAAACTGGTCATCATCTCTCCATCCAGGATATTACTACCAGGGTTAGCAATGCTCCTGTACACCCCACCGGACCCTCCCCACCGTGTACACACAGAGAGGAGCCGCGCCTACAGCGTGCACAGCGTATATACACGGAACGCAGTGAGACAGACCGAGACTCCGAGGGTAGCTGCATTCTGAGCCGAGGTCTGTAAGATCAGGGTTCTGCCGTATGTAGGAGCGGGCTGCCTGGGGTGCACAGCTGCTGCTGGTGGGGATACTTATTATCCGCAGTTTAGGAGGGAAGGTCATTGAAAGAACACACACTTCTTTAAAATGTCACTCAAATGACGCCGATCGGACGCACGATGCATCGCATGCACAAATACACGGCATGATCTGCTTACCATTACGATAGATAATATGGGCTGCACATCTGATCATACGATATGTTTTAAGCTCGGCGGGAGCACGCATCGGATCCTATCCTATCTAAATACTACACGATTTCGACACAATTCATCGTACGACGCGTCTGAAATCGTGCAATCTGCCTGAAATCGTGCTAGTGTATGGCCAGCATTAGTGCAGTAGAGTCAGCTATAATGGTGTCCACCCCAACCCTCCCCTCCAGTCCTTTCCTCCACATGGCAGCTTGTCACTCACATAAGAAGCTCCGCCCTCCTTGACAACACAAGTAGCTACTACTGCTGAATGGAGCCTGGTATAGTATGTTATCACTTTTTGGTGATGAGAAAGTATTAATGGGTGGGTTATTGTGTGTGTAGAGGGTGGGGGGCTTGTGTGTGTAGGGGGTGGGTTGGTTTTGTGTGTTAATGAGTGCAGACAGGCTTAGTTTCTGTGTCTATGGTAATTTTACCGAGTGCTGACAAGGTCAGTGTGTGTGTTTGAGTGGGGGGGAGAAGAGGATAATGAGTGCTGGCAGGGTGAGTGTAAGTGGGGGGTTTAATGAGTGCTGGGGGTATGAGTGTGTGTGAGCTAATGAGCACTGACAATGTGTGTGTTAATCAGTGATGGCATGGTGTGTATTTGTGTTAATGAGCGCTGAAAGGCTTAGTGTATGGGGTTAATGAGTGCTGGCTTGGGTTGTGTGTGTGTAGGGGGGTTAATGGGTACTGACATATATTGGGGTTCAGATGTTTGGCATAAATATGTTTGCGGGCACTGGTGTGTGACATAATGTATTGGGGCACAGCTGTATGGCATATAAAGAATCTGGGGCATTGTGTGGCATAATTCAGGGCTATGTGGCATTCAATAAATTTGTGGCATATGTGTGGCATATGTATTGGGGCACAAATGTGTGGCATATGTATTAAGGGCACAAATGTATAGCATACTATGTAATGGGGCATTGATGTGTAGCATAATTATGAAGTGGGAATACAGCTGGGTGGCATATAAAGAATTTGTGACACTGATGTGTGGCATATTATAAATTGGGGGCAGTGTTATGAGGTACATTATGATTTTTGGGTTATGCTGTGTAGCATATTTGTTAAAGCATTTCTATATAGTGTATTATGAATTTTCTGTGAGGCATTTTATAAATTGGGGTCACTATGCAAGCCATATTATGAATTGGAGGGAGCAGGGGCAGTGGGTGAAATGTTGCCTAGTACACCCAGAAACCTTGCACTGGCCCCGTGAACAAGGAGTATGAATGATGGGCCTGATTCACTACCATAAGCTACTGCGAATACGCAGGCAATCTGCCGATTATTTTGCACTGCGCATGCGTATGCATCACAGTGCACGTGCGCGAACTGGCCGATGCGATGGGGACTGCGATTGCAGTGAGTACGCAGACCCATCGCAGAATGATTGACAGGAAGTGCCGTTTGTGGGTGGTGAAGGGGAGGTGGTCGGCTGAACGCAGGCATGCCAGTGCGTTTGCACACCGTTGCAGGGGCATGCATAAATTAGCCACTGCGATTTTATACGCAGTCAGGTCTCATAGCGTGCTTGGTTGTTATTTCTAAGTAAGGTCAGAGCTTGTACAAGTGTGTGAGACTGTGATGGTACTCGATTGTACCAATGGTTTCGCTATTCTGCTAATTATTACCGATGTGTGCAATGTAAAGTGGGCGTCCTTATGTCATGCTGAGTTTGCATTGCAATGGATTAGCATACTATCACAGTTGAACTACGTGTGTACGCAATATTGCGTTCCATAGTGAATCGGGCCCTATGTGCTGATGGACTGTACTTACAGTATAAGTCTGTTATCACTGATGTACTGTACCTATAGGTCTGTCAGCACTGGAGGACTGTACTAAGTCTGTCAGCACTGAAGGACTGTCCCTATAAGTCTGTCAGCACTGAAGGACTGTCCCTATAAGTCTGTTAGCACTGATGGACTGTACTTACAGTATAAGTCTGTTATCACTGATGTACTGTACCTATAGGTCTGTCAGCACTGAAGGACTGTCTTAGTCTGTCAGCACTGAAGAACTGTCCCTATAAGTCTGTTAGCACTGATGGACTGTACCTATAGGTCTGTCAGCACTGGATGACTGTACTAAGTCTGTCAGCACTGAAGGACTGTCCCTATAAGTTTGTCAGCACTGATGGACTGTACTTACAGTATAAGTCTGTCAGCACTGATGTACTGTACCTATAAGTCTGTCAGCACTGGAGGACTGTACTAAGTCTGTCAGCACTGAAGGACTGTCCCTATAAGTCTGTTAGCACTGATGGACTGTACCTATAGGTCTGTCAGCACTGGAGGACTGTACTAAGTCTGTCAGCACTGAAGGACTGTCCCTATAAGTTTGTCAGCACTGATGGACTGTACTTACAGTATAAGTCTGTTAGCACTGATGTACTGTACCTATACGTCTGTCAGCACTGGAGGACTGTACTAAGTGGGTCAGCACTGAAGGACTGTCCCTATAAGTCTGTTAGCACTGATGGACTGTACTTACTGTATAAGTCTGTTAGCACTGATGTACTGTACCTATAAGTCTGTCAGCACTGAAGGACTGTCCCTATAAGTCTGTTAGCACTGATGGACTGTACTTACTGTATAAGTCTGTTAGCACTGATGTACTGTACCTATAAGTCTATCAGCACTGATGGACTGTACTAAGTGTGTCAGCACTGATGTACTGTACCTATAAGTCTGTCAGCACTGATGGACTATACTAAGTCTGTCAGCACTGATGAACTGTACCTATAAGTCTGTCAGTCAGGTTTGACCGAGCAAAGAGATGACTGCAGCTCCCCATACAGAGTGTAATTAAATCTGCTCATTTTTTTCCTTTTTGTATTGGAATCACTTTGCTGTATAGCCTGTAGAGGCTGTTGGTTCACCCATTTTCCACCTGTCATGCCCTTGTATCATTTTTATATTTCCTTTTGGTCTTGGTAACCTCAGTTCAGCCATATAGATGTTCTGGAATCTCCATGGAAATGGTATTTATCTAATAGGAAATATCTACCAGATTGCTTGTCTTGTCGTTCATTGAGAGTGCCTGAGCCTCCACGGTTGTGCTCTCCTTATTATATTATATGAAGCTCAGGCAAATTGTGGGTGGCTTGTGGTTGTGTGAGATCTTCTCAATACTTGGCAGCAGAGGGAGCCTGTTGTATGTGAAGTCACGTCTACCACTCCCCTATTCAGTCTTGGACAACTTAACATAAACATCTGTAAAAGAAAAAAAAAAATAGTTGAATTCTTCAGAGCTATTTGGGCAATAAACCTAGATGGATTTAACCTTTCGCAAGGGTTAGATATTGTCTCTGAAAGCATCTCTGCAGATTGTTTTTGTTCATCATGAAGTTTTAAGACAAGTTGTTTTTTTCGCTGTTAATGCATTGGTTGTGATGCAGTAATTTCCAGATTCCGCCGTTTTTAGCTTAAGGACAGATAATGGAGACAATTTTCCTTTTGAGAACTTAGGTTTCTGTTGAATTATGGTGTCTGTCTGCAGGTGCGCTCTCCTTTAATCCCCTGAGTTCTTAAGAAACATTCCTGAGACAGACGCCAGAACAGTGACAAGATTAGCACTTCCCTGAGCTGCTGGAAGCAACAATATAAGTAGGAAAAGCTTGTGTGGAACAAGCATCATTCTAGTTGCAATCCTGCAGGATTTACTGAAAGTGCCAAATTCTCTTTACCTTGAACCATGTACTGCTAAATTATTGTCACATTTCAATCATCCTTACAGGTGTGCAAATCCTAGCTGCACTCTCTGGAGTGAAACGTAATAAAGTAGTCATTTCAGAACAGTTGTTAGGGGGGAATTATATCCAGGAATTTAAGTATTTTGTTACTTTACACTATCCTTTTCTGAAGTGTGTGATTGTCATCTTGTTATATTCATCAGATAACATTACTTTTGCTGACAAGCCAGTGTCATTGCAAAAAAACAACAACAAATATATATATCTACTATTTAAAAATTAAATTTGTCCTTCTGTCATTCTGTCTTTCTATACAAATCCACAGTTTACAAGCCAAGATCGTGAAATTTTACATATGAGCGTATTAAAACACGGCAGAGGCAACTAAAAAAATTTGAAATCGAAATGAATTACTGTTCATTTTTAAATAATTAAAAAACACAATTTTTGCATAGCATTCGCCCTCAACAGGTCAGGTACGGAATTAGAAAAGGATTTAGCCCACAGTTTACAAGCCAAGTTCTCTCATGGTTCTACACCTAATCACCAAAGAAGAATAAAAGCATTGTCCTGTTTGGTTTATTGTTAGATGCAGATTTGGACACCATTCTTCTTGGGCCATCTGCAAGGTCAATAATAAAAATATAAACATTTTATTTTTGTTTCATTTCATAATTTGATTTTATAAAATGCATTTTGCTACGTACTAAGGAATTATGGAATGTTATTCTGTGGCACATAACTAAGTCTCTGAACATCATTACTATGGCTCTCGCATGGAGTTTACAGTACCTTTTTAAATGCTGTATGAATTTATTAGGGATGAGTGGGTTCGGTTCTCAGAGAACCAAACCCACCCGAATTTCGGGGACCCGGGGCGATCCGAGCCAAGCTCGGATCTCCCTGCCTGTCGCGGATCCCTCACCCGAGGCAAAACCTTGTGATGTCGCTGTTGGGTCGCGAGGTTTTGTATTGAGCGAGCTTAGCGCTGATTGGCTGAGAGAGCCGTCTGTCATGGCTCTCAGCCAATCAGCGTTAAGCCCATTTAATATGCACACAGGAAGCAAACGAAGTTGGCGCCCTCCATCCTTCGCTGCCTGACACCGCTGGCACTCCCCACTGCCGACACCACTACTGCCCACAGTGCCGGCACCCCTGCAATGCTGCCCCATATACTCAGGACACCCTTAGCGACCACCACATTGCCGACAATCCAACACTGAGGACACCACCAGCACCCCTGCACTGCCGTTACTGTCAGCACACATGCACTAAGGACACCGCTGGCACTCCCGCTCTGCCGACACTGCCGGCACCCTGCATTGAGAACACCCTTGCACTGCTGACACAGTCAGCAAACCTGCACTGAGGAACCACTATTGATATTAAGCCAGGCTTATTATGAATATGGTAAAAATTGATATCTGCATCCATGAGGAGAGATCCATCTGATTTACAGTCAGGCCCATAAAGATGGCAACTACACTGGGATGCAAAAACGCAGCTCTGCAGCACAAATTTTTATTTATACTTGCTTACACAACTAGATGATGTCAACAGTGGCAACCAAACTTTTCTGTCTAACTCCTTGGTTGCTGGACCACACTATGGAACGCACAGAGGCTACTTCCGGTTCATTCCTTTGTCAGCCCCTGAAGGGTAAAACCGATTGGATGAATCTTCTACACCGTGGAGACCCTGAATGCCGGAAACAGCTGCACAAGGAACTGGAAGTAGTTGCTGTGCATTTCATAGTGCGATCCAGCAAGCAGGAAGTACACAGTCATCCTGGTATCAGAGCAACAGAAGCTCTTGGCCGTGTTTACACTGTACATCCGACAAATTTTGAATGCTTCTATCTCCGAAGTTTGCTTTACACTGTTAGAGGTCCTACTTCCTTAGGACTGCGGATGGGGAAGTTTGTCACACCTTTCGTGAGGCTTGCCTAAGGAGAGGTTGGTTGGAGGATGACGTGTAAACAAACATTCTTAAAATCCTGGGCAACGCCGGGTACTCCAGCTAGTATGTGTGTATATATATATATATATATATATATATATATATATACACACATATGCTGCACACACACACGGTGTGTGTGTGTGTGTGTGTGTATATATATATGTATATATATATATATATATATATATATATACACTAATATTATAAGAATGTGGTGTCTGTTTGTTCCGAGTTGGCACATAAACTACTTTACTGATTTTCATGAAAACTGCAGCACTTTGTAGTGGAAACTCCTAGAAATAACCTGCTTTCGTTTCATCTACATCCATACAGTTGAAGCTGAGCAAAAACAAAAACAAATTTTATTGACATCATCAATGCAAGAGATAGGTGTGGCACCATGCGCGTGACCGGTAAGGAGTGGGGGGAGAGGTGGTTGGGCCCATATTGACTTGAGTAGGATAGGCTACATAGCAGTCTGTGCAGAGGGTGTGAGTGGTGGGTAAAGGCGCTGCTGCCACTAGTCTGTATAGCGCTGCTGATCACGTTGGCTACTTCCGCGACAGGGCCCCTATGCAAAGCAATACAACTAGACCACCACAAATAAAAAAAATGTTTGCAGACGCTAGTATAAATATATACACGCATGCACACACAGGCGCCATAACATTGTCCCCCATGTGGAAAAAAACACACATTTTCCCCCACTGGGAAAATAACACATCGGGAATAAAACACACATTTTCCCCCAAAGGAAATATATAAAACACATTGGCCCCATGGAAAAAAAGAACATAATGGCAGGGGGGTCAGGAGGGCTGCAATGGGGGAATGGCGCAATGGAGGGTCAGGGTGCAGCAAGAGAGGAGTGGTGCATGAGGGGGGTTCATGAGACCTCACAAGGGGGGTAGGATTGTGCCGCAATTTTGGGGGTGCTGCAAGGGGGGGGATTTAGGTCCAAGGGGGGGGAGAGAAAAGGACAAAGATGGGGGAGCTGAGGGGAAGAGTGGAGGAACGTGTGAAGTGGGAGGTGAGAAGGGCACAGGGCTTGTCCCAGAGGAGCCAGCCCACAGGAATTCGCCACACACTGCTTGTTGCTAGGTACAGAGCGGAGGAAGGCCCCAGAGGCGGGCATAGAAGGGCTGTAGAGAGGGAGGAGATGGGTCAGCCGGAAAGGGGATTGTCTCCGTCCGGACACTGGCCATGATAATCCTACATGGTGACCGCACTGTGCCCAGTGACCCAGTATATTGACTGGCGCCACTCTGAAATGTTTGGGATATGTATACAGACAGTATAATGGTAGCACTCAGCGGGTTATATCCAATTGCAGGCGTATTGCAATTTTGAAAAACCCTGCAGTGAAGGGGTCTTCCGGCATCTGCAAGGTTTTTCCTAACCAAAAGGGTGCATCAGTTTTTATTATTTTTTTCACGTGGTGCTCCAAAAAATTTTTGAGCACCTTATGACCGAGTCCAATTTTTCCTTAATTCAATATTTAAAGGAATTTCTTATATATGTGTATATATGTGTCAGACGGAAGCCGCAGGCGGAGAGAGGCCGCTGCCTGCCTGTCACCGCTGCAACTTCCGCCTGACACATTTTCCGGGGTCTCTCTGCCGGCCGGCTTCTTTTTTTAGAGCATGCACATTCTGACAAGGAGATGGGCTGTCACTGACTCGCTTCTTTCTCAGGTAATAAATGAAATATTGACACTTTAAGGCACTCTGTAGAGGCAGAGGGTGCACTTTTAGCAGCAGGCATCATCTGCACCAAAGTGCGATCTCGCCTGGTAGATGAATCTGTTGCCAGGTTCTGCTTCCTCTACTTGTATTAAAAGGATTTTAGCACTAAATAGGAATATGCAATGTCAGATACTCATTGTCAGATATCATGGGCATTCTCGTTAATTAGTTAAATAAATTGCTTTTTAAGTTTGCGTATAATACGGTTTCAAAATATTAATAAAAGCATGTAATTTTCACACTTTTATTTGTAGTCCTTTAATATCACCATAGAAAACGGACAGAATAATAATAGTTTCTTTGTACAGTTCAATCCCGGGATTACAGAAATGGGGCGGGATTGGCTTTCCTAGATGATGAGTTAATACTTTGAATTAGTGTTTTGGGCACTAAGGGGCCCATTTATGAAGGATCGCATTTTGCAATGCGATCAGGGCATGCAGTATCGCCCATGATCGCATTGCAAAATGCGATCATACCGGCCGAATGTATGAACCGGCACATGCACGGAGACGGGCTCCGAAAAGAGCCCGTCCCTGCGATGTGGCCGGAGCGCATTCCGGGCTGCTGCGCATGCGCAGTCCCGCGGACTGCACATGAGCGGCGCCCATTCCAGATCCCTCCGCCCGCTCAAATGCGGTAAGTGCCCATAGGACACAGCGGCTAACGCTATCTGCAGATGGCGTTAGCTGCTGGGGTCAATATCGGGAATGCGAAGCATTCCCGATATTGATACATTTGGCAGCATCGCATCCCCCATAGAAACCTATGGGGGAGGCGGCTGCCGGCGGCAATGGAGGGATCGCAGCAGGTATCTCCGATACCTGCTGCGGTCCCTCCTTCATACATTCGGGGGATACTAAGTATTTGAGGTAATTTACCTCAAATGATCTTTGATAAGTGGGCCCCTAAATGATTTGAAACTGCTTGAATTTCACACATGAATTAAAAAACGTTGACTTTTTTAGGCTGCTTGTTTAAAAAAATTTAATAAATAAATCTTTTTTGTTTCTATGCCTACTTTATGCAAGTGAGAGAGTGGGGACATACTCACCAGAGCTTTCTAAAAAGAAATTTCCTATTGCCGCTTGTTTTTGGAATTCCACAATCCCCTTCTTGGTTTGTGTTATATTTTTATAGGGATGTGCTCCAACGCCCGTGTTTTGGTTTTGGATCTGTATCTCCTTCAAGGTTTTGGATCTGGATTTGGTTTTGCAAACCACCCTCAAGTGTTTTGGTTTTGGATCTGGATTTTTTTAAATAAAAAATAGATAAAAACATTTAAAAACAGTTAAAATCATTTAATTTATGCAATCCAAAACCCGAAATTCGGATTTAAAATCCGAATTCTGAACCGTAAAAAGATCATAACTGTGACCCGGATTTACTCGGATCTCCTCAGGAGATTAGAACCGCGACTCGGATTTACCCGGATTCACGAAATTCGGGTGGATTCTGATTTCTGGAGAACCGAACCGCACATCTCTATATTTTTATGGTACTAATGCAGCTTTATACAGAAATAGGTATGTTAAACAAAACATGAAATGTGTGGTTCCATGGGGACTGTAGAGATTAGCAGGATGATGTTTAGTCAGACAAATTTCATGCACAAAATACAGGTGTAAAATGCACATGATTTCTGCCAGTGGATGAGGCTTCACAGTGGTTATCGTAAATGGTAAAGTTACAGTTCCACATTGTACACAATATAGTACTGTACTGAAGTGTCTTGTACATAAGAACTGATTTGGAACAAAACAAAAAATAAAATCAAGTAATTTGCGTTTGGACAAACCATGTTGCAATGTAAGTGGAGCAAATATGAGCACGGATGGTGTAATGGTTAGCATTACTGCCTCACAGCACTGAGGTCTTGGGTAGAGTTCCCATTATGGCCCTAACTGTGTGGAGTTTGTATTTTCTCCCCATGCTTGCCTGGGTTACTCAGGGTGCTCCGGTTTCCTCCCACACTGCAATAATATACTGGTAAGTTTATTGGCTCCAACAAACTATTATATCCTAGTGTGCATTTGGTAGGAAACATAGGGCCTGGTTCAGCAGCGAACGCAATTGCAACTACGTACGTAGATCGAGCGATTGTTACCCATTGCGCATGCGTATAATCCGCACTGTGCATGTGCTGCCATCTCACTGCGACTATGTACGCACAGAAGAATCCATCGCAGAGTGAGAAACAGGCTGTGAGTGTTTGGGGGAGGTGACGGGGGAGTGGTCTGAAAAACGCAGGCGTGCCTGTCCATTGAACGCCGTTGCTTGGGTGTGCATAAATTAGCCAGTGCAATTGCATACGCAGCTTGAGAGCCCACTGCGTGCGAAGGAGCTTACAGTGTCTGCGGCAGCTCAGTAGTGATCGCTGCTGAATCAGGCCCATAGATTGTAAGCTCCACTGGGGAAGGCACTGATGTGAATGTATAAATATTCTCTGTAATGCTCTGCGGAATATGGGCCTGATTCAGAGATTTACACTAATGCATTTGCAATTGTGAGGTGTTACGGATCGCAGTTGCTAAAATATGCTGATGCCTTCCAAAGCTTAGCCAAGCATCAGGACGCCCTCTGCTGCCTTCTCATATCAGCTCCGACGACGTGCAACAGTGTAAACATCGGTACCATCGAAGCACATAGGACAGTCATGCAGTATGTAAGTCAAGTCTCACCAGCCGCAAACACTGCAGCTGTCCTGACACACAGAGAGCTCTCATGCTGTGAATGCGATCGCAGTGGCTAATTTTTGCATGGCCATCTTCAGATAAGCTTATCAGTTTCCAGAACCGCCCACATAACCTTCATAGCTTCCCTATCTAACTCCTGTCTTACAGTGTACACATATCATCACATATTTTCTATTTCTTCAATGTCACATCCTCCTTACCCTAGGCCAACTTTCCTGTGTGACTGGATCATACAGCTCACCAATACCCTCTGCAATCTGGCTGGACCAATATGCAATATGTAACACCTATCCTTGTGCATCAACACCTATTGTAAGCTTGCAAGCAGGGCCCCTTTACCTTTATGTCTGTCTGTTACGGAATCAGTATGAAATACCGCCGGCCGCACGGTTCGATTCCCGGCAGCACCTGGCCGACAAAAGCAGAGTTCCCGGCACCGGAAGCCCGATAGCGCTGGAAATCGCTAAGGTAAGTATAAACTAATCCCCTAACCCTCCTTAGGGGTGCCTAACCCTAACCTCCCCCTCTAAGTGAATAACCCTAACCCCCCCTTCCCCGCTGCCTAAACCTAAGTCCCCCCGGGGGGGTGCCCAGCCCTAAGTCCCCCCCAGGGGTGCCTAACCCTCCCGGGGGGTTGCCTAACCCTGTCCCCCCAGGTGCCCCAAACCTAAGCCTCCCCCCCCCGCAGCTGTCCGCTCGCGGCGCCCGGCATCCCTTCGATCGGGATGCCGGGCACCGGTCTCCCAGCGTTGGGGAAATGACAGGCGTCTAGATATAGACGCCGGTCATTTATCCCACGCCGGGATAAAGCACCGCTGTTACTACCCAGTTATGTTCTATTAATGTTTCCAATTGTAAAGCGCAACGGAATATGCTGCGCTATATAAGAAACTGTTAATAAATAAATAAATAATGTAACAACGTTTAAACGGCCGGATACATCTGAGTCTTTTTAGCCACCCCCCTGTTACCACGCCCAAACGCTGACTTGCTGTCATCCACTTTGTGAGTGGTTCCTATGTGCGAGAGTGATTGCAAAGCAAATGCTGCGCGTGCTCAGTGCGGCTTTCACGGATGCGCATTTGCAAACAATTGCTCGATCTGCGAACAATCGTCTTTGCATAAATCTTTGACCAAAATCTCCCAAATCTAAATCTCTTTGCACATTTTATATCTGCCCCAGCATGGTTTTACCAAGGTGCAAAGTTACTTGATTTGTTCCAAACTCAGAATCAGCCCTTGCGTCTAATACTAAAGGTGGGTACACACTAGACGATGTGCTCACGGTGCAATATCGTGAGCGATTTCCCTTGAACGCTCCCCGGCACTCCAGGACACGATATGGTGCTAAACAGTGTCCAATCTGGCCAACAATCTATCGTGCGTCCTTAACTATTTCCAAAGCGTCGTAAACGAGATTGGCAGATCTTGCCTGCTGCAGTCAAGATCTGAAGATGCGATGTACAACCCACGGAGCCACGCATTGGCATCATTATAGTGAGTAGATACTCACGATTTGGACATATTTTTCACGATTTGTCATTCCGATGCGTCAAAATAGGACAAATCGTGCAAACTATCGTCTAGTGTGTAGGCACCTTAAGTCACCATTAACATATAAAACACACTTAAATACAAAACTAAATACAAAATAAAAGTGATCATTTACGTTTAATTAAATACAAACAGCTCACGTCTTCCCCTTTAAAAATCAAACTGGAATCTGCTTTCTTTCCACGGATCACATCAGCCACACTGTTCATAGTAATAGTATCAGTGGGAGGGATCAAGATGTACTCAGTCAATCAGAGATGGAAGTAAAAAAAGTTAATAATTTAATAGCAATTGCAGTGGTATTTACCCTTCAGTCTTGGTATAACATTTCCAAACAGACTGCAATTTAAGGACCATTGATGATTTTTCCTCCTTTTCTCAATATGCCCACAAATGCTGCTGCAGTCTCAAGATATGAATTTCTAAAGGTGCGTATTCGCTAGCAGATAGTGAAACGACAGTACGATTACAACATTGTAATCTTACAGTCGTTCCTCTACACCTGCAGTGCCTACACTGAACGATATGTCATTCAGAGCCGGCATCCTCCCTCATCCCTGAACATGGTCAATCTGTCGTTATCGGCAGATTGACCGGCATGTTCAGACAATGACTGATGTCGAAAACGACCAGCGGGAGCGCGCATCGCTGGTCGTTTTCAACATTTTCATGCCCGATTCATACACGATTAATGCGCGATTGAATGCTTACGAAGCCGTAATCGTTCAATCGCTGTTTAATCGGCAAGTGGATATGCGGCTTAACATCCATCTGTGTGAATTTACCTATTGAACACTTAATTCAATTTACAGGGTGATGGCCCAGTGCAGCATATATATCCTATACATTTTGTAGTCATCCCCTCGACATTTACAGGGCCTGATTCAGACCCACTCGCGAGCGGCTGTCCGCTCGCAAGTGGGTCGATGGTCTGCACTGAGCATGCGCACGACGGAGGGCGCTCCGTCGTGCGCATGCGCCAGACACGACGAGCGAAGGACTTTCCTTCGCTCGTTGTGTCCGATCAAAGGGGGCGTGCTGTCAATGTTGATTGACAGCACGCCCCCTTTGGTGGGCGTGCCGGGGGCGTGCCTCCCTGCCGGGGGCGTTCCCACGGGAACGCCTCCCGTCAGAAGCCGGCCCACTGACATCACTAGTGATGTCAGTGGGAGTGATTTTGGCTCTGATAGAGCCAAAATCACTCCGGAGTTTGCGGTTGAAAACCTCAACCGCAGGCTCCGGCTCGCAATTTCGATGGTCGCGATGGTCACGACCATCGCGGCCATCAAAATGCACGCTCGTATAGCCTGTGGGTGGTGACCCACAGCTATACGAGCGTCCAGGAGGACGCTCCATGAAAATGGAGCCCGGCCCTCATTCAGAGCGTGCGCTCTGCTCAGAGCGTACGGCTCTGAATGAGGGCCTCAATGTCAAAATCGTCAGAGTGATGACATTAGGGCATATTCAAATAGCTGTGGGGTTTACCCTGCGGCCAATTGCCCGCCAAAATCCCTGCAGCGCGGGGAAAAGCTATTCCATAAAATAGCCTTTCTCCCGCGCCGAAAAATCAGGATTCACTCATCTGATCGACCTATTTTAGGAGAAGGGCCTTGAACTACAAGTCTCATAACTCCTTTGTTATCCGTGACCCTAGTGTGGACAGCATGCATGGAAAGGATTGGCGTAGCCTGGAGAACCACGTGACGTGTCTGCTAGAAGCCACATTATAGGAACTAGATCAGAAAGTAATTGAACCTCTCCCCGGATTATCCTGTGTCATTTGTGATGGGATAATGGTAATCCCGATCTATTGTGTGCGCTAAGTACTTCTTTGTAAAGGAGGTGTCGATTAAAAGAGATTGCTTTTTACAGCTAAATGAACACAGGATGAGCGGGTGCATCTGTAACACAAGAGGATGGGAGCGGTGTCTATGATAAACAACGTTCTACAAATCTATTATTGTAATGCCTGGAATAAGCCAAGACACTGCATATAATACAGGAAACCCTTTTGAATGAAATAATCGCTGCACATACCATACGGTAGTCGTCACTCACCACTTTTGATACTTAGACTATTATATTGTAAAGTCTAAAAGAAATCTGATTCCTTGTTTCCTTTATAGTACAAAATATAGTACAATCATTTCACAATGAGTAACGATTGAAACATTATTTATCATAGAGAACTTGTAATATTCCGCAAATTTAAGCTTTAGATGTTTCAGGATGACAAGACCATTTTGTTAAATGATACTCTGGGCACATGTTCAGTGTGTTTTCTTGATGTGTGACTTTTAAAGCAACCGGTTTTGTAACATGATTGTTGTGGCCGTCCTAAGGGCCTGACTCAGAGCCGCTCGTAAGCGGCCGCTCGTTCGTTCCGAGCGATGTTTGCACAACTGCGCATGCGTACGGATCGTAATACGCATGCGCGAACCAGTCAGTGCGGCCAAAAATCGTTTGTTCGCTAAATAGCGAATGCCTGCTATTTTGAGTGACAGGAGGAGGCGTATGTGGGTGGTAATAGGGGAAGGTGCTTGAAAACGGGGAGTGGAATTCAGAACGCAGGCGTGCTTAAAGGTCAAAACGGGCGTTTTATGGGTGTGCATAATTAATACAGCAGCGTCATTGACTACGTCACTGGGTTATTTTATAGTCAGAACTGCTCGCAAGATTGCGGTAGGAAAAACCAACCACAAGAATAGCGAGCAGTTCATACGCTGGTCGATGTACTCGATTAATCTAATAAATAGCGGACATGACGTAGGATGCGAGCGGCCAGGGGGCGTAGTTTTCCAAAAAACGACCGCATGTTTTGTTCGCTTGTTCAGAGCTAGAGGCGTGAACAGACCGCAAAGAGCGAACGGTTCATTTGAATAGCCACCCCTTTTTCCTGAACGAGCGAGCGCAAATAGCGTCCGGCTCTGAATCAGGCCCTAAGTACTTTGAGGTAGAGATGATTTGGTGGTCGTTCAAGGGGAGTCATGACCTGTCTAACTAGGCATTATTCCTGAAACAAATTTCCACTGCTCTTGTAAAATATATCTTCCAATACACTTCTACATTGAATCTTTTCTAAGAGAAGCTGCATATTATACAGTATGAAGATGGGAAACAATTGTGATAATACAATAAACTCTGTGGACAGTGAATCACATTGATGGCAACCTCCTATTAGTTAGGCTTTCCTCGACGTCTATGACTGTGATTGTAGTTTGCATGCTCTATATGCCTCTATGGGAGGGGGGGCGATTCAATTGTTTTATCGCCCCCGATCTCCCGTCTAAAGTGACGGGAGATTGAAGGGCAATATTCTATTGTTTTGGGGTGTCCATGCTTTTTCGTGCACGTCAAGCCCAAATAGACTGAGTTTAACTGCGTAAAATGGCTAAACCCATCAAGTCTTGGTTAGTGCGCAGTTTAAGTGCTCAAAACCAGGACTTTCTGATTGTTACCTCAAGAGGGTGGGAACAGAAATGTGTGTGCCCGTGGCATTCGTGTCCACTAGGAGCAACAATTGAATTGCACAATCGGGCGCCCGTTAGTAATAGTCGTGGGTGCAAACAATTGATTCTCCCACACTATGCATTGACATTTAAAATGTGGACACTAGATTGCCGACATGTTCAGTCAGAATTTTTATATTAAACATGTCATTCAAACTGTCAACATTATGAAATTATGGTTACGGTTAAGCTGCAATTAGGTTAAGGTTTAGCTGCACATACAATACACATATAGTGTGTCATGCCGTTATGGGAGTGGAGCATTGTGTTCCCCATTGCACATTATTTGAACTTACAGAGAGAACATTGTTATGAAATGTAACAATTACAATCAGTAAAAGGGCTTTAGAGCTCTTGAGGAATAAATGAAGGGTACATCCATCTCTGTAAGATGCCTTGTTAAAAATTTGTTGCTTGCCGATCTTCCACGTTCAGGGAAAATGTGGCCATTAAGAGCACTATTAAGGGTTCATATTTCACTTTGCCTCATTTTAGCAAGCAGTTACAGCACATTCCTTAACAGGGCTGTTCCTACCCGGATTTAAGGTGAGAATTTCAGCTAGGGTGGCAGATACGTCAACAGTCATTCACCTCACCTATCAGCCATTTTAATGCTTCTGCTCCCTCCTCAGTTCTCTTTAGTACTTTTGCTTGCTCGTACATCCACTGCAAGGGCACTTTGATAGCCAGTCGTATTACTATGCACTTTTTCCTGCAGCCAGTGTACTAGTAGGATGACTTGCAGGAGGAGTAGAGGAGATATAGGGTATGCAGACAAAGTATTCCTGTATCCCCTAGTAAATCATTGGCACAGCTTCTCATACAGTGGTTGCAGGAGGAAGCACACAGTGATTGCTCTGTGTTTCACAGTGTGCTCCCTCTTGCAGTGATTGTGAGGCGTATAAATACTGGGGAGGAGATGCATTGGGGTGTTGAGGTATAGCAGTAGAGGGGTTTCACTCATGCAGCTTATGGGACAGAAAAGACCCTGCCCACCATATTTATGAATTATGAATAGTAACAAAAATAAGGTTTTCTGTGTCAAATGCTTTGAGCCCATTTGTTTAATGAGCATCTTCTAAACATACTATATGCACGAACCTGGACACTCACTCTTAAAGTATAGAAATGGTGTGATGTACGTAATGAATATTCTATGACAATTACTCTAGACCTATTCTTTCTCTGCTTTAATATATGGGTACGCGCCTGCAAAAGGGGCGTGGTCTCACCTCATAGAAACATAGAATTTGACCGCAGATAAGAACCACTTGGCCCATCTAGTCTGCCCCTTTTCATGTATCCTTTAGGCAACTTGAACCCTATTTGCTCCTTACGTCTCTCTTAAGGATATTTTATGCCTATCCCAAGTGTGTTTAAATTGTTCCACCGTTTTAGCTTCAACCACATCTGATGGGAGGCTATTCCACTTATCCACTACCCTTTCTGTGAAGTAATTTTTCCTCAAATTTCCTCTGAACCTACCTCCCTCCAGTTTCAGTGCATGTCCTCGTGTTCTTGTACATCTCTTCCTTTGAAGAATGCTTTCCTCCTGCCCCTTGTTAAAACCCTTCATGTATTTGAAAGTTTCTATCATGTCCCCCCTTTCCCTTCTCTGTTCCAAACTGTACATATTAAGATCTTTTAGTCTTTCTGGGTAAGTTCTGTGCTATGGGCCATGCACCATTTTAGTTGCCCTTCTTTATACCGTCTCTAATGTTTCTATATCCTTAGCAACGATTCAAGAACTGAACACAGTATTCTAGATGAGGCCGTACCAATGATCTATACAGTGGTATTATCACCTCTTTCTTCCTGCTACTGATTCCTCTCCCTATGCAACCGAGCATCTGACCTGCCTTCCTCAATTGCTTGCCTGCCTTTAAGTCACTTGAAATGGTGACTCCGAAATCCCTTTCCTCCTCTGTATTTTCCATTATAGTGTCCTTGATACTATATTTAGCCAGGACCAGATTAACAATGGGGCGGATGGAGCTACAGCTCCAGGCCTCCACATAAAAATAGGCCCATCAACATGACAGCATGATTACCAGGTGCCTAACTGGCCACAAATTTTAAGTATTCAAATCGTTTTTCTAGTTCCCCCCACCCCCCAAAAAAAATAATGCAATTTTTCTATTTCTATGTAGTTAGGGAGACATTGTGTTCATAATGTAGGGGGTGTACACACCAAGGTGACTCTCACCACACCCACACAGCACAGATCACAGCTCTTCCCCTTCTCAGTATAGGCCCTTGAACATTTTCAGCTCCAGGCCCATGTGGGCCTTAATCCGGCCCTGTATTTAGCCTTTAGGTTATTGAGACCCAAGTGCATGATTTAGCATTTTTTTACATTAAACTGTAGTTGCCATGTTCTTGCCCATTCCTCTAGTCTACCCAGATCCTCAGTCATTTATTTTACCCCTTCTGGTGTTGCATACTTTTGTGTCATCTGCAAAAAGGCATACTTTCCCTTTAATATTATTTGCAATATCACCAACATAGATATTAAAAAGCACTGGTCCAAGTACAGATCCCTGGGGTACTCCACTGGTAACATTTTCCTCCCGTGAATACACTCCATTTACTACAACTTTGTATCTTGCAACCAAAATCTTATCCATTCAACAGTCATAGAATCCAATCCCATGTTTCCAGTTTGTTTATCATTCTGCAATGTGGGACAGTGTCAAAAGCCTTACTAAAGTCTAGATAAGCTACATCTACGGCCCCCCCTTTATCTATTACTTTTGTCACCCAGTCAAAAAAGCTAATAAGATTTGTTTGGCATGATCTTCCCTGAGTAAATCCATGCTGTTTGGGACCCTGTAAATTGTTGGATTTGAGATATTCCACCACTCTTTCTTTTAATAGTGTTTCCATTATTCCATCTATAGTGTAAGAATATAGATTATCCCATGAGCTATATTTCTACCAATACAATTGTACATGATGATAGAACAAATTGATGACTCATTGTAAAGTACTGCAGAATGTTGCTCATATAAATTGCACATCCCACATGTTGTAGTATAGCTTTGTTGAGCTAAATGTAGAACCCTCTCATTATGTCTGTGCTTAGGGGCTCCCTGTGTACGATCGCAGTCAGCATTCTCGCTGGAAAACACACTATTTTTTTTCATCATCTCTTATACTTGACCTTTTGTGTGTGTAACATTTCTTCCGAGCATACACATTCAATTATATAAATGAGGAATAGTTGGCGTCCGTCCTATATTGTAAAGCTTGCTAATACTTTTAAGTAAAGGCAGGTATAACTCTATCTTAGTAATGAAACACGTTGCTGCTGAGGGTTTGAACTCTCCGCCTGTGCTCTTGTTCCGAGAACGTGAAAGACAACACTCAAGATGACTTTGATTTCATTGTATATGCAGCAGAGTTGGCTGCATGGTTTGATTTGAATCACAACCCCCTTTGTGTATTATATGTACAAGATATAGATATATCATGTATACTGTATGTTTCTGTTGTACAGTAACCTTACTCTAATTGGGTTAAGTGGTAATTCACTGTTTATCCACATACATTATCTACTCAGTAGTTTTTATCTTTGTTTCATATCAAACACATGTCACTTTGTGTATGTATGTATATGTGTGTGTGTGTATATATATATATATATATATATATATATATATACACACACACACGAGGGCTGATTGAAAAGTAATGAGACTGCCTCTGTTTTCCTGTCCCATAGATAGACGTGGCAATGTTATGCTGGTTATTGTGAAGCTCGTACATCGATGTGACTGAACCTGCGGTTGGATTGCCGTAGTCTTCTTTGTTTAGTCACAGCGAGTGGAAGATCTTCATACGTTTCATCATGGCGGATGGGGAAGACGTGTCTGTGAGATTATGTCAGAGATGTGTGATTGAATTTTGTGTTATACTGGGAAAAAGCGGAAATGAAACTCATGAATTGTTACGGCAGCCATACGGTGGAGAAACAATTAGCCGTGCTGCAGTATTTCGGTGGAGGAAGCACTTCAAAGAGGGTAATACGCGAGTGACTGACCAAGCGCGTTCTGGGAGACCATCCACCGCGGTTACAGATGTCATAATTGCCAAAACTGCGGAGATGTTGCAAAATGACAGAAGGTAACTTTACACAAACTTTCAGGTCCCCTTGGCATCTCATTCCAACGGGTTCAGCATATTGTGACAAAGGAACTGAAAATCTATTGTGTGTCTGCCAGATGGGTACCCAGAAATCTCACAGAAGATCAGATGGGACGAAGAGTTGAATCGTGCAAGAACACCTTTCGAATGTCAGAGAGGATGACCGATTTCCTGACATCGATTGTGACGTGTGACAAATTGTGGATTCTTCATTATTATCCGGAATCCAAACAACAATTCAGTGTATGGAAACACACGAATTCGCCTGTGTGATTCCTTGGGCGTGTAAAGTCACGCTGCTCCTGTTCTTTGATGCACACGGTATGATCCTGCAGCACTGAGTTCCCCGCGGACAGACAACTAATGGTGACTACAATGCAAACGTCGTGAAAACCCATTTGCGTGGAGCCATGAGGAAGAAAAGATCTCATTTGCTGAAGAAACAGTGGTTATTGCTGCAAGACAAAGCCTGGCCACATGTTGCTGCTGTTGCATTGGCAGCAACATGACTGAAATTAATGGGACAGCACTGGAACACCGTCCATATAGCCCGGACCTAGCGCCCTGTGATTTCTGGGCATTCCCAACCCTGAAAAAATAAACGCATGGAAAGTAGTTCTCAACAGATGATGAAGTGAAAAATGTCACAGCTGCAACAGTAATGGTACATACACACGGTCAGACTTGCTAGATCAACGATGAATGATTTGAACGATTTGACCAACGATTTCATGAACGGTGAACGATTTCTGACAGTATTAAAATGAATGAAATTGTCCAAATCTGTCTGCAAACACAGTCAATGTCAGGTATCGTTATCTGACATGAGGGAACGCGCATCGTTGGTCGATGCATGCCCTACATGTCAAAGATATGACTGATTTAACGATTTTTACAATCGTTATTGTTCATATCTGAAAGGAAATCTGACCGTGTGTATGCACCATAAAAGTGATGTCACAGAACAGTCTACTGCACGTCTTAGAATCGTTGTTGAAATGCTGCAAAAAATGTATTGAATGTGAAGAACGCTACTTTGATAAAGAAAAATTATCAGATCTTGTGGAGTCATCTAATTCTGAATAAAAAAAATCAGTCTCATTACATGTCAATCAACCCTCAAAAAAAATAAAATATATATATATATATATATATATATATATATAGTATGATTTTCTTAAATAAATAAATAGAGTGGTCACATACCAAGGGCACTGCAGATGTTTGAGTGCATATATATATATATATATATATATATATGTGTGTATATATATACAGTCAGGTGCATAAATATTGGGACATTGACAGAATTTTCATATTTTGGCCTCTATTCACCACCACAATGGCTATGAAATGAAACAAACAAGATGTGCTTTAACTGCAGACTTTCAGATTTAATTTGAGGGTAATTACATCCAAATCAGGTGAACGGTGTAGGAATTGCAATGGTTTCTATATGTGCCTCCCACTTTTTCAGGGGCCAAAAGTAATGGGACTGTCAACTCAAAAGCTATTTCATGGACAGGTGTGCAATATTCCCTCGTTATTTCATTATCAATTAAGCAGGTAAAAGGTCTGGAGTTGATTCTAGGTGTGACATTTGCATTTGGAATCCGCTGCTGTCGATTCTCAATATGAGATCCAAAGAGCTGTCACTATCAGTGAAGCAAGCCATCATTAGGCTGAAAAATCAAAACAAACCCATCAGAGAGATAGCAAAAACATTAGGTGTGGCCAAATCAACTGTTTGGAACATTCTTAAAAAGAAAGAACGCACCGGAGAGCTCAGCAACACCAAAAGACCCGGAAGACCACGGAAAACAACTGTGGTGGATGACAGAAGAATTATTTCCCTGGTGAAGAAAAACCCCTTCACAACAGTAGGCCAAATCAAGAACACTCTCCAGGAGGTAAGTGTATGTGTGTCAAAGTCAACAATCAAGAGAAAACTTCACAAGAGTGAATATTGAGGGTTCACCACAAGATGTAAACCATTGATGAGCCTCAAAAACAGGAAGACCAGATTATAGTTTGCCAAACAACATCTAAAAAAGCCATTACAGTTCTGGAACAACATCCTATGGACAGATGAGACAAAGACCAACTTGTACCAGAGTGATGGGAAGAGAAGAGTATGGAGAAGGAAAGGAACTGCTCATGATCCAAAACACACCACCTCATCGGTGAAGCATGGTGGTGGTAGTGTCATGGCGTGGGCATGTATGGCTGCCAATGGAGCTGGTTCCCTTGTATTTATTGATGATGTGTCTGCTGACAAAAGCAGCAGAATGAATTCTGAAGTGTTTCGGGCAATATTATGTGCTCATATTCAGTCAAATGCTTCAGAACTCATTGGGCGGCGCTTCACAGTGCAGATGGACAATGACCCGAAGCATACTGCAAAAGCAACCAAAGAGTTTTTTAAGGCTAAAAAGTGGAATGTTATGCAATGGCCAAGTCAATCCCCTGACCTGAATCCGATTGAGCATGCATTTCACTTGATGAAGACAAAACTGAAGGGAAAATGCCCCAAGAACAAGCAGGAACTGAAGACCTTTGCAGTAGAGGCCTGGCAGACCATCACCAGGGATGAAACCCAGCGTCTGGTGATGTCCATGCGTTCCAGACTTCAGGCTGTAATTGCCTGCAAAGGATTTGCAACAAAGTATTAAAAAGTGAAAGTTAGATTTAGGATTGTTTAGTTTGTCCCATTACTTTTGCTCCCTTAAAAAGTGGGAGGCACATATAGAAACCGTTGTAATTCCTACACCGTTCACCTGATTTATATGTAATTACCCTCAAATTATATCTGAAAGTCTGCAGTTAAAGCACATCTTGTTTGTTTCATTTCATAGCTATTGTGGTGGTGAATAGAGGCCAAAATATGAAAATTCTGTCAATGTCCCAATATTTATGCACCTGACTGTATATAGCTGAACCAGAGAGAGCACCGTATATATTCCTGTTCGTTGCAGCGCCTTACTGCCAGCAACTTCTCTCAGTGGTTAGAGTGCATCAGTACATTTTCTTAGATGCTGAAAAATCCTTTGTTTAAACAAACTGCCATCGTAATCCTTGAAAACAAAGAAGAGCCTCTCACTTTCCATTGTACTCAGTAAAAGGAATTATACCTAAATAAACAAGTTTGGCTTAATTACTTAAAAAAAAAAATGTACAGTCTATCCTGACACTATTCTGTTTGATGTATGTGCCACTGTGATATATAATAGCATAATAATTGATGGGAAGCAGATTACGAATTCTCTTTGTTTGGCAGTTTGTGAATTATATTGATTTCTGTTTATATTGTAGAACTATCAAATAAACAGTTTTTTCTCTTCCTTTTTTTTTTCATTATGAAGGCCACACAGCCTACAACCAAAGCTTATATGAAAAGATATCTACACTATGTGGCATATCCAATTAAATACTGCGGCTGATTGACAGCCTGGAACTATATAATTAGGTGCTGCATCCCCCTGCGTGGGATGCTGTCAGGAAGCCGACGGTCGAAATGCCGACCGCCGGATTCCTCACTGTCAAATTCCGGCAGGGTACTAATGACAGGCGTCAAAATCCCGACGCCTGTCATTAGACCTACTCCGGGGAGCCCGACGCCCGGCATACCGAACGAAGATAAGCCGGATGCGGGCAGCCACGGGGGGTGGGGGGTTAGGGTTCAGGGCTCCCGGGGGGACTTAGGGTTAGGCACCCCCCCGGGAGGGTTAGGGAAAGGGGGGGTTAGGGTTAGGTACCCCCGGAGGGAGGTTAGGGTTAGGCACCCCCACTGAGGACTTAGGTGTAGGCTGCAAGGATGGGGGGTTAGGTTTAGGCACTTAGGGGGGGGGTTAGGGTTAGGCACCCCTAAGGGTAGGTTGGGTTATGGGGGGGGTAGGATTAGTATTACTTATGGAAATTCACTGTCGGGATCTTCACCCCTGCCGGGCAACCAGCGTCGGGATTTGAACCGCCGGCTGTAATACATACTGATTAATGCGTGCATTACACTGATTTTTTTCCTTGCAGCCCCTGTGGTTCACGCCCGTGGAAACCTATTACATTCCAGCATTTTACACGGAATCTATTGGTTACTGCATGGGGAGAATGCAGAACAATTCAAAAACCCAGAACTTTTCCCCATGTGGTTAATCCTGCACCTAATGTAATAAGCCCCTATGGGCTAGATTCAGACTTGCACACAATTCGGCCGCATCTGGGACCACATTGTGTGCTCTGAAATAACCTCCTGTGACGTCACGTGTTTTTGGGGAAGGGCGGCACAGGATGGCAGTAAGCCCTGCTCCAGTGATGAGAATATGCTCTATCTACATAACAATTATGACAGTTGTCTCGCTGACACTTTTAAGATATACAGCACTGTTTGTGGTGCAGACAATCTTCACCATTTTTTAAAAAGAAATGGGAAGAATATAATTAAAAAAAGGTTTCAAAATAGATAAATTTAGTTAAAAAAAAGCTTTAAATATTTTAATAACTATACATATTAAAAATTGCTGTATTTAAGGACTGATATTTTTAACAGGAAAGAGTAGAGGTACAGATGTGATGGAGGGAGCTGAGCAAAGGTCAGGGGGAGCAGCATCTGAAGAGCAAAAGCTGCCCGTCTTGTGGGAATACACGTTTACTCCATGCTGCTTCTGTAATGGAGTGGTGGTGCTTACATTGGTGGTCATCTTAGCATTGTTCTATCGCTAGGAACCAGACGGGTGATCCCGACAGGTTATCACTAGAGTTGTGGAATATAAAACCATGGGCAGTCTGCCCCTGGCAGCGCCCTTTGTCCTCTCCGATGCTTGGAGCAAACACTCCACCCACAATACACCACTTTTGATTTCACCAATCTGTACAAACGACCCTTTTTGTCCAATTTACGGCATTTGCGAGCAAATGTTCAATTGTCACTTGCTCCCATACATTACCAGATTTTTTTCCAACCAGCCAGATTGGGCAGATAATCTTATAGTGTGTACCTACCTACCTTTACATTCGGCAAGGTCAGGGTCATTCCACAATTGAACAAATAACCTGACCCATCTAAACCTCTGAATATGTTGTGTCTGCTCTCAACAAAGATAAAAATCATAATTGATTGTTGCAAAACAGGAAAAAGTTATAGACAAAGTATCTGATCTCATCATTTAGAATGAAAGTGAAGCAGATCTGTCAAAGTCAATGCATGATCTGTATGGCAAATAGAACTGTTAAAGCCAGAACCCACTAAAAAACTTTTTGGAAAAAATTACTGGTAGTCGATAAAAGGGAAATAGAAAAGCGGCACAGGAAATATTGTCTGGAAGGGGGAATGGGAATGGATACTAAATATCTACAAATTCTAGGAGCTAATGTCCCGGAGTCAATGCAGAAACTGACTCTGAAAAGTGTTTGGCTACATCGGCAAGAAACAGATAAAGGTTTTGCATTGACCTTCACACATACCTACTTTATAAATCTCACAGGGAGAAGCGCGTTGGGAGTGGCAGCTGATGGGGACGGGGACAGACTAGTCAAATCATTTGGCCTTGGCCTTGCTCCCTTGTGACAAAATGCCGTGAATCACACATCTTAGAAGAGGGGGCGGGACTGAAATGACACGATTATTATATAATCACATCATATTGGCCCCGCCCCCATGTACCACGTTACCATGTATAATATTATTCTACACACCCTGCCCGCTTCACTAGGAAGTGGGCGGGATGCAGGAAAACCGCCTACTGTTCCGGTATCCTGGAGAGTATTTAAGTATACCTTCACAATGCCAAGATTTTAATATTATTAAAAATTAGTTGGGAAGACTAAAACATGCAGTACAAAAATACCTAAGTTTCTGATCTAGAAAAATGTTCTTAAAGCAGAAATAGACTCTTAGCTGGCTCCAAAAGGGGTTGCAAGCTGTTAATTCTACAAATGAAGTTTTCCTAAGTGCTGGCTGACAGGGTGCCCAAAGTTTTTCATTCAACTGTATAGTCTTCTTATTAAAAATGTAAAAAATATTACAAGATAAGTCCTGTTTTAATGGGTATGTATTCTGTGATTTTCCAGGCTGACAGATGACAGGTTTTTGTTCACACATAAAATTTTTTGACTTTTACTTCACAAATTAAACCCATATCTAAAGTGGTTTCAATTCTCACAAGCTTTCTAGGAGTATATCTTTTTGAATGTTACTGGTACTAATGTGATGTAACAAAACTTGCATTTAAAGTTTAGTGGCGCATAAGCTTTCTTGTGCCATAAGTTAGTTGTGCCAAATGTTTTACGGATGTGTAAGCTTGCCCACGAGTTTGGGGCATGGGTTTCATGGCAGCTAGTCTGCTAGTGCATCATTTTACCTGTGGTTACATGGTTTGCCAGTTTTTCTATACTGGCTGCAGTGTTCCTCCGTTTCTCCCCAAGCATGATGCAAGGGAAACAAAAACAAGAAAGAAGTTGGTACTGTAAGTTTTCGACCAAGACCTGGATGTACAGAGACTTATATACAGAAGTCAGGTGAAAGCTGTGAGGCAAATCTGTTACTTATGAAATATTGATTGTGCTAAAAAGTTTGTTAGTGATGGTGACTCCATGTTTTACTTTACACGATCCAGTGTAGCTGATCCTGCTGTGGCTCATAAGCAAACAGGAGGCTAGATACTATTGCAAGTGTAGGAACCACAAACTAATGATGTGCAAGCATGTTAAACTAGAACCGGGGTGATTACAGAGGTGACTGGGTACACCCTCATCTAGTGAGCACAGAGGCCTACTAGACCAGGAACATGCTCTAACCTCAAGGGTGAACTTGGAACTCAGAATAGAACAGTACTGGTAGCTAGGACCTCAGAACTCAGACCAGGAATCAGTCTTATGTTGTAATCAGGATACACCTTGAGAAAGCTGTAATCCTAGCACAGCTCCGACGCTAGACTTGAAACTGGAACCAGTGCAGAACTCAGAAACTGAATGTTAGGAAAAGTAATACAGGCCCTGATTCAGACCTGCTCGCTAAGCCGCAATCGCTCGCTGCCAAAAGGGGCCGGGAATGCAAATTCCGCGATCGCACTGTGTGGCGTAAGGATGCCCTCTATGTCTTAGAGATCGACGGCAGTGAGCGTACGCAGGTGTGTAAAGCCGCCCACCTTTCTCTCTTACCACACGTCATCTCCAGGAAGTGATTAATCAGTAACATCGAGAGCCATCGGAGCTGCTCGCAGCCCTTGAGGTAGCCCCTACCCCACCGCAACCACTGCGATCAGTTCAAGCTCAAATACAACCAAGTGACGTGTTCAATTACGCTACTTTGCTAATTATGCACACCCATTAAACTCTGTTTTGACGCCCAGACACGCCTGCTTTCGCACATCCACCCCCCTCGTTCACAAGCACCTTACCCTGTCACTACCCACAAACGGCGCTATCTGTCACTCAAAGTAGCGTCCAGTCTGTGTACTACGAGTGCACGATTCCCGGCCGCAGTAACTGGTTCGTGCGTGCATACTTTGAAGCATACGCATGCGCAGATGTGCGATAATCACTCCTAGCGAGCGAGCGCAGCTTAGCGACCGGGTCTGAATCAGGCCCACAGTCTCTTAACACCTCATTGCACAGACTGTATACCTCCCACTGAACCACAGCCCTGGAACCAGCACCCTTCTCCAAACCAGCCCAAGACAATAGCACGCAGTGCAGGGAAACCAATGCCACTAGCAAGGCAGTATACTATATACCTGGATAACTACTGAACACAGAGTGGAACAGAACAACAAGCAATGTCCCAGCGGTATGAAGGTATAGACTGAGGATATATACACAAAATAGAAATGTGACCGGTCCCAATGGCACTGTCCTTAGGAAGATCTCGTCTAAATTCAGATGTTGATGTTACCCCAGTCTCATAGAAGAAAAACATCTTGTAATTAATCCACAGTCTGCTATCTACCTGTGAGTGGAGAAAGGATCTCCACCTTTAGATACAGACTGTATACAGAGTATATTTGCAGGCTTGAGTGCAATGGTTAGGCTGACTTGTATGCAGTATGGCCACTACAAGCCTAGCAGGTAACGGAACACTGCGGTGGATGTTTTCAAGGACGCTGTAACGCTGGTGGAACTGCAGACACAGTGGCAGGTGAATAATGGATCTGTGTACAGCGTGGAAGCTGCAGAGTTGACAGGATAGGAAAACAGCGGTAGATGGAACTCGGTAAATCAGTGTGAACGATGTGATGCTGGTCTGTAGCAGCGTGAACGCTGTGAAGCTGACAGGTGAACGATATTTAGCGAAGGATGGTAACTTGCTGGAATCGATGAGGCAATGAGGAAGTCACGGAGGGACACAATACAGAATACAGAGGACTCCGGGAGCCTTGAACTATCCGGGTATGAACTCATTGCTCAGGCAATGGTTTGAACACTGGAGCAAGTTTAAATAGGGAATGGTCTCTCGCCATTGGCCTAGCAGACCAGGTGAACACAACAGGTGCAGCAATCACCATAGGGAGATGTCCCTGTGATGTTTTGAGTCTGAAATAAAGGAATGTCTGATGCTAAGACCCCGATGCCTGACATTTATGCTATGTTACAAATGGAACAAAGCCTATCATACAGACAACTTAAAATGCATTCGGTATGAAACACCGCTGGCCACATGGATGGACTAATTATTACAGGGGAAATCCATGTACACATTTACAGTGGCTATGTTGAAAGAGCATTAATATCCTTCTGAATTATAAATGACTATACTTGAGTACAGGGTATCCAGACAACTTCTTCAAAGTATAAACTCTGTGGTTCTGAAATGGGAGGTGAGCAGTATGAATAGACGAATGTGCAAGTTTTATATAATTGTTCTACCTCTATTATTCCAACAATGCAAAAAGGTTTTTTTTTTTCTAGATTTAGCAGAAGTTGACCGATCTTAGTATCCATTTAAAGTTTTATAACTGATTGTTGGTTTGTTTTATGAAAGCGGACAAGCTATTATTCCCTTATGTCTGTTTTTGTAAAAGTACAGTTTTGATAGCTGATAGTAAAACCCTAATCAGTCTTCTGTTGAAAACATTGTTGTTCTCAATTTTGGGAAAACCCAACATTAATGGTCATATACATCTTGGATAACTGATCTCTAATACTCATGATAGATTATATATGTTTGTGAAGATTTCCATTTGATAGTTGGCTATATTTTCTGCCAGCCCATCATTCAGATTCCCCAGAGATTATTTATCAATCTGCATGAAAGCATCTCTCAACGTGATCGTCAGTGTCATTGGCTAGTGATACGTGTATGGTACTGCCAGTGGTGGAGGTACTGACATTTTGTTCCTACTAGAATAGGGTACAGTGCAGTTTAGCCATGGGCTTTGTTGTGAGTGATGTAAGAATATATGGGACCACAGTCTATCAGACTTTTATCTCTTCTATTTATGTCACATCAAAAACTGAGATTTAGCCATTAGGACTTTTTTAGTTTGTTTCTGCTGAAAAAATTTTTCCTTTCATAGATTGAGAATCTTCAAGAACAACTTAGAGACAAGGACAAGCAGCTCGGAAACCTGAAAGATCGAGTCAAGTCCCTGCAGACGGATTCCAGTAATACGGACACTGCCCTTGCCACCCTGGAGGAGGCTCTCTCTGAAAAGGTAATTTTATAGTTATAAAGTGCAGAGACTACCAGCAACACATTTCCATACTGTACTTTGGCATATTTACAAACAGTCCTCCTAATGATCTTGGTGACTAACAAAGTTGGATGTATGAATATTTTGTACAGAGGTGCATTTGACATTACAATCGTCCCGCTTTCCCGATTTGGCAGGAACCTCACACAGGGCCGAAACTAGGATATCTGTCACCTGGTGCAAGGCAGTAATTTTGCGCCCCCTCCCTTCCTGTACCTGGATTTTGTCCTTGCTCCTCCATAAGGCAGTGCACTAGTCAGACGTCCCTGGTATAGTGACTTACATTATTCCACACATCATTATGCCCATTACACATTATGCCACACACTGTAATATCTATTACCAAAGTGCCACTTACATATTTACCCGACACCATTTTATGCCCCACAGTAAGGCTTCTAATTACTTTAAAATTACCTGCTCGTTGTCAGGAATTTTATGCTCATTACCAGGGGTTCCTTGCTCGTTGCCAGGGGGTTTCATGCTCGTTGCCAGGGGGTTTCATGCTCGTTGCCAGGGGTTTCATGCTTGTTGCCATGGAGTTTAATGCTCATTGCCATGGGGTTTATGCTCGTTACCATGGGGTTTATGTTCTTTGCCAGGGGTTTCATGCTCGTTGTCATGGGGTTTATGTTCGTTGCCAGGGGGTTTCACTGGAGAAGATGCAGCTTTCTGCATCTTCTCCCGGCAGCGCCAGCGTTCCCGACACTTCCGGGAACGCTATGCGCATTGTGCTGGCCTAACAGACGCTAGAGGTCCAGTAGGACCTCTAGCATCTGTCTTCTCCTTGGCGGCGGCCATTTTTGGATGGCCGTTTTCAGCAGAGCCCATGCGGACAGCTAGTCCGCATGGAAGCTGCAGCCCCCAAGTCACCGCGCACTACAAGACTGCGGGGGGTGTGCAGGGGCTGAGTCAGCCCTTTTTCACTCCCTGCATTCTAGCCCCCCCTAGTTGCGGCCCTGCCTCACATTACTATGCTTTGTCCTGTTAGGTTTAGTTGTCTCAGCTGCAACTCTATTGCCTTTGTATTGTATATTGTCTTTTATTAGACAATTAAATTAGTCACAAGGTTCCAACTAATACAACGTGGGTTATACAAGCAGGGTTCAAGCAAAAGTCAAGGTATGTTTACCTCCAATATATACCCACACGGCCACGCACAGTGGATCCTCATCGTTTAATTGAATCCTCCCCATAAAGAATTTTTGGTTTATTCTGTATTTTAGGTTTTATACACATACACAATTATCAAACTCAGTTTTTTAACAACATTCTTATATCTTGCTACAGCGATTTATGTAAAACAAAAAAACATAACCTCATTTTTTCAAGGGAATTTTGCATCCAGGACCCATGTTACTGGTAAAAAAAAACGCTCTTTGGACCTGATTGAATGCGATTGGAATAGCGATTACTCACTCAGTCTCACTACGAAGATATTCTAATGATTGCAATGCCATACGCAGCCTAACATAAGTATGCCCACTGCACCTTACACACAACTGTAAAACTTAGCAAGACTGCAAAACCATCGCGAGTACAATCGCAGCCTTACACACACTTGCACAAGGTCTAACCTTACTAAGGAATTTTAACCTCATCGCACGCAGTGAAAGCCCAAGCTGCATATGGCATCGCAATGGATAATTTATGCACGCCCCTGCAATGGCGTTTAAACACACTGGCACGTCTGCATCTCGCCGCGACGACCCCCCCGTCACCGCCCCCAAACGGTACTTCCTATCAATCACTCTGCGATGGGTCTGCTTAGTCACTGCAAACGCAGTCCCGATCACAGTGGAGTCTTCGGGCGCGCGCGCTGCAATGCTTACGCATGCGCAGAATGCAACAATCGGCCAATTGCGTGCGGAATCGCAGTTGCGATCGGAAATGAATCAGGCCCTTTGTCTGAACCAGGAGGGTCTAAGAAAAGATCTGCTCCCGGCAACAGAAGTGTACAGGATAAAAAGCCTGGTTTCCTGCCATCTGATGTGAGGAAAATTTGTGACATTCCTAAATGCAACCAAGAAGAGATGAAGGCCGTTCTAGAGAATGTCTAAGAATGTTCGAAGAAAAGTAGTGGAATTGTGAAAGAAGCATTGTGAGCTGGGGAGGGAGATTTGTGTCAATATCATGGATCCTATGTGGAGCTGGAGGGATCTGCCCACACAGGGAAGTAAAGGAGGTGTGACCACACCTAATTTCTGCCCAGTGGATTCAGTCCAAGGTAAGACTGAGGCAGACACATGTGAATACATCCCTGGTGGGGTTGTGGAAGCCCATCAGGATGCCTGTGGACATTCCCAAGTGGGACTGTGCCAGCTATAGAGCCCAGTGTGCCAAGCCAGGCCAGTGGGAGGCCAGGAGGCCGTGTCCAGACCTGCAGTCAGGCAGGAAGGACCACAAATCTCTGACTGTGTATGGGAAGTTGTAGTTGTTTAATGACTCCTGCCACCCAAAATGGAAAATCTAGTTTTTTGTTTAGTATGATAAGTGAATGCTTACCTTGGATTTGAATACTACATGCTCCAGCAAGTTCCTGTATGATTTTAATGAGCCTGGCACTACCCTAGTGGCTCCTGTTGTCTGAGTTTTTTTCTGTGTTCAACACTTTCTGAATAAGGAATATGGGTAGACATGAGTGAGGAGAGTGGACAGACAGTACAGTGCTCTTCTCGCTCCTATTGTGCTGGTCTTTCTTCAGACAGGCAAAGTGCTGTTCACAGAAAATGCACTACCAGTGGGCTCAAACTGCTGGGTGCACACAAGACACTGGTGAAACACTGGTGAAACCACTGGATCTTGTGAACGTTGGACTCCATAAATGTAGTCTTTGCGAATCAGGATATGCTTTTCATTTTGGGGTGGAATTATGCTTTAATACTGTCTATAAACTTTGATTTCTGGCTTCAACCCTCTCCAGACTTTGATCTGCATTCATAAAGGTCAGTCTATCCTGAGAATCAATAATAATTACAATGTATAGAGTGAGTACCATCACTTGGATGGACCTATTCCATGCCCATGCCATAGCCAGAAAAATATTATTAACACGCTTTGACAGCACTGAATGTCACATAGTCATGGTTTAGGGTATATATAGACATATGAGCACCCTGGCCTCTGGTCATTTAAATAGTGCCGTTTGCCAGACTTTCCTACTGGTTTCTTGTAGGTGATGGAATCTACTTCTTCCCTCTCACTAGCAATTGACCATATCTGATAACTCCTATGTTCGCCTTGGGCTTGATTCCTTCTACTGCAATAAAAGACAAAAAAAAAAATCAACCATGCTAATAAAAAAATGTTTAGCATGATGAAGACCTTGCCAATGCAAACACATCTGAAACAGAAACATATTTTTGAGATTTCTCCATGTTGGTTGTTAATCAAGTAGAACCCCTTAACAGATGTGTTTGACATCTCAGCTCATACTGATGACAGGCCCAGTAGTCATCCTCTTCTGACTGACTGCAAGTGCAGAGAACTGTTTATTAAAAGGTCCATTACATAGTCCGGTTTTATGTAATCACTGTAAATTACGCTAAGTGAAAGGATCATGAAAGCCATATGTTTCCCCAAATTCTATTAGGTTATGTGCAGAAGTAGCTTGTTTTATTGATGAGATTTGACTTCCTACATGTGGACAAATAAACAAGATATTGGGCATAAGACCAACTTTTCTATTTGTTTTTAGATTGAAATTCTTAACATAAACTCATGCTTATTCTCCACCCCTGAATTAAATTGTATATACCATATATATGATATAAAGGGTCTGCCAATTGGATGTTCACTATTAAAAAAAAAAATAAAAAAAAATCTAATGGCTTGGTTAACCCTCTGGCAAATTTAAATGCCGGTGGAACTAGGAGCAAGAATAGACACTGACCCTGGTATAGTTCTTGTTTTGGAAAATGCTAAATGAAAAACTGAATCAAATTCAGCCAACGTGACATGGTGAAAATTGTTATATTTCAAGAACTGCGAAGACGCATTGTGTGTACAGTGTATAGATGTGTCACCAGCATTATGCTGGGATATTATTATTAATATTGTACCACAAATTATAAAAAAAAAGTTAGATTGTTCTTACTGAATAAAACAAGGGTCCTAAGATTCAGGAATATATTTTATTAGTAGTTAAGAAAATGGTCTGGTCTTATTCTTCAAATTTGGCTAAGGGGGGTCACTGTTCCTCTGGAGGCCATAGGTACAATATATATTTACTTACCTTGTAACTATGCAGAAAGAGAAGAGACCCCTTTGCAAAATGACTTGCATGAATAACAATATAATAGACTAGCAGTGTTTATTGTTTTCATTAGGAAAAAAATATACGTATATACCAGCGCTGGCTGAAAATATATTTAAAAATCTAATACAGGACAGTTATATCAACAATATGTAACAATGTATTTATTCCAATATAACGATTACGTGCACATTAAAAAAATACATAACATGTATATGAGGCACATATCATACTCCTATATTCCTTACTGGATTAGGCCCTCCTTCATATGATTTTAGCAGCAAAGTTCGCCAAATGCTGTTGTAGTTCCCCAAAGATCAATAAGCACTTATTCCAAGTACTATGATGCTCTTGGGGTATCCTCAGGTACTGTCCCTGCTGTGGCGGTTGCCGACTCCAAGGGCTGTACGTGGATCTTGCGATGCTTGCGAGATCCCACGTATGCTCAGTAGAGCCAGCCTAGAGTGAGACACAGCGCATCAGCACTATGCTAGCGGGGATCGCCGGAGGGGGGAGTTATCACTGTAACGCTCCGGCAGATGAGATGTTAATACATCTCATCGTTAGTGTTTCCTGCTTCGCCTCGGTAAAGAGGCGAAGCAGGAAATGTTGTAGTGGCACGATAATACATCTGCCCCCAAGTTCGGTTGTGCTTCGAATACAGACTCTGAGATACAAGTGTTGCATATGAAATGAATCAGTGCGGTCTCGTGAAGCGGATTGTCACATCCGATTGCCACAAAGGCACATTTTTGAGCATGCAAGATGCAAAAAGATGCTCAGCGCAAGCCGAGTAGCACGGGACCTAGCGACTCACTCGCGTCAGGCGTTTCACATGTCAGGGCGTATTGAGGCTAGATGTATGAGGGCACATCTGTAAGCTTTATCATGAATTCAAATGGCTCCATTCAACCGAATAGAGTCCTGCTCACCACAAGAGAAATGCTTGTTCACTTTTGATGGGGTGTGGTACAAGTTGTTGACGTAGCGTCCATATTTAAAAAAAAATTTTTTAATATCTTTATTTTTGAACCAATGAATGTTGTAGCAACATATTACAAACATATTATTAAATTACACAAGGCATTTAGATGAAAGGTGTAACACATAATCCAAAAAGTGATAAAACAGAAATAGTTGCATAAGGTCATCAATTTAACCAAATCTCATTAGAATATGAATATTTAGGAACAAATCTGTCCAATAGATAAGGGTAACCTTATAGCATTGAGTGCACAGTAGCGTCCATATTGATGTGTGCAATTTCAGCATGTGGTCAGTCGGAATGTCGATATAGCATTTTTACAGTGTATAAACCCTAACCACAACCTAAACCTAACACTGACATGTACTGTTGACATTGTTTACATAGTAACCATGTGAATATCGACATATTTACAGTCAATATTCAGACCATTTCGACATTCTGGTGTTGAAAAACACCCTTTTGATGCACTGAGAATTTTTATAAACTATGAATTTGTACTTGGAAGCGCCATTTGCCAGATCCGCTGGGGACCTAATGGCTGTCGTCCTCTCCTTTAGTCTCCATGTGCATTAATTGGAAGTTCAAATTGTAGGTGTTCTATGACCCACTTTGCCTATGTCAGTAAGCCACGCTATTATAGGAAAACGGAGTGCAATATAGGACCTTTACATCCAATGCGGCTCCCCTGGCCAGTGCACGGTGCATCCACAATGATTAGTTTAGTTTTTCATTTAATTGAAATCAAAACTGCATTTCTATTTTGATTGACACTATAAATTGAATTGGGTTCTGTAAATACATGTAACAGTCTCTCATCACTCGGTGTATGCACTTTGGCACATAACATGTGTTTTAACATTCTTTTGTATTCAACAAACCTCATACCTCAAACCTTTGTGAATTAAGTATTTATGTCTATGAATCTCCATTTTCTTGACTACTTTTATTAAATTCTTCAGGAGAGAATTATTGAGCGTTTGAAAGAACAGAGGGAGAGAGACGACCGAGAGAGAGTAGAAGAGATTGAAAACTACAAGAAAGAAAACAAGGACCTGAAAGAGAAAGTGAACAGTTTGCAGGCGGAGTTGACTGAAAAAGAGGTGAGCGCACATGCTAGGTTCATTTTATTGACGACATTCAGTTGCAGGATTCCAATTGTTAGGTTCAGACAATTGCGAAGCAGGATGAAAAATAGATTGATTCATGGTACAAAATCTCTTGTTAGGTTCAGACCATTGTGAAGCAGGATTAAAAGTGGATTGATTTACGGTGCAAAATCTACTAAGCGGCGGGTTCTAAACCCCGGTGGTTTGGGGCGGGTTTGCTATTTGCCTATTTATTAAGGTCAAAACTGCTGTGAAAACACAAAAGAGTAGATCAGAATTGAATTTCAAAGCACTATCAATGTTTTAGCCCATAAGGAGAATAGAAGATTAGAAGAGCAGGGGGTTTGGAATTTCATCGTAAAACCGAAGCCAAACCCATCCAAACAAAAGATCTGCCTGTGGCAGGCAAGTCTTGGAAAAGTTCTGCACAGATCTCTATGATGTGTGCAGGTTTCAGTGTGTGTAAAAATGTAGAAATAATTAAATAAAATAAAAAAAATCTGCTTGGGGCTTTCCCCCTAAATCCATCCAGCAGTGGAGCTTTCAGTCTGGTCTGGTGCAGAAAAATCAAGGGACAAACCGACATGGAGTCTCCCCTGTTTTGCAATACCACCACCAGGCTAAATCAGCTGGGGACTTACAATATAGCGGCGAGTCACACAGCGTTGAGTCTCACTACCCTACGTTACAACATCATTAATATGCAACCAGACCATGTGATATGACAGGTGACCCGGAGGCCGGGAGAGGACGGCCAGCTAGCGCTTGATACAGTGTTTTAATTTTGGGGACTTGCACAGTGCCGATCACCTCGTCCATCAGTTTATAAATTTCAATTAAACACCGCACACCCATTTTTCCTCTCAGAACTTCGGGGCCCTCTGAGCCTCGGGGCCCGTGTCAAGTGTACCCTTGTTCACCCCCTGTCGTCGGGCCTGGCCACACACAGTAATATATGTAATTTATTACTAGAATACATTTTTAAGCACGAGGCAATTACAATAATCAAAATAGGTAATGATAACGTTCTAATTGATATTCTAGGTAATTTCAGATTGCGTATGTCACTCACATGTAGTGCTTTGTAAGGTCTTGTTGAGTGTGACTGCATAGCAACTAAAGCGCTTTCCGAGTGTCAACACCGGAACTTAAGCCTTATTTGTGTTCTAACTAGGAAATAGTCTGAACAGTTCATAGTTAAAGGGTTTACTGCATGCTATGATAAATTGTATTAATGAATACAGTACTCCTGACCTCTATGCAGCACTAGTAGCAGATAGGACCAATATAATTCATAGTTACATTTTGCAGACGGGCCAGATATCCCGTGGGTAGATGACCTCTATTGATCCGTTTGTGGGTTCATCTTTCAACAGTGCAACTAAAGGCCCCTACACACTACATGACTTTGTTAATGATTTGGCCGATTCAGACGCATCGAAATGACAAATCGTTAAAATCGCGCAGTGTGTATGCACTATATTGTGCGGTACGCGTTCCCGTGCGGTCATCAGCCGCATCTTCTGATCTTTTGTACATGCAGTCCAATCAGATGATGGGGCTGACTACTCCATGATGCACTATGCGGTGGGGGCCGGCATATCGGGTGGTTGGACACCGGAACGTCCAGTGTGTATAGACCGCCGATATGTCAGCCTGACGGCGGGGGGAGTCGTATGCCGAATCGCTGGGTACACACGTCGTTTAGTGTGTACCCAGCTTAAGCCTCTGTCCTTGTTATGCAGTGGCAGGAAATTGGCTTTTGTGATTGTAGAAGAGAGGAAAGGGTCTTATTTATTCTAGGGTCCAGGCAGAGTGCTCTGCTGGTATTCCAGGTTTATACAAGAGCAGTTCCAAAGTTTTATATTTCTCAGCTGGAGAATATCAATGAAAAGAAAAGAGTTCCCCTGTAATAGACAAACCCCTCCTCTTTCTGTACCCGGCTTCATCCTGTAAGTGTTCCTTTGTGATGTACAGTACATGACAATCAGTGGAAGCTAAACAGAAGTAGATGTGCGGATTATCTCATACAAACAGTTACACGTCTTCTTCATTGTAAGTAATTCCCTGAATGACATTTTTTGTAATGTACAGCCAAAAATGCTTATGGTTAACCCATGGAATGAATTTGAATCAAATTTTTTAAAATACCGGTTTATTAGATGAGATGCCCACAATTCTGTTATTATTATACAATATTATTAACAGTTTTTTATATAGCGCACACATATTACATAGCGCTATACAGAGAATATTTTGGTCATTCACGTAATTGGTATCTAATACCAATTCTACAGATATAATTTACATGAAGTTATCCATATTTTACTATATATATTAGATAACCTAATCGTATGTATCAAATATGAAGGTACTGTAGTTTAAAGATGATCAGCCTGTATGCTCTATTGGATTATTCTAGAACTGTACATAAGGTACCATATACCCTTATGACAGTGGTTGCCAACATGGGTGCCGTGGCACTCTGGGGGTGCCTCAGGGCATGTGCAGTGGTGCCTCAGGTTGGTGGTCTAGTACCAAAAAAAAATATTTCTAGTCAGTGTGATTGGCAGCCATTAGCACTGGATTTACCTATCAAAAAATATGTGGACAAAAATAAGCGCAGCCCTATCACCCACCACATAACTGAACCTAAGGGTGACATCTAAGCACAATTTACTTCATTTAAATTTTGCTGAATTTCTAAATAAGAAACGTTTGCCCCAGGGGTGCCGTGGAAAAAATGCTGATACTCTAGGGTGCCGTGATTCTAAAAAGTTTGGGAACCACTGACGTATGAGGTTGGTGCAGATTTTAAACACAATTTCTCCCCAATTCACAGGTGTAAAATGCCTTCACTAAAAAGCCGCCAGGTTTACGTATAACATGTTACATTCACTTACACTCGTAATCTTAAGCATTTGTTTTGCTTGCACTGTTATACTTCAATAGAACTTAAAGAAAACCTCTGGCTTATTCTCTGGGCAACTCCCTCTCCGCATCAGCTCTTATGTGAGGCACAAATCAGAGGTGCTTACACCATGGCCCGGTTTGCTCAGGAAAGAACATGCAAAGCACGCTCATACTGATAGCTGAGAGCTAGCTTGGAGTGGAGAGCTAACTTGGGCTGTGCCTGTCGGCATGCGCTGTGCTCGCTTTCTCGGGCCGGCTCGCTATGTACCTGTAAATAGGATAGTATAGAACACAGGGGGGTAGATGTATGATAACGTGCCGCTATACCGCTTCCTGCTTCGCCTCTTTACCGAGGCGAAGCAGGAAGCACTGCCGATGAGATGTAAGAATATCTCATCGGCCAGAGAGGGGGAGCGATAACTCCCCCCTCCGGCGCTACCCGCTAGAGACAGCAGTGCATCAGCCTAGTGCTGATGCCCTGTGTGTCAATCCCGGCCGGCTCCACTGAGCATGCACGGGATCTCGTAAGTATCTCGAGATCCCCGTGTGCAGCCCTGGAGCCGGCAGCAGCCCCAGCAGGGACAGCGCTGTCCCTGCTGTGGGGATAGGCTAGCGCTAGGCTGGGGTGTGATGTTGCTCGCCATGGCACGTCGTCACCATCATATCTGATTAAACCGCTGCCCCCCCCTAATTAAATTCAAATTGAATTGAAACACTTACCCTGTCACATGATGCATGACGTCTCACTAATTATACCCAATATTTCCTTCATTTCTTCTTCTTTTATTCCCACTGCAAAAAAACACCTAATATTGTTATTTTCTCCTAAATAACGATAACGACAGCTACAGCCGGCCAAACGGTCATGCGGTATGACCGTTCGTACATGGCCCTGCCGCTCGGCGCTGCTATCTTGTAGATAGCGGCACCGATAATGACAGGGGCGCATAGCCCCCGATCATACATCGGGGAGAAGCGATATCAGCGCACATAACGTGCGCTGATACCGCTTCTGGGCTTCATACATCTACCCCATGGGGTGGTATGTATCAAGCTTTGAAGAGTGATAAAGTGGAGTACAGTAGTTGCCACAAGCAATCAGTCAGTTTCTAACTGTCATTTCAGAGACTGTTAGGACAATGTATGAAGCAGTGAAAAGAGTGGAGAAGTGTGCCAGTGGATGGTTGGAGAAGTTGCCCATGGCAACCAATCAGCTTTGAGGTAGCATTTATCAAGTACAGTCTATAAAATAATTGGTAGGAGCTGATTGGTTGCCATGGGCAACTTCTCCACTGGCACACTTCTCCACACTTTTCACTGCTTCATACATCTACCACTGTGCTACATAAATGACAGTTAGAAGCTGATTGATTGCTTTAGGCAACTTCTCCACTTAATCTCTCTCTAAGCCTTGATACATCTCCACCTGGATCTCTTTGAAAGTCTAATATTCTACTGCAGCTCTATTTCTTTTCATCACAAAGATGGTTGTGGGTTTGGCTATGTTGAAACCCACAATCGTGTAGCTGACAAATTGGACAGATCAGGCAGCTTGGTAATCAAACTGAACATACTGAACATATTATTTATATGGACTTTGTTATAGCAGTTGGCCAGTGATAGCTACACAGACAGATTGCTGATATGCACCATCTGAGTTTTCCAGCATGCCTGACCAAAATGTTATCGTTCACGGCCGGATGATAATCTTTGTTGATGGGGTTTTTATAGGGGATCCACACAATACAGCGAGATCTGGGCATTTTGACCTAAACTGATGAAATAGGGCATGTGTGTTTAGCTTTAGACAGTGTACCGTGGGGATCTGACAATTGCTCTGGTTTCCTCAGGCTTGCCTACCCTCCCGATTTGGCCGGGGGCCTCCCGATTTTCGGGTGCCGCTCCCGCCCCCCCAGAAAGGCAGGCAAGCCTCCTGGAAACCACCAACCCTCCCGACTTCCCCCCGGAATAAACTGGGGGGGGAGGGCGGTAACGCGATTCGCACTGAATTGTGTCATCGTGGCCCTGCCCCCTGCTGCACAATGGTAAAAATAACGGCATAGTGATGAGGGGGCGGGGCCACGATGACGCGATTGCGCGACCCCACCCTCAGCTCCAATGTGACATTAAATGTCCGGACACGCCCCCCGTTAGCTGACAATCAGCTCCCTCCCGGAAGTAGGGAGCTGATTGTCGGCAAGTTTGGGTTTCCTCCCACAATCCAAAAATATACTGGTAGGTTACCTGGCTCAAAACAATAATTAACCTTCGTGTATGTGTACGTGTTATATAGATTGTAAGTTCCACTGGGGCAGGGACATGTGAATGGCGATGCGTAATATGTGTGCGCTATATGAATAACTGATAAATAAATAAAATAATAAAGAAACCTGAGTTGACAGTCACATCAGTCATCTTCCTCACCTGAGAACTATTCCCTCGGGGCTACTTCTATGATAACGCTGTGTAACCCAAAAGAATGATTTAGAGGTCAGGCCTTAACTGTTCTCCTATATATTTCTAGACCAGTTTAATAGACTTGAAAGAACATGCGTCTACTCTGGCTTCGTCAGGTGTAAAGCGGGACTCCAAGTTGAAATCCTTGGAAATGGCCATTGAACAGAAGAAAGAGGAGTGCAGTAAGTTGGAAGCACAGTTGCAAAAGGTAGGTGTGCTATTTCTGTATGTAGAATGAGATGGCGTATGGCATGTCTGGAACGTCTCCGATACTGTAATCAGGCACTGGTGAATTTCTTGCTCTCTGCAGAGCTACAGCTGCATCAAAGCCTTCTTTGAACTTTAGGAAACAACGGTCTTGTCAGTACTGGTGATGGGAGTTTGGAAAAAGTAAAACAACAGTCTATCACACAAGCTGTACATAAACCTCATGTTATTGGGCCAGAGAGGGCGCTGACACTTCTCTGAACCCAAACATACAGTAATTACAAATGAAAGTCTTTGTGGTTTTTCAGGATTAAATTGTGTCATCGAGTTGCCAAACTGAACTCTTGGATGATACTTCACTTAAACTAATCAAAAAACATTGATTGCTACAATGTTTTATTGTGCAAACAAAGCTGCGGTGTAGATCTGGCAGCTACTTTCCGCACAAGGAACAGGTACTGTCAGTGTCAGCAATACTGAAGGATTTCTATTATTCCCAGGTATATATCTAATAGTCACTAATTACCTGACATTTCCCGCAATCCTCACACTGTAACTGTCCTGCATTGATCTCAAATTCTGTTGGTATTATTAATAGAATGTTTCCTACACTCCAATCAGAACTTAAGTGTCTTCATGATGTTTGCCATTACAGTACACATATTGCTAATTTTCCTGCGCACTTCTATGGGGTGCGATGTTGCTCGCCATGGCACGTCGTCACCATCATATCTGATTAAACCGCTGCCCCCCCCCCTAATTAAATTAAAATTGAATTGAAACACTTACCCTGTCACATGATGCATGACGTCTCACTAATTATACCCAATATTTCCTTCATTTCTTCTTCTTTTATTCCCACTGCAAAAAAACACCTAATATTGTTATTTTCTCCCAAATGTCTCAATTGTTTCAAAGGGGTAAATTTACTAAAGTGAGAGTTTTTAGAAGTGAGTTTTAAAAGTGATGTTGCCCATAGCAAGCAATCAGATTCTAGCTATTATCTTCTAGAAAGTGCTAGTTAAACGCCAAGTAGAATCTGATTGGTTGCTATGGGCAACAGCTCTTCTAAAACTCACTTCTAAAAACTCTCACTTTAGTAAATTTACCCCAAAGAGTTTTCTCCTTGGAATCTATGAATTCCTATTATAAATCCATTAGATCTAATGTGTCATTCATTCATTGTGATGACGTTTGCTCAGTTAGTCGCCAGCTGTTCACAAATGGTGACAAACAGACCCCAGAAACCGGCAGCATCATCCATTTTTCCCTGCACGCTTTCGGGTCACTAGAGCAATGCGGAACATTTTCCTATCCTTACAGCACTTACCATGTTCCTCCCGATTGATAAATTGCCGTTAAGTTATCGAACAGACGGAATGACAGAGAGGGTTAGAAAATTCTTCTTCTTCACTTAACTCTTTCAAGTCTGATTTCTCCACAGCTGTAAAAGTAGAACTTGTGTGCAATGTATTGTCATTTATCCTGATAAAATGTATTCTGGTACTCCTCTTATTTTCTGTACTATGCAAAAGAGATTTTATTCACAGATTCAGTCTCTTCATACAGTGTGATAGCTACAAGTACTATAAATCTGCTTTCTACAAGAATCCAGGCTGACCATAGTATGGGACATTTATCATTGTAGCGTGTCACATAGAACAGATAACACATCTAACAATGAAAATAATTGCTGAAACCATATTCGTTGGAGATTTTTTTCATAGATGCGAAGCTAGGTTACTATTTTCTTATTGGCTTTACAGCTTCAGTAGTCACCGTTTGGTCCTGCCAGTCAGAATCTCTACGACTAAATATAGATAATATGTTTACAGGTAAAAGATCCCATATTTGTATATTATAGAAGTGTGTGTCTGCACCAACTGTGATGAATACTACCTTGATAAATGTCTCGCAAATGCTCACATCCCTGGCAAACTTTTAATGTAATAAAACTTTTTTCTTTTCTTTTCTGGAATTATTAAAATTGTGTTAAACATTTAGAAATGCCTAATACTCTGCTTTGTACAGGGATGTAGTTAACTTACCGGTGGCCGGGATGCCAGCCTTTCATATCCATTCCTTTGTACATATAACTATGTAACATAAAAATGTCTATGTAATAGTTCAGTACAACTTAAAGTATAACTCTGCCTAAATATGAGATGAAGGCATTAATATACATATATATATATATATATATATATATATATATATATAATTTGTTTTAATCATTATTTTAGGTTCTGTTCAGCGGTAAAAACATTTTTTTGCATAAGCACACTGCACTCTCTCTCTTGAGCATTTGTACAGCCTCTCCAGGGGAGCTGTGGTTACATTGCACTTTTTGGGGCTCTCACCTTTCTTCTGTTATTGAGAAATAATGGCTTTTGGGGGGGGGGGGGGGTTCTGATTTTGCAGTAACTACATGTTCTTAATCTTCACGCCAGCCCTTCCACCTTTGTTAGAATGTTCTTGTCCTGACCCCCGACAATTTGCATTCTGGAAAATGAATGGCGTGTATTTAACAATAGTGCTTAATTAATCTTTTATTATTGCTATCTTTGAAAGTTACATGATTAATTGCGTCTTCGCTAAAAGCCCTTCTGGTGATTCATCGCTCAAGTCCAGTAATTAATGTGTCATCAGAAGTGGCCAGCCTACTTTATTTCACGGGTTATTTAACTTCAGAAAGGGAAAGTAACAATAACGCATACTTTTATTTCACAATCTTTTCTCTTCTAGGAGCCAAAGTAAACACGTGTTTGTCTCCTGTAACTCTCTCGCTTTCACCGTGGAATGTTTAGGAACGTACATTGTTACATATTTAAGGGTTCCTCTTTTGTACAAACACACTGGTTAATGCTGTTTTCCTGAATCTTTCCTTCTTCTTTTCCCTTTTCTGTGTGTGTCATCCCCTCCCAACTTCCCAATGTAGCAAGCTGAGCAGTTGTTCAATCAGATGTACAATCCTGTAAGTGGCCATAAATGGAACACACGACACAGCATGCCACCTCCATCGTACAGCAATGTATCAGCATATAGCTCTGCACTTCTTGTCTCATAACATCACTCCGGCCATACTCATGTGCTCCGGCTCTGCCTGCTTCATGTCTGTGTCTCACCGCCGAGAACGATCGATTAGTAGCTTCCGCTTTGTGCAGCACCACTGCTGCGTGCATGAGAGGTGACTAGCAGGTTCAATGCATCTTATACTGTGTAGGATCCTTCAGGTATACAGTGTTTGTCAACTCCCATAGAGATTTTATATATATATATATACACAAGAGGAATAGAATAAACTATTCCACTTGTGGGTGCGCGATATCATAGATTAACTAAGACACAGATGTAAAAAATCATTAATATTTAATAATATAATATAAAAGTACCTAGTTCTTGGCTAGGCTTGCATAAAACCATACACCACACAATTCCAATAATACATATATATATAATTATAATGGAACAATATCCTGATATATCCCCACTTGACTGTTGATAAACAATAACGTGCCTAGAAACCACTAGAGCATGTAACCGATCATATTCTTTCACAATCTCACTCTAGGTAGCAATGCTACAATGCTGCCAGGATTGTTCATATATCTTATCCAATATCAATTAATGATCTCTTATTCATTTATAGAGAAAATATGAAAGGTCCTTTATCAAATGAGGAATAGAACCTCTTAAGTGGCTTCTTCTTGTGGAAAAAAAAGAAACAAAAAGCAGTAGGGTATAATGGTATCAATTGCTCCGATATAATAGAGCTCTGACTGGCCGTATCCCGTTTTCAATCCGACATCAGTCTTCACCGCTGTTAGCGCAACACCCGCCGTATTTTGCCAAGGAGTAATGGATATTTACTATCATTCATAAGTAATGTACCGCCCCATATGGAATAATAATGGGCATACTCACAGTTTTGTATCAGACACTCCTGGCTGGCTCCGGTGTTTAATCTTTTTAGCGTATAGCGTGTATAAAGGGAATCGCATCCAGCATCTGAGTCTCCACGAATATCATCCAGTAAGTATCCACAGATATGCCAGGGGTCAGGACTGGTCCAAACAATGTCCCTATAAATGTCCTTGACGCGTTTCTCTGCCTGGTTCAAATGGCAGTTTCTTCAGAAGGTCAGTAATAGAGAATTGCTTTTTATTTTAATAGTTATTTATAAATAGGAACTAGTTCTATTTCAAAATACCATTCAAGGCTCTACACTGTAACTGAGACACGTATTACGGAGCTTTGCTTATACTGTACCACACAGCCAGGCGGATCAGCAGCTGCTTAGGAAATAAACATGCATGGTTTTAATGGTGCACAGGTGGGGTCCACGGAATTCCTCAACGGCATGTCATATTTGTAATGCCGGAGTATTAATCATACAACAGTACTTGGAAACCTTGTCTTAAGGCGCTGTAAAGTGGATCTGTCAACATATATTAAGTTCTGTAACTCACTAGTATCCCTTCAGTAACTGCCTATATACAGTATAGCTTCAATTCTTGCCATCTACCTGTTTCCTTTGCTGACGGCTCGTGGCCAATGTCTGCGAATGGTTATGTAAATTGTAGGAAGGAAACAGATTTATCATCCAATTATGAAAAAAAAATGTAAAAAAAATGAAAAACACTGATTGTGATTGGAAATTTTTTCACCTGTTCACTGCCCAAAAAAGTAGATTTCTAGAAATGTAGAATTAAAACATATCTATCTATCTATCTATCTATCTATCTATCTATCTATCTACAGATGTGTCCATATACATCTAGCCTCCTTGCACTTTAAACAGCCCTTCTAGTAACGCCATGCTGTGGCGTGACTCGCTAGCACCAAGTGTGTTTTTGTGCGACTTTTTACATTCAAATACATTTTATTCGCAAGGCGGTGCAAATATTAGGCACAAGCAGCTTCTGCTGATTAAAATGACATGCGTCATGCCTATGTTCAGTGTGCAAATGGGGGTGTATCTGTATGGGAAACACTACATGTTAATGTTAGTGTTACAGCCACTGACTCTGTAATGTAGCATTTCACATGCAGATACAGCTGCAGTCGCACACAGGACATAGGCATGACGCATGTCATTTTAATCAGCAGGAGTTTCTTGTGCCTAATATTTGCACCGCTGTGCGAATAAAATGCATTTGAAGGTAAAAAGTTGCACAAAAAGACACTCAGTGCTAGCGAGTCACGCCACAGCATGGCGTGACTAGAAGGGCTGTTTAAAGTGCAAAGAGGCTGGATGTATGTGGACGCATCTGTACCATATTTTCAAATCATTAAAACTAGTTTTATCCTACATAAAAGTACAGTTAGTCATGGAGTGCCTGTAGTATTAGGCCCACTATCTCCTTGGACAAGATGGATGCTACATGGGTATGAAATGAGAGTATGCTGTAAATCTCGTTTTTTTTTACAAAAATATTGAAATATCAATGATTTAGACCGTAGACTGAGCATTTGATTATTATTCATTGAAACATTTTCAGAACAATGGAAGCTCTGAGCCAGCTGTGAGGGCTTCATCCAACACTAATACCAAGCTTGTCCGTAACTGACATCATACAACGCAGCCAATGAAAGACATTTATACAACTGCAGATAAAGAGACAGGTTCTGCTAATTGAACACATTCTCCTTATTTGCTCCAAGTGGTCTTTGTTATAGCATTATACTTATCCCGAACTAAGTTTGGAAACTTGTTCGGACACCTACAGCCCTTTCAGTAGAAAAGTGTTAACATTGATACTAGCCTCATGCCTTCAGGCACCAGTGCAGGACCACGCTGTGTTATTTTCTTAGGATTTTCTGTGTATGTCAATCCTTCCTGTCTAACATACACTATGTAGACAAATGTGATTGGACACTTACAGCAAATAGATCATCAAAATTTTATTGATGTCAGTACTTTGTAGGTTTACCACGTGTAGTGATTACTGCAGACACCTTTCTTGGCAAACTGTCCACAAGTTCCTGGACAACAGCAGGCGGTATGTTTTGCCATTCTGCCTTATGTACAGTGACCAACTGTGACACTAAAGAAGGTCAAGTCGGCTTAGAACGCACCTGTCGCTCCAATTGATCTCAGAGGTTCTCAATGGGGTTAAGATCTGGTCTATGAACTAGCCAGTCCACCCAGGTTACCGAATTTTCTGTATACCAGTCCAGCGTTGCCCTAGAGAACCATGACAAGGTGGCATTGTCGTCCTGATAAAAATATTCAATGCTTCCGTAGAATTGAAAGTGTTCTTGTCGAAACCGTCACATTAGTGGCCATTTGGAATTCGTGTGCTATGGCATGCATGGTATGCATTTCACTTGGCATCCAATCACTTTTGTCTACATAGTGTACATACTAAAGTCTTCAGAGGTTACATGTTTAAGACTGTACACCATCGTAATTAGCCAATATCCTGCAGTAGATGTGGTCTTCACAAATAAATGCAGTAGTCCAGGTGTGTCCTGACTAGAGATCTGGAATACTGCATTATATTTTTTACTAAATTTTTATCAGGATTTACCATCTCTCCATATTGCTATTTGTGCACAGATACACAGAACAGTCGTTCCCCTAGAAACTGACTGTGCTGACACAGCTGTTTGGCCACTGGCACTTGTTGAAGATGTTACCACAGATTTTTGGCCGCCAGCAATTGCCATCAGTAGTCTCACCAGCCGTTGGCAGGTTAATGTCATGCATTGCACTCTTTGACTTCTCACGGTAATTATTTTCCCAATGCTGACATGGTTTTTCGATAATTAATGTAAGCAGTTGCCCAGCTTTAATCATTGTCTGACTAACATGTGGTTTTCACAATGAAAACCCTGAGGACAGCTCTGCCAATTACATTTGTCCATAATGCTATCCACAGACCATCATTTTGTGCCCGGGCAATGTGTAAATTCCTCTTTGTTGCATTTTGCAAGATTGTTCTCATCACGAAGGCTCCAGATTGACCCAAATGATTGTTCTCATCTGCTTTTATATTTATTATTTCCAGTTCTTTTTAATCACATGCAACCTGTAACTGATCAGCCGTACATATCTTGGTTGCGTTCTCTCAGGCCTTGTATTGCGGGAATTTGATGCACACATGATTTGAGAGAACAAACCAACGTTTTCCAGCTGAAACACAAGCACAGCACAAGGCGACGCACGGCTTTTAACAATAACAACAAGTGTGTTGTAGACCAGACGTTCACGATGTGTCTCCACAAAGGGAACAGAATTTAATTTTGTTTTGCTTCACATCACGGCACAGCAAACTTCCCCATCTAATATCTGTCTTCTGCAGATTGTTCTGTACAGCCCTAAGGGCTATGTTCTGGGCCAAAACTCACTGAGAAGAACTGGTTCCCATCCTTTGCGAGAATGCAACACTTACAGACACAAATAGTATTATATCCCAGTGTTCTGTAGCCAGCCAAGCACAGTCTAGTGATATCATCCTGCACTATGATATCGTAGCAAGTCCATTATAAAGGAGCAGGGTTGGACTGGCCCACAGGGTTACAGGGGAAATCCCCGGTGGGCCCCACTGCCTGTGGGCCTACCCCCTCTCCTCTAGGTGTCAGGTTTCAGACCTCAAAATATAGATTGTTACTACTACTAGATGGTCAGTCACGTGGTGGAGCAGGACCACTGATCAAAATGGGGGTCTTGGTTCCCTTCAATAGAAACTACACCAAGATTTGTCTAATGGTGATCCATTAATCTGTGGTGGCTGGCCTCACCCACACTGGTGGAAGACCACTCCCCTTAAGCATGGGCCCCTAAAACTGCATTCCTCCTGTGGGCCCTTCTTGTCCCAGTCCGACACTGCTACCAAGTAGTATTAAATCTGTATAAACAGTGAATTCTGAAGTTATTTCTTATGTATTATAAGCAGTTACACTTAACTGGAAATTATACAGATATTCAAAGTCTGATATGAGAATTTCTGTGTCTTGCATAACATTTCTCCACCTACAGCCTCATGTTTTTATATGATTACAGACCCCATTGGTGAGTTTGGATATTCTTGTAGATTATAGTAAGAATTGCTATTATAATATTTTTGCTCCATCACAATACTGCCACTTGTACTGGCATCTTAGAATCACACCCTGTACCTGCAGGCAATCAATCACCAAGTCACAACTTTGGGTCATGCTGCCATCAATATAATACCGATATATTCATGGCCTAACCTGCCAACTGAGGTTGACCAAGATAGATAAGTAAAAAAAAAAGTATTGTATTCTCGGTAAAATTAAACTGCACATCAATTTGTGGCTAAGTGTGTTTGGAAAAAAAAATAATACAGTAGAGTTTTGCCTGTCACAAAACAAGCACACAAAAAAAATTGATAATTTAAATTTTTTATTACTCTGAAGGATCCTGCAAAGTATAATGTGTATGCATGATTTTTATTATTATTTTTGTATATTTATTTGTATTTGGTTTACAATATCTGTAAGAACATTTTGTACAAGTTTTCTTTTGGACTGCTTTACTTTCCATTAACTACATTTTTGAAAATAATTAGAATTGAAAACTCTAAGTAGACTATGTTCTTTCTGATAAATCCTCAGATGGCAAGAGTTGACAAACATATTCAGACCAATACAGACTGACTTTATCTTGTTAGAAGTATATAGTACGTCTGGATTATCTACAAACCAACACAGATCAGTGCTTGGTGGATAAGTTTTGGAACAGATTGGGGAGAACTTATTGTTTGTATAGGTGTAGGTAGTTTTTGTTAGTAAATACTTTCTGATATCAGCAGGCTTGCTCTCAACAGGTATAAAGTTCTTGAACTGGATGCCGTAATGATGAATACCTGTTTCCTCCCCACTGGATGCAAAATTAGTGTTTACAGTAATGAGAGTAATTGTGTCTCACTAGCAAACAATTTTATGTCAAAGTAAGGGGAATAATGGCAGAAGGTGAGAGCGAGCCTCAGGTCTCACCAAGACCATTAAATGAAAAATACAAAGCATCGTGAGAATTATTTTGAGGCTCTGCGTGAAGTGTCTATCCCATTTTGAGAAAGGGGATATCATGTGGGGAACCTGTCATTTACGCTGTTGTTTGAGAAAGCACTTCGGGTGTTAATGTGCAACGTCTAGGATTTTGATGTCGACAAAACTTATAAAGCGAAGGGTAGATGTGAAAAGTGAGAATTAAAATTTCTGCCAGGAGCTATTCTTTTTAGAATGCTGGCTATGTATTCCATATTATACATGTACAAGGCCAGATTAAGACCTTAAGAGGCCCTAAGCACTTGAAAGATTTTTGTGCCCCCATATGTATATATTTTCCTCCCCCCAAAAATCCCCTAAGAAGGGTTATCTCCAAAATTCTCATCAAGACCTTTAAAACCTCCAAATTTGGAGAACCTCCCCCCCCTCCCATCTGGCAACACTGTACTGAGCACCGCTGCACTCACTCTCAGTGGGCGACTGAACGGGACAGACTACATGACCAAGGCAAGAACGATCACGTGAGCCTCAGTGGACCATGCGGCAGTTTATCATTTACCAGATTCTAATTTTGTTGTATTCCCAAGATTGATGTATATCATTAACCACTATTAATACTATTTTATTACTATCTTATTAATGTAAATAGCCCCTTTTGTGGAATCTGGTTCAGCTGCACCATTTGCAGTTTTGCACCAAATGGTTCATGGTAAATCCGGCAATGGAAAATTTCTTTGGTGCCCCCCTTCACTTGATGCCATAAGCATGTTCTTATTTTGCTTAATGGTTAATCCAGCCATGTACATGTACCATATATTGCTGATAACAAATATAATACATGGTGCTCCAGGTTGATGCAAGTTGTCAGTTTGCTGGATTTGCAATGTTAATGACATGTTAAAGAAATGTGGTGGACTGGTCAGGTACTGGCAGAGGGTAGGCAAGGGATACTTAGGGTGGTAAAATACCTCAGTTGATGTGGTCTCTTTGAGGAGAGCTTCCCAAAACTGGATATTTGAGGAGATTGCCACCATATATGATGGAGAATACTTTTGCTGGGTCAGCCCTCCCAACAGAGTTCTGAATTCGCATGGAACACATGTTTAAGTCTTACTGGGATATGCTATTATTTCAGGTTTGGCAACTTGTGCTTATAAGATTGGTGTAAAGAAACTCTTCAATATAAGATGGAAGAATCATAAAGGTTCCACAGTGATCTTGTCAGTAGTTCTTCAAACAATGGGAAATACCATAGTATTGTTTAGAATGCTAATGTATGTATTGATATAGGACAGAAAGCCATCTGGACGTAGGCTCATTAGAAATTTGGGGTTATGCCAGTGTGGGATAAGAGGCTGTGCCAGCTAATATTGTTTACTGCAGCAATCCCAAGTGAATAGAGAGAGAGCTCGACCACGGCATGCTCCCTAATCCATTAGGTCTGTCACACCTATGCAGCCAAAGACTAGTATCACCTTACTTATATTCTGGTATGAGGTATACATTTTGAGCATTATCAGATCTGTACACAAGGTAAGTACTAAATTATTATTTTGGAGGGCAATGCAGAATTAAAGGATACACACAAAATGAAAGGAAAATAATTAGAAAGGTTGGTATAGCAAATATAGGGACAGGGGTTCCTCACCATTTAGGTAGCTGTATCACCCCATATCACACAGGGGAGTCTCATAATTATAGTGACTACTGTGAGCTAATAAATTATTTCCAAGAGAGCAGTATACAATCAAGGATGTCTAAGGTGCACATCACATCAATCATTTGCTCATTCATAGTGATAGCAGGAATCAGAACTTTAATATAGACCTGCAAAAAGAAGGGGGGTCCTCTATTGTGACCACTAAGATGATTTCTACTTGTCATTTGGATAAACTGGACTAGTGAGTATGTCCAAATAACACCACTTTCTGCCCTGTTTGATTACCCTTGTATTTCGTAATGTGACGGTATGTTCTACCGTCTATACAGCAGTGTAGAACCCTTGTGACATCATATAAATAAAACATAATAATAACTTTAGCAGATTTCCAAGAGTGGCAACCCAGGACACTTATACTCATCTTATCAAGCCCATAGTATTTGCTTAGGGCAGAAATCTCCTGAATATTCTGATTATGAACAATTAGAGTAACAATGCAATCAGATTTATTTAGATTTTATCCATGAAGAGTTTAGGTTTTATTTGTAGTTCCAGAATGTCTTAAACTCATGTTTGTATTGTATTTATGTAGCACGGGACGTTTAGCATCCTGGAGATTGAAACTTAGATTGTCCTTCTGCCAATTGTGTCTCTTTCTTGAATTTAGAATCCAGTTTCCTTGAAGTATTTAGTAAGCCAAACTTTTAAGGTTATAAAATGTTTGTGCCGGCTGATTTCTGTTTTTCTCCAGTTTTTTAAAAAAAAAGAGAAAAGTGGATCTATTCTAAACCCAATGTTTGTATTGCTTTGTACAGATTTCTGTCTTATACAGGTACTTTCTTTCCTTGAATGGCATCCTATTTACTAGATCATTTACTTTTTACTTCTGAGAGGATCCATCTAATATTGAATTAAGAAACATTATCCTGTCAGCAGCTTTTACTTAGTCACATACTAATTTACATAAACTACGTTAAAATTGGTACTCTGTTACATATGGCACAGTGCTGTACACATTAAGATCACAATGGCAACTCCCTGTTAGCAAAGCTGAGATCAGTACCATATAACTGTTAGCCCTCTTACACTGGGCTTTAAAATACATGTGTGTAATTTGTTGGAGTTTAGATCCACTTTAAAAGGAGTCTGTTTGGTATTTTGCGTAATGAAACACATTATTTGTTCAGCAAGAGTGCACTTCTATTCTTAGTAGAGAGAGACAATGGTTATGTAGTTTGGGGCACTTTGCACAGTTGGGTTGATGTCACTTATCTCTCCAGTTGAATCCTTATCTAAGTAATATAGGCAGTAGAGATGATCTAGTTCAAGGGTGGGGAACTTTTTTTCTGCCGAGGGCCATTTTGATATATAATTTATTTGCGGGCCTGGTGCAGGCCACGCCCCCTCCATGTGATGTTACTCAGAGGCAGGGCCACATTTGCCGGTGATTGCAGCAATACCCTGAGGATGCTCCGGGAGCTGTAAGTGCAGCAGTGTGACCGTCTGAAGCGTCGTAAGGACACTCCAGGCTGCATGCTGCATAGATTTTGGCTGCATGGTGCTATTCTAGGCACCCTGCTAGCCAGATGAGGCTAGCATAAAAAAGCTCAGGGGGCCAGACCCTTATTCGGCCCCCGGGCCTGAGGTTCCCCATCCCTGATCTAGTTCATCAAACTGATTCAGAATGCCCCCATGTTTGGCTGGTTCGAGGGCGTTCAACCTGTACAGTTGTGATTTTTGAGCTACAGATATGCCCAGCTATATTGTTGCTGCATGTGGCGAATTGCTCCATGCATAGCGTGAGATGCGCAGCCGCGAGCGTATACGCGCACTGCGTATACGACCACTCCTCCATAGGAATGCATGGTGTGATCACAGTGCACGCCATAGTGTGGCTTAATTTATGCAGGCGCAGGGAATCGCATGGCACGATGCATGCGCACATTTTTGGCGCGATCAGCCACAATGTAACTGGGAGCATCTGTAGTTTACTCTAGACAATCATGCCAGAATTCACGCTTCAAAGTGCAATTTTACAGCTCTTGGTAGTGGTTAACGTCTTACCAGCTTTTTTGCCTTTTCATACATTCTCCCCCGTGTGTCATGTGATTTTCATGGCAGCCACATTCAGATGACATAGAATCGTTTATATGATAACATCCAGAACTCTTCTTTGCTCTTCCATCGTGTGACCATAAATACTCTTGTGGATACACATATAGAGTTCTGCGGATACACATATAACTGTGATGTGTATCTATCTCAGCGTAATCATCTCAATTATTTACTCTTACCCCACTGTCTACTTTCCATTATTCGTATTCACCCTACCTTCTCTGCCTTTTGCGCTGTTCGCCACTGAACAATTATTGAACGTCATTCTCTGTTGCTTTAATGAACACTTGCTTTGTAATGACAGTCTAGTAGCTATATTCACATTAAAAGCAGCATTATTTTGGTCTGCCAAACTGCCTCTGTGTGCTGAGGGCTAATTCACAAGAGGATTCGGTGATCCCTAACTTTTGGTGCCTTCACATATGCCCCTTGACCATACCTCAGTTGAATAAATTGCAGGATTCTGAAAAGCAGCCATGTGTGTGAGATCTCACTCTGTCTTCTAAAGGTGGAATTGTGGTCCCGACCCTGTTGAAGTAATTTTTTTTAGCATCACCTTCAGCCCAGTATATTTCTCACATGTTCTGAATGAACCACCTGCAGATTCCACTTAATTTACATGATTTATGTTGTAAAATTTTCCATCCAAAAAAAATTTTGTTTCTTCATTTTTTACAACCTTTTCAAAATAATTCCTCCTGTCTTGAATTTGGCAATTGGAACGATCTTTTTTTTTTTTTTTAACTTTGCCACCAAATTTTTGTAGTTATATCAAATTTATGAATGTTTTACAAGAACAGTATATTATTAGAGCAGCAAATTGGCAAAACATAAACGTGAATTTAAATTATTGTGGAGGTAAAATGGGTGATAGAAGTATGTGAAGACCTCTTTCTAGAAAACCGTCTTTTTTAGATTATACAACAACTAAAAATGGAAATTTCTCTGTCGATCCTGGGGCTGATTACTTATCATTTTGGCTCAAACTTTTTGGGCTCCAGTCCATTTGGGTCCGCTGCACTCTCATAACATGCGCTGTGTAACACATGCATCGTAGCAGTTTTCAGGACTTTTCGCGCCTGCGCAGTTGCAAATAATCGCTCAATTACGTGAACATCGGCATTGCATTCGAATTGCGTGCACCTCTGCGATAAGTATTATAGTATTATGGACTAGTGTTAGTCTTGGGATAATAACATATGTTACCAATATTAATAGTTTCCATTAACTGTTCGGGATGTAATCCACATAGCTAACCACCTGTCTACCCAAAGCATATGCACAATGTTGTGGTGATCCGCAGGGAGGTAACTAGTCTCTGCTGCATTCCCTTAAATATCGGTTCAGCCGACAAAGTGTCTGTCCCACTATGAGTTTGTGATGGTTTGTAATGGTTTCCCTGTATCTTACTGGTTGTTAAAACTCTTCTTATGGGTGCTTTCATCTCATTAGGGGCCTGATTCAGTGGACGCAATTTCAATGTTTGCATTGTTGAGCGATTATTTTTGTACTGTGCATGCGCTAAGATTCATTATGGACAGCGGTCGCCGTGAGGACATGGGCGCAGAATGATTGACAGTCAGGGAGCGTTTGTGGGAGATAAAGGGGATTAAGTCTTTTGCAGCTTACTTCTGGCGGACATTCTGAGCCAAATAGTGCTGCTTAAAACATCAGTGCTGCAACCGATGGTCAGTCTGTGTATGCAAGAGGCGGGCTTGAAACACCGCTAGTGGGTGTCTCAATACAAATCAGCGACATTTGCATATTTTCACCCTACCGCTACGTATGAGACCACTGCCGCAACAGTATTTCCATCCACCTTGGAATCCGACGCTAAGTGCTCTGATGCTTCTACGCCAAAGTGATATTTGTCTTGCGAATCCCATAAAAATACTAAGGAAAAAACATAAGATTTTTCTAATGCAGCTTGATGGTTTTAGGATGGAAGAAAGTGTGAATCAATTCCAATGTCTTTATTTGTTGTATTCCTATCTAATTTCACATAAATTGTGTAAATGCACAGTATCATCAGTAGGTTTAATGAGAGTGTTACTGTAACAGTTAATATCCAAATACCTTTTTCTCTGATACAAATTGTTTCTTTTATTTTCATTGCAAAGAATTCAAAACTTCTGACGGCAGTTTTGGTATTTTTTTTTATTGTACTTGTATTGTTTTGTTTGATTGTGCTATGCATGCTGTTTTCCGGTATTTTTGGATTAGTCATCGCTTGCTCTTGCCTTGTTCTCTCCTCTTTGCTTGCTCTTTTTGAAGACACCCGTGGGGCGTAATGAGAAGCAGGGGGTATCATTTCTTTGTGGTTATGTGAGTACACATACAGTAATAGGTGAAGCATATTGTCTTGCTGTGTGATTATTGTGGTTTTTGTTTTTTTTACACATTTGTTGAATCACATTTGTTCTGATGCATGAGACGTCTCTTTTGTGTTATGCCTGTTACACCATGTAAAATGTTTATTGTGGTTGAGGAAATAAAATGCAATGTATTTATAATGAAACTATAGTGTTGACATTGTTAAAGTTAAAGTTTCTGAATAATAAAAAAAAAAAAAATCTATAGTGCGGAAAATGTATAATGAGCGTCTATTTTAATGGTGCGTACACACGGGACGATTAAAATGCTCGATATGAACGATAATAATATTGATCATATCTTTATCGTTCATATCGTGCATTTTTTGGTCCCTTCAAACCCACTAATGACCTGCGATGGTGTGGGCACGTATGGATGATATCGATATCGTCCATCACCCGTGCATGCAGGCCAACCTGGTCGATATCGACCAGGTTACTATAGGGACCCGCGATCGTTGATCGCTGGTTGTTGACCGTCGTTGGTGTTGTGCTGGATGATCGATATCGATCATCCAGCACACTCGGGAGATCGTTCAGCGATATCGTTATCGCTGACGGTCGTCCTGTGTGTATGTACCATTAGAGTTTGCAGTTAGGACTTAGTAGCCCAATTATAAATTATAGTGTGAAAATAAAGCTGCCCAGCATTTGCGTGCTACATACTAAGCAGCATTTGCAGCAATTGCATCAAAGATGATGATGACGTTCCTGCAATCATATTCCCGAAAACATTCCTTTTTTTGAGTTTGATGAATATAGGCCCCATATTAGTGTATGGGGACTGAGGGCAGCATCAAGGCTGCAAGGTAAGCAGGAAATATAAGTAAGAGCTCTGAAATACCTATGTAATAAATAGCCGTTACTACATTCCTACAAGGGTAGGTGAACATTCATCTTTTCACCTACCTAAAGGAATGATGACTGGTCCCCATAGTTAGAAAAAGGCTAGGTTTATATATAAAATATTATCATTATAGAAATATGTAAAACCAATATTGTTACGGCTCATTCCATTAAAATGTTACATCAGTTAGAAAAGAAAAGTTAAAAAAAAACAAAGCAAAGTTAAAACAAAGTGTTTTTGGAATCAGATTATAGTCCCTTTATATTGTTAAACAATGTTTCATGTAATGAGCATTGCATAATTAATGAGATAACTAAAAAGCAATGTCTATAACAATACATTTCCAATTTTGATGGTTCACCTGTAAGCAAACAGGTGAATCAAATTCTCAATTAAATGTAATTATTCTTAGTCCTTCCTGCCGTCACGCTAGTCTATTACAGTTGCACAAACGTAAAAATTTAAATAGACAAATATTTAATAGCTTTAAACGCACGCAAACTCATTTCCCTTACGCGTTTTACGTCTACTCTTTTTCCACCTGTGTACGGAGCTAAAACCTCCTTTTGATCTTTTAAAGGCTCATGAAGCTGAAGAGGATGCCCGGGTGAATCCAGAGCTCACGGACAGACTTAAGCAACTAGACAAAGAAGTTTCCTACTACAGGGAGGAGTGTAGCAAAGCACAGGCCGAGGTGGACAGGCTTCTGCAGATTCTGAAAGAGGTAGAAAATGAGAAAAATGATAAAGACAAGCAAATCGCAGAGCTGGAAAGGTAATTATTCCTTCTGCATTTTACTTTTTATTCTGATGCAATGGAGACGTTACATATATTTACAGTGTTTACCTAATGTGCTTTGCGCAGCAGCGTAACTCATGTTGAGAACTACAGTTACAGCTGAGGAGGCGGGTGCAGGGAGAGCTGGTTGGCCAATACTGTAAAGTTATGACGTCAACCCTAGGCGGTGGTCCTGGCGGCATCAGGCACACCGCACCCCCTATGGGGCGGCATCAACGTACAGCTGCTCGGTGTGAACGGCCCTGTAACTGAACAATGATTTTAAATTACCAATAAATATTTTTTGTCTTAAGTTCTATTTTAATTCTTCATTTATTTCTCCATATTCAATTTTATCTCACTGTACTCTGCGTGGCCCTAAGCATCCGTGGCTAGAACTCAGGGTTATAATGGCAGAATACAGTCAGCTGACCTCTAAATAAGAATCTGTTTCTGTCTGGTCCCTTCACAATCACTGGAATGCATTTTCATAGCGTCTAACCCAATAAAAGTAATATATCACTGGTTACAAGGGATCATGGCTTATGAAAACTGTAAACTATATGCGGCTATATAATGTAAAGAAAGCATAGAAATGTGGGTCGAGTCAGGTTTCCTTATTTGTATACGGTATAATAATATAATTAGATGTCATATGCACAAGATGGAATAGTGTACATGGTATGCACTTATTATTATTATTATTATTATTATTAGTTATTTATATAGCACACACATATTCCACAGCACTTATTATGTCAACATACAGTCCAGTTACAGTTTGTCATTCATTCAAATATGACTCTTCTATACTGCAGTTGTCCAAATGGAAAGGTCAATTAAGTAATGCAAATATGTTGGTGCTGATTCATATAATAGAGCCCAAAAGGTAATTAATTAAGTACTCTCAGCTGGATAGATCACTCACTATGTGATCAGGTGACTAGAAATGGCCAGTAGTGCTTCTGACAGTCATTATCATCATTGGGCATTGTTGCTGCAGATTTTCCAGCTGACACAAAAGAGGCGCTATCTGCGGATGTGTCCATGGATGATCGTGTTGCAAATACATGAATACTGTACTCTGTCTGCGCTTGTCCTCCTCTATCTGTCCTGTTCCGTCTCTCCAGGTATAAGGCCAGGGGCGTATCTATAATGGGTGCAGGGTCTGCGGGGAACACAGGCCCCTGGGTCCAGTGGGGCCCCGCACCGCACACCCTGCACCCATAATATTACTTACCTCTCCAGAGTCTCACGTCGGCGTCCGTCGCTGTAAAACTACTGGAAAATGGCCGAGGCGGCCATTTTCCCGTCGTTTGCGCATGCGCAGTACAGAGAAAATGGCCGCCACGGCCATTTTCCCGGTGACCTGTGCAGACACTACAGACTCTGGGCACACTCTAGTGCCCAGAGTCTATAACTCCGGCGCTGGCCACGCACAGCTCAGTGCGCTGTCGGCCGCCGGGCGAAGAGAGGAGGGGGCCCGTGTCAGAGACTGCTCCTCTCTAGAAACGCCCCTGTATAAGGCACATAGCATAGTTGCATATCTATGTTTTTTGCAGATGCACATTACAGTAATAGGTATAATTAGCGTATATCATTCATGATACGTGATCTCTATATTTGTGCTTTGAATAAAACTGTTCGTAACTCATTCATTTTATTTTCATACTGTACAGTTGCAATAAATATGTGTATCCAAATAATCCATTCCTGTCTTATCCTTTCTATTTGTTGGGATTTGTCAGCTATGGGTGAGTAAATTGTCTAATATTTTCTTACCTTAAGTAATTGCATGGAAATGGCTCCACAAACACTGAATGCAGGATGCATGGTGACATTTCTGTTTGCATCTGACAGCAGCATTACATTACTTTGTGCATTATTAGGACTGTTTATAAAATTGTGCATCCCAGATTGTAATGATGTTCCTCTCACATAACTTTACAAATCCTCAAATGCCATTTTGGTCCCTCTCCCCCGCACAATCTATTGCACTAGTTACTCCCATTTTGGGGTTATTTTTGCAGTTTTGCTGGGCTCAGCATATACTGGATACTCACCGACTTTCCATCTTTTATGAGATACAGAGATAGGGCTGAAGACCGGAGGTGGGCAGTGCCTTTATGTTTCATGACCCTGACAGTCTGGATTAGTACTAAGGTAGCAGACATACTGTCTTTTGGTACCTCCTCTCCAGGAGATCGCCAAGGAGGGGTCCAAGTGGCAAGTGCAGGGGGCGTGATGATGTAATTTGCATAATCCTGGCCCTACCCTCAGCTCCATAATGCCAATTATGGGCTCACATAGCAGTGGACGGAGTCATGATGATACAATTAAATGCAAATTGTCTCATCAAGCCAGAGCCTGAACACTTTATAATGGAAGTGAGTGGGATCTGTGAGATTTCCCTGCTGTCTCGGGAGGCAGAGAGAACCCCCCAAAATGAATGTCCACACTCACTTTGCAGCAGGTAAGCTTGCCTGCTTTTTCAGGAGTCTTGAGGGTATTCCCCTATTTGGGGGTGTCGCTGACATTCCAGAAGAGGTAAACACTATGGTACATTGTATGGCACCATCGGGCCCATTTATTAATGATCACATTTGCAATGCGATCTGGGCATGACATTACCACCCATGATCACATTGCAAGATGCCATCATACCGGTGGAATGTATCAACCGGCACCTGCAGGGACAGGGTCTCCGAATGTAGCCCATTCCTGCGGTGTGCCCGGAGTGCTGTCGGGCTACTGCGCACGCACAGTCCCGCTGACTGCACATGTGCGGGCGCCATTGCTGGGAGGGTTCCGGGGGAAATCTCTCCTGGCTAATTATGCAAAGTAGAAAAATTAGGGTATGTGCGCTCTAATCAACAGAGCTAGGTAATATGAGTAGGAGCAGCTAAATGGCCGGGTCACCACTCAACCCAAAAATCAACACATAAATAAGTAAGCATAAAGCTTAGACCAACAAGCGCTCACAAACAATCAACTGTATGTCGCTGTACACAATACAAACTTATTCATCAATCAATGAGAAACCATTTGTAAAATTAATGGGATATATAAAATGACTATAACTGATCATTCAAGAGCATAAAATTACATTTTAATTTTAAATACAGTTCAGACAAAACAGTCCAGATTTACACTGATTAAAATAAATAAATGAAATGGACTGAACAAACTTAAAATGTGCGGTATCGACAATGAGTAAACAATAAAATGAGAATCACCTAAAATAAAACCATCTAGCGTATTCCACTAGCTAGTGAAACTGATCATGGTATGACATTCTATATGCAATATATCAATAAATATAGATACAATGGACAGACACTTGTATGTGACACATAAGGAAGGGAAAGGAAAGTGGACAAGTGAGGATGATACAGTTGTATGTGTATCAACAGAGGGGGTGTTTAGGTATTCTAATCGATTGGCAAATGATTGTTAATATTAATGATAGCCGAGTATTATTGTGTTAAAAAGATGATCGACCATATAACTTAAAAGTAGGTGCTGTAGTGGTACTTTGTTCTTGATGTACCAGATATTAAGTGTTCCAATCGATTGGCAAATAGTTGTTAAAGTCAAAAATAGCAGAGTCTTATGGTAAAAAGGATGGTTGACCATACAGCTTAAAAATAGAAGCTGTGGTGGTACATTATTCTTGATGCACCATGTGTTGGCCGTGTCCTGTATACATCATGGATGAATAATATAGTATAATATGCAAATCAATATCAGTCTTGAGAGGCACTTAAATGGATGGCCTGGTCTGTGGGGTAGGGATAGGGGTGACCCTGACTCTGCAGTAGCCAAGGCCCGCACAATCTGCTTCACTGCTGTCCGGATATATGCTAGAGGTTCCCCGGCAGGAGCGCAACTTGTCAGCCTGTGGCAAAATGAGCGGGGGCAACTCACCAACACCCGCCCCGGGATGGTAAACCCGCCGACGATGAGGTGAGCGCCCCAGCTCGCTATGTCCCCCGTGTACGTGAGGGCTATCAGGCGCGCCTGGCACCGCCACGGCCGAGTACCAAGAACAAAGTACCACTACAGCACCTACTTTTAAGTTATATGGTCGATCATCTTTTTAACACAATAATACTCGGCTATCATTAATATTAACAATCATTTGCCAATCGATTAGAATACCTAAACACCCCCTCTGTTGATACACATACAACTGTATCATCCTCACTTGTCCACTTTCCTTTCCCTTCCTTATGTGTCACATACAAGTGTCTTTCCATTGTATCTATATTTATTGATATATTGCATATTGAATGTCATACCATGATCAGTTTCACTGAGCTAGTGGAATACGCTAGATGTATTTATTTTAGGTTATTCTCATTTTATTGTTTACTCATTGTCGATACTGCACATTTTAAGTTTGTTCAGTCCATTTCATTTATTTATTTTAATCAGTGTACATCTGGACTGTTTTGTCTGAACTGTATTTAAAATTAAAATGTAATTTTATGCTCTTGAATGATCAGTTATCGTCATTTTATATATCCCATTCATTTTACTAATGGTTTCTCATTGATTGATGTGGGGAACCGTGACATGCATAAGTTTGTATTGTGTACAGCGACATTGTTTGTGAGCGCTTGTTGGTCTAAGCTTTATGCTTGCTTATTTATGTGTTAATTATGCAAAGTGTAATCCGTAGGCTACTAATGCCGTCTTCAGATTAACTGCGGGGGCCAATCTCTGGATTGCATCGCATTCTGAAAGCTGGTAAATTTGGCAGCATCGCATCTCCCATAGAAACCTATGGGAACTATGGCTACCGGCGGGAATGGAGAGATCACAGCAGATACTGAATCTCCGATATCTGCTGCTGTTCCTCTGTCATACATCTGGGGGAAACTTAATATTTGTGGTTAACCCCCCCAAAAACGGTGTGTTTTCAGGGATTAAACCGCAAATATACAATGATAAATGTTTATGTAAATAAACTTAAATATACCAGAACACTTAGCACCTGCCACCCTGCAGAGTTTAGTTATGTATAACACTATTATTATTATCATTTATTTATTTGGCGCCACAAGTGTTCTGCAGCGCCTTACAAAATACATAGGCAAATAGGGTGATTTACAGTACAATACAATAAAGGACATGGATAATATATATTGCTACATTCGCGACTATAACACCCAGATAAGAAACTATTCATGTTATTCTATTTCTATATCTTGTTTCAGCTCTTATTTTGGAAATATCCTGATCCCTTTAATGAATTTTAATTGCCTCTTACACTAAATACAAATCTTTCTACAGTATATCCATGACACTTGGGCGTAGCGCACAAATGACTTGTATCTGATTTTTACTGTGATTGAAATAAAAGCATCTTTTGCAGCCTGCGAGACACAGAACGCTTTTACTTCTTTTCCTGGAATGCCTATAGATTATAATTCATTTATTTGTCTAACCCAGAGTTTTATTATTCGTTTTTCAGCACCCTCTCCCAGATCACAAAGTTTCACATATTTGTTATGCATTGCCATGTTTCAACCTCCACTTATAAATATATATTAAAATATTTTACAAGGCATTCCCACAGTGTTCCCAAAATTGCCTTTATTTTGATCCCTCACTTCTGGAATGAACAAGCATTGGTTTCTAAGTCCCTACATTTCTTATTACTGGTCAGTTATTGCCAGTTAATTTGCTTCTGTAATATACTGTATGCCACAACACTTTGGGGTCTATTTACTAAGCAGTGTTAGGAGACAGAGTGAAAAGTGATAAGAAAGTGATAAGGTGCCAGCCAATCAGCTCCTAACTGTCATTATTCAAACACAGCCTGTGAGATGACAGTTGGGAGCTGATTGGCTGGCACCTTATCACTTTCTTATCACTTTTTACTCTGTCTCCTAACACTGCTTAGTAAATAGACCCCTTATTGTGTAATACAACCTTGTGTAGGGGCCCCTCTTTGTGTGGGGGCCCCGGGACGACTGCCCGTGTGCCCCCTCCCCCCCCCCAATCCGGTGCTGGGTGGGATAAAACACATGGTGGTCTATTTATGAACCAGTGATGACCCTTACCACTGCTTCCTCCTATTTGACAACTATTATGTCCATTATGTATACATTAGATAATGTCAACATCTTACACATATAATGACATCTTATATTTTTGTGATTTTGGTGCTTAGACCGACTCAACATTTATTTTACATATGCAGAGCAATATATATAGTGGCATCTTGCTGCATGAAACCATGTTGTAAAACCCAAGTACAGATGTGTCCTCATACATCTAGCCTCAATACGCCATGCAGTGCGAGATGCCTGGCACGAGTGAGCCGCCAGGTCCCGTGAGACATTGCCAGCGCCGAGCATCTTTTTCGCTCGAAAATGCGTCTAAGTTGCAACGAGACTGCACTGATTAATGTGATATGCAACACTGAATCTGTATAGGAAGCACATCGGCACCTCGTATACAGATTCACACTCAGTCGCACACAAATATCCAAGTGTCGCATATCAATTTAATCAGCGCAATCTCGTAGTGCGCCTTAGTCACATCGTATTGCGACTAAGACGCATTTTAAATATAAAGACGCAAAAAAAAACCCTTGGCGCTAGCAGACTCGCAGAGGTCCAGGTGCACAGAGAGGGGCAAAGTTGTTAAGTGATTGGTTAATGGATTATAAATGAGTGAGTTTATATATTTGTGGATATGCTACTGTTCGGCCATTAAAAAGTTCACAAAGTCATAAGTAATGAAGCGTAAAATAGGTGCATGCGAACTGCTGTGTACTCCCTACGTCTCACATTCGCTTTGCATGTGTAGCTTGCCATTGAATGTTGACTACGGAAATGCCTGCATCTTTTGGGTACCTTTCTATACCGTTATTATATATCTGTACCATCATCAGTTTGTTCTGTTTACCTTTTATTCTTTGTAATCGTCTCCTTCTTATGTGCTTTATTATGATTTTAATAGATTGAGAAATGCCTGGTGTGTTATACATGTTTATACCATAAGATACAATCATTTCACTGTTTAGATAAGTACAGTATATTTATAGATAGGTCAATAAATAGTAAGGTATTTAATACACACATAATACACCAATAGCTCATTTTACTTTATAATAGACATCTTGTTTATCATTTTCCTCTAGTGCTATTTAGGTTTTTTTCATTTTAAACATTAACAGTTTTTTTTTAAATGACAATGACGTATTTAATAATTTGTTTGTATTTCGTATGATGTTCTTCATTGTTAGCAACTATTTTGTGACTAATTAATGGTTTACTAATTATTAGAATGCTATAGTACTTAAATGTGCATTTGCCGATGTCCTTATTCTTGTAGCTGCTGGCTTCAAATTGAAAGATTTGTAGTTGAGTGACTTTTACCATCATATAAATGAAGCTTATAAGAAAACCAGGATTATGCTTGGGAATACACTGTACACTCATTGTCCAGTTTCCATCTACTGACAGTTTCTCATTTTCATCTTACTGTAATTGTTGGGGACAAAGTTTTTTTTTTTTTTTGTTAAAGGTGTTTGGTAGACAGATGTCCCCCTATGTCCCTTATCACTGAGGTCTCCCGGTCTGGAATTTGCACTGTTACCAATCTGTAGCTGTTAATGCACAGTATGCAAGTAATTAATTTGGCTCATGGACAGACAGGATTCATACTTATTCAGTACAATGCCCATTATAGCTCATCAAACTGTTAGGTTCAGGCAGTACTCTCAGGGCCTGAATCAGACCCGTTCGCACGCAGCTGTCAGCAGCCAAAGTATGCAAATCCCGCGATCGCTAGCAAGAAATTAGCACGCCCACTCTGTCTTGCCGTGTGATCGCTGTATGTATTTAGACGCCCACCAGCCTGACACAAGAGGCCCATTTTCCCTTAGTAACATACGTCATCTCCAGGAAGTGTATTAAACAATCGGTAACATCGAGTACCATCGGACCCATACGCAGCACTTGTGGGCTGAACATACCCTACCGCAAGCACTGCGAGTGCTGCTGTGTGTAATTCAGCCATGTGATGTGTATGCTGACGATGCGTCTTATTTATGCACGCCCATGAAATGGCGTTCCAATGCACAGACACGCCTGCGTTCACACCACCACACCCCCGATACCAAAGTCACCACCCACAAACGGCACGTCCTGTCACTCATGCTTGTGGTGCATCTGTGTAGAGGCTGCAACCGCTTCCCGATCGCATGGACTAGTTTGCTTACGTGCACTGCATCTTGTACACATGCGCAGATTGCAAACATCGGCAGGCTACGTGCGAACGGGTCTGAATCAGGTCCTCAGTTCTAGCAGTTGTCAGGTCTGTGTGATTTCTAGCAATGGGAAGGTGGGAAAGCTCATTTCTGTGCCCTTGATCAGGGGTTGCCTTCTCTATGTAAGGTCTGCGGTATCATTGCAAAGAAGATTATGTACAGAACACCACCACCATTATTATTATTATTTACTTATATAGTGCCAAAATATTATTTTGGTGAATTGTCCTAAGGTGAGCAGTATGTCTCCTTTATTTGTATAGAAAGCAAATTCCATATGTGCCTCTAAACTGGATTACAATAAAAGCACCAATGTCCTTGTTTATTTAGATATACATATACATACAATTGTAATCTTCTATTCTTGTATGCAAATATTTGAGTTATTTTCTCTGTGTGCTTGCCAGGATGGCATTTGGTTATTTGATGTATCATCTTAAATCCTTTTTATTATAACATAAAGCAGTGGTGCTCTGACTTTTATAGCAGTATTTCAATTATCTGTCCTATTTATGTGATCCCAAGTGTCAGTGTGCCATGTTGTAAAATCCAAAGTGTCAGTGTGCCATTGTTGTACCATCCGAAGTGTCAGTGTGCCATTGTTGTACCATCCGAAGTGTCAGTGTGCCATTGTTGTACCATCCGAAGTGTCAGTGTGCCATTGTTTTACCATCCGAAGTGTCAGTGTGCCATGTTGTAAAATCCAAAGTGTCAGTGTGCCATTGTTGTACCATCCGAAGGGTCAGTGTGCTATTGTTGTATCATCCGAAGTGTCAGTGTGCCATGTTGTAAAATCCAAAGTGTCAGTGTGCCATTGTCAGTGTGCCATGTTGTAAAATCCAAAGTGTCAGTGTGCTATTGTTGTACCATCCGAAGTGTCAGTGTGCCATTGTTGTACCATCCGAAGTGTCAGTGTGCCATTGTTGTAGCATACAAAGCGTCCGTGTGCCATTGTTGTAGCATATGAAGTGTCAGTGTGCCAGTGTTGTAGAATCCAGTGTTAGTGTGCTATTGTTGTACATTCTGAAGTGTCAGTGTGCCATTGTTGTAGCATCCGTGGTGTCAGTGTGCCATTGTTGTAGCATCCGTAGTGTCAGTGTGCCATTGTTGTACCATCCGAAGTGTCAGTGTGCCATTGTTGTAGCATCCGTAGTGTCAGTGTGCCATTGTTATAGCATCCGTAGTGTCAGTGTGCCATTGTTTGTGTGAGCTGAAGTGTCAGTGTGCCATTGTTTGTGTGAGCTGAAGTGTCAGTGTGCCATTGTTTGTGTGAGCTGAAGTGTCAGTGTGCCATTGTTGTAGAATCCGAAGTGACAGTGTGCCATTGCTTGTGGGAGCTGAAGTGTCAGTGTGCCATTGCTTGTGTGAGCTGAAGTGTCAGTGTGCCATTGTTTGTGTGAGCTGAAGTGTCAGTGTGCCATTGTTTGTGTGAGCTGAAGTGTCAGTGTGCCATTGTTGTAGTATCAGAAGTGTTGGTGTGCCATTGTTGTAAGTTCTTTGAAGTGTCAGTGTGCCATTGTTGTAGCATCCAAAGTGTTAGTGTGCCATTGTTTGTGTGAGCTGAAATGTCAGTGTGCCATTGTTATGGCAGAATGTCTAATATATTTATGTGTGCTTATTAATGGATATGATATTTATGTGTGCTTATTAATGGATATGATATTTATGTGTGCTTATTGATGGGTGACTCTATCATATTTTCATAATTTGAGTCATAATAATTCCCAATTTCTTTTAAAGAAGTATCCGATCAAAAATGATGTTTTAATTATGTTCATTGGGCGGAATTCAATTGATTCTACCCCCCTTCGCGCCCGACAGAGCAATTCAATTGTTGCTCCTGTCGGGCGCAATCAGCTGCCAGCGCTCCATTTCAGCTCGCATCCCCACCGGGGTGCGAACTGAAATGTGCGGAAAGTGACCTGTTTGGGCGCCCAAACATCACTTTTTGCGGTCGCGTCCAGCACTTTGGTCGGGGTTAGCTGCTTTACGCGGCTAAACCCGACCACATTGGGCGCGATCAGCGTGAAAAACGGCAGCAATTGAATAGAGGCCCGCGATCTCCTGTCACTTTAGACGGGAGATCTGGACCGCATAAACAATTGAATTCCGCCCATTTTTTTATATCAACTATATGGTATATATGGGTGTTTATTGATGGGTGTCATATTTTCACACTCAGAGTCAAAATAATCCCCAATCTCTTTAAAGAGGGAACAGATTAAAAGTTATATTGTAATTATGTTTATTTCCTGATATCAATTATATCAATGAATGTATTATAAAAGATTGCCCCACACAGGAATCACTGGCTGCACAATGGCCGAGGCCTATGGAAGGTTTTTTCTGAGTACTTGATATTCGATTCCAGGGAGCACCTCCAGCTATATACAAAATGTGGTAACTAATTATTAGAATGTACTAAATTGCTGGTCTATAAATTGAATTACATTTTTGGCCTGTGTAGGATATTATTTGTGTTTCTTATGGGAGCTGGGGTGTCAGTGTGCTATTGTAATGGGAGCTGGGGTGTCAGTGTGCCATTGTAATGGGAGAACGAATGCCAGTGTGCTATTGTTATGGCAGCACTTGTGTTAGTGTGCTATTGTAATGGGAGCTGGGGTGTCAGTGTGCTATTGTAATGGGAGCTGGGGTGTCAGTGTGCTATTGTAATGGGAGCTGGGGTGTCAGTGTGCCATTGTAATGGGAGCTGGGGTGTCAGTGTGCCATTGTAATGGGAGACCGAATGCCAGTGTGCTATTGTTATGGCAGCCCTTGTGTTAGTGTGCCATTGTTATGGGAGCTGGGGTGTCAGTGTGCCATTGTAATGGGAGACCGAATGCCTGTGTGCTATTGTTATGGCAACCCTTGTGTCAGTGTGCTATTGTAATGGGAGCTGGGGTGTCAGTGTGCCATTGTAATGGGAGACCGAATGCCAGTGTGCTATTGTTATGGCAGCCCTTGTGTCAGTGTGCTATTGTAATGGGAGCTGGGGTGTCAGTGTGCCATTGTAATGGGAGAACGAATGCCAGTGTGCTATTGTTATGGCAGCCCTTGTGTCTGTGTGCCATAGTTATGGGAGCTGGGGTGTCAGTGTGCCATTGTAATGGGAGAACGAATGCCAGTGTGCTATTGTTATGGCAGCCCTTGTGTTAGTGTGCCATAGTTATGGGAGCTGGGGTGTCAGTGTGCCATTGTAATGGGAGACCGAATGCCAGTGTGCTATTGTTATGGCAGCCCTTGTGTTAGTGTGCCATTGTTATGGGAGCTGGGGTGTCAGTGTGCCATTGTAATGGGAGACCGAATGCCAGTGTGCTATTGTTATGGCAGCACTTGTGTTAGTGTGCCATTGTTATGGGAGCTGTAGTGTTAGTGAGCTTTGTTATGGGAGCCTAGTTGTATTTGGTTCCCAACAGCACATATTGCATATCTGACAATCAGGGGAATACCAAAAATCTATTTTTTTGACACGAAGGTTTTATTCTTTTTGCTACACGTGTTGTTTACTGTTTGGTTGGTTTGTTTTGTCAGCCCCCATTCTTCATTTATTCACGTCTTGGTCGGGTTCCTCAGAAGGCTATACCAACTAACACTGATAAGCTTATAGTTTGTTTGTTTTTGCATTCTTTATTCTATATTTTGTAAGAAAAACCCTTCTGTCATATTAGATCCATAAAAATCTATGTTGGTTTTTTTTTCGCCCTGGCATTTTGGAAGTCATTACGGCATTTTAGCACTACAGTATACACCTGTATATGGAACCCGCCAATATATAAACTCATCTATCTCTGTACAATCAGAGAGGGAAGCGAGCGGTTCTTCGTGTAATTATACTGTAAATATTTAACATTGTCTTTGCTTCATTATGTGAGTCAGCGCCGCGTTGCATTTGTCTGATAGAATAATGGGTCTAGGACATGTACATTTGCTATATTTAGTTATCTGCTGTGTATGATGAAGCATGTGGTGGGTAGTTTAATTCTACCAGGGAATAATAAATAGCAAGTAACGTGTTGTGTTCAATCTGCCGTTACATTAGCTTTGAACTACAGCTATTAAACAGGATACAAGTCTGCGCTATTCAATCCTCCCATTTGTTTTAATCTTGTTGTATTTAAAGTCACATTATAGTTGTGTTTATGTGCAGAATGCATTCTTGGTCTGATTAAACACCTCTCCTGACAGCAATCTGGAAGAGAGATGGATAAGGTTATTTACTGTGTCTTTACACGGAAACCTGTAGAGATTGCCGATGTCTGGGGGGGGCTGTTGTGCAAAACCTCCATTATAAACCTTCCATAAACTCACAAAATCTGTCATATTTATGTTTTATTTGCATTGTACAAATATTCACATCGCGAGAATAACTTTGATGTATTGTCAGTTGGAGAGCTCAGTAAAGAATCACGGTATGATTGTATAGTGTTCCGGCATATATTCAGCATATGAAAACTAATTCTAATTAAGCTAAATTAAAAAAATTATTTTAATTTTTTGTGTACCTTACTTTGAAGTTGTAAATTTCACATTCTCACAACTTCACAGAGACTAAATGTTCATGATTTATGGATGCCTACAGAGAATTCCTGGCTCTGCTGTCACACAAAGAGTGCATATACTACTATTGTCTTAACTTTCAGCATAAATACTAGTTTTGAAGAAACCCTATTGGTCATACACAATAATAATTGTAGACAGTCTTTTGAATGGATCCTGCAAAAGTATTAATGAAGATAAACTCAATACTTGTGACTTTTATTATGTGAGTTGATGGCCCAGCAAGTCTTGGTAACCACAGGTTGACCTCCTATGGATATCGGTGACCCAGCTCCCCCCAATTTATTTTGTATATTCTTGATGCTCTCATTAATAGATTATGGTTTGTAAGTACTAATACTGTAGCTGCTTGCATCCTGCTGTGGTGCTGGATGTGATCACATTATCAGATGATATTGAGCTCTGGTCATTTTGACCCTTGAAGGACCAGCTTTGTAACACTGTCAGGCTGATTCAGAGATGCAGGTAGCTCATTCAGCTTTATAAGGTGATGCGGACCCCTTGCGGTGCCATATAAATAAAGGTTAGCAATAATAACAAGCTACCGCATTACGTGCTCAGAAGTAAATGCGGGTCTTCGTCTGTATTCAGAGTTGGCCGCATATATGTCGTCACCTGCTTCTGAAAGTGACCATCTTCACTATCAGAGTGCATTTGCACCAGTCGTATCTTGGTGGAAGGGATCTATACATACACGCAACTACACATAGCCTGCAAATCTGCCAACACACCCACGACACAACCTCACACTACTTAGCCTTTGTGCAATTGGCCAGTACTTCCACCCTTTTAGCTGCAAGTGGAGAACAGCACTTCGGCACTCCAAGTCCCGTGTGACTCAAATGTCTTTTTTCAATTAAATTTGCATCTTAGTTGCTACACAATGCGTCAAAACTGCTTCATGAGTCTGCACTGGTTAATTTTATATGTGACACTTTTATATCTGTGTGCATCTGAATCTGTATACAGAGTACTTTGATGCAGCAACCGTGGACTTTTTCCACGCCAAGTTCAGTTGTTCTTCGTATACAAATTCAGTCGCACCCAGATATACAAGTGTTGCATATTAAATTAAGCAGTGCAGAAGCGATTTGTTGCATTCAATTGTGACTAAGGCGCATTTGTGAGCGAAAAAGAGTAGTACGGAACACACTTCTGTAGTTGTTCAAAGTTGGGTATACTTGCCCACAGAGCACGCACAGTGCAAAAAAAATCACAAGATCCGTCCAAAAAATGGACTTGCATTTTCCTATATACAGTGCCTTGCAAAAGTATTCACCCCCTATGCATTTTTCATGTTTTGTTGCCTCACAACCTGGAATTAAAATGGATTGTGTGAAAGTGTGCATCATTTCATTCACAGAACATGCCTACAACTGTGAAGTTGTGTTTTTTTTTTATATTGTGAATCAAACAACATTTAGGACAAAATAACAGAAAACTTCAACGTGCATAACTATTCACCCCCCATGAAGTCAGTACTTTGTCGAGCCACCTATTGCGGCAATTACAGCTACAAGTCGCTTTGGATAAGTCTCTATGAGCTTCCCACATCTTGCCCCTGGGATTTTTACCCATTCCTCAAGACAAAACTGCTCCAGCTCCTTCATGCTGGATGGTTTCTGCTTGTGAACAGCAATCTTCAAGTCTGACCACAGATTCTCAATTGGATTTGACTAGGCCATTCCAACACATTTAAATTTTTCGTTTTAAACCACTTGAGTGTTGCTTTAGCAGTACGCTTCGGGTCATTGTCCTGCTGGAAGGTGAACCTCCGTCCCAGTCTCAAATCACAGGCAGAATGAATCCGGTTTTGCTCAAGAATATCCCTGTAGTTAGCACCATCCATCTTTCCCTCCACTCAAATCAGTTTCCCAGTCCCTGCTGCTGAAAAACATCCCCACAGCATGATGCTGCCACCACCATGTTTCACTGTGGGGATAGTGTTCTTGGGGTGATGGGATGTGTTGGGTTTGTACCAGACATAGTGTTTTCCTTGGTGGCCCAAAAATTTAATTTTAGTCTCATCTGACCAGAGCATCTTCCTCCATACATTTGGGGAGTCGCCCACATGCCTTTTGGCAAACTCAAATCGTGTCTTCTTATTTTTATCACTAAGTAATGGCTTTTTTCTGGCCACTCTTCCATAAAGTCCAGCTCTATGGAGTGTATGTCTTATTGTGGTCACATGCACAGATACACCAGTCTCTGCTGTGGAACTCTGCAGCTCTTTCAGGGTGACCTTTGGTTTCTGTGCTGCCTCTCTGATTAATGCCCTCCTTGCCCCGTCTGTGAGTTTTGGTGGGCGGCCCTCTTTGTTGTGGTACCATGTTATTTCCATTTGATGATGATGGATTTGATGGTGCTCCGGGGGAACATCAAAGTTTTGGTTATTTTTTTATAACCCAACCCAGAATTGTACTTCTCAACAACTTTATCCCTAACTTGTTTGGAGAGCTCCTTGGTCTTCATGGTGTGATGCTATTTGCTAAGTGGTGTTGCAGCCTCTGGGGCCTTTCAGAAAAGGTGTGTTTATACTGACAGATCATGTGACACTTAGATTTCACACAGGTGGACTTCATTTCACTAGTTATGTGACTTTTGAAGGTAATTGGTTGCACCAGAACTTTTGAGGGTCTTCATAGCAAAGGGGGTGATTACATATGCACATGCCAATTAAAGCCGCGATTGGCTTGTCGTGTCTGCCTCCTCTTGGCTGCTGGACCGCCGCCACTTCTTGGCTTTCGGAAAGCAAGCTCCGCTCAGCTTGTGCCCGGAGCCAAGCTTCTCCCGCCGCTACTTTATTGCTGACACTGGTGGAAGGGACCAGGCGGTCCCTACACTAGGTACACGCCGCGGTGGCTTACACTGTCCCAGCGCCGGGCAAGGATGTGTCCCGCAGGGGACACATCTCCTCTGCCTGCACCTGCAGCTGTGCCGATGCTGGGATCGGACACTTGATCCCAGCACGGCTTTCCACAGCAGCAGCCAATAAGAGTCTATCTGACTCTCATTGGCTGCTATAACAGACAGCGTTGTGTCTTTCTCTGCAGGGGGGACACGCTGTGCTGCAGCCAGCTGTCAGGGATTGGCCACAGCACAGCGCGTCCCTGGGGTCCTGGCTACTTTTGAAAAGTGAGTTCCCAGTGCTCAATCCCTGGTAAAATACGCGCTATAGCGCGTATTTGTGAACACTGGTATTAGCCAGTACAGAGTGTGTGGTGTGTAGGGAACGAAAGCCTGACTAAAGAGGGTTCAAAAAGTTGTGTAAGGATAGGAAGCGTGTTAGGTGAGGTTAGGCAATCGGTCACTACCCCTGAACCCCACTGGATTCACAGCACATTGCATACTAATTAAAGCATTGTGCGGACCTTGAGAGAGGGTGTACTGGCATATCCAGGCCTTAATTTTGCTATTGGCCCACCATTGCCATGTTGCTCACTTGGCTGGTAGTTATCATAAGGTAGTTAAGTGTAAGGGAGCAGTGATTGAATTAATTGTACCCCCAATCATTTTGGAAAGTCATCTATGGATTGATTGGCCCATCCAGCTGGTAGTACTTCATTCATTAATGTTCCTGCTATATGAAGTTGGGTCCATCAGATACCGGACTATAGTTAGACAGTTAAAATGTCGATAATGTCTAGATAAACACCAGGGGCCAAATGTAATAGGTCGCGATTTAAAGTAAAAATGCAACTCGCACCTTTGATCATTTTTTGAAGGTGCGAGTTGGTGCCGGGACTCGCAAATGTAATAGCCTGTGAACTTTTGAGCTCGAGGCTACTACACTATGCAAATCTATGCGAGTATTTCCCTATGTAAACTAACACCTTTTAATGCAACTAGCATTAAAAGGTGCGAGTTATACAGAAGCCATCACAGATCAGTGAGATCCGTGAAGGCTTATGCCTGTGTATTTTTAAAAAAAAGACAGGCACTCCCTCCCCATAAGCATAACCAGCCCGGGCTCTGTACAGCCTGTGCTGGGTCTAAAAATACAGGGCCAAAATGCGTAGGGGGCCCCTGTATTTTAAGTACCAGCACAGGGCTCTTCTGAGGTGGTCCTGGTTGTGGAAAAATGGGACAAAATGAGTAGGGGTCCCCTGTAATTTCCATAAACAGCACCAGCAGAGGGGTAATGCCACAGCCATGGAAACCCTTTCACTGCTAGTCAGCTCATCCCGGGGATCCCTGGGGAGGTGAGGACCACCCAATAAAGGGGTCCCCCTCTCCAGGGCACCCCAGGCTTAGGGAATAACCCTAGGCTATCCCCGAAACCCTTGGCCGTTGGGTGACGGGTTGATAGTGTAAATGTGTTGTGTAAAATAGAAGTGTTAATATTGTCTTTAGCTGTAGTACTACATGTCCCAGCAAGCCTCCCCCGCATGCTGGTATTTGGAGAACCACAAGTACCAGCATGCGGGGCATTACAACTAGTACCTGTAGTTCCACAGCCAAATAAATATTTAAAAAAAGACAAGACACACTGTGAAAGTACAATTTTATTTAAACACACATTCACACTCACACTAACTGACACACATACTCACCTAGTGACATCATGTCCCCTTGTCCCGTACGATTCCATAGGTGTACTTGTAATAAAAAATCCATACTCACCTCTCCTATGCGATGTTCATGTCTTCTTTGGTCCCTGTAGGCATCCATGGGATTAAAAAAAAAAACGCAAAAATCCGAAACCATGCCGGACAGGAGGAAAGGTATGTGTTTACACATACCTTTCCTCTGCACGAATGACTGGGGCCCACGTGTGGCCAGTCATTGCAGGAGCCACCAGCCAATCAGCGGGCATCTCCGTCGGAGCTGCTCGCTGATTGGCTGTGTGCGGTCAGCCTGTCTCCTCCATAGACTTCAATGGTGAGAAATCTCCATTGAAGTCTATGGTGGGAACCGCAACATTGTATCCAATGATGTAACCACAAGGTTACATGAGCCTGGGTGACTAGCGGTCAGGGGTAATGCTTTGGCCGAGGAAACCGGTGAAAGGCTTTCCCTGGCTGTGGCATTACCGCCGCTAGAAAGAGTCCAGTGCTGGTTATGGAAATTACAGGGGACCCCCACTAGTTTTATCCCCTGTTTTTCGACAACCTGGACCGGCTCAGAAAAGCCTTGTGCTAGTACTTAATATACAGGGGCCCCTGTATATTATATAGCCCGGTGCTGGTTATGCTTATGGGGAGGGGGTGCACGTTTTTCTTTTATTATTTTTAAAAGTGTTTTTATATGTACACACAGAAACATGCATATATCTCATGGATACTGTCTGTTCATGTTTCTGTGTTACTCTGACCTGTTCAGGATAAACTCGCCTATCTGAACTTGGTCTAAAGTTCTGGCGAATTTTAGTCAAGTTTGGCTTGCGAATTTGCAAATCACAACCTATTACATTTGGAGAGTTGTAAGTTTAGAATGGGAAAACATCTTGTTGTGATTTGGCAATTTGCGATTTGGGGGAAAAAGTGAAATGTGAGAAAAAGTCTGTTCTCACACTCTATTACATTTGCGATTAGCCAAAAAATGCGAATTTACTGTTAAACTCGCAAAAAAACAAACAAAATCGCAACCTATTACTTTTGACCCCAGATGTGAGACAGGTAATAGGTAGTCAAAGAAAAAATGTCGACAGGGACAACATGTCGACACACTAAAGGTTGACATGGAAGAAGGTCGACAGGTACTAATGGCTGACAGGGTCAGAAGGTCGACACTAAAATGGTCAACACATTTTCCAAAAATTTTTGTTAGGGTTAGGCACTTACCCTACGATTAGGTTTAGGCACCTACCACGACGCATAGAGTTTGGCACCAGTAGGGAGGGTTAGGCACTTACCGGGGGGTTAGGCACTAGAAGGGACGGTTAGGGTCAGGTTCCTACCCCTACGGTTAGGGTTAGGCACCAGGAGGGAGGGTCAGGGTTAGGGTGAAGATTAGGGTTAGAAAAAAAAAGTGTTGACCATTTTCATGTTGACCTTTTGACCCTGTCGACTGTTTGCACATATCGACCTACTAATTTGATATTTAGTGTGTTGACCTTGTGTCCCTGTTGATCTTTTGTCCCTGTCGACCTATTGCCTGTCTAACATCCGGTGTCTATCTAGACATTGTCTTTTATACCACACTCGGTCCATCTATTTGCGTTTCTTATGTAAGAGCCACTTTGGAGCAAGCATCTGCCAGTGCCCCTTGTGACATGGTAGACTAGAATCACGGGGGGGCGTGGTCAAGCGTTGACTGTTACTTGTACCGTCAGTTGGATATAATAGGAGGAGAGTGCTATAGAGTTGGATATGACTGCAGATAGTGCAAGGTAAGCTTATTTTACTAAAGTTTTACACAATCTATGACTATATTTAAAGTAAAAAATCATCATCGTGAAATCTCTTGGAACATACTATATAGTATTTAAAATGAGATATGGAAATAAAAGCAGTGCTAATGATGGTGTACACTACATAATTCAGAAAAAAAAAAATTGAAATTATGCAGACCAGATACTATCTTAAAGTAAAATGATTTAATTGTACAGTAATATAAACAAGACACATATACAGTACAGATATGTCCAGATACATCTTATTTCCTTGCATGATAAACAGCCCTTCTGGCGTGACTTGGTAGCGCTGAGCGTCTTTTCATGCAACTGTTTACCCTCAAATGTTACTTTTCTACTTCAGGGTCCATAGGGTATCCACAGGATACCTTGGGGTATAGGCGATGGCGGCAGACATCCAGGCACCACAGAGTTAAACTTTCAGCCTCCCAGGATGCACTGGGGTCCCTCTCCTATACCCCCCCTCCGAGCCTCAGGCCTCTCAGTTTTCGTCGGTGCCTGGCCGGACCAGTCGCACCGTACAGAGGGGGGTCTCCAGCATAGGACAGTCAGTATTGCCGTCGATGCTGTCACTCCTACACCCCGCCGGTACCAGAACGCCGGTACCGATCCAGGGATGCTGGTAGGTAGCTGGGGTCACAGCTAGCGGTGACCCCGGCTACCTGGACTGTGGCCGGATGCACAGGGATCAAGGTAAGTGGCGGGGTCCCGCGGTGGGCACCCGCCGGTAACACAGTCCTGTTTGGTCCCCAGGCAGAGGGCTCCCTGGGGACCGGCTGCGCGTGGGGCCAGGTACTGATCCTGCGCCTTCCACTAGACCACCAGGGACAGCGGACCGCAGCATGTGCGGTACAGCGCAGCGTCCCAGGGGTTAATAGCAGGCCAGGGGAGAACGCCTTCCCTGTCTCACAGTGCCATTCCACAGCGGTCTGAGCGGGCTGTGTCAGCGCTCCTCCCCCGGGCCCTGCCTCCTCTCTGCTCCTCGGTGGCCATTTTCTCACTACATGTGCTGGGGATGGCAAATGCTGCTGGAAGCTGATACAGGTGCCATTGCGGTCTGGGTCCCCCGCATACCTCTCCTTAAATAAGGTCAGTGTATGCAGCACTGTTTCCTACCAGGCTCTGGTCTGTGTAGTTGATCGCAGTGCTTGTAATGCAGGATATTATCTGTGCAGTGTATGTGTCTTAAATGCTAGCGCTGTTTGCCTGTACTTTCATTTCTGACTGTCAGCCTTTTTCCTATCCCTGTTCTTCTGCTACAGCCCTTGCGGTGCGGTGTTGCAGGGTGTTTATTACCTCACAGTAAACGTGTTTTTTCTGTGTGGGAGGTCACATACGCTCCGTTCACATTCCTCATGTCTGAAAGTGAACGAGGATATCCTCTTCCAGCTATAATGTACTGATATCATGTGCAGTTAGCGGAGGGATATGTATACGCTGAGGGTTTATGGAGGGCATGTTGTATTATATATCACGCCCCATTTCTGTCACTGTGACTGCACAAAAAAAGGGGACCGCCCTCGGCTGGCTAAGATGCTTACAGCCCTTGTGGGCAACGACCCCTGCGTTTCCCCATAGGGGTTATCGCAGCCTGGGGTCCCTGGACAGTTGATGGTACCCCAGTGTATCCTCTTTTCGCCCCCCCAGGTCTCGCAGGAGCCTGTGTGGGTGAATTTATTGTCCAAATGATATAGCACCTGATGGACGTTTTACAGGGGGAGTCACCATTTCGGCCTTCTAAACGGCCTTTCGGGTCTCAGACGGGTAAAGGCATGACGTCTGATGGTGACATTATTGACTTTTTCAGACACGAGCCCCTTAGTGCAAAGGAGGCGTAGTCTGGGTCTAAAGTCTATATACCTGGCCTTATACGGGCAGTCCGTGCGGCTTTGGTTATTACATATCCCCCGTGGCTAAATCCAAATATGCCTTCTTTAAGGATAAGGGCGTTGCCACTGTAATTCCTCTATCTGGTCAGGTGGATCATTTAGAGGAGGCGTGGAAAATCTGGGTAAGCGGTTCCAGCCTCAAAAACGGTTGACTTTTTGCATACCCCTTTTGCAGATAATTACATTTCCGAATGGGAGTTACCTTTACGGGTAGATTCTCATGTTACACGTCTAGTGAGAAGTGCTAAGTTGCCCATGCCCTCCAGGTCCTCTTTGAAGGAGGTTCCAGATTGCAAGGTGCAAATATATCTAAAATCCAATATTCCCTTGCTGGAGGGGCTTCCAGGCCGGCTATGGCCGTGTACTGGGGGGCCAGAGCCATGGAGCGCTGAGTAGGTAACTGGATCTCTGCACACTGACTCTCCAGCAGAGCAGGTGGATAGTGGCAAATTCTCAGAGACTTTGCCACGTTCATAATGAGACGGTCTTACATATAGCCTACTCCTTTCCAGAATCTCCTCGGCAGCAGTAGCGGCTTGCCGCTCCCTGTGGTTGCGCTCTTGGAAAGCGGACGCAGATTCCATTTGGAATGCTTTGCCTTTTACGGGACAAGTCCTGTTTGACCCTCGTCTGGACGCAATTGTGGCCCCGCAGGCAGCAGCTACGTCTGCGTGTCTGCCATCGGCTACAGTCCCATCAGGGTCTGGGGCTTTGTCTTTTCGGCCCTGTGAGGCCAGGGTGAGTCTAAAATATAGCTTTCCAAGACAGTCAGTAGCCAGGAAATCTGCTCAGCCATAAGAGCAGGCTTGGAGTACAAGACGTCCTACTCCCAAGTTGGACGATAAGCCTTCAGCCTCACGGGACGGGCCTCCTCTCGGGAGACCCCTGAGTTGGAGGCCGGCTTCTCCAGTTCGCCCAGTGCTGGTGTCTGACCACCACGGACACTGGGGTAAGAAGTATTTTCTTGAAGGTATGTCCTCTCCTCCCGGTAAAAGCCTCCCAGACGGTTTTTTCGTTACAGGTCTTCTGTCAATTCAGGACAAGGCCCTGTAATTTTTGAGGGTGTTACACTCTATGCTCCAGGCAGGAGTTATAGTACCTATTCCGTTGCCCCAAAGGGGAACGAGGTATTACTCCATCCTCTTTCTGGTACAGACACCCAATGGGTCTTAGCAGGACATTCTCAACCTCAAATCCTTCAACAAATTCTTAAGGGTTCCTTGGTTCGGGAGGGGGACCCTGCATTCCATCATTCAATGGAGCCTGGGAATTTTGTGGATATATTCAGGGTGACTACCTGAATATCCCTCTTTTCTTAGCACACCAGTGTTTTCCTCAGGTTTGCAGTGGGCGATAAGCATTTCCAGTTTCTGGCATTGCCTCTTGGTCTGGCCTCCGCGCCTCACGGTTTACCAGGGTCATGGCAGTTATGGCAGCCCACCTGCGGATGCAGGGGGTCCGCTTGTTACCCTATCCGGGCGACCTCCTGTTGTTACCATGGTCTCCAGAGATACTTCAGTGCCATATGCAACGGACAATATCTGTGTTGCTACATTAGGGCTGACTGATAAACTGGAAATGGTCCTCTCTGATTCTTCACAGAGGATGCTCCATATGCCAACATCTGAGGATCTTTGTGATTGAGGAAAAGATCTCTGCATTACAGGCAAGGGTACGCAGTTGCCTGCAGAGTCGCCGAGTGTCTATTTACTTGGCAATGTGGTTCCTGGGTTCCAGGGTGTTGCTGTTCGACATGGTGGAGAGTACCCAGCTTCACTCTAAACCTCTGAAAAACTTGATCCTCTCCGGATGGGATGGGTTGCCCCAAAGGATAAAGTCAATAGGCTTTCCCCGGAGGTTTGTCTCTCTCTGGCCTGATGGCTGCGGAAAGCTCACCTAAACGGGGCACCCCCTTTGGGATTGCGGACAGGGTCCTTCTGACGACGGACACCAGTATCCGTGGCTGGGAAGCAGTGACGGGTCCACACTTGTTCCAGGGCAGGTGGACACCAGTAGTTTTTGCGCTTCCCATAAACATCTGAGAACTCTGAGCAGTATTCAAGGTTCTCCAGCATGCAGGACAGGTCCTCCACGGAAATACCGTGCAGGTACAGTCTAACAACGCCATCATGATGGCTTATGTAAACCACCCAGGAGGTTCCCGAAGTCAGGCGACACTAACAGTGGTGTCCCGAATTCTGGCTTGGGTGGAAGGCTATATCCCTGCCGTCATTGGCAGTGTTCATTCAGGAATCCTCAGATGGAAAGCAAGCTTTCTCAGCCGTCAAGACGTGCATTCAGGGAAATGTCCTCTTTATCAGGAGGTGTTCAATCTTCTGGTGAACAAGTGGAGCCTTTCAGAGATGAGACTCTTCTGATATACCTCGTCCCTCCGTTATCCCTTCTTTCTCCAGTAATAGCAAGAAGGAGGCACGCTCCTGCTGATAGCTCCAGCGTGGGCCAGATGGCACTATTACTCATATCTTCGGAGCCTCTCAGTTAACACTCCGAAGCTGTTGCCTCTACGCCCGGACCTGTTGTCTCAGGATCCTGGCTGATACCCAGACCTGGGTTGTCTGTCCTTGACGGTGTGGCGGTGGAGACTGCCCTCTTAAGGTCTAGGAGTTTTTCCAGCTCTATAGTTAACAGGGGCTCTGTCCATGCTAAGAGCTCGGAAGCTTTTATCTGCAAGAATTTACCATTAGATATGGTATACTTTCTTTCAGTTGTGTCGCCCTAGAGGCTAGACTCTTCGGGTATTCCGGATATCCAGAGGTTGGCTTTCCTACAGGTGGGCTTAGATAACGGTCTTCGCCTTGCTTACCTGAAGGTGCAGGTTTCTGCCCTGTTAGTATGGTTTCAGTGTAGGATTGCTACTCTTCCCGATGTCCGCACCTTTGTGCAGGGTGTACGTTATATTCAGCATCCCTTTGTTCCACCTGTGGCTCCTTGGGATTTGGCTGTGGTCCTTAGGGCTCTCTGAGGACCGCCATTTGATCCACTGGGCTCAGTGGATTTCAAATGGCTTACGGCTAGGACTGTATTCCTTCTGGCTCTTAATTTGGCCAGTAGGATCTCAGAATGGGAGGCTCTGTCATGTAGACCTCCCTTTTTCTCATCTTTCCTAGGAACAGGGCAGTGCTTCGCACTTGCCCTGGTTTTTTACCTACGGGGGTGTCTAGTTTCCACATCAATGAGGAAATTATAGTACCGGCCTTTACTTCCCCAGTCCTGTCTGCTGGTGAGGCCTCTTTGGCTGTGGTACGGGCGCTAAGAATTTAAGTTGACCGTACCAGTCCATTTAGGAAATCAGACTCTCGGTTTTGTCCTTTCTGGTTTCCATAAAAAGGGTTGGCCTGCCACTACGCTAACTTTGGCAGGATGGATTCACAGGTCTTCCTGTTCCATCCTCTATTAAAGCTCTTCCACTAGGTCTGTGAGTCCTTCGTGGGCAGCTCGACGTGGCGCCTCAGCGGTGATTGGCAGCCACGTGGTCATCTGTCTATATTTTTGTAAGGTATTATGCTTTTGATACCTTCGCCTCTCAGGATGCTTCCTTCGGGCGGCGGATTCTCCTTACAGCACAGGAGCGTCCCCACCCTTAAAGGATACTGCTTTGGGACATCCCCAAGGTATCCTGTGGATACCCTATGGACCCTGAAGTAGAAAATATGAGATATGGTAAGAACTTACCCTTGTTATCTCTATTTCTACGAAGTCCATAGGGTTCCACAGGACTCCCGCCCTGTCGCACCTGTTCTGCAGATGGGCTTTGATCTGGTCACCGGTTTCTCCTTCTCCTTCTGGTGAGAATGTGATTCTTGTGTGTTCCAGACTCTTCTCTCTCTTTTTTGCTCCTGCTCCGGCCTATAGCTTGCTACGAAACTGAGTGGCCTGAGGCTTGGGGGCGCGGTATAGGAGAGGGACCCCAGTGCATCCTGGGAGGCTGAACGTTTAACTCTGTGGTGCCTGGATGTCTGCCGCCATCGCCTATACCCCAAGGTATCCTGTGGAACCCTATGGACTTCGTAGAAATAGAGATAACAAGGGTAAGTTCTTACCATATCTCATATTATTCACAAAGTGGTACGAATAGGACGCACAAACAGCATCTGCTGATTAAAATGATATGCAACATGCCAGTATTCTGTGTGTGACTGCGGGTGTATCTGCATGGGAAATGCTACGTTACAGTGTCACAGCCGCTGATGCTGTAACATAGCATTCCACAGGTCGATACAGTCACCGTTGCACACAGAGTATAGGCATATAATTTGTTGTGCATACTATTCACATCACTTTGCGAATAAGGCCCGTATTCAATTTGAGGCGAAAAACTGGAATCTGCGGAAAAGTTTTGTCGATGACGTCATTTCGCCAGGCGGAAAAGTATCGCCATATTCAACTTTCCGCCTCAATGCAATGTAATAGGCGGAAAAGTTTCGCCTATGAATAGCAGGCAGAAAAAAGTGCAGAATTGGGGTTTTGGGGTGCAACTTTGGGGATCCCCTGTGCAGCCTTCAGACAGTCCCCCAAAGGTAAACTGTGTCAAAAAATGTTTTAAAAACACTTAAGAACACCCCAAAAAATCACTTTGAATTTGGGGGCGAAAAAAAAAATGTTGGGGGACAAAGTTAAAAACTAGCGAACTAGACTCTGGGGGGGAGGGTGTCCCCAAGTATGCCCCATGTGTTTTTTTCATTGCAGGGGCTTGCTGCAGGTGGATTTTTCACAATTTTTAAAACTTAACTTTAGCAACTTTAAAATATGCTATCCCACATCTACAAGTACCCCAAATTTGCTGGGATAAGTTATTTTCTGCAAAAAAACCTCCTGAATACTATTCTGCACCACTTATACAAAAACGCTATTTAGCAGCTATTGAGCCCGTTTACAAACACCAAATACCTTCAGCAAGCCAAATCGGGGGGTACCATAGCTAACCCCCATGTCAGAGCATCTTTTAGGGGGTGTCAGGCTGATTTCCCCAAATCTGACAGTACTTTCCGCTTGTTTAAGTTTTGCCGGGTCCCGTTTTCGCGTACTATCAAATTGTATAAGGGGATACGCGGGCACGTGAGCGATACTTTTCCGCTTGCAAAACACGCGATGTAGGCGAAAAGTCCGGGAGGCGGAAAAGTATCGCAGGTCCGCTCAAACTGAATACGGCTCTAAGAAGGTAATAAGTTGCACAAATAGACACTCGCGCTACCAAGTCACACGGCTCTCACGAGTTATGTTTAACACGACATGTAGCGCATGGAGGTAGATGTCTGTACACATATACCCACCAGAGGATCAAACATCTAAATTCCCAATTAGTCTGATTTTCAATTAATGGATTTCAAGAATTGTACTATAACTTAGCAGGGTTTATATATAAATTGTTGGATCAGAGAAGCTGGTAGTTTTTACTTAAGCGCCTTTTGTACGCAGCGGCTGTGCTACTGCGGCCATCTATGACACAGACGTTATGTATTCAGCTATGTGTGTGAAAACCCTTTGCACTAGTGTTCACCCGTTATAACCCTTAATGCTTTCTGTGTAGTGCACATATTCCTGTGTGTTCAGTGTCATATTCAGCTGGTTCTCATGTTTACAGTCTGTAATCAATGTATGAGCTAATGATAAGATAATTCACGGACAGGCTTGGTTGATTAATCTAAATTGTTAAACACCATTATCACTATGGCACTTGGGGATTGTTCTGTGAATAATTACTATCAATTCATGTACATAGATGACTTTTTCTGTGAACAATAAATGGCTTTCCTCATTTCAGGGCCTGGCTGATAAATTGTAGTTAATAGTTATGTGTGATATATGAACAGTGCTCCTGTTTCTCCCCCTCATAGAGACCAGTACCATGACAAATAGTTGTTTCTTAAAGAATGTATGTATTTATCATGTGATAAGAGCTGTTTCTTTTCTGTCTTTGCTAAAAAGAATGATTTTTGGGTGCTGAGCCACTCTTTACTGGCAACTCTAATACCTTGCGATTGGGAGTTAGGGAGTTGGGGACAGAGGGGTGGGAATATACTGGAGATGAGTTTGTAGGAAGGGATTCATCACTACAGGGATCCTGTGATAAAATTGGTCTGGAAATAAAGCAACAAACTAAAGGGGTTATATAATAGGTTCCAAGAGTCTGGAACTGGCGGTATTTCAGCAATTTCAACACTAAATTTAAAGAGGTAATCAGTTATAAGGCGAAACCAGCCCTATAACTTATTGGTACTTTAAATAGTTTAAATTTAGCTGTGAACTCGCTGAAATCCCGCCAATTCCATAATCTCTGGACCTATTACATAATCCCTACACAGCATGTGGATAAGTACTTGGACAAGATGCAAAGGCACTCTATAATACACGATCGGCTCCTCATACAGCTCTCTGTGGCAGTGTCCCAAGTCTTGGATGCTTCATCTCAATGGTGTAGTATTGCGTGCCAGGATGTTTTACCTTGTCCAGGGTCTGGCACACTCCTCAGCTCCTTTACAGTGGGGAGATGCGAGATGCTCTGCGTAGTGGCTTCCCCTCTGCTTTAGCAGCACCAAGACTTTTCTTTTATTACTGTAGTCACATGACGCTTGTCGCCATAGTTCTGTCCCCTGGAATGTCTGGTAGACTATTTAAATCTTCTTAGCCAGGGAGGTGGGGGCGCACGACCTAAGCTAGGTCCATACTGGGAGTCCCTGGTGCAAACCTGCTCCATCTTGAAATCCACACCTGTGTAGCTGGTAGCGTCAAACTGGACTGGACTGTATTCGATACATCACCTCACTGAAAGGTTGTAGATGGTTTTCCTTAAATCTAAGGAGACCACACCTTCCCAATATTGTGTTCTCGGTCATGGAGTTACTGTACTATGTACGTTTTTTCCATAGGTGCAATGTCAAGAAATAATATAAAGGAGTAGAGAGGAGGATTTCTTCCAATACTGAACAATGAGGCACTTAGCAGCTGCCTGAACATGAGAGCAGCTTCTTGAAGTGTCTCATACCAGAAAGGAATCATTTGAGGCTTGGTCACCAGATATGGAGGAGAGAACCTATGAGGCCAAAGGGCCAGATTCTGATGTGGATAGTATTGTACAGCCGCCAGGAAGCTGCTGCGCAGTACCGTCCAACTAAAATGCAAATGCAGCAGGAGGTGTCTGTAGGAATAGACACCTCCTGCATCCATCGGCGATCCCAGTGCAGCGTCTGTAGAATCTGGTTCGGACCGATGGTCTGTGCCCCCGGCCAGTCTGCATAATCTGAAGCTTACTCAGCCAGGCTCTGCCAGGTCTGAAGTCTGCATCTGCCGAAGCAGACCCTGGGCTCAGCAAGCCTACAAAATGCTGCAGCCAGAATGACTGCGGCTAAGGGGGGACTGCAAGCGATCACGCAATACCCTTTCTACACATGCACAGAACGGGTCCTGAGCCTGCACAGACCCAGAACCATTGGATTTGTACGTAAACCATTGGGTTTGAGTTTAAATTCGAAGCAAGCCCAAAGTACCTTAAACTTCTGGTGACAGATGTGGGAAAAATTTTACTAAATCTGTTAGGGATTTAATATAAGCCATAATATAAAGTATAGGACTTTTTTGATCAGGGAAAATATGAGGCTTTTTGCTATTACTTTCCTCATGTCCGCCCAGCTTCCCTCATCCAGTGGCATATCGAGAAGCATCACATACAAAATGCAATTCATGCCTACATGTATGCCAGCAGTGACAGACCGAGCCTGTTCCTGAGTTGGGAGCAAGGCAAGAAAAACTTACATCTGGAACAAAAAAAGACAACCTGGCGCCTAGTCTAACTCACAACTATAATAACCTGATCCAATTAATGCTGCAGTTTCCTGGTTAGAGGAAATTGCCACCCCTCTTAAGGCCCCCATACATCAGCAATTGATTGCAGCAATCGTGCAATTTGCAATCGATTGTGTATAAAAATCTTTCCCTTTTTCAATCGATTTCAGAATTGCCACTATCTATTGAAAAAGGGAAAGATTTTTATACACAATCGATTGCAAATGGCACGATTGCTGCAATCAATTGCTGATGTATGGGGGCCTTTACTTACACAAAATCAGAAAAACACAAAATGTATCAGGAAGCGCTGCAAATTGGTCAAATTACTCACACATTTATGCAAATAATTCTTACGATATTTTATTAAAAACAAATATATATATATATATAAAATGAAAACAAAACTGGCCATCAATTATTCAAAATAGACAATATAATAGGATATATATGTAAAATGTATACATACAGCAAACATACATATAATATTGGCTCAATCAAGTTGGCACAGGGCCTGTGCAAGGTTTCCGGACACCCTAGGCAACATTTGCCAACTGCCCCTGCTCCCTCCAGTTCATAATATGCAATGCATCAGTCTCCCCAGCTTATATATGCAACACAGCAGTTTCCCAAATTAATAATATACTATATAGAATATGCCACACAGCAGAGTGCCAAAATTATAACGTGCCTCATACCACTGCCGCAAATTCATTATATGTCACTCTGCCATGAATTGTGCCATTTTTTTTTATATGTGTGGTCTCAGCATCGCCCCCCAGTGGCTGCCTAAAGCTTCCTAATGGTAGCATCGGGCCCTGAGTTGGCATATACATATATCTGAACTAATACTTGTTCTTAGAGCCAAAAAAACATCTATAGGTAACTACCGATTATTTAAAAAGAGCTCCATAGTTCTCTTACAAAACTAGAAAAATGCCCATACAGGTTTTAATTGCTGGTATATATGTTTCCGTATTCGACTGAAAAGAACATACAATCACATCTCCACAAGTCTGGTGACTACTCGTTGTGGATTAGCTCTCCTTTAGGTGAATATGGCTTAATCAATACACCGGTTTAGGAAAACATATATACATAGTGCTTCGCTGATATTTATATAAGAGATTTCTTTTGATACTCCTCCCTTGTAATGCACTTGTTGGACTGAGAGTTGTTAATAAATTGATTTAGTCAGTATTTTCACAGGCAGTTTTTATACTTTAATCACTTCCCTTTTATAAGGGCAGTTAGCAATCTGCTCCTTCCAGTCTGGAGTAATGATAGTACTTACATCAGTATTTATTCCAGAAAATCCAATCAGTCAGCACACATTTTTACTAGGATATTAGCTCAGGCCCTGATTCAGAGCCGCTCGTAAGCGGCCGCTCGTTCGTTCTGACCGCTCGTTCGCACATCTGCGCATGCATACGGATTTTAATACACATGCGCGAACCAGTCAATGCGGCCGAAAATCGTTTGTTCGCTATATAGCGAATGCCTTCTATTTTGAGTGACAGAAGGAGGCGTATGTGGGTGGTAACAGGGGAAGGTGCTTGAAAAAAGGGGGTGTGGAATTCGAACGCAGGCGTGCTTAAAGGTCAAAACGGGCGTTTTATGGGTGTGCATAATTAATACAGCAGCGTCATTGACCACGTCACTTGTTTTTTTTTTACTCAAAACTGCTCGCAAAATAGCGGTTTAAAAAACCAGCCACAAGAATAGCGAGCAGTTCATACGCTGTTCGATGTACTCGATTAATCCAATAAATAGCGGACATGACGTATGGTGCAAGCGGCAAGGGGGCGTATTTTTCAAAATTACAACCGCAAGTTTTGCTCGCTCGTTCAGACTTAGAGGCGTGAACAGACCGCAATTAGCGAACGGTTAATTTGAATAGCCACCCCTTGTTTTAGAACGAACGACCGCAAATAGCGAGCGGCTCTGAATGAGGGCCTCAGTCCTCCAGTGACCTTAGTGTCACTCAGTCAGTGTGATAATACTCACTGGGAGCCTTATAGAAGCAAATTTTATCACTCCTTTTTTTGTTCCTAGCGGCTGTGCACTTTCAGCTGAGTATTCTTTCTCTGCATGCAGCATGGAGCAATATACCTGTGGGAGTAGTAAAACGCGTTTCCCCGCCTCTCTGTGATGCTGGCCACACACATAGCGATATTTTACCCGATCTGGCCGATTCCAACACATTGGAACGACAGATCATGTAAAATATGGCCAAATCCTGAGTAAATCGTGAGTCCCCACTCACTATCACGATGAGATGCGCGTCCCCGCTGGTCGCACATCGCATCGTCAGATCTGCCGTGCTGTAGGGCAGATCTGACAATCTAGGACATGATACACTGTGAAAGTCTGACTGCAGGAGAGATCGTTTGATGATTGGACACTAAATCGTGTGCAGATCGCCATGTACGTGGCCAGCTTCAGTCTCAGCGGCTTCCACAGACTTTTTACTAAATCTGTTAGGGATTTAATATAAGCCTTAATATAAAGTATAGGACTTTTTTGATCAGGGAAAATACGAAGCTTTTTGCTATTCCTTCCCTCATGTCCGCCCAGCTTACCTCACCCAGTGGCATATCGAGAAGCATCACATACAAAATGCAAAGCATGCCTACATGTATGCCAGCAGTGACAGACCGAGCCTGTTCCTGAGTTGGGAGCAAGGCTAGAAAAACTTACATCTGGAACAAACCAAGCTGCAATGCAAGTGGTGCAAATACATTTATTTTATTTTTTTCTTACATGCATGATAAATACTGGCTGCATTTGCATGTAGCCCACTAATGTTGGGCAGCTTTATTCCACACTGCAATTTGATTTGAGTTTGGACACGTCACTTTCAATCTGTCTATTTTAAATCTGCCCCACCTGCCGTGCAGCATGGTTTAGCCAGGGTACAAAGATGCTTTTCTCCCAACTCAAAACCAGCCCCATTGTCGTAAAGTGTCATGTATCTCACCAGGATTGCTCAGGTATAAGTGACCATAGGAAATGTTTAACTTGAATGATTAAAAATGGATGAAGCATTGCCCCACTCCAACCCCCCCCCCCTGCCGTCGTCTGCCGCAGGTCGGCATCGGCAAGTGTTTATACACTTGGCGATGCCAGGCCCGCCATTGACGATATCGCCGCATACACACATCATCTAGTGTGTATGCAGATTTATGGTGCATACACATGGTCAGATTTAGTAGGACGATATAAACGATAACAATGTCGTTTATCGTTAGATCGTTTATATCGTCCATTTTTTAGCCCCTTCCAACCCCCAAATGACGGATGATGCGCGGGCACGGTGGTTGATAACGATAACGACCATCGCCCGTGCATCAGTCGATATCGACCAGGTTACTATAGGGACCTGCAATCGTTGATCGCGAGTCGTTTAGTCGTTTGAGGGTTGGTGCTGTTCGATAACGATCATCCAGCACATGCAGGACGATCAGAAAAACGATATCTTTATCGTTGTCTAATCTGACCGTGCGTATGCACCATTAGTCTGTCAGGCGACTAAAATAAAATTTTCAACAGACGGGAGGATCTAAAGCCCATATCTCACCTATCTTATGCCAAATAAAAAATTGGTACAGTACCTCATTTAATACTGCAGAAAAAAAATGCATTTTCAATTAAAGTGCAGATTTTTTATTTTTTAAGCTACACTTAGGGGGTCAATCCAATTAGGTGCGAATGGCGAGGTGCGAGTTGCTATTTTCACTTCGAATTCGCATGGCGAATTAATTTTGCAATCCAATTAGCAGCTCGCACTGAATCAGTCAGACTGAGGGCCTGATTCAGAGCCGTTCGTAAGCGGCCGCTCGCTCCAAGCGATGTTCGCACATCTGCGCATGCGTATGGGTCGTAATGCGCATGCGCCAACCAGTCATTGTGGTCGGAAATCGTGCGCTCGCAAAACAGCGAGGGCCTGCTAATTTGAGTGACAGAATGAGGTGTTTGTGGGTGGTAACAGGGGAAGGTGCTTGAAAATGGGGAGTGGAGATCCGTACGCAGGCGTACCAAACGGTCAAAACGGGCGTTTAATGGGAGTGCATAATTAGTAAGGGAGTGTCATCGACCACGTCACTTGGTTGTCTTTTAGCCTGTACTGCTCGCAGTGATTGCGGGAAGTAAAACCTACCACAAGCACTGCGAGCAGTTCAGACGCCTTTCGATGTACTCTATTAATCTAATAAATAGCGGAGATGACGTATGATGCGAACGGCCAGGGGGCGTCTTTACAAAATAGCGAGCGCATGTTTCGTTCGCTCGCTCAGACATAGAGGCGTCAGCAGACCGCAAAGAGCGAGCGCTCAATTTAAATAGCCGGCCCCTTTTTCTGAACGACCGTTCGCAAATAGCGTCTGGCTCTGAATCAGGCCCTGAATTCGCAACTTTCCACTCGCACCTCCCTGAGGTTGAGAGATGGAAATTAAAATCTTTACTTTAAGGTTAAAATGTGGGGACACCGTGCTGAACCCCTTGGACACCTCCCCCGCCCTAATGACTAATTAGGCATTTGGAAGTTTCCAAATAGTCCAATAATTACATGTCATTTTTTGGGGTTAAAAAAAGTGGCCTCAAATTACCCTAAAATCAACTTTTTCCTTAGTTTAGGCACCCCAAAGTTAATTACAATAATTTTTTAGTTGAAAAGTAATTGTTTTTATTTTTTTTTGTCAAGGTGGCCTCAAAGTACCCCAAAATCACCTCTTTACCTAATTTTTTTGCTTTTTTCATTTATTTAGTTTGGGATAAAACGAAAAAAGTTTGTCTTTTTGTCATTTTCTTGCATTTAAAACCCCCCCCACAAATCAGCCATTTGACACCATTTTAAAACCTACAGTACCTTCCTAATGCCCACAAATAGCCTTCTATACGGTTCTGTACTTCCTGCAAATCTCATTTGGGAGTCAATTCGCAAACCTCCGCTGTGAGTAGTGCGCGCGCTTCGCTGCGAAGTGTGCGAGTTTCAAGAAACAAACTCGCAATTCGCACCTAATAGGATTGACCCCATAGAATCCTACTTTTTACTATTTGGAAAGGTGGATTATTGGTGAAACAATAACAACAAAGTATTTATTTGTGGTGCTTATAAGATGGAGAAAAAAAAATCTAATTCGCTTTTGGTTCCCTTTCTTGAAATTTCAACAAAAATGTAGGCATATCGGGAATGTTTAAGCGCCATTCCATGGACGTGCATAAATTATCCATTGAGATCTCCTTCGCAGCATGAAAGCTCTCAGCGTGCCAGGAGAGCCACAGTGTTTGCGACAGGTCAGACTTCACTCGGAAGCTGCGCGACTGTCCGATTTCCATCGATGTACCCAATGTTTACGCTATTTCATGTCATCGGACTGATATGAGAAGGCAGCAGTGGGCGTCCCTATGCTCGCGGAAGCTTTGGAAGACATTAGCATATTTTTCGCTAATGCGACCCGTAAGAGAACGCCAGAAAACGGTGGCTCAGCACAAGGATGCTAAAACGCTCAGCAGCGAAGGGGTTAATGGTCTATTGAACCTCTGACACTGATAAGACGAGAATCTCTTATGTAACGTTAAGGTCAGAAATTGAATCTAGAAGAAAAATCTTAAATATGCTTTTTATAAATCATTTGTTTTTGCAATAATGTAAGCACATGCCATTTTTTTAAGCATGCGTGATTAAAGATCAGAAAAGAATATATATATTTTTTAAAGAATATGCTTTTAAGTTTGTTTTGGTTACACATAAAAGGATATTTTTTAAATAATCGTAGGGCTAACATAATCATGAGAGGCAGAGAAGAGTGAGGCTCATTCGTCAGGAGATATTAACGTTCCGGCTTATAATTCCTCAGTAACAGTGACCCTTAGTGCCTTAGTGCTTACTGTACATAGGATTGCTGCACTCAGTAAATATCAACAAGCCTATACTCAAGAGAATAAGCATTAACCAATGGAGAGACAGCTCTTGTAAAGCGTTTAACACATGTTTGTTTTAAGTTGCCATTCTGATTTAAAATTGCTTCTTATTAAGGCCCTGATTCAGAGCCGGACGCTCTGACCAGAGCGCTTGCTCTGAATCAGGGCCCACCTCCATTAATATGGAGCGTCCTCCTGGACGTTCGTATAGCTGTGGGTCACCACCCACAGCATGTACGAGCGTGCAGGATGATGGTCGCGATGGTCTTGACCATCGCGACCATCGAAACTGCGAGCAGAAGCCTGCGGTTGAGTTTCTCAACCGCAAGGCCAGGAGTGATTTTGGCTCTATCAGAGCCAAAATCACTCCCACTGACATCACTAGTGATGTCAGTGGGGCCGGCTTCAGACAGTAGGCGTTCCCTTGGGAACGCCTCCGTCTGGCAGGCACGCCCCCGGCACGCCCACCAAAGGGGGCGTGCTGTCAGTCAACATCGACAGCACGCCCCCTTTGATGAGACACTACGAGCGAAGGAAAGTCCTTCGCTCGTCGCGTCTCGCGCATGCGCACGACGGAGCTCCCTCCGTCGTGCGCATGCGCAGTGCAGACCATTGACCCACTTGCGAGCGGACAGCCGCTCGCGAGTGGGTCTGAATGAGGGCCTAAGTTTTAACCATATTTACAAAGCAAAGCCTATATCATATCATGCTGGACAAATATTAACGAGGAGGCTGGAAAGGTTGTCGCTCCAGAAGCACAGTATATTGTCCTTTTCCTGCATTTTACAGAGTTTTTACAGGTAACTGATCGTTTTTGTTGTTTTCATCTAGAAATATATATAGTTTGCCCAGTTACTCACCTATGTACTTGTTCTTATTGGTTTATTTTTATCTTATCTTGAAAATCTATACATGCCCCTGTAGTTTCTTCATGTATTTGAAAAGTCATTATTTATTAAGTTATTTATATAACACACACATATTAGGCAGCGCTTTGCAGAGAATATTTCATTTCATATCAGTCCCTGTCCCAATGGAGCTTACAATCTATATTCCCTATCACATGGACACACATACATACTAGGATTCATTTATTTGTCAGAAGCCAATTAACCTACCTTTTTTTTTTACCTTTATGTTTTTGGAGTGTGGGAGAAAACTGGAGCACACGGAGAAAACCCAGAAGGAACATACAAACTCCACACTGATTGGCCATGACTGGGAATTGAACTCATGACCTCAGTGCTGTGAGGCAGTAATGCTAACCACTATGCCTATTTACACGCCCCAGAAATAACCAGCAATCCTGATAGACATTTGATCTGGAATTTAGATGTTGATCAGAGCTGGTGGAAAGTGGAGTTGCTGTGTGTAGTAATCATTGGCCATTAAATTCTTGCCCCAAATGGGCTGATCTGTCTGGTTTGGCTGCTCACAATTGCCATTCTTTTAATTTACCATTACTACAATATTGATCCCCCCACTGTATAGTCTATCTTGTCTGTCTTGCAGCGCTGATTATCGCGCCCGTCAGAGCTCACTCACCACTTGTAAGCCGCCTGGGATGTCAGGAGGCCCAAAGCTGATGATCCTGTCCGACAGGGCTTCACTCACTACTTGGGGACCAATTGTACCGTCAGTTTGTCTCCAATCCTGAAGCCATAGTGGCTGCGTTATTTGCATAGGTCTCAGTGCATTCTTGATCTCCATATAAAAACGGCTGACACTTTATTTAGAAACTGCTCATCTGCAGAAGGAGATCTACTTATATGCCACAGATAGGTAATGTACTGATAGAACCATATGCCTGCATCCTGTTCTGTTTTTGTGCAAATTTATCAGCGTGTATGTCTGTATCCCATGTTTGTTTGTGTTATGACTTTGTGGACACACTATATAAGGACTGTATATTGCAAGACCAGCCACTTTCCAGGAAGGTGCCACTAAACATGTAGTATATATGTTCGGAGGTGTCACTGTATATTGCAGGAGCTGCCACTGTACAGGGAGGATGTATGGCAGCAGATACCACTATACAGGGAGTATATATTTTCAGAGGTGTCACTGTATATTGCAGGTGGTGCCACTGTACAGGGAGGATGTATGGCAGCAGATACCACTATACAGGGAGTATATATGTTCGGAGGTGTCACTGTATATTGCAGGAGCTACCACTGTACAGGGAGGATGTATGGCAGCATATACCACTATACAGGGAGTATATATGTTTGGAGGTATCACTCTATATTGCAGGAGCTGCCACTGTACAGGGACGAGGTACGGCAGCAGATACCACTATCTGCTGCAATTATAGAGTGATACCTCCGAACATATATATTCCCTGTATAGTGGTATCTGCTCCCATACATCCTCTCTGTACATTGGCAACTCCTGCAATATATGTTCGGAGGTGTCACTGTATATTGCAGGAGTTGCCACTGTAGAGGGAGGATGTATGGCAGCAGATACCACTATACAGGGAGTATATATGTTCGAATGTATCACTCTATATTGTAGAAGCTGCCACTGTACAGGGAGGATGTATGGCAGCAGATACCACTATACAGGGAGTATATATGTTCGGAGGTGTCACTGTATATTGCAGGAGCTGCCACTGTACAGGGAGGATGTATGGCAGCAGATACCACTATACATGTAGTATATATTTTCGGCGGTGTCACTGTATATTGCAGGTGGTGCCACTGTACAGGGAGGATGTATGGCAGCAGATACCACTATACAAGGAGTATATATGTTCGGAGGTGTCACTGTATATTGCAGGAGCTGCCACTGTACAGGGAGGATGTATGGCAGCAGATACCACTATACAGGGAGTATATATGTTCGGAGGTATCACTGTATATTGCAGGAGCTGACACTGTACAGGGAGGATGTATGGCAGCAGATACCACTATACAGGGAGTATATATGTTCGGAGGTGTCATTGTATATTGCAGGAGTTGCCACTGTACAGGGAGGATGTATGGCAGCAGATACCACTATACAGGGAGTATATATGTTCGGTGGTGTCACTGTATATTGCAGGAGCTACCACTGTACAGGGAGGATGTATGGCAGCAGATACCACTATACAGGGAGTATATATGTTCGGAGGTATCACTCTATATTGCAGGAGCTGCCACTGTACAGGGACGAGGTATGGCAGCAGATACCACTATCTGCTGCAATTATAGAGTGATACCTCCGAACATATATATTCCCTGTATAGTTTGTATCTGCTGCCATACATCCTCTCTGTACATTGGCAACTCCTGCAATATATGTTCGGAGGTGTCACTGTATATTGCAGGAGTTGCCACTGTAGAGGGAGGATGTATGGCAGCAGATACCACTATACAGGGAGTATATATGTTCGGATGTATCACTCTATATTGTAGAAGCTGCCACTGTTCAGGGAGGATGTATGGCAGCAGATACCACTATACAGTGAGTATATATGTTCGGAGGTATCACTCTATATTGTAGAAGCTGCCACTGTACAGGGAGGATGTATGGCAGCAGATACCACTATACATGTAGTATATATGTTCGGAGGTGTCACTGTATATTGCAGGAGTTGCCACTGTACAGGGAGGATGTATGGCAGCAGATACCACTATACATGTAGTATATATGTTCTGAGGTATCACTGTATATTGCAGGAGTTGCCACTGTACAGGGAGGATGTATGGAAGCAGATACCACTATACAGGGAGTATATATATTAGGACAAGGTGTCACTGTACTGTGATTGTATATTGCAGGAGGAGCCATTCATATATTGCAGGAGGTGCCATTCATTATACAGATAGTGTATATGGCATTAGTGGCCACTATACAGGGATTGTATATGATATTAGCTGCTGTAATGGTTGCATCTAACTACAAAAGGACAAGAAACATTTGGCTTTCTTATTCTTACTGTACTATAACCACCTGGAGTTCATGCTGAATCATGGCGTAGTTAGTAGTTCATGTTGTGTGTTAATTTATGTTTTTAGCATCACTGAACTTATATATTTTACCTTTACTGTCAACTGTTATATCCTTCATAATGGTGATTGTCAACTTGTAAGCCAAATATCACTGAAAAGGCTTATGTAATTCAATGGCAACCATCATGGGCAGACAGCCCCAAGACACCAACAGAGCTACTGTACATAGGGAATTTATTAGTACATCGAAGAACTGTGAAATGGAGCTTTGATCTCATCTTATTATTATTTTATTTATTTTATATTTATAAATAAATATATATAGATGTGTCCTTATACATCTTTGCTGCAGTCACGCTACAAAGTTCCTCTTGGCTCTCTAGGTCCCGTGAGACTGTGCATCTTTTTTGTGTGTTTTTTGCGGAAAATGCATCTTAGTCGCAACGCAGTTCGACATGGAAGAACCAGCAGATTGTGCCGATTGATTTTATATGAAACACTTGTATATCTGTGTGTAGTGGCCGAAGCTTATTTAATTCCAAGTTCCGTTGTGGTTCATATACAGACTCAGCAGCACACAGATATACAAGTGTCACACATCAAATTAATCAGCATAGTCTGCTGGTGCGCCCTAGTCGCATCACATTGCGACTTAGACGCATTTTCGAAAAAATAAAAAAGATGCCCAGCGCTAGCAGAGTAGCACGGAATCTGGCGGCTCACTCATGCCAGGCAATTTGCGCTGTGTGGCGTTTTGAAGCTAGATGTATGAGGACACATTGTAACTTTCCATGCAGAATAAGATATTTATTAGGAATGGAATGTGTAGAGAAAAATGGAAAAGTCTGTTTTTGTTTTTTGGGGTGGGGGTGTGTGTGTGTGTGTGTGGGGGGGGGGGTGTCTATTTGTTTTATTTATACTGGGCACCACAAGTCTGGTGGAATCCCTGGTGGAGGTAAAAATAACTAAATGTTCCCATGGCAGCACTGTTAAAAAGTAAACTGTTGCTTCATGCTCCATTTTAGACATCTCAGTCTCTGATTTGGTTACTAACCTGCCCTGACAGAATTTGATACAGATAAAAAAGCTGAGTGAGACTGCAGTCATTTGAGCTTCTGCGACTCTTACTGTCTGTGAGATACAAAGGGGAGTTCTCCAAATCAGGGTGGATGGGTTGAGTTGATGCAATTTCCATAATCAATGCCTATTCACAGCTACATCATATGGTGGATGGAGTGGATGTGTCATCATGCCCACTTTTCTCACCATAAGTTTGCATTGAAGTTGTTCCCCAGAGTCTCCTAGGAATCACATAAATCCGGGAGCTTCCCAGACATTGCTACAGAGTTGTCATGTACGAGTTCTACTCAATAATACACAGCCTTTCATGTATTTCTGTGAGTTACTGGTATTATTTGCTCTCTAATACAAATCTTGCTGTAACCATTGTGTGGCTAATTAGAGCAAAATTTGTGTGTCTCTTAAGTGTGATATAAGCACAGGAAAAGTTTTAAATGGGAGCAATGTGTGCCCTAGATTCCTTGCTTCTGTCTGGTGTATAGGAGCTAATTGATTGACAGAGCACCTGTGAGAGGCTGATATAAGGTGTGTCAGTTTCTACTTTCAGTCTCTCACTACCTGGGGAGCAGGCTGCAGACCTGTTGAGAGATTACTGGCTGAAAGTACTGTGCTAATACTGTGTTTTGTGAGAGGGACGTTAGGTTCCTCTACCCTGGAAGAGGGTATCATTTGCTTAGTTAGAGCCGGACAGACTAGGTTTTCCTTTATTTTTTATTTATCTTTATACTGCAAATAAAGCTAACTGCAGTTACTTATACCAAGTCCCTGGACTGGTGTGCCACTAATTGGGTGCTGTGTGAAAGTGTACCCGTATATCCCAGGAGTTGGCTCCTGTACCCTGATCTTGTCACAGTAGTCAACGTTGATAAATTTGGGAATGTCCTTCTACTCAACCAGATAAACTTAATGAGTGAATTTATAGAATGAAAGATACAATGTCAGATCACAAAATAATAACCGTTCTAAATAATGTTTGTAAGTGGTGATGACAACCTGGCATCGCCTCTGTGGAGTTTCCCCAAGCTCAAGGTTTAAAAATACATTTTGATAAAAAGAAGGTACAATCTGATACGTGCTTCCAGTAGGGCAGATTTCTATTAAAACCCAATGATTGGGATGTTTCTGTTTCACTTCAAAAACACTGCACTTTTCCACCGAGCCAGAGAAGAACTTGAGAAGCTTACTTTGGAGTTGATTCTGGTGCTTTTAGTATTTTATCATCGGCTCTACTATATACATTACCAGATGTTTGGCACAACAATCTTCTCATTCACTACAGTCTGACATGAAAACGACTGTCGTTGAAAAGGTTTGAGGTATTTCCATCTAGAGATTACTAGCCTGTTGCGTTCTGTATGGCCTTATCATTTATGCTAATTGTGCCCCTTGATATTTGGCTTTGGGTATTATATTAAAAGTGACAAGGTTGTCTTATACATAAATACGTTGATGTATTCCGACCTGAATAATTGTCATATTCTGTCCCACTAAATCTCTCTGTTATACAAAGCTGGATGATGACCAGATACCAAATGTTTTATTTCCTATTCTGTGAAATATGTGTAGAGCGTGTGAATGTTACATTTTTGAACATGTGTAAAGCTTGTGCAAGTTAAAATTAGAACTGTACTAATCAGTGTGTGTAACTAGCGACCAATAGTGTTTATGGTTACAAGCATTCTAAACCCATACACACATGTCATATAAATTGCTCCTAGCTGTATTGGAATGAAAGAACAGCTCCTCCTAAAACGAATACTTTGTTTTGGGCAATGTTAAAAGAGTTTATATAAAAAATGTAAAGTATTCTGTTCTTGGATACGACATGAGCAGAGGCCCTTGGTAACGCTAATGGTCTCACAATGCACTCCTCGTTTAGTATTTCAATCAAGTAGTCAGAGGAAAGTGTTGGGCCACTACAGCAATTTGGGCTGATTCATAGCTACACACTTTTGCAACTGAGTTAGCTTTTTGCTAATGCTAGTAAATGTTCTTCCCAGGGCCAGATTATAGGCAGGGCGGTCGTCCAGGGGACCCCACACATTGTGGGCCCCCACATTCAGCAAACATAGTACTGAACTGGGCCACTCTGGACCCTCCCTGTTCCGGATCCTTGCAGCATCACAGTCTGTCACTCACCAGGTGGACTTTCGATTGAAGTCTTTCAAGACGGAGACAGCTTTTCTCTGCCTCTACACTACAGTGGGTGGCCGGGCAATGACTGACATCTCTAAGCCCCGCCCATACCCATACACTCACAAATTGCGGTATTATCAGTGCGAGGGGCATGGCTTAGAGATGTCAGTCATTGCCTGGCCACCCACTGTAGGGTAGAGGCGTAGAAAAGCTGTCTCCATCTTGAAAGACTTCAGTCAGAAGTCCACTGGGTGGGAATGTCACGGCATTAGGCCCCGGCATTATCAGTGCGGATGGAGTGGGGCTTAGATATCGTCAGTCATTGCCCGGCCACCCAATGTAGGGTAGAGGCACCCCTGTCAGGAACATAATGAAGCTACAGGAAGTGTGTGCTCGCAGTCTTGTAAGAGGGGTGTGGTGCGGTGCCTGCTGCCGTGCAGGTGTACTTCTATATCTTGCCTTGCATTGTACCCTCTTACCTTCAGGCCGTATGGTGATCAGACTGTCCTGGAATTCCAAACTGGAAACAGACACGACTACCTAGGAGGAAGGAGATGATGTGAGAACCGTCCTTCCTCGTGTCGACCTACCGGACCGATGACCACAACAAATAGATTCTGGTTTTAAGTGAAGATCATCACTGGCATTTTTGGCCTCAGATCCCAAGTTTCACCTATAGGTACTCGCGCACCAGGTGAAGACTCAACCTTGTGCAAGGTCCACTGTCCGCCCAGAATGAAGATAAACAGAAAGAGACAAACAGACAGTGAGAGACAGTACGTACAGATATTGCTCACCATGTCCACTCTTGTTCTTCATCTGCTCCCTCGCCTACAGGTACCTGTAAGGAAAAAATCAAATACCCCAGCCATGTAGGACCTAAACCTGTGTCACGCTACTACACATACTGTTACAATATTACCCTTAACCTACAGTGCGTGTAGTGCGACATGTATAACAATAAACTGTAAAACTTTTGCCCTGCACGGAACAACAATCATAGACAGTAATCACACAAGAGTAAAACACGGTGCTGTCCCTTTAAATGTTTGCTACCTGCCTAACCAGAGCTGGCCAGCTCCTCTTCTAGTTGAATGGGGAAACACAATATTTTGGTGGGAGCCTGACAACTCTCCACGGGGTACTTTGAGGGTTAAAGTTATTTTCTTTGTGAGCCTGACAGCTCTCCACTGGGTATTTTGAGGGGGAGGGGGGGGGGGTGCTGCCTACTTTCTATACCTAATACCCAGAACCACTCTCAATGGGCTCGGCGCCTTGGGCCTAATGTCCAGGGTCTTACCGGCAGCTCAGGCTTTATGACTGCCTACTGCAAGGCACAGGAGGGACTTGGGCCTGCCTAATGGAGGGGGCTCAGATAATGGCCTGGGTCTAATGCCCAGGGCCATTTTATATGTATTTCAGGTGACCCGCCTATTTGCCCTTATAGTTACCTGGGCCTAATGCCCAGGTCACTCACACCTGTTTGAGGTGGACCAATACCTTTTATTAGGCCTAATGCCACCTATGTAGCCCGGGCCTTGTGCCCGCCTATATGCCCACAGGCCTATTGCCTGATTTACCCCACGGGCCTAGTGCCCGACAACCCTGGTGGTCTAGGGAGGGGTTAATGGTAGGCCTCACAGAGGGCCTACCTATTATGGTGGAAGAGGCTTGCTGGGGGGGAGCTTCGTTGGCTTTTACTTTCCACCCCCGCAGTCCTCTCCGGTCTTCAGCCGCAGAAGCGTCTCTTCTTTCCTCCCTTCAGCCGGCGCCTCCTATCTTCCCTCTTGTTCACAGCGTCTTCTGGCCCCTCCCCGGCCGCCGGAACTGTTGCCATGACGCTCCTCTCTTCTTCTGTAGGTGTTCTCTTTTCCCCCTCCGCCACCGGACTGCCTTTTCCCGCTCAGCGGCATCTAATACAAGACGCCACGAGTGGGCGTGGCTATGGCACGGCGAGACGTGATTTGCTCATCGTGTCTCCCTCCTATTGGCTGCTGGACTGCGAGCAGAGCCAATCTGCCGCTTCAAGGCTACCGGGCGGCGGTCTACAGTAAGCCCGAGCAAAGCCAATCTGCCGCTTCAAGGCTACCGGGCGGCGGTTTACAGTAAGCCCGCACCCAGAGCCTAGTACTGCCCGCCGGTCAGATACTCTGGACCTCATTCAGAGTCGGTCGAAGCGGCCGCACGGTCGTACGCCAGCGATGTTCGCTATACTGCGCATGCATAAAGTTCGCAATGTGCGTGCACAAACTAGCCGCTACGATCAGAAATTTCTCTCTCCTTGAACACAGCCAGGTCGGTAGTTTGAGTGACATATTGAGGCGTTTGTGGGTGGTAACAGGGGAAGGTGCTTGAAAACGGGGGAGTGGAGATCCGAACGCAGGAGTGCCTAATTATGCGAACGGCGTTTTATGGGAGTGCATACGGTTTATGGGAGTGCATAATTAACAAAGTAGCATCATGGCACATGTGACATGGGAGGTTTTTACACTGACATGATCGTAGAGCTTAAGAGAGGGTATGGTCAACCTTAAGCTCTATGACCAGTTCTGATGGTTCCCGATGGTCTCGATTAATCCTTATATGCCCGGAGATAACGTGCAATGCGTACGAGAAGGGGGCGTGTTTTTTTGTCTTCCGGCCGCTTCCTCCCCTTGGTCGGCCAGCTACCGATCCGAAATTAGGGACGCAACTTACGAGGGAATCATTTGCATATCTGGCCCCTTTTCCCGTACAACCGAGTGGCCGCTTCGACCGACTCTGAATGAGGTCCTCTGTTCCAGGGCCAGTTACCCACCGCTTCTGCTTGCCCAACGCTGGGAACAAACACACTGTCCCAGTGCCGGCCACGGATGTGTCCCGCAGGGGACACATCACCTTTGCCTGCCCCTACAACTATGCCGATGCTGGGATCAGACACTTGATCCCAGTACGGCTTTCCACAGTCTCGCTCTCTGTCTCCCTCCTTTTTCTCTCTCTCCCCCTCTGTCTCTCTCCTCCTCTCTTTTATCCCTCCAGCTCTGTATTGTTGACAGAGCTAAACCCGTCTAAAGTTCTGGTTAGTGCGCCCTAACCACAGGTTTCTTGTACAGCTCGAACCCTCCTGTGGGTGCAAGAAGAAATTCTGGCACCGGCGGCTATCGCGCTCAGACTGAGCAACAATTGAATTGCTCCGTCGGGCGCCTTAAAAAAATAGCCGCCTGCTAAACAATTGAATCACCCCCAGAGTGTGTAGTCTATTATTTTATTATTTCATTGTTATTTGACAGAAGTTATGTCCAAATGGCAGACTTACATACATGTACAAACATAGCAGTTCATGCCCCACATCCCGTGCATACAAATAAATGTATATATTTGCATCTCTGCGGCCTGACCGCCCTTATCTATACGCTTGGTTTCATAGATGTCATTAGTATCAGTACGCCCTTGCCCCAGCTCTATCCCTGGTTCATAAGATCTATCTGAAAATGGGCAAAACTTCCACCCTCGCTGAAATTAGCCAATGCCACCCAGTTATGCCCCTTCATTCACAAGCAGAGATTTGTTCCGTTTCTGTACGACGCTGCATCGACCCATAGCTGGTACACAAGGCGCTGGAGTATGCGCAGAGCGAAAACATGCAAAGTACACGTCAAAAACGGACTCAGCTCTGCATCTACACCACAGAGATTTCCAGTTATTATAAAGTTCATTTAAAATGTAAAAATGCCTGGGGTTCCCTGATTATTTCTAAAAATAAAAATTAGACTGTTATCGGATGTTCGGAGCACTATTGGAATGGGCGGTCAGTACATCTGAAAGGATCTATTTTATTTGGCCCTATATACCAGGACTGCTTGGATTGTAAGCTCACAGGACAGGGTAGATTATGTAAAGGCTGACTCTTGAATTACTTCTTGTTTCTATGGACTGGTCAGAAAGGTAGCGTTGTCCAAGTGAGGACATGAGGCGCACGTGACCACCTTATTTGTGCAGAATCAGGGGTATTACAATGAAATATGCTAAATAACTACAGTGACGTCCTAGGAAGGGGTTGGGCACAGGATGCCGGGGCTCAGGATCCTGGCGGTCAGAATCCCAACGCTAGCATCCCGACAGGGTTAGGATACCAATACTAAGGGCCGTATTCAATTAGCAGCGAAAACGGCCGTTTTTTCCGCCATTGGCGAAAACATCCGTTTTTCGACAAAAAAGGGCTATATTTTCGACAAAAACTGGAGATGAGTTTTCTCCATCCCAGAACAGGCGAAAAAAAATGCAAAATCCCTATTTTTGGATAAAAATGTGGGGATTTCTTCCAGAACCCTTTGGACACCCCCCTAATAATAAATTATCCCCCCAAAAATGTGTAAGTTGCGCACTTTGGCGAAAAACGACCACGCAATTTTTGTTAAAAAAAAAAAAAAACCCTTTGAAAATGGTTTTAATGTATTGGGTCTGATTTTTCGCGGAGCAGAATGGATATGTGAATTGTTTTAGACATTACACGCTGTCGCAGCAGGCGGTTTTTTACGGTTTTATGACACGAAAATATACTTGCACCCATTTCGATGTACTCTCAATTTACGTGGAACAGTAATTTCCTGGAAAAACAATTGCTTTGTATCATTTTCAACGGGTTTTATTTTTTTCCCCCAAAATTGCACAGTCGTTTTTCGCCGAAGTGCGCAACTTACGAATTTTTTTTGGACAATTTATTATTAAGGGGGGGGGGTGTCCAAAGGGTTCTGAAAGAAATCCCCACATTTTTAGCCAAAAATAGGGATTTGGGATTTTTTTTTCGCCTGGTCTGGGATGGAGAAAACTTATCTCCATTTTTTGGCGAAGATATCGCAGTTTTTTGGCGAAAAACGTCTGTTTTCGCCGCTAATTGAATATGGCCCTATGTATCTTAACCCTACCCTTAATCCTAAACCTAACCTTCCCCCCTGGTGCCTAAATCTAACCCCCCCCCCCCCCCCCTACTGCCATTCTGAGCGCCAGCATCCGAGCAGCCAGTAGTTCAACTACATCCTAAATGAAGGGCTTGATCTGGACGGTAAAACTCTGTAGACTGCTTACACTTGTTCGTCAGCCGCGATGGTTTACAACATGATAAGCTATAAAGGAAATGTTTTTAAAATGTAATTGGCTCAAAGTTATTGTTAGTCAGCAGGAAGTTTTCAACCTGATCCTGACGCCAATGTTGATGATTTTGTAATAAATGGATTTCTCGCAATTGAAGAAGACAGCTCAGTGTTGGTGTGTGCAGCGAATTCTGTGGGAGGCTAAATCTTACTAAGACGTGTGAGGTCTCTGAGAGTTTGACAAGCAGCTAACAGCCATCTGCAGTTTTGTTGGTTGTCAGTTTGACATAACCAAGAGCAGCCCGTTAGTTATTTGCAGATCATTTTTCTAAGAAGCAGAAAATGAGATTGTTGTGAAGCTGTAGTGATGCTCTCTGAAATATCTGCCCCCTTGTCGTTTCACTGGAGCCAAGAAGCTCAACTAGTACTGGGCACAGACTATTCTTTCTGTTAAAGGGAAACACAAAAATTATGGAAATATTAGTCAATCATTTTTTATGTATTCGTTATGTAATCTCCATTACATAAAAGCAGAGCTAAATATTTATTTATTATATAAAAATGACATTATAACTGAGGGCCTGATTCAGAGCCGAACGCTCTGACACGAGCGCTCGCTCTGAATCAGGGCCCTCCTCCCTGAAAATGGAGCGGCCTCCTGGCCGCTCGCATAGCTGTGGGTGACCACCCACAGCATATGCGAGCAGCCAAAAAGATGGTCGCGATGGTCAAGACCATCGCGACCATCGGGCTTGCGACGAGACCCTGCGGTAGGGTCTCGCTGCCGCAAGCCCAGGAGTGATTTTGGCTCTATCAGAGCCAAAATCACTCCCACTGACATCATTACTGATGTCAGTGGGGCCGGCTTCAGACGGTAGGCATTCCCATGGGAATGCATCCGTCTGGCAGCCACGTCCCCGGCACGCCCACCAAAGGGGGCGTGCTGTCACTCACCTTCGACAGCACGCCCCCTTTGGTGCGAGACCCCGAGCAACGTATTCCTCGTCGCCTGCCGGGTCTCGCGCATGCGCACGACGGAGCTCCCTCCGTCGTGCGCATGCGCATTCGCACTACATCGACTCGCTTGCGAGCGTCCTTTGCTCGCGAGCGGGTCTGAATGACCCCCTGAATTAGTTTCCTTCAGTGGCTCTCAATTTGCCTTAATTTTTAAGGTGCATACACACACAACGATTTTGTTACCAACGATTTTATGAACGATTTTCCGTCAGATTATCTGTCAGATTTTTTAAAGTGTAATGAACGATTTTTTTGAACTATAAACGATTTTTGCATATTCCCTTAATGAAAATCGTTGAGTTGACAAGTCTGACTGACCTACAAACTACAAACGTGAACGCACATGAACGATAATCGTTCATCGTTTGACTCAGAAAGTGAACGAGTTTTTCAAACGATTATCGTTAAACGATATCGTTTAACGATAACCGTTCAAAAAAACGTTGTGTGTGTATGCAGCTTTAAGTAAGATGCAGATGCCTCAATTAAACTGATTTTTAATGAAAGACTAATGCAAACTTCATCCCAAAAATGGTTTTCCCTTCCCTCAATGTTTGACCAACAGAGGCTACAGAAAAATGGACAATTAGCATGCTCATTGGACTGACCAGTATTCTAATTACTAAACTGTCTAGAAGCAAACCTCACAACTGTCTCGATTTCATCTGGACAGTCTAGCTTTTCCGGCACTGTCCCACCCACGGGCTGCAGTGTCCCACAGGCAGGGGAGAGGTTGGGGGGACACTTTGACATCTTGCATAGCAGTGCCATGGTGAATGGATGTCGCTTGCAAGCGCATGTCATCCGCACACACTGTTCTGGCTTTTGGGGAGAGCCTGGGGCTGGCCAGCAGTTTCTGGAGCACTGGGCAAGTCCACAGCATGATGAAAATAGGGGTGTGACTCGTGGGTACATCATTTCCTGTGAGGTCATGGCAATGTCCCCTAATTTTGGAAACGTGCCTTTGACGTACACTGTTGTCCCGACCTCTACCTCACAAAAGTTGTGAGGTATGTAGCAGTGGAGAGACAGTTTGCTGCCCAGCTGAGCAATTCCCATACCTAAAGTACTAACTGCTGGACTCTGGTCTGGTACAAAATGATGAATTTCAGAATATCGGTATTTTCTGAATGTTGACATGGACAGAAGGTTGACATGTCAAGTGTCAAGTTAAAGACTACATTGCTAGATTGTTGACTTTGTAAATCTCAATAAACAGCGTGTTGACCATGATATTTTGCATTGGTGAGGTAAGTATCCCTAACCACAACCCTAGTTGCAGCCCACCCCTAACCCTAGTTACATCCTAACCCTAGTTGCAGCCTAACCTTAGTTGCAGCCTACCCCTAACCCTAGTTGCTGCCTACCTCTAACCCTAGTTGCAGCTTATCCCTAATCCTGGTTGCAACCTAACTCTAGTTGCAGCATACCCCTAACCCTAGTTGCAGCCTAACCTTACTTGCAGCTTATCCCTAATCCTAGTTGCAGCCTAACCCTAGTTGCAGCCTACCCCTAACCCTAGTTGCAGTCTAACACTAGTTGCAGCCTACCCCTAACCTTAGTTGCAGCCTACCCCTAACCCTAAAGTCATTAAAAGATTGTTTGTCGACTTTCACATGTTGAATTTCGACATGATGACATTGACGACATTGTGAATGTCAACATTCAGACATTCTGATTGTATACCGCTGGACCCCTGTGTCTGGCAAACTGTTGGTGGGAGAGTTTAATTTGGGGAGGAACTTATACTGAATTAAAATACTAAAGTTCCTATAGCACATAGACATACACCACATTGTCAAAAGTATGTGAACACACCTTCTAACTAGGGTTCATCCATTGCTATCAGTCACATAAAATCAAGCATACACGCATTCTCCATAGTCTAATATTATGAGTAGAATAGTTCGTACTGAAGAGCTCAGTGACTTTTAAAGTGGCATTGTCATAGGATATCCCCTTTCCAAGAAGTCAGTGTGTTCACTGTATGCCTCATAAACCTGCTCTGTCAACTGCTGGTTTTGTGAAATGGAAACAGAAACAACAGTAGGTCAGCCACGAAGCCATTGTCCATACAAGCTCACAGAATGGGGCAACAAGTGCTGAAGCCCATAGCATATAAAAATGGTCTTGCCCTGGTTACATTACGCAATACCGTGTACCAAACTGCCTCTCAAAGCAACATCGACACAAGAAATGTTTATCGGGTGCTGTGTAGATTGCATTGGCATGGCCAAGCACCCACACACAAGCCTCAGATCACCATCTGCAATGCCACATGAAAATACACCACTATAAGATAATGAAGCAATGGAATTGCATTCACTTTAGAGACAAACTGCAGATTCTTTCTAACGAGTTTTACGCCTGCGGTTTGGGGTGCAATTGCGTCAAACTCCTCATCAGCCCAATCAATTGGAATTTTTTTCTTATCTATACGTGTTTTATCATTTGACAATAGTTTTGATAAAATAATATCCACATTTAATCATATAATACAGAAGTTGTGAGGGCCCTATCAACACTTTATTTGGGAGACATGTTCGCCTAAAGGTGTGTACACACCTACAGATATATCTGATAAATCTGTCTGGTGGGAAGGAATATCTGGTCCGTTTTCCAGTGTTAGGAAACAAATTTCTATTATTACTTGCTACCATACATTACCAGATTTTCCATCCCACCAGACGGATTGAACAGATATATCTATAGGTGTTTACGCACCTTTACTTGCCACGTGGGACTGCTGTAGAATCATTATCAGAATAAGATGCCTGTTCTCTAAAAAAGCACAAATCCCCCTGTACTATAAATTGGTAGCTCCCAGTGAACTCCCTACTACTACCATACAGAAACACTCAAGGAAGGGGTTTGCTTACAGCACAGGTTCTCAAACTCTGTCCTCAGGACCCCCAGCAGTGCATGTTTTCCAGGTCTCCTCACAGAATCAAGTGAAATAATTAGCTCCACCTGGGGATCTTTTAAAATGTGTCTGTGAGTAATGACTACACCTGTGCCCCTGCTAGGAGACCTACAAAATGTGAACTGTGTGGAGTCCTGAGGACCGAGTTTGAGAACCACTGGCTTACAGCATAAAGCCACTTTAAGGCTATGATCAGACGCAAGAGGATATGTGTCACATATATGTTATGAGCATCCAGATATATTTATCAGCCGCACATGCATTCAGTCTGTACAGATATGTGATATACAGCAAGCGTGGTAATTACATGAAAAAGAAATCGGAGAGGCTGGCCTTAGGATTCATTGACATGCTAGTGCAGGATGCAGTCAAATTGCTCTTTACTGCCATTCGCATTCAATAGCCATCAGTTTGATTTACATTTATGACAAACTACTTTTTTTATTAAAAAAGTTAAAGTACAAATTGCTTCTTTGTAAAATGTCCCTAACTCTTTCTCTTCTTTCTCATAATATAAAATGAAATCTACTTCAACTTCTGAAACCATTCTCCCCCAAATAAAAAGTACAGTACATTAGCTATTACTGTCTTTTAAAATGTAGAAGTCAATAGTTGAAGTTAGTAAAGCCATTTGACATTTATATACGTTAAAGGCTTTGTATTATAAATAATATAATATGCAGTACATAAAATAAATGGGGTGTTTATACTTAACTAAATATGCCCAACATGTTTTCTGTAAAAAGTTGCCTTGCCATGAGGCAGATGTTTGTCGTAGCATAACAGACACAGAGTGACTGACAGCTCACCAGAGTTTCTTTTTCAGAAATCCGGTTTATGGATTGGCTTATTCAATAACAGGCACAAGATCAGTGGTGTTTCAGTAGCACAAATAACTGGAGTCAGTTTTGGACTTCTATTAGATCATGTTAGGGCAGATGCATCTAGTTTTAGTATCTAGTAAGGTACAGTCAAAGTTGGCTTATACATACTTGTCTACTTATTGGACCTCCTGGAGGTCTGGGCATAGCACAGCGAGGGTCGTCTATGTTTTGGCAAATTACATCTCCAGGAACCGACCATCAGTGGTGTTTTCACAGCTCAAATGATTGAAGTCATTCTTTGGACTTTTATTAGATTATATTAGGCCACTGTGTGTAACAATTTGGGCTCATAGCTGGAAAAGCAGACAGACCACGATAGTTTCACTAGAACAAGTACTGGGCAGAGGCATCTGGTTTGGTATTTACTACGCCAGAATCATTACCAACTACCAACGGTTGAGCCAGGCCCCTGATGGCACAAATCATGTCATAAAGACCATATGATATTATAAAAATACAATGTTAAAATTGTGTCTGTTGTGGAATTGGTAGAGACAGAAAATGTATGCTTTTGTCATCCTTACAAAGACTGGCTATGCTATATAGGTCTAGACCAGTAGACCAGGAAGTTAGCACTGTTGGGGGACCAGTAACTGAATGAACATAGGGCCTGATTCAGAGCCGGACGCTCTTTCAGAGCACTCGCTCTTTATCAGTGCCCGCCTATTGTTATTTTAGAGAGGCCTCCTGGCTGCTTGCATAGATGCGGGTGACCACCCACAGCTATAGCGAGCGGCCAGGAAGATGGTCGCGCTGGTCAAGACCATCGCTACCATCGGACTTGCGACGAGACCCTTGTGGTAGGGTCTCATTGCCGCAAGTCCCAGTGGACTTCTTGCTCTTACAGAGCAAGATGTCCACCCACTGACATCACTTGTGATGTCAGTGGGGCCGGCCCCAGACGGTAGGCGTTCCCACGGGAACGCCTCCGTCTGGGCAGCCACGCCCCTAGCCCGCCCACCAAAGGGGGCGTGCTGTTACTCAACATCGACAGCACGCCTCCTTTGGTACGAGACCCGGAGCGACGGCTTGACCGTCACTATCCGGGTCTCGCGTATGCGCACTGGGCCACCATCGACCTGCTTGTGAGCGCTCAGTGCTCGCGAGCGGGTCTGAATCAGGCCCTAAGCTCAAATATTATACATTTGGAGATGGAGGGATTGATACACCTCGGAATTCAGGGGCTGTAGTGTGATACTATAATTATTAAAATAAGGGTTGTAAATCCTAATTTAAAATAAGATTATATCAGTCCACTGACATTATATTTGACTCATATATTTTCATATTGGAAAGGGTATAGCTAAATAGTTGCCAAATATAACCCTTGAGCAAGTGGGAAGTTGTGAAAACATATTTAAATACCATCTTACCTTCTATTACCCCTGTGACTCAGAGCTCAGTACCAAAATCTGAAATGTAATCAATGATTAGTAAATAAAAGGCACACAGCAGGCATATACTTTATTCCATATATACTTTTCTTATCACTTTCATTTTTTTAACCTCTATTTCGCTGGCTAATATCCCATAAAGGGATATTTTTAATGCATATCAAATAAAAGTTTAATTTTTAGATGTGAATAAAGAACACTAATGTGCGCTGTCTATCTGACGTAACCTCTCGTCTCTCATATGAATGTCTAACATTTGACAATGTGTCAGTTTCACAAGGTTTTTTTATTAATATAATGTTTTACATAACTGATATAGCTGCCTTTTGTTAGACTGCTGGAAATGTTTTTTTTTTATTTTATTTTATGGGTATGTTATAGGGAAAACAGGCAAACACAGAAAAGGATCCACTGTCATGTGAATCCTCCTAGTTATTTTTCGTGCTATCCCAAATATTTATGTTGCAACCAAATATGTGTACTCTATACCACAGTCTGACACTATTGTAGGATCCAAGCAAAATGTTTGCTTTCTAGGTTTTTGTTTCATTATTTATTTTTAAACTCAGGCGTGTGCAGTCAGCACATATTAGTACAATGTAATCCTTGCGAATATATATTATGTCGTTAGACATTAATGTTGACATGAGGTTGTTGCCATGGCCATATTGTCAACATTGAACATGTCAACGTTCATCATGCATACACTGATGAAATGCTGACATAATAGAATGTCAGCATATCGTCCCTGATGACCCAGCGGTCACTTACCTGGGTCGCCATGATCATGTGACTGTCAATTCCGGCAGAATCAACTGATGCACCAGCATTCTGGTAAGTACAGTCCCCTTATGCCTATCCCTGACCCCCTCCTGTTGTCTAGCCTCCCTTTAGTGCCTAGCCCTAACCCTCTTGTCCAGTATCCTAAACTTACTGTCGACATTCTGACAATGTTGGTGTTTTGCATGTTGACATTCTGATAAATGTCAACATGTTGGTATGTCGACATTATGAATGTAACATTGTTATTGTCAACCTACTGACTACATCCCCACATTTTGGGGTTGGTACCAGAGTTTGCACTAACGCATGCACAGGTGTTTGTGAGGTATACGTTCGGCATCCCGGCGATCGGAATCCCGGCTACACCATCCCAATCGCAGAAATGCCGAAGATAAGTAACGGGGTTGGGGGGAGGGTTAGGGTTAAGCACTAGGGGGAGGATTAGGCACTAAGGGGAGAGGGTTAGGGTGCAGGGAGGGGAGGGGGCAGTTAGGTTCAGGCACTGGGGGGGAGGTTAGGGTTAGGCACCAAAGAGGGAGGGTTAGGGTAGGGAGAGGGGGAGGGTTAGCATACCGACCAACAAGTGTCAGTATGTTATCTCTGTCGGAATTCTGACCCCCCAGGATTCCGACTGTCGGTATTTGATACCTATTTCGTTTGTGATGAGAAGATGCTATTCATCAATAAAAAAACCTGATTGAATAAATAAAATGCGCTCCTGAGTTGGGGCATGTTCAAGCTTCTGTGCTTTTTACTGTAAAAGCTACAGTCTGTCTGTAGATACCAACTGGAGCTGTTGAAAACAAAGCTCCTTAATAAGTCTTCCTAAATTGAGGCCGCAAATAGGAGTGTGCCAGCAGTGCTGCCACCCAGAGCTCAGGGCTGTGTGGGCGATACTGGCGCTTACCTTTGGCCCCCCCATCTTCCCAGAAGGGTCCCTGGAATGGCACCCAACAGTCAGTATCACTAGGGCAGGGCACACTGAGCTTTGGACGCTCCAGGCATGCACCCTGCAGTCCTAAGGATGCTCTGGACATTGCTATACATCCCTGCGCTAGTAGCTCCGCCCCCTCTGCATGATGTCATGCATTCAGGGGGCAGGGCTAGCACAGGGCGCACTGATTCCTAGTTATGGCACTTTCTTATGATCAGGGACATTCTGATTCTGTAGGAAGAGTTAATGGGATTCTGCATTTCTTAAAGAGTGAGTTGGCCTGCTTGGAGGTGGAGAAGGAAATGGGTGGTGGACTAGAGCGAGTACTATAGACCTATTAACTTTTGCATATGTACGTGTTTCTACAAATTGTCTCTAGTGTTGTAATATGTAGTATAATACATTCTTGAATTATATATAGATTTACATGTCTGTATGGGTTTGTTATTTACTGTATATTTCAGTATATTTATGTGTAAGCTGCATACACACACAACGATTTAGTAAATGAACGATTTTAGTAAACTATTTTCATTCATTTTTTCAAAGGAAAAATTAACAAAAATCGTTTACTAAAATCGTTCATTTACTAAATGTAATGAACGATTTTTTTGAACTACAAACGATTTTTGCATATTCCCTTACTGAAAATCGTTGAGTTGGTCAGTCTGACTGAACTACAAACTACAAACGTGAACTCGCATGAATGATAATCGTTCATCGTTTTAACTTAGAAAGTGAACGATTTTTTCAACGATTGAACGATAAACGATATTGTTAACGATAATCGTTCAAAAAATCGTTGTGTGTATGCACCTTTACCAGCTATTATGGCACCAGTCAGCCCAGGGACGTATCTATAATGGGTGCAGGGGGGCTCACACCACACACCCTGCACCGATATTTTTAATCCTTACCTGTCTGGAGTTCCACGTCTGCGCTATGAGCGCTGTAAAAATCACCTGGAAAACGGCCGCCATGGACATATTCCTGACGTTTTGCGCATGCGCAGTAGAGAAATCAGACTAGTGCCCAGTGGCTACTGCTGTGGCGCTGCGCTTAGGGCCTGATTCAGAGCCGTTCGTAAGCGGCCGCTCGTTCGTTCCGAGCGATGTTTGCACAACTGCGCATGCGTACGGATCGTAATATGCATGCGCGAACCAGTCAGTGCGGCCGAAAATCGTTTGTTCGCTAAATAGCGAATGCCTGCTATTTTGAGTGACATGAGGCGTATGTGGGTGGTAACAGGGGAAGGTGCTTGAAAACGGGGAGTGGAGATCCGAACGCAGGCGTGCTTAAAGGTCAAAACGGGCGTTTTATGGGTGTGCATAATTAATACAGCAGCGTCATTGACCACGTTACTGGGTTATTTTATAGTCAGACCTGCTCGCAAGATTGCGGTAGGAAAAACCAACCACAAGAATAGCGAGCAGTTCATACGCTGGTCGATGTACTCGATTAATCTAATAAATAGCGGACATGACGTAGGATGCGAGCGGCCAGGGGGCGTATTTTTCCAAAAAACGACCGCATGTTTTGTTCGCTCGTTCAGACCTAGAGGCGTGAACAGACCGCAAAGAGCGAACGGTTCATTTGAATAGCCACCCCTTTTTTCTGAACGAGCGAACGCAAATAGCGTCCGGCTCTGAATGAGGTCCTTAGTGTGCTGCTAACCCGCCGGAGAAAGTGGAGAGGGCCTCGCACGGAGACTGCACACGGACCCCCTCCTCTCTTAAAACGCCCCTGAATCAGCCATATCTGGCAAGTACAATAGGTAGTGCAGCACTGGTTCTTATTGATTCGATAGGCAGCATTTTTATGAGTACTAGATCAGTTGACAAAATGGCTGCCTCACTCTATAAGTTGCAGGTGACCTTTATGGGTCATGAGAGAATGTACAATAAATGGCTTCAAACATTAGACTCGTCCAACATTTAACATACTTGGAAGCTGAAAAGAAAAATATACCGAATTGTATGTATGTATGTATCATTTAATGGGCTTTCCTCCTACTGAGTGAGAAGTATATTAATACACAGAAATTGAGCAGGAACGGCTTTGTAATGTTGAATAGAAATATTACTAATTTTGTTTAGTTTGGGAAGAGAGGACATATTTGGCATTAAAATGTTGAAAGCCTTATCTGCTGTCCTGTAGGTGCGAGTAATATAAGCGGCAAGAATATGGAACTCGCTGAGGCTTGAACTTTCTCCAAGAATATTCAGCCTGTCTTCAAGCCTTCACTTGTACTTTTCACTTTATAGCCATATGCCGTTTACGTTTCAGGTGAATGCACAAAAGGCCATTTTCATTAAGACATGATTGGTCATAAAATAAAATTGGCAGCTGATATAAAATGTCTGTCGCGGAGCTGTTTTTGTGAAGGGAATGGCTGGCAAGAACACATTTTTATAACTTTTTTTTATTAGGAACAGACAGTAATGTGGACATTTAACTTCTCGATTTAGGATCACACATTACACTATGACTTTAAAGATTTCTAGTGGAAAATTATTATTTTAAGTAATGGGGCTGAATTTGCTAAACTCCACTTTGTCAAAGTCGCTGACTTGTTTTGGCCACTAGTCTAGAGTTATACAAAACCAGCGTGCTTTGTATTGAATATTATTGCCCCTTTAAATTCAGCGGCCAAAGCCATTGATTATTAGTTACGGCCTGTGGCAGTGTACTGTTATGAGTCAGTCTTACTCATTATTAGTACTGCTTTCAATGCCGCTGCGGGCACCCTCATTACCGCGGGCACCAGTGAAATGCACCGGCTGCACCTCCGGACGTTCCGCCACTGAGCCTGTGATGAATCATGCAGTGACGGGGCCCGTACATGCCTGCAGGGTATACAATCGGGAAACCGGCTGCCTTAATACAGGCAGCCGGCTTCCCGACTGTCATATCCCAGCGAGTGTGAAATGCCGGGCGTCTAGATGTAGACGCCTGACATTTCCCCGACGCCGGGAGACCGGCGCCCGGCATCTCGATCGTAGGGATGCCGGGCGCCGCGAGCGGACAGCCGCGGGGGGGGGAGGGTTAGGGTTAGGGCACCCAGGGGGACTTAGGGTTAGGCACCCCCCCGGGAGAGTTAGGGTTACGCTAGGGGGAGGTAGGGTTAGGGTTAGGCACCCCCGGGGGGAGGTTAGGGTTAGGCACCCCCCCGGGGGACTTAGGTTTAGGCAGCGGGGAAGGGGAGGGTTAGGCACATAGATGGGGGATTAGGGTTAGGCACTTGGGCAGGAGGTTAGGGTTAGGCACCCCTAAGGAGGGTTAGGGGGTTAGGTTAGTATATACTTACCTTAGCGACGATCGGGATTTATAGCACTGTCTGGCTTCCGCTGCCGGGCTCTGCTTATCTGTCGGCCAGGCGCTGCTGGGAATCAAAATTTCATACCGATTCCGCCTGCAGTGCATCCTGCATCATTGCAGCAGCAGAGCAGGCAGCAGTTACAGCTCGGTTTGTCTGTGGGCCCCTAGAATCTCGGGGCCCGGTACAGCTGTGCCCCTAGTCCACCCCTGTCGACGGGCCTGGACTACAGGGATACTAGGTGAGTATGCGTGTATGTGAATGTGAGTGTGCATGTATGTTTTAATAAAACTGTACTGTCACGGTCTGTATGTCTTTATTTTAATATTTATTTTGCATGCTGGTACTTGTGGTTCCCAATTACCAGCATGAGGGGGAAGCTTGCTGGGACCTGTAGTTCAAAACAATATTATTAAATCTATTTTTAACACCACACATTTAACACAATCAACCCAGCACCCACTGACCTTGGGTGCCGTGGATAGCCTCGGGCTATTAGCTCAGGCCTGGGGTGCCCTGGAGAGTGGACCCTCTATATTGAGGTGGTCCCCACCTCCCCAGGGATCCCCGGCCGGGGAAAGGGTTGCCTGGCCAGTGAAAGGGTTGCCCTGGCTGTGGCATTTCCCCCCCTGCTAGAAAGAGTCCGGTGCTGGTTATGGGAGGTACAGTGGATCCCTACTCATTTTATCCCCTGTATATCCACAATCACGACTGGCTCAGCTGAGCCCTGTGCTGGTTTTTAAAATACAGGGATCCCTCACGCATTTTTTCTTCTGTATTTTAAGAAACAGGACAATGCTGTACAGAGCCCGGGGCTGGTAATGCTTGTGGACGTTTTTTTTTTTTTTTAACATTTTTTTATTGTAAATACTTTTTTTTTTTTTACAGCCTTCATGGATCTCACTGATCTGTGAAGACTTTTGTATAACTCGCACCTTTTAATGCTAGTTGCATAGGCAAATACTCGCACAGATTCGCGTAGTGTAATAGCCCTGAACTTAAAAGTTTGCAGGCTATTACATTTGCGAGTTCCATCACCAGCTCACACCTTCAAAAAATGCGAGAAGGTGCAAATTGTTTTTTTTACTGAACACTCGCACCCTATTACATCTGGCCCTGGTGTTTGAGGACACATCAAACGAAATAAATAGCTATTAATAACATATTTAGGACTTACTTTTACTTTTCTGAGTGACAAGTGCATGGACGTGGCAGTATGATTTGTATCATCATGGTACAGTGACCTGCTAAGTAATTCCATGATTTTCATCACATTTCCATCCGCACTGGAGGTAAAAACAGCATACTTTGCCACATGAAATCAGGTACCCAGCCACTGGAGGGCGCCGCTGGGTCCAAAAAAAAGAAAGCATGTCCGTGGTTTCATTAAGTGTAGTGCAGACCACACATAAAAGACAAACCAAACTGAGACGACAACAAAGGACTTCTCTGTATCGTATTCTGTGAAACTACTAAGCACCGACGGTCAGGTATTTATTTATGATTGTTATTTATATGCTTGTGAGAATTTGGTGGCTCTCTGTTATACCAAGTGTGGCAGCTGCTTTTCTTTGCGCCTTGACAGTACCAACCTTGCGCACGTCAGGATGAATGTGCTGATCATAGTATGGCAAGATAGTCAACTCAAATCTGGACTGTGCCATTGAATTTGAGACAGCTGAGAGTCATGCATTGGTCTTCTCTTTCGTCTGATCTCTCTTGAGTGTTATATCTACAACTTGCCATCTTTTTTATGGTTTTGTCCAAACCTGTGCATCCTTTTTTAACATTCAGAATCGTGATCATGTTCACAGCCACCAAGTGGTGGTTGGCGGAAGTACAAAGATGGCTTGTTGGTGCCATTATGGTGGGAGAGAAAGGGTCTGAAGCCGCAATAACGGTTGCTGTAGCAATAGCTTCCTATTGATCTTAACGATAACACCTTTAGCCTAGGCTGTGCACGCAACTTGAGGGGAAAGGAGTACATGCTCGAAGCCTTGCGTGCGGCCTGGGGTTTTAAGAAGCGGCAGCACCCTACTCTGAGATCACTGTTGACAATCCTGATCGTGTTAGACCAAGAGAGCAGCATATAAATTATGCCTCAACAAGTCGTATGTCTAAAAATCGTGAGACATTTGTTTTACTCTTTTTAATAGATATTAGTGATTTGAATATTTTTTATTTATCTATTGATTTTGTGCGATCTATTTATCTATATTAAACAAGCAGCAGGTTACCTAGAATCTGTTTGAACTGATGAATCCTTTATGTTTTTCATATAAAACATTTTTCTTTTGTGTGCAGGTGCAGCTGTATACTACTAAAAACTATAGTACTTTGTGGGTAGGAAACAAGAAAATACTTCTTGACATAAAGCTTTAGAAAAGGAAATGCTGATAAAATTCAAGAGGATGTTTACCCAGTGTTCCTTACAGTGCTACAATGAAAAAGGACAAAACTGTCTTTCCAAGGAGAGGCGATTGCTTTAGAATGACCCCTAGAAGCATTCACATTGCTTTCAACAGCACAGAAAGCAAACAAAACACTGGCAGAAAAAAATGCTCAACTGCAGCCAAAAACAGTCTTAATGTGCTAAGTGCAGCATCAGTTTCGTTTGCAACTTGAAAGATTATTTGCTGCTGTCATTTCCTTTGAAAGCCCTGTGTTCTTTTACTCTAACATTTACTTACTGCAATACCATTTTACACAGCAGGTGGTGATGTAGAGGTCTTCTAGTGCTTATATATTGTGGCTAGTGGACTATTCTAGAATTGTTATTATGATTATTATTGTTTTTTTTGTATGTTTGGCGCAAATTTTTTTTATTTTGCTAAACACATTTAAAGATCATCTCTTTGCGTCCCCCAACTTTAGCCATGGAGCTGATCATACTTGTCGAATTATTGGCTCCCCAATACGGGAGAAGGCAGCAAGGTCAGCACAGTGGGGACAGTAGTGCAGAACAGGTGGGCAGTGCAGGGGCGTGATGGGGCATTCACATAATCATGGCCTCGCCCCCCCACTACTCAATGCCGAGATTACCGGCATTGTAAAGCAGAAGGTGGGATTGCGATTATGTGATTGGCCACCAGGCAGTGGGGTCACAAGGGGGGTGCAGGGCGCCCCCGGTTGTCACCCGCCAAGGGGTGACACTAAAGTGAGGAAGAAGCCGGCACTGCACACAGACTGGGACCCCCGGAGTGACTAAAACAGGGGTTCAGGCTGAAAGACCACTCCCCCTGCCCGCGAGGCTATGGCCCCTTTTTGCTGGCGCACGGCTACCACCGCGCACACTACAACCCTCCCCGCTCCGGGTGTCACCACGTGTAGGGATGCCACTGCCGCCCAGGCCACGCACTCCGCTCGGGAACTGGGCAACACAAGGTATATGTGGACAGCTCCCTGAGACTTGAATACTCTTCCGGGAGATTCTGGAGCCTCCCAGCCATTCCAGGATAGTAGGCAAGTCTGAAGCAAGGTTGATGCAGATTGGAACGCAAGTTGCCCAAATTGTTAACACATTATGTGCATGGAACTAAATACATATATTCTCAGTAATGCATAGTTGTACGCTTCTCTGCAGTCATACTGCCCCAATCAGTGTGTGTGGTTTCATAGTGAATTCAGGGCACAGCCTTATACTCGGGGCAAGTCTGTATGAAAACAGGTGTAATTATGCAAATGCCAAGCCCTGCATAGCCCACATTCTGTTGTCACCCTACTGTAGGTGTGAATGCTCCATTATCCGCTATATAGATGCAACTGAGATGCATATGAGACTGTACCACCCGTGCTTGCTAACGCTCGCTCCGGAACATGCGCAGTGCGATAATACCCCAGATACATCCACCAAACCGACCTGTGTTCATCTTGTATCATTCCAGTGTATTTAAGTGTAAACACATTTAATGTCTGTGCGCTATAGCATTGTCACTGCGCAACAGCAATTATTTACCTTTTTGCTTTGAAGCCTTAATTATTAACAGTTAATTATATAGCGCAGACATATTCCGCAAGTTTTCAGTAATTAAAATCAGTCCCTGATCACAGCTTACAATCTGTGTTCTCAATCACATTGACACACACACAAACTAGGATTAACTTTATTAAAGAAGCCAATTAACCTACAGGTTGAGTCTCCCATATCCAAAATGCTTGGGACCAGGGGTATTTTGGATAATGGAATATTCCGTATTTTGGAATAATTGCATACCATAATGAAATATGTTGGGTATAGGACCCAAATATACACACAGAATGCATTTATATATTATATACACCTTATACACACAGCCTGCAGGTCATTTTATACAATATTTTCAATTATTTTGTGGCTCAAATAAAGTTTGTGTACAGAAATGAAATTCATTTATGTTTCATATACACCCTATACACACAGCCTGAAGGTACTTTTATACATGATTTTTAATAATTTGTGCCTTTAGAAAAAGTTTGTGTACATTGAACCATCAAAAATCAAAGGTTTCATTATTTGAGTCATGCCAAAAAAATTAAGTATTTTGGAATATTTGGATATGGGAGACTCAACCTGTACCAGTATGTTTGCGGAATGTGAGAGGAAGCCAAAGGTTCGGAGGAAACAAATGCAGACATGTGGAGAACATATAAACTCCACACACACGTGTGGAATCGAACACATGACCTCACTGCTGTGCGGCAGTAGTGCTAACTACTACGCCACCCATGCTGCCCCTTGTACGGCATTGCTCACATAATTTCTCTGGACAATAGATTCCAATACCTATATATATGAATATGCGTAATTACAGCTTGTATCATTATGATGCTTAACCTGTTGCCATTCCCACATTGTAAGTGACTAACTTTAAATGATGTTGACCTGTAGGTTATAGTGTAAAGTGTTTGGAGAAAGATAAGTGAAATGAATATTGTAGAAGAATGTTCTAGCTAATTATCTGTGTGACAACTCTTTCCTCCTATCAGCATTATTGCTGATAATACAAGAGGGGATGATAAGATTATTGAAGATGTGAGTGACAGGCACTTATCTATTTCAGGGGACGCAGTAGTAGAAGAATTTCGGCTTATTTGGACTCATGTCTGGTATTGGAATCCTGTTAGCACATCAGCAAGATATAGAATTCTAGGAATATTCTGTGGTTTATCACTCCTGTGCTGTATAAACCCTATTATACTCATTTATGTGAGAATGCCGTTCTCCTGAAGGTACAGTTTGGTATAGAAAGAGTCACTGGATCCACAGTGTTCTGGCTTGATAACTAGTGAAGAACTCACTAGCCCATTATGAGTTTGCTTTTCTTTGGGATGGCATTGCTGAAGCTGTGAGCACTATCAGTTTAGCCATCCAGTTCAGCATTATTTGCAATGGTTGGGTACGGGATCCCGGTGCTGATAATGCTGATGGTCAGAATCCCGGCAGCGTGATCCCGAAGGTTTAAATTCCTGATGCATTAAGGTAAGTATTGTAAACCTACTCCTAATCCTTCCCCTAACCCACCTTTCCCGTAGCCTAACCCTAACCCTCCTCCCCCGCAGCTTCACCCTAACCCCTCCACACACACACAGCCTAACCCTAACTCTCCCCTCTCAGCCTAACCCTAACCCACCTACTAGCGTCTAAGCTACTACTCACCATGGAGTTTCTGGAGCCAGGATTCTGAATACTGTCGGGTTCCGTGAGACGTGACGCCAACTACATCCCATTTGCATTTGTCTCCTAAATGACCAAAAGCTGAAGGCTGATCAATCCTTTATTATTGGCATCCATGTTTTGTTGTAATCCAGTTATAATGCATTGAGGGGCCGTTCGCCGTTCGCTCGCTATGGGCGATTGTCACCCGTCTGCACATGCATATGCAGCAAAATATGAATGCGCAAACCAGTCTGTGCGATGGAGAAGTGCTCGCTCGAAGCCCGCAGACGGGCCGCTCCTTTGAGTGGCAGATAGTGCCGTTTGTGGATGGTAACGGGAAGGTCCGGGAGAACGGGTGAGTGGATGTGCGAACGCAGGCATGTCTGAGAGTCAAAACGGTGTTCTTTGAGTGTGCATAATTAGCATGGAAGTGTCACTGTACACGTCACCTGGTTGTATTTCAGCCTACAGTGATCGCAGTGCTTGCGGCAGGGTAGGGTCTGCCTTAAGGGCTGCGAGCAGCTCTGATGGCTTTCGATGTTACTGAATAATCATATACTTCCTGGAGATGACGTGTGAAAGAAAAGTGGTCGTCATTACACCGACGAGCGTTCACTCTGCTGTTGCTCTCTAAGACATAGAGAGCGTCCTTTAGCCTGGCTGTGTGATCGCGACATTTGCATATCCGCCCCTTGACGGCTACAAGAGAGCGCAGCTTAGCATCTGGGTCTGAATCGGCCCCTGAGCTCCTTGCTTAAACACCTTGGCCAAGCCCACCTCTGCACAATGAATGGTTTGAGCCTCACACAACTATGGTATGCAATCAAGTTGTTGACAATCACAATGAAAACAGTCAAAAGGTCAGGATATGGTTAAAATGTCAACATATAAAATGTCGACACTAAACATTTTAGGGTTAGTCTTAAAATTGGATGTTGATTTTTTGGACATGTCCAAAAACTGCAAGTCGACATTGTGGCTGTCAACATTCTGAACATGTATGTGTTGACATAATGGTGTCTAGACTCTAAATAATGATTGTCGATAAAACCTATGGAAGCCCAGCTTATTCCCTATGCATGACAATGGTCACTCACTTCATCTTGTTTTCCAGATTGGATTAGAAGTGTTTGTCTGACAGCAAATCTTGATCTCTGTGGTGTAATGGCTACTTGTGAGGATCCTTGTTCTCTTATGCATTATGATATTAGGGATGTGAGGAACACACTGGATGCTTTTCCTCCTGTCCATTGGTGTTGTACTGTAGGTGTAACTATTGACAAATTTCAGACCTTATCTTGATAGATGAGTATTTGGAGGATCCTGACATGTTGTAGAGCAACGATATATTACTTGTATGCTTGGCATACACTGTTATGGTGCGTACACATGGGACAATTTTCTCCCTGAATGAAAATCGTCCTGTGTGTCCGCGGCAGGGGTGTGCTCAGTGTGCACTGAGCACAACACTGAATGAAATCAATAACGATTTTGTTCAGTGCCGGGCTCCTTCCCTCATCCTCGAACATGTTCAACCTGACATTATTATCAGGTTGGACAGGAGATTTGGGTGATGAACGGCCACTACCATCTACAAACAGGAGCGCACATTGGTAGTTGCCGTTCATCATTTTGGCCCTGAAACTGACAGATTTTTTAAACGATAACGACGTCGTTATCGTTCAGTCGTCCAAAAAATCGACCCGTGTGTACGCACCTTTAAATCAAATGTTTGTCACGCTAACAGACATTTTATCTGACGGGGTGAAACTCATCAGATATCGTGACCATACACTTTGAGACATGTCACAGTGTATGGCCACAATATCAGCGTGCCTCCCCCGGGAGGAAACATTTACTCGTTCTCTCCTGTGAAAGAACAGGGGATATGTTGGGCGGTCGGCAGCGGCAGCGCATACAGTTGCAGACAACCAACTATCGGCTCTATCGCACATGCTGGACGATTTTGAATGTTTGATCACAACAATACTTCCTTTAATTATTGTCCTGATCAGATGATTATTGGCTGATCGGCCCAATAATTGGACAATGTATTTCCAGCATAATATAAAGAGTTGATGCAACAATGACAACCGTGTAGAGGTTCCCAAACTCTGTCCTCAAGGCACCCTAGCAGTCCAGGAGTTAAGACTATCCATGGTTGAGCACAGATGGTTAAATCAAAAGACTAAGATACTTTTTAAGTCATCTGTCCCAAGCATGGTTATTCTTAAAACCTGGACCGTTAGGGTGCCTTGAGGACCAAGTTTGGGAACCTCTGGGGTAGAGTATCCATCCATCCATCCATCCATCCATCCATCCATCCATCCATCCATCCATCCATCCATCATAGCAGTGTAGCCAATTGTTCAGTGGCAATGTGGTATATGGGTGCATTCCCCACACACCGGCCTTGGGTCAGTCACTTTCAGGCTAGCTCCATTTTTATTATCTCAGGCTCTGGTGGTTTTAAAATGAACAGGTGCTGCTGCACATGCAGGTTTAATAAGCTGTTAGTTGATGAGCACGTAGTCATGGGTGTTGTAGTGCTGTATAATCACAGTTGTTAAAAGTGATGTGCTCCATACTGTACCATCTTCTTTAATTACATAAATTGAAAACTTAATTACAGCTGGCCTGAATCCCGATGGTGGAAGCCCAACACGGGACTTAAGATAGGTGTTGAAATACTGACGTCTATCTTAATCCCGACACCAGAATACAGACAGACGCCATCCCGAACGAGGTAAGTTAGGGGTGTCTTAGCTGTTAGTCGCGGGGGGGACGGGGGAGTGTTAGGTTTAGGCAGCATAGTGGGGTTAGCGTTAGATTTTGTGGGGGGGAGGCTTAGGGTTAGGTACTAAGGGGTGGTGGGTTAGGTTTAGGCACTAACGGAGAGGGTTAGGGTGCGGGGTGGGGAGGGTTAGGCTACTAGAAGTTAGGGTTAGGGGGGAGAATGGAGGAGGGTAAGTATACTTACCTGACCCCTGTTGGGATACCGACCATCAGGATGCCGCCGACGGTATTTTTACAGGAGGCATCCCGACTGCCAGTATTACATACCGATTTCATATAACCATAAAGGTAGCAGCTTACAAAGGTGGTCACAAGAGCTGACACTCTTTGTATCTCAGTACTGTCACTCTATCTCTCAGCCTGCACTATCAGTATCTGTAGATTAACCTTGGTTGCGTACGCGCAACTCGCCCCATATGTAGCGCGATTTGCTGCACGTCATCAGTTATTAATTTCTACTACCCGCCGCAAAGTCATCTAAGCCCTCACCAAGTGATTCTCTACATGTCTACAGTACTGTTCCTGAAACATCCAGTATCCCACAGCACCGCAGGCATTCACTGCTTTTTTTTGTACTCTCTCTTTGAACTCGAATTAGACTGTCAGCTTATAATCACTTGGTCTTACCGCTGTCCAATTAGATCCTGCAGCGGGTCTTTACACCTGGTAAGAGACACATTAATAAATAAGTTGAAGGGACATAAACGTATTGCTGTGGAAACCTGTATATTATAAGTGAGCGCATGTATTGGCTGTCTATATTTTTTGTTTATACATCTGTTTTTATGTGTTAGGTGACACATAGGGCCTGATTCAGAGCCGCTCGTAAGCGGACGCTCGTTCGCTCCGAGCGATGTTCGCACAACTGCGCATGCGTATGGGTTGTAATACGCATGCGCGAACCAGTCATTGCGGTTGGAAATTGTGTGCTCGCAAAATAGCGAATGCCTGCTAATTTGAGTGACAGAATGAGGCGTTTGTGGGTGGTAACAGGGGAAGGTGCTTGAAAACGAGGAGTGGAGATCCGAACGCAGGCGTGCCAAAAGGTCAAAACGGGCGTTTTAAGGGTGTGCATAATTAACAAAGCAGCGTCATCGACCACGTCACTTGGTTGTTTCTTAGCCTGAACTGTTCGCATGATTGCGGTAGGAAAATCCAACCACAAGCACTGCGAGCAGTTCAGATGCCTTTTCGATGTACTCGATTAATCTAATAAATAGCGGAGATGACGTAGGATGCGAGCGGCCAGGGGGCGTCTTTACAAAATAGCGAGCGCATATTTCGTTCACTCGCTCAGACATAGAGGCGTCAACAGACCGCCAAGAGCGAGCGCTCAATTTAAATAGCCGGCCCCTTTGTCTGAACGACCGTTCGCAAATAGCGTCCGGCTCTGAATCAGGCCCATAGTTCACATAGCCATCCATTGCAGCTCCTAGCGTGCGCAGTGATTCTCTATATTTCATTAGTATCTCAGTCAGTTTGATTATATCGTCTGTGCACTAGCATGGATATCCTTAAAACCTGGACTGTTAGTGTGTCTTGAGGACAGAGGGCCTGATTCAGCAGTGCATGGTCGGGAATCTGCACAGGCGTCTGAACTGTTCTGCGCATGTGCAGTACAGGTCTGCGAACCCGCACGCAGACTGGCAGCAGACTATCATTGATTGACAGTTCGTTGGTGGCTGGGGAGAGGGCGGCGACGGCATCTGTTTCCCGAAACTGAGGCATGTCTCCACCGTTGGGGAGGAGGGAAGAGGCCACGATCTCGATCGGCTGCCAAGATTTGCTGGCCTCTTTCTCTCATCTGAGGCGACCGACTTGTGTGACCCCATTGGTCACTTAGCCGGCCGATGTTCCCGCAGATTATCCATGATGCCTCCTGCTGTATTAGCATATTAGCAAGGACACAATTGCAAAGCTACCTGCCTGCAACTTTGCAATTCCCTTGGGAAAGCCTGACATAACAGATAATTAACAATTACCACAGATATAAGCTATAGCTTGAAAGAATATGTTAATTATGCACCACACAACATAGCAGGTTAAAAAAAAAAGTGCTAAATGTTCCAGAGATGGCTTTCAGCCTTGTGTAAGTACTTAGGTAAATAAAATTCCAGAAAAGTAGTTTACACTGGCACCATGGCTGAAAATCTGCTATCCTATAAGGAATTGTGGGAAATACATAAAAGAGGCTCTTCTGGCTTAAGTCAATGTAAGTACTGCTTATGCAAGCGGCTGACACTGGATATTAATCGGAGTTCAGTATTATTACTATAGCTACCTAGAAAACAGAGGGATGATCACGGATTGTGGGAAATTTGCATTTTATTTTATTTGCTGTAACAAAAATAGGAAACTTTTGAGGAAAAAAGTGAGTAACTACATGTACACTGTAAATGCAGTAAAAAGCAAATGTGGACACAGATAGTTACAGCAGTGACGCATCCTTAACCGAAACATATATTCATTACAGTATCTGTACATAGTATAATATAAAGTCCCTGGTAGGCGTCCGTCTGTTTGTTCAGGCTAATCTCAAGAATCACTGGACTGATTTTGATGCAGCTGTCACTATTCTATAGAGCATTTGCAGAGGAAGGTTTAAGTGTATGAAACATTAATGTATGACAAAAGGGAGCCGAGCAGTGACGATTTTAGTGAAGCAAGTCAATGAAAAAACGGTCCCTGGTAGGCGTCTGTGTGTTCGGGCTAACTTCGAGAACCACTGGACGTATGTTGATGCAGTTTTCACTATTCTATAGAGCACTTGTTGAGGGAGGTTCAGGTGTATGAACCACGTATGGCAAAAGGGAGCCGAGCAGTGACGATTTTAGTGAAGAAAATTCATGATAAAACATACGTCCGAGCACTTTCTTTGCTTACGCTGCCTAAACCGTTAAGGATATATCACAACGATGGTCTTTATTTTATACCAAATAGAGATTGATACGTATTATCCAGTTTCTCAAGAAAAATTGATGTACAGTAAGCCTTGTTTTCCATTTTTCCTCTTTTTACCGTTTCCTTTTAATTTATGTGAAAAAAGATTTTTTAATAATTTCAAACAAGTACAATTCCTGGTAGGAGTCTGCTTTGGCATGACAATGAATAAAGCACAGGAACAGACACTTAACTTGGCTGGAGTTGCCCTAAACGGAGACTGTTTTGCTCATGGACGTGTGTCACGTCAAAAAAAATATTTTTTTGTTAATGTCAGGAGGTAAAACGTCTAATGTCGTCTACAAGGCAATCTTATAAGACCTTGGTTAAAAAAGGCTATCGCCATAAATTCAAAATTGTTCCTGTGTAAAGCTGGGGTGGGTCACTAGTAATATATACCTGTGTAATGAGAGCAGCACGCTACACGATAATAAAATGCAGAAGACTCAGGGCCTGATTCAGAGCTGAACGCTCTGACCAGAGCGCTCGCTCTGAATCAGGGCCCTCCTCCATGAAAATGGAGCGTCCTCCAGGACGATCGTATAGCTGTGGGTGACCACCCACAGCTATAGCGAGCGTCCATGATGATGGTTGCGATGGTCTTGACCATCGCGACCATTGACCTTGCGGTAGGGTCTCGCTGCCGCAAGCCCTGGAGTGATTTTGGCTCTATCAGAGCCAAAATCACTCCCACTGACATCACCAGTGATGTCAGTGGGGCCGCTTCAGACGGTAGGCGTTCCCACGCCCCCGGCACGCCCACCAAAGGGGGCGTGCTGTCAATAAACATCGACAGCATGCCCCCTTTGGTGCGAGACCCGGAGCGATGGAGAGCCCGTCGCTCGCCGGGTCTCGCGCATGCGCACGACGGAGCTCCCTCCGTCGTGCGCATGCGCAGTGGGGGAACATCGACCCGCTTGCGAACGTATTGCCGCTCACGAGCGGGTCTGAATGACCCCCAAAGTTACATACATTTGCAAATATATGATAAGCTACCACTACGTCAAGGCTGCTTGCATCACTGTACTGTAGGTTGCTTAATAAGTATTTGAAGATACCTAAGTGCTCTGATATGTTTTATATCATATAAACATGGGAATGTATATCCTAATTATCATTTTTAAGTTATTTTACTTTTTTTTCTTTTTTCATTTTAAATATTAATATTTGAGCTGTCACATTACTACTTCGGCCATAAAACGCATGGCCAGTTTAACAATGGGGCAGATTGGACTACAGCTCCAGGCCTCCACATAAAAATAGGCCCAACATCATAACAGTGGGCCATAAATCGTAAGTATAAAGCCGTGGTAATCAAACGGCTATATTGAATATCGCCCTAAATATTAAACATATCCATATGTGTATCTGCTTTATAACCTTAACTTTATCTCTAATGTGGTCTGGTTCATTCTTAGAAATGTAAAAGTGACAAATGGTGTTGGTGACAAACATTCTCCAAAACCTTAACAAACACATGCAGAGCGAGGAAGCATACTCGTATTTCTGAGCCACATAGACATAGAAGATGTGCTCTTATATACTGTCAGCTTGAGATATAATGAGTTTTTACTAAAGAGAAAGCAATGCAATATTTTATCAATGGACCACGTTTAAAAATTGGTTTAAAGTCCTTAAGAATTTTTTTTTATATATTTATTAAAAACAGCATTTTAAAAGACAATTATGTTCCAATGCCAAAACTTTTTTGGAACTTTGGGAACAGACTTACCAGTTTTGAAATTCATGGTAAAAACTCAGACACGTGGGTATACCATTTATTTAGAAGGAAAACTGAACCCAAAATGTAAAATTTTGGGTGGAGTTCAATATGCTCAAATATAAAACTGAGGGCCCGATTTCGGATCGCTATTGCGATCGCAGCAACGATTATGCACGCAGTTCAACTGCGATAGTATGATAATCCATTGCTTTACTTTGCACACATCCGTAATGTTTAGCAAGACTGCGAAACCATCGGTACAATAGAGTACCATCGGAGCCTCACGCACACTTGCACAAGGTCAGACCTTAAATGAGCAAAAAAGTATCATGTAAAGGTGCTCAAATCATATAAATGTTGTATATAATTAAAATATAACTTTTATTACTTACATATAAAATGAATTTATTCAAAAAGAATGGTAAAATATTTAATTTTATTTTTATATAGGAAATAAAGTGCATAATTTCAGCAGGTTAAGAGGTTGGATAGTTCAACAAAATAAAATACAATGTTAGCACAGGATATTGCAACATTGTTTAATTGTTGAACAGTGGTCTGAAATAGTAGCCAAATATAATATGAAAGAGCCAGACAGAATTTAACAGGAAAATTGTGAATCTACATATATATTGACATACTAAACCACTAATAGGGGTATTCAATATGGGAGCGAAAACATTGTTTTTGCGTTAATACCGCACTTTTGACGTCATTATCGCAGGTTTGACTTTTACAACGTATTCAATTTCAAAGACTTATCGCAGGTTCGAAAAGTCTTTGATCAAAAACGGGGATAACTTTTCACCATTGAAGAGGTGTCGAAAAAAAGTGCAGAATTGGGGTTTAGGGGTGCAGGCTTAAAAAAAAATAGCCTGCACCCCTGGGAATGACATTTAAAAAAGAACTGTGTCAAAAAAAGTTAAAAAAAAAAAAATAGGGACACCCCAAAAAATTTATGTAAAAATTGGGGTGAAAAAAAAATGGGAAAAAATTGTTTAAAAATAGGGAAATAGGTTCAGGGCTATTCTGCAAGTATGCGACAGGTGTTTTCTAGAATAGATTTATAGCGGCAGGTGCACAATTGCAGAATTTTTAAAGACTTACTTTAGGGACATCAAAATATGCTAGTACCCATTTTCATGTACCCCAAATTTGATGGGACCACTTAAAAAAAATGAAAAAAATAACCTAAGTGCTCTTCTGCATCACTTATTCAATGTCGGGAAAAAACACCTGCTGCGGCTATTTAAATACCCGACTTTCATTTAAAGGCCAAAACGGGGGTACCCATAGTGATCCCACATGTTTTTACAACTTTAGGGGGGTCCTACAATTTTTTTAAGGAAACATTCGTAACTTTACGCAAATCCAACTTCGGAGACTCCCGTTTTCGTTAATTTCATATTGAATACGGGGATAAGCGGGCGCGCGCCCGATACTTTAACGCAGGTAAAAACTCTGATATGAAACGTAAACTTCGACAGCGAAGTTTACGTTTCATATTGAATACCCCTCATAATCCCTTATTTAAAGAACACACAATCTTCGACACAGATTTTATAAAAAAATAAGAATAAATATTTCACCATTCTTTTTGAATAAATTAATTTTATATGTAATTAATAAAAGTTATAATGTAAAGGTGCACAAATCATATAAATGTTGTATATAATTAAAATATACTTTTTTTTGCTCATTTGTGGATGTTTGTTTATAGTGGGTTGCACCTCTCGCATAAGGATGATACATATGAGAATTAATATTGGAGAGTATATCATATATGAAACTGGTGCGGTTGTATCTCTAAACTTCTGCAAGGTCAGACCTTACTCAGAAATTGCTAACTTCTGCGCACACTATGAGACCTCAGGCTGCGTAGGGCATCGCAGTGGATAATATATGCATGCCCGTGAAACAGCTTTGAAACGCACTGGCATTCCTACGCTTCACCGATCCCCTCCCCCCATCTCCACCAATAGACGGTACTTCCGGTCAATCATTCTGCGATGGGTCTGCGTAGTCACTTCAATCGCAGTCCCGATCGCAGTAGCCGGTTCACGCACGCTCACTGCGATGCATGTGCAGAATGCAACAATCGACCGATCGTGTGCGTATTAGCAACTGCGATCCTTGCTGAATCAGGCCCTGAAAACGGCACACCCCAAGTAAAATACACATTCAAATGATAAAACTGATTGTGATTGGGACACTGGCTGGTATGTAATGTGTGAATGGGGCATAGGCTGCTATAGTGTATGCGATTGGGAACAGGCTAGTAGAATATGTGTGAAGGAGACACACACTGGGGTAATGTGCAAGAGGGGAATAGGCAGTCATAGTGTGCTCTGTGGGCACAAGCCAATATATGATGCCATGCGACCCAGGCTGATATAATGTATAATGGCGAAGCATAATCTTGCGTAGTATGTGTTATGGGGCACGGGTTTGTATAATATGTGTGAAGAGGTACAGTCTGTTGGCTGGTATAATGTGGATAAGGCTGGTGTAGTGTATGTTGGGGCACAGTCTGGCATCATGTGTGTGACGGGGTACATGTTGATATAATGTGTGGATGTATTATATTGTGATAACTACTTGCTGGTCAGTGGTATATTATGTTTTCTTATTTGCCAATATACCACACAATTCTCAATTAATTTTTTATTTGTTTGAAGCTTCTTTCCCTTCCGTCTCTTTAGACAGGTGAATAAAGCCTTGTGCTCTTTCTAACTATATCACAACTGTATCACAGTGATCTGGCACAATCATAAGTGTGACAGGGACTCTGATTAGTATAGTGTATCAACGAGTCCCAATCTGGTAGAGTGTATTAAAGGAGTACTCGCTGGTATCCTGCTGGATGAGACACAGGCTGATATAGTGTGTGTACGTTGGGTTCACAGGCTAGTATAGTGATTGTTATAGGGCAGAGACAGATATAGTGTAGTGTGATGGGGCACAGGCTGATATAGTGTGTGTATGATGGGTTCACAGGCTAGTATAGTGAGTAGATGGCTAGTGAGTGAGTGTCTCAACACACTGTCTCGAATCATTCAGATGAGTGAATGATACGAGTCACTCAGTGCTTGGTGTGTCGAGACACCCACCTCTCTAGCCTCTCTGTTATGGTGCATACACACGATCAGATTTTTCCTTCAGATATGAACGATAACGATTTAAAAATCGTTCAGTCGTTCATATCTGAAGGAAAATCGTTCATATCTGACATGCCTGAACGATGGACGATCAACGATGCGCGTTCCCGTTTGTCAGATAACGATATCTGACATCTGATGGGTTTGCAGTCAGACTTGGACGATTCCATTCATTTTAATGCAGTCAAAAATCGTTCAATCGTTCAAATCGTTCTAAACTTTGGTAAAATCGTTCAAATCGTTCAATCGTTCAGTCGTTCATCTGACAAATCTGACAAGTCTGACAAATCTGACCGTGTGTACGCTCCATTAGAGTGAGTGGCAGCTCCGCCCCCTACACTGCTGATCTGACCTGGTTATACTTCTGCACTGTGTCAGATCAGCAGTGTAGGGGGCGGAGCTGTCAGTGACTCACTCTGGCAGCTGCTGCCAGGGCTCGGGGAGTGCACTGATTAAGGAGAGTCAGTGAGAACCCTGAGCTGTAGTGCTGGGCTGCGGGGGGCAGAGCTGTTAGCGACTCACTCTGAGTCGCTGGCTCCCCTGCTGGCTACAGCAATGCACTACCTAAAGAGTCGTGTCTCGAGACACTGACTCGAGACACTTCACTGAGTTAAGCCATGAGGCTCAACTTAGTGTAAGGAATCGTTCTGCCCATCCCTAATAGTGAGTGTTATAGGGCACAACCAATTATAGTGTAGTGTGATGGGGCACAGGCTGATATAGTGTGGTAATGATGGGTTCACAGGCTAGTATAGTGAGTTTTATAGGGCACAGCCAGGTATAGTGTAGTGTGATGGGACACAGGCTGATATAGTGTGTGTATGATGGGTTCACAGGCTAGTATAGTGCGTGTCATAGTACACAGCCAGGTATAATGTAGTGTGATGGGGCACAGGCTGATATAGTGTGTGTATGATGGGTTCACAGGCTAGTATAGTGAGTGTTATAGGGCACAGCCAGGTATAGTGTAGTGTGATGGGGCACAGGCTGATATAGAGTGTGTTTGATGGGTTCACAGGCTACTATAGTGAGTGTTATAGGGCAGAGACAAATATAGTGTAGTGTGATAGGGCACAGGCTGATATAGTGTGTGTATGATGGGTTCACAGGCTAGTATAGTGCGTGTCATAGTACACATCCAGGTATAATGTAGTGTGATGGGACACAGGCTGATATAGAGTGTGTTTGATGGGTTCACAGGCTACTATAGTGAGTGTTATAGGGCAGAGACAAATATAGTGTAGTGTGATAGGGCACAGGCTGATATAGTGTGTGTATGATGGGTTCACAGGCTAGTATAGTGTGTGTTATAGGGCACAGCCAGGTATAATGTAGTGTGATGGGGCACAGGCTGATATAGAGTGTGTATGATGGGTTCACAGGCTAGTATAGTGCGTGTCATAGTACACAGCCAGGTATAGTGTAGTGTGATGGGGCATAGGCTGATATAGTGTGTGTATGATGGGTTCACAGGCTAGTATAGTGAGTGTTATAGGACACAGCCAGGTATAATGTAGTGTGATGGGACACAGGCTGATATATTGTGTGTATGATGGGTTCACAGGCTAGTATAGTGTGTGTTATAGGGCACAGCCAGGTATAGTGTAGTGTGATAGGGCACAGGCTGATATAGTGTGTGTATGATGGGTTCACAAGTTAGTATAGTGTATGTTACAGGACACACAGGGCTACCATCTGAAAATGTGGGGCCCAGAATGACAAAACAGGCAGGGCCCCTTCCCCTCCTGTGTTTCTGAAACTCCAGCCCTGCAGTGTCTCTCCAATTCCGGAGAGTCCCCTTCTGTATTTTCAGTCCCCCCTCTGTTTCTTTAGCTAGCCCCCAATCTTTCTCACCAGCAGTAGGGTATTTACCAAGATCTATGCAATGGTTCCTTGCGTCCGCTTGTGGCGTTTCAAGTGGATACTCTTTTTCCAATACTTTATAAGTAATATCCACTCGAAACGCGACAAGCAGATGCAAGGGACCATTGCAGGGATCTTGGTAATCACTCTGTTCACCATCTGCCAGGATGTTCAGAGGGACTTCTTCTGGAGCACCTCATTATCATTCTGACATGTTTTTTAAACATCAATATTTGGTAGGCGAACCATCTTGAACCAAATGATCCTGCTGTGATTCCTACATGATATGCTTTTACAATCTTGTTTGTGTGAGTGCATTATTTTAAATTTTTTGTAATTTGGACGTATTGTGCTATTTTTTGTTCACATATTGATTTGGAGAAAGTATAAGAACATGCCATATATCATCCGGTCGTCCATCTGATGTTGAAATACAGTCAGGTGCATAAATATAGGGACATTGACAGAATTTTCATACTTTGGCCTCTATTCACCACCACAATGGCTTTGAAATGAAACAAACAAGATGTGCTTTAACTGCAGACTTTCAGATTTAATTTGAGGGTAATTACATCCAAATCAGGTGAACGGTGTAGGAAATACAACGGTTTCTATATGTGCCTCCCCCTTTTTAAGGGGCCAAAAGTAATGGGACAAACTAAACAATCCTAAATCTAGCTTTCACTTTTTAATACTTTGTTGCAAATCCTTTGCAGGCAATTACAGCCTGAAGTCTGGAACGCATAGACATCACCAAACACTGGGTTTCATCCCTGGTGATGCTCTGCCAGGCCTCTACTGCAAATGTCTTCATTTCCTGCTTGTTCTTGGGGAATTTTCCCTTCAGTTTTGTCTTCATCAAGTGAAATGCATGCTCAATCGGATTCAGGTCAGGGGATTGACTTGGCCATTGCCTAACATTCCACTTTTTAGCCTTAAAAAACTCTTTGGTTGCTTTTGCAGTATGCTTCGGGTCATTGTCCATCTGCACTGTGAAGCACCGTCCAATGAGTTCTGAAGCATTTGACTGAATATGAGCATATAATATTGCCTGAAACACTTCAGAATTCATTCTGCTGCTTTTGCCAGCAGTCACATCATCAATAAATACAAGGGAACCAGTTCCATTGGCAGCCATACACGCCCACACCAAGACACTACCACCACCATGCTTCACTGATGAGGTGGTATGTTTTGGATCATGAGCAGTTCCTTTCCTTCTCCATACTCTTCTCTTCCCATCACTCTGGTACAAATTGATCTTTGTCTCATCTAATGGCTTTTTTAGATGTTGTTTGGCAAACTCTAATCTGGTCTTCCTGTTTTTGTGGCTCACCAATGGTTTACATCTTGTGGTGAACCCTCTATATTCACTCTTATGAAGTCTTCTCTTGATTGTTGACTTTGACACATATACACCTACCTCCTGGAGAGTGTTCTTGATTTGGCCAACTGTTGTGAAGGGGTTTTTCTTCACCAGGGAAATAATTCTTCTGTCATCCACCACAGTTGTTTTCCGTGGTCTTCCGGGTCTTTTGGTGTTGCTGAGCTCTCCGGTGCGTTCTTTCTTTTTAAGAATGTTCCAAACAGTTGATTTGGCCACACCTAATGTTTATGCTATCTCTCTGATGGGATTGTTTTGATTTTTCAGCCTAATGATGGCTTGCTTCACTGATAGTGACAGCTCTTTGGATCTCATATTGAGAGTCGACAGCAACTGATTCCAAATGCAAATGTCACACCTAGAATCAACTCCAGACCTTTTACCTGCTTAATTGATAATGAAATAATGAGGAAATAGTCCACACCTGTCCATGAAATAGCTTTTGAGTTGATAGTCTCATTACTTTTGGCCCCTTAAAAAGTAGGAGGCACATATAGAAACCGTTGTAATTCCTACACTGTTCACCTGATTTGGATGTAATTACCCTCAAATTAAATCTGAAAGTCTGCAGTTAAAGCACATCTTGTTTGTTTCATTTCAAAGCCATTGTGGTGGTGAATAGAGGCCAAAATATGAAAATTCTGTCAATGTCCCAATATTTATGCACCTGACTGTACCTTGTGATACTGCCCGATATACTGTACAACTACATCTACTAAGGGAAAACCCATAGAGAAGGGATTCCTTTTCCCTTGCATCTTATCTATCTTGAATGGCTTGTGGGGTCTAAGAAATACCTGTCTTCAGCACAAGTATTTTGAATTTATATTGTCAGATATACTACACTAGTGTATGTTTCTATTGTTGTGTTTTTTTCATATGTACCATCTTTTGAAGATAGGTTATCGGGGTTAGAGCCCAAACGTGAATTATTATTATTATCCTTTATTTATATGGCGCCACAAGTGTTCCGCAGTGCCATACAAAGTACATAAACAAATAATTTGACAAGTGACTTACAGTAAAATATAGGACAAGGAAAATATACATTGCTACATTAGTGACCATAACACCTAGATATGCAACAGAGCATAAGCAATCAAGTGTTAGGTACCCTGGGGGGTAAGAAGTAGATGAAAGTAAAGTAAGGAGAAGCACAAGATGATAGAAGCCCTGCTCGTAAGAGCTTACATTCTAAAGGGGAGGGGCAGACAAACATGTGTGACACAGATGGGGTAAACAGGGAGGAAGGAGCATGTTGCAGCAAGTTAGGATGGGAGCTGGAAGGCTTTGATGAAGTAGTGGGTCTTGAGAGCCCATTTGAAGGATTGTAAAGAGGTGGAGAGTCTGATAGGGAGAGGGAGAGAGTTACAAAGGTCGGGAGCAGCACGGGCAATATCTTGGAGGCTGGAGTGGGAGGATGTAATCAGTTGGCATGGGAGGCGGCGTGCATTAGTTGAGCGAAGGGGGCGGACAGGAGAGTGGAGGGAGATGAGGTCAGAGATGTAATTGGGAGAGGAATGGGTGAGGGCTTTGTAAGCGAGTATGAGAACCTTGAATAGGGTTTTAAAAGGGAAGGGGAGCCAATGGAGGGCTTGTAGGAGAGTGGAGGCAGATATAGTGTAGAGAGGAAGATGAGTCGAGCAGCAGCATTGAGGACAGACTGGAGAGGACAGAGATGGAGTTGGGGAGGCCAGATAGGAGGAGGTTACAGTAGTCCAATCTGGATATGACCAGTGAGTGTATGAGGGTTTTGGTGGCATCCTGGGTGAGAAAGTGTCTAATCTTGGAAATATTTTTGAGATGGAAACAACAGGACTGTGAGAGGCTCTGGATTGGTGGCTTGTAGGAGAGGGAGGAATCCAAGATAACTCCAAGACAGCGCACTTTGGGGCTAGAAGAGATAGTTGTGCAATCAATTGTTAAAGAAATAGTGGGAAGTGAGGTTATGTTGGAGGGTGGGAAAATGATCAGCTCAGTCTTAGACATATTAAATTAAAGAATGGGGGAGACAAGGGCATGTTTGAATGCAGAAGGGACAGTACCAGATGAGAGGGAAAGATTGCAGAGGTGGGCAAGGTGGGCACAGGCACAAGGAGAGAGGTAGCGGAGGAGACGTGAAAGGATAGGGTCAAGGGGGGAGGTGGAAGGGGGGGAGGACCAGATGAGTGCCATGACTTGCTCTCCAGATACAGGGGAGAAGGATGTCAGAGTCGGTGAAATGGATGGAGATGAGTGATCCGGGAAAGTAGGAGGTGTAGAGCAGGGGGGCTGTTGGATATGATGTCCTGACGTATGGAATCAATTTTAGATGTAAAGTAAGTAGCAAAGTCAAGGGCAGTGAGTGAGGAGGGGAGACGAGGAGGGGGTGGACAGAGGAGGGAGTTGAAGGGGGTGAAGAGACGCTGGGGATTTGAGGACTCGGAGGAGATGAGGTTCTTGAAATAGGACTGTTTAGAGAGGGAAAGGGCAGCACTAAATTTGAAGTGAAGAAAATCTGCCTAAGAGCGTGATCTACACTGTTGCTCGGCGGGTCTTGAATACTTTTTAATCTACAAACTTTCTAATTATAGGAGAGGAAGGTGAACCCATCAGGAGTACACATTTGCAGCCCTTATATCCTCGATCTAGTGCGCATAGGTTCCTCCATATATTTTTTTTTCAAATTCTTTATTTTGGATGGTCAGTCATAACAGGAAAACAGAAAAATAAACATTAAAACCCTCCATATATTTTTAATCACCTCAAAGCACCCCCCCCCCCCTGTCCCCATCAATGCGGAGTCAGTACGGTCCTGCAACAGACATCTTGGGGCCTTGTACCCCCCTCGTATGTACAGAACGGTCGGCTTGAGACTTTTCTTACCTACATCATGGTTTATCAGCAATGGGGAACCTCTGAAAAAATTGATCCTCCCTGGGCAGACAGTGACTTCAGTCAGTATTCACTATTCATGTAGGTGATCACAAGGTCCAGAAGATATGTTTGCATAGGAATATAACCAATGTCATCATCATACAAAAGAGGTAATATGGGTTTTTATAGAACTGGTGTCTTAATGAAGATTATTGTGCCACTGCCTTTTGCTGCTAATCTTCCAGCCCTTCATCCCCTTGTCTCTCCAGCTGCCTCAGCTTCACCCCTGTGTCTCTAAAGCATCCTCAGCTCCCCCACTCCCTCCCGTGACTCTCCATGACCTCAGCATGTTTCTCTGCATGGATTCCCTCAGCTCCCCCAACACCCCTGTCTCTCTCCATGGCTTCTTTCAGCTTGCCCCTACCCCCATGTCTCTATAGCCTCAGATCTCTCCTACCCATCTGTGTCTCTCCATGGCCACAGCTCCCCCCTGTGTATCTCCATGGTCTCAGCTTCTCCCTCTGTGTGTCTCCATGGTCTCAGCTCCTCCCCGCCTGTGTATCTCTATGGTCTCAGCTCTTCCTTTTCTCTCTGTGTATCTCCATGATCTCAGCTCCTCCCCCCTGTGTTCTGTATGGTCTCAGCTCCTCCCTCCTGTGTATCTTCATGGTCTCAAGTCCCCCCTTTCCCATCTATGTATCTCCATGGTCTCGGCTCCTCCTCCCCTGTGTATCTCCATGGTCTCAGCTCCTCCCCGTTGTGTATCTCAGTTCCCCCCCACCCCCCTCTGTGTGTTTCCATGGTCTCAGCTCCTTCCCCCTGTTTATCTCCATGGTCTCAGCTCTCCCCCACACCCTCTGTGTGATTCCATGGTCTTCAGCTACCATCCACCCCTTCCCCTCCTTGTGTGTCTCCATGGTCTTCAGATCTTATCTTTTGTCTCCCCTCGCCCTCCCCTCCAGACGCGCATGCAGGGGGGGTTTCCGAGTACCTGGAAACCCCCCTGGCTCAGGTGCTTTCTTGGCCGGGGGGACAGGGTGCCTTGTGCCCCCCGGACTGCTTAATTGCCAAGCTGCCGCTTCCTCCAACAGGTAAGGGACCATGGGCAGCAGATTCCATGCGGACTAGCCGTCCGCATGGAATCTGCTGAAAATGCCCTCCAAAAATGGCCGCCGCCTAGGAGGAGACGGATGCTAGAGGTGCTACTTGACCTCTACTGTCCTTCAGGGAACACAGCTCAGTGTTACCTGGAAGTGCGTGGAACGCTGAAGCCGCCGGGAAAAGATGCAGAAAGCTGCATCTTCTCTTGTATAACCCCTGATAACGAGCATGAAACCCCTGGCAACGAGCATGAGACCCCTAACAACGAGCATGAAACCCATGGCAGCGAGCATGAGACCCCTGGCAACGAGCATGTAAACCCATAGCATAAAACCCTTGGCAACGAGCATGAAACCCCTGACAACCAGCATGAGACCCCAGGCAACGAGCATGAAACCCCTGGCAACGAGCATGAGACCCCCTGGCAACGAGCAGGTAATTGAAAAGTAATTTGAAGCCTTACTATGGGGTATAAAATGGTGTAAGGGGCATAACTGTATGTGGCATAATGTGTAATGGGCATCACAGTGTATAGCATAATGTGTACTGGGCATTACTATAAAGGAGGAAAAATTATAATGTAAACTGTCTATGGGGGGTGGAGGCGCACTTTTTAACTGTCCGCACTGGGAGCCAAATTGCCTAGAAACGGGCCTGCATTAGTATTAGCAAAGTGCCATGGGGGCAAGGGCGCCAAAAACTGGCAGGTGGCGAGCAAAATGTTAAGTGCACAATTTCTCCATCTAAACGTGACCTCTGTAGCTGCGGCTCTGAATCTGAGAAGACAGCAGCTTTCACTGATGACCCCACAACACTCCCATAACATTCCCATGAAACACTCTTTTTGCGTTCACTTCCGGTTACCGCCCAGGAACGCCCATCACTCCACTGCTCCATTTGCAATGCCATCTGATCCGATCGCACCAGCATCATTGTGTGTACACTCAGGGTAACACATTTGCCGTACTGGCTTTCTGAAGTTCTAGCACATGTGCAGTTGCTACAAATCACATTGTGCAAGTTTTATGCCCAGATGCCATGTTATTTATATTATTTAGATTAAAACACTTGAAATACACAATAAATTCTGGTTCGACTTTTTTGTCATTGGCTCTGTAACCAATTATTTGGAAACCCCCCTTTCAAAATCCTGCATTTGCCACTGACCCCCCCCATGGCCACCCTTAGTTCCTTCTCCTTCTCCAGCAGCCACTTACCTCTCCTACCCTAGCCTGGTCTTTGCTGAGCTCCTCATCACGGTGACGCGACAGCTGTACCTCCTCTGTTTTTTTGTGGCGGTGTGCGGACGTCATGACGTCACGCGCGCTGAGCCCAAATCGAAACAATAAAAACTTTATTGTGCTGGGACATCATGTCCCGACTACCCAACCGCAGGTTAATGCAAGCTGCGCAGGCATAGAGGATAAACAAACCAGTGGCCAGGAGAAGGATGGCACCCTGCCCTCCGACCCAGCCCGCCGCTGAGGCGGGCAGTAATTGTATAGCACGGGGGTAGTAGCGGGGGAAAGGTGCCTGAGTCTCCAGTCCCAGAAGCCCCCCTGATGGCGGTCCTGTCACATCCTATTTGCATCGCTTTGCGAATAAGACGCATTGTAAGGGAGAAAATCACATGAAAAGACGCTCTGTGATACCGAAGACACAACTATATGTGCTGCATAACGCACAAGGAGGCCAGATGTATGTGGACACATCTAGTAATTACATTTATTTAAGAGAGTAGTGTTATGATGGCACTATGGCCCTGATTCAGAGCCGGACGCTCTGACCAGAGCGCTCGCTCTGAATCAGGGCCCACCTCCATTAATATGGAGCGTCCTCCTGGACGCTCGTATAGCTGTGGGTCACCACCCACAGCATACACGAGCGTGCAGGGTGATGGTCGCGATTGTCTTGACCATCAAAACTGCGAGCAAAAGCCTGTGGTTGGGTTTTTCAACCGCAAGCCCTGGAGTGATTTTGGCTCTATCAGAGCCAAAATCACTCCCACTGACATCACTAGTGATGTCAGTGGGGCCGGCTTCAGATGGTAGGCGTTCCCTTGGGAACGCCTTCGTCTGGCAGGCACGCCCACCAAAGGGGGCGTGCTGTCAGTCACCATCGACAGCACGCCCCCTTTGATGAGACACTACGAGCGACTTTCCTTCGCTCGTCGGGTCTTGCGCATGCGCACGACGGACCTCCCTCTGTCGTGCGCATGCGCAGTGGGGACCATCGACCCACTTGCGAGCGGACAGCCGCTCGCGAGTGGGTCTGAATGAGGGCCAATATCATGTTCACTAAATCACATTTAGGTTCTAATATTTTATAATACATGCAACATTTTTCTTCGGGATAAATAATTCTGAATCTTTACAAAGCAGTTATTTACCTATAGTTATAACATCTGAAGGTTTACTGATATACTACTGTTCATTTGGCAATTAACTTATGTTTTGTAGTGTTACCCCATGTCTGAGTCTTTTTTTAAGGACTTACTATTCATGATATCAGTTAAATATAATTTGTTTGAATAAATCTGTTTATTTGATATTTGATTAGTATTATATCAGCTTCCACTCTTTTTAATAATGGAACTATACAGAGAAATGGGCTTCTCCGTTAAGCATTACTAATTCCCATGTGTTTTTCTAAACATTTATAGAACAATAAAGTAAAAATAAACCCTACTTTTATATTGAGAATATGTTGCCATTAATGGAATTAATGCTCCCCGAACCTGTGGCATACTATAGTGGCCATGTACTAGTTCCATCTCTCAGTGTATGTACACATCAGCCGTGGTCTTGACAAAGGCCGGCAGCAGCGAGAGGTCCTCGGAGGAAAATAAATACAGATAAAAGGCAGAAGATTGGAGAAAAAACAGACCCCAGCAGCCGAAGACAAACACTCTAATCAAGTAAAATAAACAGTCTTTCCTATTCCATATTCTGCTGGAATTATCCGCAAATGCAATAGATAAATTAGACAGATGGGAGTTCTATGGGCAGGCCTTTTAAATGCTCCTTTTTTTCAAGTATGTGCTACGATGATTGCATATTCTTTCATTTCACACATCACAAGAAATCACCCAGTTCCCGAGTCTGTTAGAGAGGCTTTGCACACCGATGATGTAATGTTGATGTAGCACAGGCCTTTTGTCACTGCAGCAGCCCTGTGAATGGTGGGACATACGTCACCTCTTTCTGTCCTTTTGTAGTCCCCCCTAATTCATATTAACAATTAACATGTTGAGTTTTTCTCTTTAATATTTTGTCTGTTTGGGTGACATCTAGGTATTTTTTCTTAATAAGCATCAAATATAAGCGCCCTTACCCCACTATGATCCAGTACCTCGTATTCCATATTCCATATGCTGCCTAGTACTTGTCCTTAGGGGTCTATTCTTAGCCCCTTATCAGTAATAACAGGGCTTTTCACTTCTTCATCCCATTCAGAGAAGGGGTTAACGTGCAAAAATGTCAGCCGACATGACCATGTTTTCTGTAACGCTGCCTGCTGCCGTCCCACTCTCAATCATACTTTGCTGTTTGGGGCACTGCGTGTGACATTGCAGCCCCGGGGTCTGTACATGCGCAGTGCGGATTCTGCGCATGCGCGGATCTGAAAACATCGATGATGTACCTAAACATCGGCTTTATGTACATGTCTAAATTAGGCCCTGCGTCTGAATATGTACAATGGAGCTTTGCGTGTAAAAAAACCGCTGCAATCATATCACGTCGTATACAGATTCAGGGCCGTATTCAGTTAAAGCAAAAGTCCGTTTCGGCAATACTTTTTCGCTGATACCGTCATTTTCGCTGGTTTCAACTTATCCCCGTATTCAATTGCAGCGTCTCTTTGCCGGTGCGATAACGCAATGCAATGTAATAGGCGAAAAAGATTTGCCTATGCATACACAGCGGAAAAAAGTGCAGAATTGGGGTTTTGGGGGGCAATGTTGCGTGAACAACCCTGCACTCTTTGGACACCCCCCCTGATGCTAAATGCGTAAAAAAAATGCAAAAACCCCCCCACAAAGGACACCCCAAAAAAAGCACTTTGAAAAAATGAGCGAAAAAAAATCAAAGTGGGGGTACACATTCAAAAACTAGCGAAATAGCCTTTGGGGGTGTCTGCAAGTATGGGAGAGGTGTATTTTCGATTGCAGGTGTTTGCTGAAGGTGCATTTTTTGCACTTTTTAATGCTGGACTTTAGCAACTTCAAAATATGCTTGCACCCATTTTCATGTACCCCAAATTTGATGGAACTACTTATTTTACAAAAAAAAAATTGCTAAATGCTATTCTTTACCCCTGTCCCAAAGACTCTAAATAGCGCCTATTGAGAACATTCAAAGACCCCAAATACCTTAAGCAGGGCTATTCTGGGGTACCCATAGTGAACCACCATGTCAGAGCATCTTTTGTGGATGTCAGGCTGATTTCCCCAAAAATGACAGAACTTTTCGCCTGGTCCCGTTTTCGCCAATTTGAATTGAATCCGGGGATACGCAGGGACGCCCGCGATACTTTTTCGCACCAGAAACCAGCGGTGACGGCGAAAAGTCTGGCAAGGGACTTTTCGCTTCTAATTGAACACGGACCTCAGACTCTGTTGCATATGGAATGAATCAGTGCAGTATTGTGAAGTGGTTTTGTTGCATCACGTTGCGACTCAGGTGCACAATCGAAAAAGATGCTCGGCACAAGCCAAGACACATGGGATCTGCCACGCTGAGAATAGTGTATGAGGACACATCTGTATCTTCAAGGTATTTTAAATTAGATTAGTCTAACATTACTTCCCAAGGGAGTAACTTGTCATTTGTGTGCCACATATCAACAATTGAAAGAGCCCCTTGTACTGTACAATAGCAGGAAAAAACTCCCAAAGAAACATGGGACACAGAAGGCAGACAGGCCCCCCTTCAGCTGTGGAGCCAAGGCCGGTGCTAGGGTGTTCCGCGCCCCCCTGCAACTATAAATTTGCGTCCTCTTGACATGTCTCTTGTTTCATATTTTGAAGTGTAATGAGGGCCAGGCAGCGGCCAGCTGTCTCTCTCTCTCTCTCTCTCTGTTCAGCGAGTTTTCCTCCTGGCTTTGTGGTGCGCAGCTGAGGCAGCTCCACCATTGCTCCAAGAAGAGCTTGGGCACAGCACACAACCCACAGAGAAAGAGGGTGTGCGTGCGCGATATCACATCATTGCGTAATTGTGTATGGTGCACACTGACGGTCTACATGCTATTGCTGGCAGTGGCGCTGCTTATAACAACTTAACACAGCAAGGGAACGAACTAGCTCCTCCCACTCTGGGGTGGGCATTGCCGAGCAATGAAATTCGTTCCACCCCTTAGTTTCGCCCTGCTAGGCAGGCCCATTACACTGCTGCACTAGCTGCCTCAGCCTGACTGTCGCAGGTGCAGCGAGTGCAGCTGAAAAAGCGATCAGAAAGCAAGCAGTGGGGATGGCGCCACTCCAGCCCGGCGCCCTCCTGCAGTGCTTACTCCGCGGACTGCATTACGCTGCTTGGCCCTGTGTGAGACCCATGGCAGCTGTCTGCATCTATGGTTTTTGTGTCCCTGCTAGTACCCATCAAAATGGGTCAGCACTATGGTGCAGTGATTAGCTTTGCTGCCTGATTGCACTGGGGTTAGTTATGATTCCAACTAGGGTCCTAAGGGGGTCTATTTACTAAGCAGCGTTAGGAGACAGAGTGATAAGGTGCCAGCCAATCAGCTCCCAACTGTCATCTCACAGGCTGTGTTTGAAAAATGACAGTTGGGAGCTGATTGGCTGGCACCTTATCACTGACTTATCACTTTTCACTCTGTCTCCTAACACTGCTTAGTAAATAGACTCCTAAATGTTCTGAGTTTTTATATTCACCCCATGTTTGTGTGTGTTTCCTCTAGACACTTCTCTTTCTTCCCACAAGCCAACTAATACAGTTAGGCGAATTGGCTTCTGATAAGAATGAACCCTGCTTGTGTGTGTGTGTGTGTGTGTGTGTGTGTGTATATGTGGTAGGGAATATAGATTGTAAGCTCCATTGTGGCAGTGACTGTTGTTAATGGCTAAATAGGCTGTGGTATGGAATGTCAACATTCTCATAATTGAGGAATTGTGCGTATCAACATAGCGTTTTCGAACCCTAAACGCAGCCTAACCCTAAACCCAACTTGTATTGTCGATGTCATATAATGACTATATACTGACTAAATATTATCTGTGAAGCACTGCATAATATGTGTGTGCTATATAAATAACTGGTTGTGGGGAACATTCTATCTATAGTTAGAAAATAAGTGTTAGCATTTAATTTTGTACTCTTACAAAAGATAAAACCAGCTATTATTTTCTGCTATGTGCCGTGTTGTTTACCTCCTTGCAGCATTAGGTTATCTACCCTTCTTATTGCTGCTTATTTTGCACATTAGGGGATGTGTGGTTGCAAGTTAGTCTTGTGGCTGCTCATATGCGCAACACCAGTGCCTGGGGCAGGGCCGGATTAAGGATTGTGGGGGCCCCGGGGCAACTAAGTTGTGGGGGCCCCATAAAAAAAATGGTCACTACCTGAGTAAAACGCAGGATTTAGAGTGGGGAGATAGATAGATAAATTGAGATATATATGTATCTATGTGTATATATATATATATATATGTATATATATATATATATATATATATTTACAGTACAACACACCGGCACTCCTACACTCCGTGTAATCGGGCATACAGCCCTAACTTGCTCCGGTGCCTTCCAAGGAGGACAGCTCCCCCAACTTACTATATCCTCAATGTATAGACGGCACTCGGAGTCTAATGAAAAAAGTTACCCTCGCCGGAGGGAATTTATTTGGTCCAAATACATTCCCTCTGGCGAGGGTAACTTTTTTCATTAGACTCCGAGTGCCGCCTATACATTGTGTATATCTATGTATATATATATATATAGATATATTTATAGATAAAGATAGAGATATACAGTATAGATAAAGAGTGGGGGAAGGGACAAGGAGAGAGAGGGAGGGGGAGAGAGGGAGGGAGACAAAGAGGGAAATAGAGGGAGAGTCAAAGGAAGGGAGAGAGAGTGAGGAGGGGACATAAAAGGAGAGAGATGGAGGAAGGGAGCTCACACACTAACCTCTTGCAGCTGCAGCAGGCAACCCATCAACCTTCTGATGGGGCAGGCACTTCACTGCATTAAGCCCCACCCCCTACTTGTGCACCCACGAATCGCAGCATTGTCAACAAGGGGGCAGGGCTTCCATAAAGCCACTGTCGGGTGAATCTCTGAGGCAGTGAGACTGTGCCATGATGCTGCCGCAACCAGAAGCTAGCCAGGGTGAGTGGCCAGGTCCAGTCACCATTTTCGTCAGTGTGGAGGCCCCCAAGGTGTGGGGGCCCATGGACGACCGCCCCTCCTATAATCCGGCCCTGTCCTGGAGCCTGACACGGGTGAAATGCTACTTAGAGCATATTAATCATGCAGGAGTTATAACTTTAAACATGTCGTTCACCCGCATGTTTACAGTTATAACCCCCTGCACGGTTAAAATGTTCTAAGTAGCATTAGACCTGTGTTTGAATCCCTTGTTGGCATTGTCATGTCGACATACTCATTGTGGACACAGTTCATGTCGACCTTGTGCACCTAACCCAATCAAACTTATTCTGATCACTTGTTACATGTCAGGTTATGTCCTGATCATCCGTGTCTGGTGTGACCTGTCTGTGGGTGACAATGAAGACCACCACCTTCTTGCACCATATATCAAAATTTAAAAGTTCTAGTTCTAGTGATGAAACCTAAGTCCTTTATATTTACACTGGACACATACAGCAGAGAGACTCTTGGGTTGCCCATGATGTATTCCAACCCCCCCCCCAATATAACTACTTCTATCCAAAAACATACTCCACTTTAACCTCTTTCATTTTGCATTCACCTGGTATACATGTAATAATTGATGACTATGGTGTTTTAAACTCAGTGATAGTTCAGCACAAGAAACTACAAAAGGAGAATAAATGGTATGAGGATTCTATGTTGTGTGTAATTATTAAGTTGGAGACCATTGTTGTAGAATAGGCTCATCATGGCCCATCCCGTGCTGTCAGATACAGCTCTTGTGAAAATGTCTGCATAAGGCTTGGCTGTATATTTACTAAGCGAAAGGTTTACAAGTTGGCGGTTTTGAACTCAGGATTTAGAACGACAACAATATTAAATAGAAAATAAAACAGGCGTGTTTTACATTTAATATTACTGCCATTTTAATCCTGCGGGCAAAACCGCTCACAATCGGCAGCTTAGTAAATATAGCGCTTGGTTTGATTCCATACTTTATGAGGTTCATAACTACAGTTCTTATTAATAACAGAGGGCCTGATTCACTACTGACCGCAACTGCGGTTACGCAAGCAATCGGCCGATTGTTGTGATCTGCGCATGCGTATGCATCGCATTGCGATCTCAGTGACTACGAAGACCCATCGCAGAGTGATTGACAGGAAGTGCTGTTTGTGGGTTGCAATGGGGGGCGGGTGGACGGCGAAAACGCAGGCGTGCCAGTGCAGTGCGTTCAAACGCCGTTGCAGGGGCGTACATAAATTATCCACTGCAATGCCATACGCAGCTTGAGTACTCATTGCGTGCGCTGAAGTTAGCAATTTCTGAGTAAGGTCAGACCTTGTGCAAGTGTGCGTGAGGCTGCGATTGTACTCGATGTTACCGATGGTTTCACAGTCCTGCTAAATATTACAGATGTGTGTAAGGTAAGGTGGGCGTCTTATGTTTTGCCAATAATGCATTGCAATCACAGACATTAGCATACCTTTGCAGTGAGACTGCGTGCGTACTCACAGCCGCGATCGCTGTAGCGATCCGTATAGAATCACTCCCAGAGAGCGAAGCTGAGTTCTGCTGGATAAGCTGAAAGATTGAGGCTCCGATCCAGCATCACGCTGCTGCTCTCAATTAAAGACTTCCCAGTATTTTCTACTCCAGTAGAAGCACCAGGAATGTTAACCAGGACATGAACTGCTGCATTAACTGATTGAGTCAATGGATAGCAGCATTTATAATAGGCAGACTCCTTTTCTCTTTCAAACCACATGTATATTTTCATTGCAATAAAATGTATACACTTAGCTTCCACTTTCTAAAATGTTTGAGATAAATGGTCATTTTCAGCGACAACTTGTACATTTAAGTTCAAGATCAGATACGGCAAATAATGGCATCCATTATACGCCTGAGAATCTCTGTATACTGTATGAAACACTTTGCTGTATTGTGTATATTTCCAATTAGAAGCCTGAGTGTAAGCTCAATACATATTCAGTAACTAGTCATACTCTGTACAGACATTTTCCCAAAGAAACACTGAAATATTACTTCAATTATAAACAGCACATACTTTCTGGTGTTCTTGTAGCAAAATATAGCAAGATTACTCTCAGGCTTTGTTTCAAAGGTTTTGTATGCTACTACTTTTCATGGTAGGGGCGCTGTACCATTTAGGTCTATGATATTCACTTTTACATTTGTTTTGCAAGTTCCTTTTGAATATATATATATATATATATATATATATATACACACAGTCAGGTGCATAAATATTGGGACATTGACAGAATTTTCATATTTCGGCCTCTATTCACCAATCACAATGGCTTTGAAATGAAACAAACAAGATTTACTTTAACTGCAAACTTTGTTGCAAATCCTTTGCAGGCAATTACAGCCTGAAGTCTGGAACGCATAGAAATCACCAGACGCTGGGTTTCATCCCTGGTGATGCTCTGCCAGGCCTCTACTGCAAATGTCTTCAGTTCCTTCATGTTCTTGGGGCATTTTCCCTTCAGTTTTGTCTTCATCAAGTGAAATGCATGCTCAATCGGATTCAGGTCAGGGATTGACTTGGCCATTGCATAACATACCACTTTTTAGCCTTAAAAAACTCTTTGGTTGCTTTTGCAGTATGCTTCGGGTCATTGTCCATCTGCACTGTGAAGCACCGTCCAATGAGTTCTGAAGCATTTGACTGAATATGAGCATATAATATTGCCCGAAACACTTCAGAATTCATTCTGCTGCTTTTGTCAGCAGTCACATCATCAATAAATACAAGGGAACCAGTTCCATTGGCAGCCATAAATGCCCACGCCATGACACTACCACCACCATGCTTCACTGATGAGGTGGTATGTTTTGGATCATGAGCAGTTCCTTTCCTTCTCCATACTCTTCTCTTCCCATCACTCTGGTACAAGTTGATCTTTGTCTCATCTGGCCATAGGATGTTGTTCCAGAACTGTAATTGCTTTTTTAAATGTTGTTTGGCAAACTCTATTCTGGTCTTCCTGTTTTTGAGGCTCACCAATGGTTTACATCTTGTGGTGAACCCTCTATATTCACTCTTGTGAAGTCTTCTCTTGATTGTTGACTTTGACACATATACACCTACCTCCTGGAGAGTGTTCTTGATTTGGCCAACTGTTGTGAAGGGGTTTTTCTTCACCAGGGAAATAATTCTTCTGTCATCCACCACAGTTGTTTTCCGTGGTCTTCCGGGTCTTTTGGTGTTGCTGAGCTCTCCGGTGCATTCTTTCTTTTTAAGAATGTTCCAAACAGTTGATTTGGCCACACCTAATGTTTTTGCTATCTCTCTGATGGGTTTGTTTTGATTTTTCAGCCTAATGATGGCTTGCTTCACTGATAGTGACAGCTCTTTGGATCTCATATTGACAGTCAACAGCAACTGATTCCAAATGCAAATGTCACACCTAGAATCAACTCCAGACCTTTTACCTGCTTAAATGATAATGAAATAATGAGGGAATAGCCCACACCTGTCCATGAAATAGCTTTTGAGTTGATAGTCCCATTACTTTTGGTCCCTTAAAAAGTGGGAGGCACATACAGAAACCGTTGTAATTCCTACACCGTTCACCTGATTTGTATATAATTACCCTCAAATTAAATCTGAAAGTCTGCAGTTAAAGCACATCTTGTTTGTTTCTTTTCAAAACCACTGTGGTGGTGAATAGAGGCCAAAATATGAAAATTCTGTCAATGTCCCAATATTTATGCACCTGACTGTATATATATATTGTGACAAGAAACACATAGACTGGGTAAAATCAACAGAAGCTTTATTTCCTCACCACATACAGGTATACAGGACAGTGCAGTGTTCACAGGCAAGATGTCACAGACTGGTACACAGAATCTTCCAAACAGCAACACAGTTCTTTGAGTGGACGCACAGGTCCAGGATCCCCCAACACTAGTCACCCCTGGGCCTATAACCTTATACACACAGCCTGCAGGCAATTTTATACAATATTTTAAATCATTTTGTGGCTCAAACTGTTGGTGTACATACTAGAGAAGAGTGTGTTTGGTTCCCTGAGAATCGAACCCACCCGAATTACGGGGATTCGAGGCAGATACGAGTCGGGTTTTCCCGCCTGACTTGGTTTTGGATTCTGTAAAGGTCCTGCGATTCGCCGCCATTTTTCATTCCGGCTGTGGAGAGTGAAGAGGGAGGGAGCTGTGCTGTGCTGTTGTTTTGCGTTATTGTTAATTTGACGCTGTGCATAGAGGCTGGCTACTGTTGTCCATAAGGGCTGGCTGTTGTTTTCTATAGAGGGGCTTTCTGGCTGTTGTCATGTCCATAGGAGCTGGTTGGCTGTCGTTGTCCTGTCCGTAGGGGCTGGCTGTCGTTGTCCTGTCCATAGGGTCTGGTTGTTGTACTTGTCCTGTCCATAGGGGCTGGCTGTAGTGCTGTGTTGTCCCAGGGGGTGCAGGATCCACATACCAGTCTTGTAGCTGCCGGCAGCTGTCATGATGACGATGCAAGGCCGTCAGCGTCATCTATAAAGGCCGATGTACCAGGGCTTAAGTTAGGACAAAAAGTCAGGCTTAAAAAATCAATCTTTACCCTGTTAAAGCAAAAAAAATTTAAAACTCAGCTTTAGAGAAACAAAAAATTGGCAATATGCCATTCACTACACGAAGTGGCAAGGAAAGGATAAGGCATTGGCCTGTATTTATGGATAATTTAAGCCCCTCTGCTTGTAGGAGAGATACAAAAAAACTTAAAATTGTTAAGAGTAAGACACCGGAACCAACTGTGTGCTCATAAAAATCAGAAATCCCAGAGGATAGTCCAAGTGTGTCCGCGGTTGCCATGTGTGAGCCTGACCTTACTAATACTGTACTTGAAGAGGATCCTCCTTCCACCATTTGTGCGCCTTCTGATGTAGAAATCGAGGATGCTTCTGTGGAATTGCATGAGGAGGATGAGGAGGATATTTATGTAGTAGGCGATAACAACAAGGATGATAAGGATGTTGATGATGATGAGGATGTTGATGGCGAGGATATTTGTGAAAAAACTGCAAATCAGGCACCAGTTGTTGTTACCAATGGTGGGAAAAATCCCTTTGTTGCCATGCCTGGGCAAAGGACCAAAAAATCCAATTCTCATGTGTTGAATTATTTCCACCAAAATCAGGAAAACCATTGCCAAGCCATTTGTAGCCATTGCCAAGTAACAGTGAGTAGAGGTAAGGACCTTAACCATCTTGGAACCTCCTCCCTGTTACGTCACTTGCAGCGCATTCATCAAATTGGAAAGGGTATTTCAAATTCTAAAACTTTGGGGACAAAAAAACAAACAACAATCAGTCCAGTGTCACCTAGATGCTCCCTTCTATCTGGATCCAAGCACCTGCAATCTCCACCACCAACACCTGCATCATCATCAACATCCTCATTCGTGATTGGAAGTAGTCCTGCATCCAATTTCATAAGCATGACTGACTCTCCTATCCGTGATTCCTCCGAAGGATCCTTGAGTGCTACGCCTGTTGCTGCTGCTGGGAATGGATCTTCATCCCAGAAATGGACCAAGAAGACTACTACTAGTAGTAATTAAAAAAAACAATTGACTATTAAACAGTCCTTTGATAGATGAAGTAAGTATAACAGCTGTCACCCAGTTTTACAGCGGATCACTGCCGCCATGACGGCTGTGCTAGTATTAGATGGTGAAATAATAGAAAATGAGGATTATAGTGCAGAGGGAGTGCAAAAGGAGGATGAGGGGGAAATTTGTGTCCTGTCTGACGGTAATGTGGATGTTGATGATGCGGATGTGGTTTGCTTAAATCAGCCACAAGTGGCAGCAGTTCTTGCTAATGATAAAAAGAAAGCCAGAAAAGCAACGTCTTGGGTGTGGAATTATTTTAATCTAAATTCTGACAACAGCTGTGAAAGAATCTGTTCCATTTGTAAAGCCAAAGTTAGCAGAGGCAGGGACGTTAACCATCTAGGCACCTCCTACCTGTTACGTCATTTGCAGCGAGTTCATGCAATTTGTTTAACAAAATTATAATTTGTAAATTAATAACAAGCAGTCCAGTATCAGCTACCAGCAGTTTGGACCATAACATGCAATCTCCAGCACCAACACCCTCATCATCAACCTCCTCCTTAATAATTGAAGGTAGTTCTTCCAAAAAATGTTTTGTGGGGCCCAAACAATCCAAGGAGTCCAGCCACGAAAGTGGCAGTTTACATTTGGCACAATATGGGGCATTGCCGACAGACATTATTATAGTTTATTAAACTGCCATCCTGTCTGCCACTGCTGTCTGGCAATGTTTCATAGATGTCCTATATTTTTTTAAACTGCCGTGCATTTGTGCCGCTGCTCTGTTGCTTCTCGCTGCAGCCTTTGGCCTATATTGGTTAAAAATAGTGATTTCAATATTGTGAGCTGTAAGGTGGTTCAAAATGGCTAGAAATGCCTGAAAATGATTGTTATTAAGGTTACTAATACTGTAGGAACAAAAACAGGCCCAAATGATGTGATTTTAGCTGTTTAAAGTCCAACACGAGATTCAGATTCAGATCCAAAACATGGGGGTCGGTGCACATCTCTAGTACATATATGAAATTAATTTATGTTTCATATACACCTTATATACAAAGGATGACTGTAATTTTATACCATTTTTTTTTATATTTTGTGCATTAAACAAAGTTTGTCCACATTGAACCATCAAAAAGCAAAGTTTTCACTATCTCAGTCATGCTAAAATTTTTTTTATGTATTTCGGAATATATTTGGAAATGGGAGTCTCTCTCCCTCTCCCTCTCCCTCTCTCTCTCTCTCTCTCTGTCTCTCTCTCTCTCCTTCCCTCCTCCCCCCCTCCCCCGGAACGCCACTGTGCTCTGATGCCCTCTGGAACTGAGTAGATATATGTCGCTCGAGTAACAAACAGCTATATATATATATATATATATAAGTTTTAATTTTTTACCCCTGGATTAGTGATACCAGAGATGTCTAAAGATTGTGATCTATTGTTATAGGTAATAGTATTTCAGCAAAATGACTTATAGTGGTTGTCTGGCTTTGGATTGCTTGTCTTTGTGTATGCCCTCTTGAAAATCATTGAGATCTATATATCATGGCTAATGTGGAGAAAGCAAAGCTCTTTTCCTCCATGTTTGCCTTTTCACAGCCAGGTTACGCAGCCATTGGTCAGGGTGGCTGGAGACAGAGCGTGCAGGCCTAATAGTATTAGTCATTACCATTCAGCCTACTGCGCCATTCCTTACCTGCTCCAAAATCTTCCATCATATCTGAGGAGGTAGAGCTCAACACTGACCCTTTTTTTTTCTTCAAAAAAACCAGCCTCAATACAAAGCTAAATATTATATATGGCACCGCTCTGTTACACACACTGAGCTTTAGGACTCTATGGGCCTGATGCAGAGATGTAAGCTAATGCATTCGCAGCTGAGATTGCACACACAGCTGCTGTGTGAAAATACGCTAATGATGTAGCCGGCTAGAAAGTTATTGAGACGTCCACCGGCTGCTTCCCAGATCCAAGCAAGAGCGTACCAATGCGCAGCCACCGCCACAAATCATTCGATAATCGGCCATCTGAGTTGCCCTAGGGTCATGCAGAATAGCTGCCTGAACTGAGAATATAAAATATTGGAATAGCGTGCATTTCTAAATCATTGCATTAGTACATACAGTACATTGCTTTCATTTTTCTGCCTTCCTCCGTGCTTTTTAGTCTTGTATTTATGCCATCTAACAGTTCTTTATTTATTATGCCTATGGGTATGATACTGATCGAATCTATTAGGCTTCCTGCTGTTTATTCATGAACCTGCTTTCATTTGTTTCCAGGAACAATGACAATTAAATACTTTGATTGATGATATAGATCCATGGCTGAAATGACAGGATGAAGCAACTGACATCAGGCTATGCATTTAGTGAAAGTTGTCTGTGGCACGAACCAGTTAAAATGATCTATATTGCAAACCAATAATAAAAACACAGATTTTACATAAGATATGCAGTATTATACCTTAGTGTTATCATTTGTATTTCCCTGTCATTTTCCATCTGACCAATGAATGAAAAGCATTCTAACAAAAAGTCCAATGATGATAGGTAGAGAAATGTAACATAATCTCACTGTTTTTTGTATCATGTACAGTGCAACCTTAGATTGGTGCTTATATGATAAACATATTCCTACTCAGAGATGATGTAATGTTAATCTGTGCTCTTCAAATGTAGAAGAAAATATAGGGAGAAAGAGAGGTGCATCAGACTTACTGGCCTAATAAGGCTGATTTTATATTGTCACAAATAAAGAAATATGAAAATGTGGCTGGGACTCCGCTTCCTTGCGATACTAATTGGCAATGGTCCACACAGACACTGTGCTTTGACAGTTCACACAGACACTGTGCTTTGACGGTTCACACATACACTGTGCTTTGACGGTTCACACATACACTGTGCTTTGACGGTTCACACATGCGCTGTGCTTTGATGGTTCATACATGCGCTGTGGACTGGAAGCCCAGCTTAGAAACGGCTTATGTGACATTAATAAATAGACCAATCAATGATAAACACTAATTACTGGGATGCATTGTTTAGATTCATGATTGAACGGATGTTACTGAGAGAGTAGTTGTATCAAAGGATTAATTTTACTGTGAGACACACTGAGTTTAATCTATGTTTTCTTGTAGGGTCATGAAAGATCAAAACAAGAAAGTTGCCAATTTGAAGCACAATCAACATATAGAAAAGAAAAAGAATACGCAACTTACGGATGACCCACGCCGGAGGGATGATAATATGCCAGATAACTCCCAGCATCTACAGGTGTGTTCATTGTTTCATGACTATTAGATCATTTTAAGCTGCCTGTTGATGTTTGCTTTTCATGTCCATTTCTCCCAATCTATTGAGGACAACAACGTAGCTGTGCTAAGAGTGGGAGTAACATTACAACATATGGAATATTCCTGGCTTCACCGAGGTGGGATCTCGGAGAGTGTTTAAAATATGAAGGCCGGGAGAGAGTCATAGGAGTATATTTACTAAAATTAGAGTTTTCAGAAATGGAAATGTTGCCCATAGCAACCAATCAAATTCTACTTAACATTTAACTAACACCTTCTAGAAGATAATAGCTAGTATCTGGTTGCTATGGACAACATCTCCACTTCTAAAATCTCTCACTTTAGTAAATATACCCCTTATAGTAGGGAAATCCATCGGTGGGTTGTGGCACAGAAGAAGTCTTTTAGGTGGGATTGAGAGGTGACAATCAGGGAAGAGTTAAGGTGCAAGTCAAAGGCAGAACTAACTGGGTGTGTGAGAGACTATTTGGAGGTGATGTTTAAGATGTAAGATGGGGTGGTGTTGATGGCTGTGTGGTTGAGTAATTTGTATTGGATTCTGGAGGATTTGGGAAGCCAATGTAGAGTGGTTTGGCAGATATGACGGTGAGAGACGAAGGTCATTCTGGGACAGATCTATTAAGGGAGTTCCAGATAGAAGGTTGCAGTAGTTGAGGTGGGAGATGATGAGAAAATGGAAAAGAGATTTGGTTGTACCTGGGCTATATCAATCTAACTGCATGTTGCACATAAACCATGAAAATGTTGACAATATTTTGATCAGGTGGTTTTTTAACCTGTTATAGTCTCTAATGTCAATAGTACATGTAGCTGATTTTCTTCTATTATTAAATAATAGAAAAATGTGGATTGTAGTGATATAGAATTGTGTATTAGGTCTTCTGAATATCGTCAATAGGTTCCATATGAAGAGACATTACAGAAAGAGTTTGATATTCATGTTATTATTATTGCAGGTCCCGTCATTCAATGCTCTGCTATATAATACAAAAGCTGATTATTTTAATTATTGGTCAAGTAGCGAAATTAACAGCAAATTCCATCACTGAAGGTTTGCCTATTATTTTAGCTGACATTATTTTTCCCTTTTCACGTGTTAGTGCAGATTTCCTGCAAATTGTAGTTCGATTCTTAACGGCAACAACTGTCACTTAGGGGGAGATGTATCAAGCCGTGAAGAGAGAGAAAGTACCGACCAATCAGCTCCTGTAATTTTTAAAATACAGCCTGTAATATGACAGTTAGATGCCGATCGGTTGCTACTATATCTCCCTCTATTCTCTCTCTCTCCAAGGCTTGATACATCTCCCCCATAATATAAAAAAAGGTGTTAAGCTGGGTACACACCTGAAAGATGCGACAATATAATGATGGTTCGATACCGCTGTATATTGTGTCTGCATACAGACTGCACGATCCACCATACGATGACACGATATATCAGATGCGGCTATGCGATAAACTATGTGTGTAAACAACACATTGGGAGTAAACACTACAATATAGTTGTGCAGAGTGCTCGTATGTATGATGATTGCACAACTTATCGTGTAGTGTGTACCCAGCTTTAATATCAACTACTATGTTATAAGCAGATCTTTAATATACCAAAGTTCACTTGTAAAGTGCAGACAGGCTGATTTTATAGCTGTGACTATGTTTATGATGTCACTCTATGACATCAAAATCAGCTTTTGTGATGTCATCTATTTTGGGCATTAAAGTTAATGTTTGCCAAAAAAATACTCAGCTGCCAACTTTTGATGTACTTTATATTACCACTGTGTATTTTGCTGTAAACTGGGCTTAACGTAAGCTGATTTTCTGAATCAGAAACTATATATATATATATATATATATATATATAGTGATAACTTGGGATAATTAAGCAGTGGTGTAGTGAGTAGGTGCATAATAAAGATCCACACAAAGCTTTTCAGGTTTAAATGAAAATTGATGGAATTTTACTGTCAGCATTCAGGAACAAAAATAACAAACAACCTAGCCCCACATTCAGGGCACTACCTCACTTCTTCAACCCTGACTATCATGGGCAGCTAGTCTGCGAACATAACACAGTCTCTTAAAAGTCTTAGTCCTGTCACTCACAGGTATAAACGTGGCCTCCTGGCCTGACTTCCACAAAGCCACACAGTTTCTTTAGTGGTCTTAATGCAAACAAAAAACAGATGTGACAATTCACCAGCGCAAATGAATCCTTTAGCCAAGGAAAGTTCAATAAAAGTTCAATAATAGATACAATCACATTCCTTATGGAGTGATGTATGAGTCCATCCCATTCATCACACACTGTATATCAGGATGTATCCTTATTGATCCTCCTCTTCACTGTATTTGTCTTAACCTCCAAATATTTTCTTAACGGATGATATAGAGGCTAAAAACATGTAGAGAGAGGCATATAGTGTAATACCATTTAATAAAAAAGAGCAACAAGTAACATGTAAACAGTGATATAAAATGACAAAAAAGGACATGTGGTATATGATCCCCCAATGCTCTTAATGAATTAAAGGCTATTACAAGCAGGGATTTCAGAACCGGGTGACCTCAGTTCTGTAAAAGCATGGATGGAAAATCCTCCAGGAGTCGCGGGAACACCTTTCTGGATAAATAATGGCTATGTTGGAAAAGATCCCTATATTCATCAAATGGGGGCCCAACAAGACGACGCGTTTCAACCCTAAACTAGGGTCTTTTTCAAGGCAAAGTCAGTAGATGGATAGGGGACAACCTCTTCCCCTTAAATAACGCTGATCACCAATCAATTTCATCCTAAACCTCAACCTAATAATACACAAAGTGACTACCTAAACTGCTATCCCAGTCCTAGGACCAATCATGTCCTCAGCCGCTGTGCCGCGATGTGTGTCACGTGTATCTATTATGACACATCATGTCCGTATGGTGTCCAGGCAACCGCCATATACGGAAGAGTTCTTCTTCCGGGCGTGTAATGATAGAACCCGGCATCCACAGAGGTCTCGCTTACATGGCCGATCCACATGATCGTGAGCAAATCTCGCTTGTCTTGCTGTTGTCATGGCAATGGGTGAATACAGAAGTTCTCTCATAGAATTAAATCTTTTGTTCGGCACCATTTACTTGGCGAATCCATATCCTCATAAAGGAATTAAAGCGACCATCCTACTTTCCCATGTCTCATTTATTTATTATATTCGCTGGGGATAAAGGATCCAATTCATAAGTGTTTAATGCCAGACAATTACAGCGCGATGCGGACACTGGATGGATACAAAAATACGTAAATTGTAAACAAATACATAACAAGCATGAATATACAATCACAGGCAATAAATAAAATACATCACAAGCATGGATATGTGATCACAGGCAATAAACACAGAAGTGCTGAGAATGATTACATTAAAAAATCTAAAACATAAATGTCAATAAAAATAAGTAAAACCAACTATAAAAACCATTTAATTTCAAAATCTGAGTTGATTCCTCCTGTTTGGAGTGTATTGAGATCATATGTAAGTTTCATTTCACTCCTTGCTAATTGATTTGCCATATAATTTCTCCTCCAATTACCTTTTATTAATTTAATACCCGCAAACCGTTTAATACCGGAGATAGAACAATTGTGAATTGTCTTGAAGTGTTGGGACAAGGCATGCGCGTTTCCAGGCCTTTCTTTATGTTTCTAAAATGTTCGCTCAAACGAAATTTTAAGGGTCTAGATGTTCTCCTTATGTACACCAAATTACATGTACATTCTATCATGTATACAACATTTTTCATATTACATGTGATAAATTAATTTATCGTATGTTTTCTTCCATTGACTTTGAGTTCTTCTACTTTCTGTTTTTCTCTGATATTTTTAACTTCTTTACACATCATACAAGATCCACATCGATAAAATCCCTTAGATTTTATATGGTTCAATAATGTGCCAGAAGGTAATGCACTTCTGACTAATTTGGTGGCAAGATTAGGTGCTTTCTTATAAATACATTTTGGATGATCTGGCCACAAGTTACCTAAAATTTAATCCTTTGTAATAAAGGCCAATGCTTTTTTAGAATATTTTCAATTTCATTATGATGGTTACTATAATTAGTGATAAATGCCCATTGATGAATTTCATTCTCACTTGTTGTTTGTTTAGGAAAGGTCAGAAGAAGTTCTGACCTTTGAATTTCATTAACTTCCAGTGACTCCTTTTCTATAGTCTTTTTATTATATCCACTAGCTATAAATCGCCCCATCATATTTTTAGCTTGTATCTGATAGACATGGTCTTCAGTGCAATATCGTTTGAGTCGTTTAAATTGACTATTCGGTATTGATTTTAGCCAATTTTTGTGGTGGCAACTATCATTCTGAATATAGGCCCCTGAGTCTGTGGGTTTTTGGAAATTCTTGGTGCAAACCTTTCTTCATTTTTGAAGATGGTCACATCTAAAAAATCAACTGATGTGTTACTAATATTAAAAGTCAATGAAATATTTAATAAATTGGAATTTAAAAATAGACAGAAGTCATCCAGTGTGGATCGTGGTCCTTTCCATAGAAATAAAATATCATCTATATATCTCCATCAGGACACTAGGTTCGCTCTGAAGGGGTTATTAGCCCAAACGCAATCCATTTCCCATTGGTCCATGAAAATGTTTGCGTAACTCGGAACGAACCTAGTGCCCATCGCTGTGCTGACCTTTTGGAGATAAAATCAGTCTAAAAATTGTAAATAATTATTGTTTAAAATAAAATTCACGCCTTCTATTAAGAATTCTTGCAAATTGATACATAAAGTGCTAGATGCTAAGAAGTTAGTGATAGCCTTTTGCACCAAGCAATTATCGTGTAGAGGTATTTGACGTCTGCTGTGACAATTACAATGGTGTCATCCCAACCTTCCTTTGGCAGAAAATTTAAAAGGTGTCTTTTAAATGAGATGTATTGGTACTGGCTAGGGGTTGTAGATAAAAATAAATTTGCTGTAACTGAATCTACGCCCGAAACAATAGGATGTCCAGGCGGATGTAATAGATTGTAATGGACTTTGGGAAGAGAATATATTACTGGTCTCATGGGTTCACTATTGATCAGGGTTTTCTGTTCTTTATTCTCAAGAACTCCTATTGTAACATATTTATCTACCAGACGTGTCAATTTTTCAAGGATTATCTTAGTGGGATCTGATCTTAACTTATGATAAGTGGTTCTATCCTCCAGTATTTCTAACATTTCTTTCTCGTACCATTCTCTATCCATTATCACAATCCTGCCGCCTTTATCGGCGGGTTTAATCACCAAATCCGTATTTCCTTGTAATTTTTTTAGGGCTAATCTTTCTTTCACACTTAAGTTACAATTAATCTTCTTCTTCTCTAATTTCCTAATATCCTCCTGGACTAAAGCACTGAAGGTGTTTAAAAAATTCCCTTTGACATAAGACGGGTAAAAAACCGACTTCGGTCTAAAAGGAGTATTGGATGGAGTGATTAGTATGGATTCTCCTTCTTTTTCTTTTAATGCAAACAATTTTTTTAAAGATAACTTCCTCATGTATTTATGGACATCTATAAACGTAGAGAATATGTTTATACCTGTAGATAGAGTGTATTTCAATCCCTTTTACAGTACTGATATTTCATAAGGAGTCAATAGGTGGGAACTAATATAAAACATTTTAATTTTATTATCAGTACTATCTGAATTATCTACTGATTCTTTTTTTGTTTTTCTAACATTCGTTTTGAGCATTTCTTTAGTTTATGTTTCCCACCTCTGTTTCCTCTGGATCTGTGGTAGGTCAATCTCTGTATGCTATATTGTTTTTTTTTACTTTATTACAAATGGTAGCTTTATATTTCATTTATATAAGCATTTAAACATATATTTTATCCTGCTAGAAAGTGTGCACAACTAGGGAGTACTGTTCTGTCCTTCCCTTGTCTATTTAAATCTATTCTACTTCAGTGAGCACCTTCCACTTGGCATAATTATGAGTTACAGTAAAATAGTACATATGGGTATATAATATTGGTCATTGTGCTTGATCTCCTGTGCATTTGACCCATCCCCTTACCGTGTAAACCTCCTCTTACTTGTGTAATTAAAGGTGAACATTGCTGCTTTGCTTTGCCCATTCCCGCTAAAAAAAGCCGCATTGTCCTGACAGGGGTTGAGGCCATGAAGATGCCTCTCAGGACTAATAGCATCATCAAACTTCACTCATGAAGTTAGCGGGAAACAACCAGTGAGGCACTAATTCTGGACGTTCTATGAGAGTAGGAAAGTATGGGGAGGAGGAGGAGGCGGAGCACTGATGGCATAGGGGTCTATTAATTTGGTACTTTTCACTATATATCATATCAGTTCAATATGTTATACATCTGTGTGAAGTAGCAATTCACGTATACTTACCTTTGAGACCAAGCGATCTGAAAACGAGTGCTCCGACAATCCTGTCTTCTGCTGCAGTCCTCTCAGTTACCGTGGATTCGGAAAGGAGGTCCTGTCTGCACATGTGCTGGCTTCTTTTAGCAGGTCCTAAAAGCAAACTGCGGTAAGAAGCAGGTGACGACATACCTATTGCAATGGCTGATGATCTAGATAGGGGACGGAACAAGTTCCGACGATAGGCAATGATCAGGGACGTATTCAACTTCCCTGCTCTTTTCGTTTAGAAGTGCAGATTACACCATTCTGAGATGGTGAATCTGTACAGAGCAGAGGAACGGAAAGCTTTCTCTTCTTCCATGAATCACTCTCCCCATACTACTGTATGAGGAAGCATTCCAGCCATGGAGTGGGGGCGTCACTGGAGAAATGATGAACTTCTTCATGGTTGGTGTTTTCAGTTTAACAGGGCTTTTTTCTACTTCATGAATAAATCTGCATAGTGCTAGGAGGAAAACAAGAGGGAGGATGGCCCTGCCTGTAAGAACTTACATACTAAGGGGAGGGGGTGAACAGCTGGAGATTGGAATGGTAGGGATATAAGGTAGAGGTGTCACGGTCAGGATATTTCAGCATGGCGCTAGGCGGGAGTTACCTGTGAGGTTGTTGTGTTGTGGGCTGTCTGGTGGCGGAGCTGGTGTCTGGCGGGGGGCTTTGGCTGGGCGCGTTGTTGTGCGGGCCTGTTGTCACTCTGCGCTGGTAAGGCCTGGCGGCGTCTCCGTTCCGTTTTGCATGGGCGTCGCCATTTTGCCTTCTGGCCATGTGATGCGGCTGGCCAATCCTGGTGAGTCACATGTTCCCTCCGGCCAGTAACAGCACGGCATGGGGTATTTAGGAAGGTTCAGTGCCTTCCTTCTTTGCCAGTGCAACGTGTAACTCAGCCTAGCTGAGAGGGAGTTCTCTGTGCTTATCCTGTTCCTGTGAAATTCGCTGTCTGCCAGTCTGCCTGTCAGTTCCTAGCTTCCGCTGGACTACCCCGCTTCCTCCACCACCCTTGCACATACCTGAGTGCCTGAGCCTGCTGACATCCTACTCATTTGCCTTAGTTCACTACCTGCATACCTGGCTTATTATTTTCCTGCATCACTACCTGCATACCTGGTTGGTTATTCCAGTCTCACTACTTGCACACCTGGACAGTTCTAATTGTTTCTACTTGGACATTAACCCATTACTCACACCACAGAACTCTAGTGCACGTTTTTTATATATACCTGGACTTTTATTTACTGCCATATTTTGTGTCTACTCAAGCACCTATTAAAAAACCTAGTTTTATATTCAAACCCGCTTCTGTGGTCGCTCCTGCTATCACCCCGGGTCCACAAACAACCCAGAACATAACAAGAGGGATAAAGTAGATACTTCTGGTAGTAACACAACTTGCTCTTTCCAAATATCATTGGTGCAGCAAATTTGTGTAAAAAGTACATTGTGCGTTATAGGCCTAAAATGTAGTTTATGCCCTTTATAAAGCTAATTTGGCATCTAACTCAGGGCCTGATTCAGAGTTGGGAATAGAGAGAGATATATCTCTCAACTGATCATCTTGGTGAAACCATGCTGCACTGCAGGTGGGGCAGATTTAAAATGTGCAGAGAGATTTAGATTTGGGAGGGAGGTGTCCAAACTGACATCTAAATTGTAGAGTAATAATAAATCTGTGCCGTATTTGTGGGCTAAATGTAAAAGCAGCCAGTATTTGCCTACATGCAAAAAAAAATATGTATTTACACCCCTTGCATTGCAACATGGTTTGTCCAGGTACACAGTTAGGTGCTATCTCTCTCTCTATTCCCAACTCTGAATCAGGCCCATAGTTTGTAGTCTGACACACATTGTAAGTCGTTATTTGTCATGTTGTATAACTGAAACGAGCACACACGCAATGCATTTCACCCATGTACATTACTGTCTCAGAATCAATTTAAAAGCTTTACTCTCATACGACCAATTGTTTGGTTAGCTAATGGGCATTGTGTGAGATGCTATTTGACTTTGTACACTGTTTAAAATAGCCCCTGGTCCATATTTGATTTATGTGTCAATGTTTTCTTTTCCTAACACTTTCATTAATAATAATTGTGATTCTGAGTTATGACCTCTCAGTGTTTTACACACTACAAGATCTTTCATGCATTATGTAGAGACATTATTTGTTTAATGGAAAAATGTGGAACATGTTTGATTAGTAAGTTTATATTTGTTTTGTGACCGCCAGAAATAGTTTCATGATGTCTGACAGGTTTGAGTACTTTACTGTACAACTAGTGATCACTTTACATGTAGTTGCATATTCTGTTTTCTTAAACGATCTGTGATACATATAATTAATTGGTCAGTCAACACATGTAATAGTCTCTTTTCTGCATGGCTTGTCATGCACATAACTCATTATCAGGACCTTAACTAGGGGTGAGCATCCTGCTAGCAGGGCGCCTGTAATGCCATCCTGCAGCCAGAATCTCTGGACACTCCAGACATGGACAGGACAGTCTATACCGCCTCACTGAGGATGCTCCGGGCACAACTGTTCTTCCGGGAGCTGGCGGCCCTGCCCCACTCGGTTATGAGATGTGTGAGATTAATATACATGTGCGGAAAGACACATGGTGGGGGTAGTGCCACAGCGGGTCATATGGACACTGGTAGTGGGGATCCATTACCACTTGGGAGGTGGGAGATAATTACATTGTAATCTATTGGCACTGGAAGATTTACTGACCCTGGGGAGTGGGAGGCACAGTTACAATGAGGGCCTATGTACACAGGGGGTGCAGGTCATTCCAAAGACCAGTGGTGTCACTAAGTTTGGTGTCACCCAGTGCACCTGCTCCTCTTTTCATCCCCATACCTAAACTGCTTGCGTGCGGTGGAGGAGCGCGCTTGCAAAAGGAGGAATGGCTATATGCCCGCTAAGTTACACCACCTGTTGTATGCCATTTTAGGGGTGTGACCACGTGTCACACCCCATTCCAGTCACACTGGGGGCTTGCCCAGCGCTTTGGGAACCACTACCCAAGGCATAAATGTATATATTTTTTTCAATTAAATATTTAGATTTTTAAAAATGTTATTATTATTATAATTATCCTTATATGGCTCCACAAGGGTTCCGCAGCGCCTTACACAGTACATAAACTAATAAGCACACAAGAAAACAGATATTAACAGTACAAACAATGCAGGACAGATACATGATTTATACATTGATGCATAACACTTAGATAAGCAGCATGGTGTCTATAACCAAGGGTTGGGTGCTGTTGTAAATTAGAGTATAATTAAGTGAAGGAGAAGCACATGAGGGAAGAGGGCCCTGCTCGTGAGAGCTTACATTCTAAAGGGGAGGGGGCAAACAAACATGGGTGACACAGATTGGCTGGATACAAGGGTTACAGTAGTCTAACATCTATGGAAAGGTTAGTCTAAACTTAGGGGAAAATAAGACACGAGTACAGCAAAATTGCACCAAGCCTCATGATTAGGGGGCCACAGCCAAGGACCATTTGAGAGGTCATCTTGCTGCGTGGTTCGGTAAGGTATAGTTGGAGAGGATAAGCATTTTGCATGGGGAGATCACGAGGGATGTGGGCAGCATTGGAGATCCAGGTGCAGGCACAATCCTTAGGCATGTTGGAAGTGTGGTGGTAGATAAGAACAGTCCTTAATAGCAGGATTTGCTGATCTGTTAAATTCCCCTTCTGTTCTCCTCCTGTTTAATTCCTGAATAACTCCAGCTTTAACTTAAATGTTCTATTGACACTTTAAACTATGCACTTCAAACCTAGGCACTGATGTTATAGCAGCCCCGGCTATGGCAGCCTAGTAGTGACAAATAAGTATGACTCGAGCCAGGTGTCCACAATGATTCCACCCCCACCCCATAACCCCCTCCTCACACAACAAAGGGTCAGCAGTAAAATAAACAAATGGTGAGAGGACTATATACCAACACAGATACAGAGTAATTTCCTGCCTTAATACAGATTTTAAAAAAATGTGAAATACAGTCTAATCAATATGCTGGGTGCAGTAGTAGTGAATTACCTAGCAGATTTAGACGGCTGTGCAAATAAAAACCAAAGCAGCAATATGCTGGGTGCAGTAGTAGTGAATTACCTGTGGATGATAAGAGATGAAAAATCACATCACAGTTCATTCCAGGTTCTAGTATAGTAAGTAATAATTCCTGAATAACTCCAGCTTTAACTTAAATGTTCTATTGACACTTTAAACTATGCACTTCAATATGTTCTAAACTTCTTTTAATTAAAAAAAAGGAAATAAACAAGGACAATTTTTGAGTGTGTTTTGTGAGAAAAAAATGAGTACGTACAGTGGTTAAGTCCGTCTGTCTCCTATATCTCCTGGTATGTCTGATGCTGAGTTTTCCTGTATGACATGAGGTTTGTTGTGTTAATTTCATCCACCCGCTTAGAACATAAAAATGTACTCGGCTCAGAGTGTTTCCCTGTGAAGGAAGTATAATTAGTCTGGCAGTCGTTTGGCGTCTGCAATGGATGGGTCTCATGACGGAAGCGAGAATAGTAAAATAGAACTACATAGTGTATTCCCAGTGTTCTAATAGTGGATAATGAACAAGTGCATAATGCACTCACTTTTTGACAATAAGGGATCCAACAGTCAGGATGCTGACAGTCATAATAACGACAGCGGCATTCCGATGGTCAGACTCTCGCCACATTCCTGACACATTCCGGTGGCAAATATTAGGGTTAGGATGAGATTTAGGGTGAGGGGGAGGGTTAGTCATTAGGGGGAGATTTAGGCTTTGGGAGGAGACGGTTACAGTTAGGCTGCGAGAGGGGTGCATTATGGTTAGGCTGCAGGAGGGGCATACATGTCTACTCTCCCGGGAGCCTCACGATTTTTTGGGTAACCCCCCCGCACCCCCGAAAGAGTAGGCAAATCTCCCACATCCCGCCCGCTTCCTATTGAAGTGGGCAGAGTGGGGACTTTTTCTGAGAAATTTTCGGGTCCATATGGAGGGGACGGGGCTAAATTACATTTTGCATCAGTTAGCCTGACCCCTCTTCTCACGGACCCGAAAATCTCGGGGTTTCCTGTAAATTGGGCAGTGCCCCCCGAAGATGAGAGCAGCAGGTCCTCTCTGGTGGCTCCCGGAAAGGTGACCTGCAAAGTAGGTAAGTATGGGGAGGGGTGGGCTAGGGTTAGGCTAGTGGTGGGGTGGGTTAGGCTGTGGGAGGGATGGGTTATGGTTAGGCTGCGAGAGGGGTGGGTTAGGGTAAGGGTTAGAATACTTTGGGATTTTGACCATCGGGTTACCGATGTCAGTATTCTGACCATCTGCATCCTGACCATCGGGATCCCGGACCCAACCCTACTGTATAGTCCTTGCACAATATTCATAAACACAACATTGTTCATGAGAACTTGGAGATCTTTCAATTTGCAGCTGTCCAGTCTCCCTTTGGTGTATGCTCCACGATTGCGTGTTACCCCAAGCTTTTAGCTATGAAAACCAATATATCTACTGCAGGGATATGCAACTTTTTGTCTCCTAGACTTCCATAAGAGCCAGTTATAGCTGTTCCATCTGGCTGCAATCTGTGATCCAACAAAGCTTCATTGGTGCAAGTAAGCATCTTTGTCCTATCCATGCATTTATCTACTGAGTTGTACCTGGGTACCTATTATTATGCTATTATGTTATTTATACATACTTGCCTACTCTTCCCTAATTAAGTGGGCGGAACAGGGTTGATAACATGACTTGTGGCAACTTGTGTAATCATAGTCCCCCCAATACAGTGCTATGCCACAAATCACGGCATTGCGCAAATCGCATCACCACACCCCACACACTTGCAAATCCCCCCCCCCTCCCAATATGCTGCAATATAAATAAATGATGATCATGACAATTCATAATCAAAATATGAATCTTGAATTGATTACAAGGTGATCTGATCATAATTTTTAAGCACTATTTGTTTGCGACACTGCTAGCGTTGGTATACCTGGATCCTGCCAATAGGAAATAGCTTTTTGAAAAAGGTGATTTGGCTTGTCTTGGCCAAACATTTACCGCTGGGCCATGGCATTGCGGTGCACATTGCCATATCATCACCTTTTCCACTAGCAAAGTTGCCCATCGTGCTAGGCTGGGTACACACCTAAAGATTTTCTGTCCAACCATCCAACTAGTTGATTGGTTGGAATGAAAATCTGGTAAGGAATGAAAGCAAATGACAATCAGCAATTTGCTCCCAAACGCTGGAAAATGGACAAAAACTGTTGCTTGAACAAATTGTTTAGATCAAACATTTAACAAACTTGTCTGACGACCATTTTCATCTGTTTTCTGGCATTTAGGAGCAAATTGCTGATCATCATTTACTCCCATACTTTACCAGATTTTCATTCTAACCAATCAACTAGTTGGCTGGTTGGACAGATAATCTTTACGTGTGTACCCTGCCTAACACTGCAGGGATCTGCAGTATCTGGCTGTATGTCATTAGACATCACATTTTAGACTCAACAACACTGTTTAGCAAACTGCCCATTGGTTTGAGGAGTGGTGAGCGGTGATGTACATGAATTCACCATGGTGTACTTAGTGTTATTATTCATTTTTCTCTAGCCCTCTCAGACTGCATATTTGAAAACACAACTCCTTTGCCTAAAGACAAGTTTCAAACAGAGTATGTTTCAATATAGCAAATCAGTAATGTACTATAGATTTGCAGGGAGAAATTTGAGCTTAACGTCAGAGTTCGGGGTGGTCAGGTTTTACACTGCAGTCACTGTGACAAAAATCAGAGCATGCAGATTGTCAAACACACACATTTTGCTCCCATGACACTGTAAATGGAATGACGCTGGAAAGCTGCCATCTCTGAGACCTTACTGACAAGGAAATGTAGTACTGTCTCGCCTAGCACAATGCAGGCTAATCTTGTCCTAGGTGAGAAGACTTCTGTGGCCATGTAATATTGGCTGCAAGTAATCCGTCCTGTTTAGAGTTACTACCTAACTAACCAAGCGAGACACAGCTGACATGGACCTCGAACCAGCAATAACCTGGTTTTGATTGGAACCAGTGATTAAAGGATAAATTGTGCAAGACCTCGGAGCTTCATGGTTAAGTGATTGTTTTGCATTCAGAAAAATGACTGGCAGATTTAGTACACAGTTGTTACATAACACCTCCTAATAGTTTCTTCTAGAAAAAAAAATTGCATTGTGTGGGACAGAAAACCCACCCTGGATTGTGGTTGAAGGTAAGCCACACACAGTGAAACTGGCTGTTATATGAATAATATATTATGCTAGTGACAAGATATTGGCCCATTGCTTTGGCACATGGAAATATGGAATTTCAGCATTCCTATGTATATTCTGTCGTAATAGCAGACTTGTAATTGCTCATGGTTCATCCACTTAGATCAAAGATTGTAAAACGTATACTGTGTTTCATTTACTATTACTGGCCACACAGAGTTGTTTAGCAGAACCCTTTATACAATTCCTTTATTTTAGGAAACAGATGTGTATTTTGCCATTCTTTGCTAAAAAAGCAACAGCGGAGGTTATGTTTAAAACAAAAAAGAACAATACTTTGCAGCCTGGTTTGTTTGTCTTTATATGGTTAGTAACCTGTATATATTAAAACCCTTTGATAGAGGGTTATTCTGTTGTACATTTAAGGAGATTGACTGTAAACAAGGGCTTTATAGAAAATGTTTTATTGCATAGGGTATCCCTAATGTTAATTTTCTTACATCATGCATCATTGGAACAGTTATATAGTTTAAATCCATTTGCTATGTGTTGTAAGAAGAGATGCCGGGAGGCGGATGTGGTTAGTACCCAAGCCCAGGCCTGAATATTAAATTTAGGCAGTAGGGGGGGAGGGTGAGGTTTAGAGTGCGCGGGGGGAAGGTAAGGTTTAGGCACTAGGGGGTAGGTTAGGTTTAGGCTGCGGGGAGGGAGGTTAGTAGTAGGGAAAGGGGGAGGGTTAGGATACTGACTGACAGGTGTCAGTATCCTATCCCTGTTGGGATACCAGCGTCGAAATTCTAAACGCCGGGATCCAGTGCGCCGGCATCCTGTATCCAACCCATTACAACAGAATTATAAATCTTTGCTTTTAGTGTGACATAGCAGAACACTGATAGGGGAGACAGTTGCCTCAAGTCTGACAACAAAGAAATATTATTGTCCTCTACATCATCTGTGGGAGATGTGTCTCAATGACAGAAGCCTTAATAATGGTACTTAAGCTAGCTACACACTATACAATTATTGGGCAGATTCGCCACCAATCGTGTGATCGGCCTCATTAATTGTATGGTGTGTATGAACGATCGTTTCAGCGTTTAACCGATAAAATGGTTATAAAACATCCACAAACGCATTCCTTTGATTATCCAATATATCGGTAAAGTCAGAAAAATCTCGACCTCAATTTCCCGATCTCAAGCAGTGTGTGTGCACTCTCTATAATCTGCCCATATTTCCTATGATTTTTCCGGAATTGGTATGAGATGCCGGCAGCTATATAGCAACTACCAAACCTTAGAGGCCGAATAGTGAGAATCCCGACAGGCACAGGTAAGGACCCTAACCCTCCCCTCTCCCTCCCTTAACCCTAACCCTCCCTTAGTGGTGCCTATTCCTAACCTACCCGTGGTGGTGCCTAACCCCCCCTTCCCGCACCCTAAACCTAATCTCCCCCCCGGTGGTGCCTAATTCTAACTCCCCCCCCCCATCCCCGGCTAACTGCTGATATTAACCGCCGTCCGGATGTTCGGTGTTCCGGTGGTCGGAATGCCGGCGCCGGTGTCCTGATGTCCTTTGGGGTATCGGCGTCAGCATTATGCCGGGCGGCGGGATTTTTACAGCATCCCGGTTTTTCCTGCTCACCTCCCCATCCTTCTGAACGTACATATGCAGTTTCACTGTAAAATTTGCTAAGTATTTAATTTCAATTGTATAGTGTGTAGCACAGATATCGGACCGTGATTTTGCCAAAGTCGTCCCAATTATCGGATTGATAAAAAAAAAATCTCATGGTGTATAGCTAGCGTTAGACCAACGCTGCTCAGTGCTCATCTGAAATACGCACAACAGTTTATCCACAGGTGAATTCAACTTACCTCAGGCAGGGAAATTCTGAACAGTGGGAGTTTCTGAGATGCAGGCCTAGAAATGGCTGCTTTAAAATCAAATACACCCCTTTAAGTATAGCATCATGACTGTGACTAATTGAGGAAGAAAATACATTTTTGTTCACACACGGAATTTAAAATTTCCCATCACATAAAAGTGTATGTAGTAAGTCGTTGTTGCTTTAGTCGCGTTAATGGGTTGGCTATGGGATGCTGGGGCTCTGGTTCCTGACACCTGTCAGTAAATATCCTAACCCTAACCCTCCTTGCACCCTAAAACTATTCTCCCCCCAGTGCCTAAACCTAACCCCCACCCCAATGCCTAACCCTCCCCCTAGTGCCTAACCCCTAAGCCTATCCTCACTACTTACCGACGGGATCCCGGCGGCGGGATTCTGACTGGTGTCGGGATGCCAGCGCCGGCATTCATAGCGTCAGTATCCCGGCAGCCGTGATTTCATCTACATCCCGCATTAAACAGCCCTTGTAGATGTGCCTAGTCCAGTGCTGAGCATCTTTTCTTTGCCACAATGTCATCTTATTTGCAATGCGATCGCACATGCAGACTTTTCTGACTTCAGTATATCAATAGTCATGTGAAAACCTTTGTTGTATTCAGTAAGAAGGAATGTACACATCTGTTATTGATAGGATAAGTAAAATTTGCCCTTTATTGGTGTAGCCTTAGGGCCTGATCCAGCGCCGCACACTATGGGGGGTATCCAATTAGCCGCAGTAAATTACCGCGGCTAATTACCTAGCCCGGGGCTATCCAATTAGCCCTGAAGTCGGCCTGACGCCGGCACTTATCGGGGGTTTTTTTCAGGACCTTATATGTCCCGTAAAATAATCCACAATAACTGCCGTTCTTCACCTGAAAAAAGGCGAAAAGACATAGGTCCGCGAGCTTATCGTGGCACCTATGTGTTTTCGGAAGAACTATCCTACTATTATATCGACCAAAATAATAGGACAGGGGGGAAGAAAACATTGGCAAAAATTGGGGTAATCGGCAAAAAATCCCCATTTTTTCGCCGATCGCGGGGGTCAATTAGCCCCCGAACATTGTCACACCCCGATTGTTACTGCACGGAGACGCTGAATGAATTTGAACGTTGGGTCTGGGGATTTTAGTGGCTGTTCCTGGGAGGTAACAAGGGAGTGGTTAGGCAGACATGGGCGTGACACTGACATCTTCTGCATCTAAAAACACAAGACCGGTGGCGGTGTGCAGCTTCTGTTTGGGCCCCCTCCTCTCTGGCAGCGCACTAGATTCTGCCTTAATGCCAGAATTTACTGCTCATGCGGTGCCCACACCTTATTCCCAGGGACATATTTTCTGCACATGCGCCAGTCACCGGGACAATAGCCGCCACCATTTTTCCTTTAATTTTTGCTGCTCTACAGCGCCGGGCTGACACTGCAGAGCAATACTCTGGAAACTGCAGAAAGGTAAGTGTAGCTGTATATGGGTGCAGGGTGTGCGGTGTGGTCCCCATGGACACCGCACACCCTGCACCCATTATAGATACCCCCCTGCACAGGAGGCCATGTTCAGATAGAGGAACTGTACCTGCCGAAGTGTTGGTGCAAGTCTAGATGGTGCTTCTAAAGACGCACAGAGACGGATTTTCACCGGCGCAAGATGCTGCAAGTGGTAGTCTCAGTTATGAAGAACTCAGCCACGGCATTAGCATATGACGCAGCTGTGGCTATGACTGCACGCAACGCAGAACCAGGCCCTACATGTGTGTTACAGTGCAGCCACAGTGATTGATTCCACATACTCAGCCTGCTCATGTGTTTTGTATTATACAAGTATAGGCTGAATCTAAGAGCAGTGTAATGTATTGATATCATCTGCGTGATGTTGTGATTGGAAGTAAGTAATATTATAGCCGCTCTCCAGATTCCATACTGTATTACTGCATTCAGACACAGTGAGGATAAGCAGCTTTAATACAATTGCCAAGGTCTGCAAATAGCAAGACTTATGTGCCTTCTTTTCCAGAAATCCCTGCTTGTAAACTATACATTTATCTCTGGCGGTTTGTAAGGAAAAAAAAACCCTCTGGAATAACCCCAGCAGCACAGAATTTATACAGAAAATGTGAGGACGTGGTTAACTGATGCCATGGCAAATTAAACTCGGTTGTAATTTGAGGGAAAACAGTCTGTTTTTACTGGGTTTCTAAATTAAAAAAAGAGCTAAAAAAATGGCAAGTACAAGATTATTTGTTTTGTAGATACAAGATACCCCGATGCTTAACAGAGAATAAATAACAAGGTCTTACAAAAGCATTCCAAGGCTGTGTAATACTGTATAAGTTTCACTAGCCTTATGTTAAATAGAGACAAATATAGTGTGCAATTCAGTGGCGGAACCATTGCAGAAGGTGCAGCTGCTACGGTGTCTAGAGTTAAAAGGGAAGCTGCTAATATCGATCACCCCCCTAGCCCCAGTCTGCTCTCATGAACATAAGCGTGTGCAGGTGCATGCACGCTATAGTCCAGCTTTGCAACCATTGTGCATGCACTGACCACTGCACATGCTTAGAAGTGCAGAGTGGGGACCTCGTCTGTACATACGTGGTGCACGAGCACTAAAACCCCAATCCTTGGTATGGGCACAATGTTAAATAACTCAATAAGTGGTCTATTGTATCATTCATGTTTAATACTTGATACTAGGCAATATGTGCAGCGAGCAGTAGTAAGTGACACATTTGCCTACTTTATGGACCCTGTCCTCTGGGAGATCCCAGAAGGGTGGTCAAAGTGGCAAGTGCAAGAGGTGTGGCGACATTATTATTATTATTATTATTAATAACATTATTATTCTCGCATTATTAACTATGAATCGCGTCACTAAGCCCCCCCCCCACTTCACTAGGGAGTAGGATGCAGGAGGGTGGTTTACTCTCCTGGGAGTCTCCAAGACATTCCTGGAGGGTAGGCAAATATGATGAATGTATGCAGGGCCAGATTAAAGGCAGGGCGACAGGGGCGGTCGTCCAGGGGCCCCCACACATAGGGGGCCCCCACACACTGTCCCCGACCCCTGGCCACATTTCTCAGGTCAGATCCGGCTAAGGTTGGTCGCGATCTACTAGAAGCTCGCGGAGCTCCTGCATGTAGATCGTGACCAACTAACTGGGAACGCTGGCTTCTGATCGCTTCAGAGGCCAGCGTTCCCAGTGATTCATTGCGCGGGTGACGTCATCCGCGCGATGAGAGGAGCCTGCGCGCCTTTACTGGATCTACTTAGATCCAGCAGGCAGCGGCAGCTGCGACGGCGGGACCCGGGAGCCCTGACAGGTAAGGTTTTCACAGGTGTGTGGGCACGGAGGGGGAGTTAATACTGGGGGCACTACTTTAGGGTGCACGACTACAGGGGGCATTGCAGGGGGCACAACTACTGGGAGCATCGGACAAGTGGCACAACTACAGGGAGCATTGAATAAGAGACACAACTATTGGGGGCATTGCAGGGGGCGCAACTACTGGGGGCATTAGAGAAGGGGCACAACTACAGGGAGCATTGAAGAAGAGGCACAACTACTGGGGGCTTTGCAGGGGGCACAATTACTGTGGGTATCGGACAAGGGGCACAACTACAGGGTGCATTGAATAAGAGGCACAACTACTGGGGGCATTGCAGGGGGCACAACTACTGGGGGTATTAGAGAAGGGGCACAACTATTGGGGCATTGGAGAAGGGGCACAACTTCAGGGGGCATTGCAGAAGGGGTACTATATGTGTGTATATATGTGTATATATATATATATACATATATATTTATATAGATAGATATAGATATATAGATATATATATATATATATATATATATATATATATATATAACCTTTATTGATAGTGGCCCCCACGTTTGTTGCCCAGGGTCCCCCACAGAGCTTAATCCGGCCCTGAATGTATGGTAAGTCGCATAAACAATCATTCTGGATGGTGTTGGATTTCCAGGTTAGGGTTTGTCTGTTTCTCATAAGCACCATTCTTTGCTAACTCATGGTGGCTACAAGCCAATACTTAACTTGTAGAAGGAAAAGTCAAGAAGCTCAACATCTTCACTCGGCCTTAGCAGATATTCTTCATCACATGCCCCAAAGATACTCTCTACCCTCTTCTGCTTCCCCTTACTTATACCTTTATCTACTCCTCACTCCCCACTTGGGCACCTAATACTTGGTTGCTTATGTCCTGTTGCTTATTTGCGTGCTACGATCGCTAATGCAACAATGTGTATACACCTTGTCCTGGTCCTGCATTTTACTGTACTGTAAGTCACTGGTTTCTTGTTCACTTATTTATGTACTTTGTAAGGCGCTGCGGAACATTGTGGCGCCATATAAATAAAGGATAATAATAACAATAGTGGACAGCTTGGGTTCCTCCACACGGTAATGCATACAGTATATGATTATGCAGGTACTGATTCTGGTTTGTGTGGGCTCCAGTTCAACTAACTTGTGGGGGCCTCTCCCAATAAAATGGTCAAAATGATAAACTGGGCCATGTCATTAAAAAGTTTCATTTGTAAATCAGTGGTATAGTACTCCTTTGGAATTTTTCAAGAGCCACTATTACACACAAACAAGTGCAGGCGAGAAAAAAATAGTTTTTATTAAATGCACAAAGTTTGTGTTTCTGTGATATAGTTTAATATTATGGAGCATACACATGGTCAGATTTGTCAGATGAATGATTGAACAATTTGAACGATCTGAACGATTTGACCAACGATTTTTATTTATTTATTTATTTATTACCAGTTATTTATATAGCGCACACATATTCCGCAGCGCTTTACAGAGACTATTCGGCCATTCACATCAGTCCCTGCCCCAGTGGAGCTTACAATCTATATTCCCTATCACATGCGCACACACATACACACTAGGGTTAATTTGTGTTGGGAGCCAATTAACCTACAGTACCAATATATTTTTGGAGTGTGGGAGGAAACCGGAGCACCCGGAGGAAACCCACGCAAGCACAGGGAGAATATACAAACTCCGCACAGGTAGGGCCGTGGTGGGAATTGAACTATGAATGATTTTTGACTGCATTAAAGTGACAAATCGGCCAAAACTGACTGCAAACACATCAGATGTCAGATATCGTTATCTGACCATCGGGAACGCGCATCGCTCATCGTTCAGACATGTCAGATATGTCAGATTTTCCTTCAGATATGAACGATTTTTTAAATCGTTATCGTTCAGATCTGAAGAAAAATCTGACCGTTTGTATGCACCATAAGATAATAAAGCTTAAGGACCTCATTCAGACCCGCTCACAAGCGCTGAGCACTCACAAGCGGGTCGATGTTTAGGCCCTGCGCACGCGCAGTGGCTGCATTGCGCGTGCGCAAGCCCTGGAGCGAGAGAGAAATTCTCTCGCTCCGGAGCTCACTACAAAAGGGGCGGCTGTCGATGGTGATCGACAGCTCCCCCCGTTTTGTAGGCATGGCGGGGGTGGTGGTTTCACAAACGGAGGCGTTTTGTGGGCGGCCGCACTGACATCAGCAGTGATGTCAGTGGGGAGCTTCCTGCTCGATCAGAGCAGGAAGCTCCCTGGGGCTTGCGGTTGCTGAGACCCAACCTTAGGGTCTCGACGCAAGCCCCGATGGTTGAGATGGTCTTGACCATCGCAACCATCAACCTGGTCGGTCGCTAAAGCTGTGGGTGGTAACCCACAGCTTAGCTAGCGATCAGGAGGCCGCACTTCAAAAGAGAAGCGGCCGCCCTCATTCAGAGCGACAGCTCGCATTTTGCGAGGGCCTCTGAATGAGGGCCTTAGGACCTTATTCAGAGTCGGTCGCGAGCGCTGAGCGCTCACAACCGACTCGATGTTGGTCCACAGGGTATGCGCACGATGGAGACTGCACGACGGAGACTGCTCCATTGTGCGCATGCGCGAGCCCCCGCTAACGACGGATCACCTGTCGTTAGCGGGCTCGAAGCAGACGGAGCGAGCTGTCGGAACGCTTGCCGTTTTGTGGGCGTACCCACTGACATCATCAGTGATGTCAGTGGGGAGCTTAAGGTTGACGAGACTCTACCCTAGGGTCTCGTCGTAAGCCCCGATGGTCGCGATGGTCTTGACCATCGCGACCATCTCCCTTAGCGGTCGTTAGAGCTGCGGGTGTTAACCCACAGCCTAACGACCGACATGGAGGCGGCCGTTCAGGATGCAAGCGGCCGCCCTGTTTCTGAGCGACCGCTTGCATCCTACGAACGCCTCTGAATGAGGTCCTTAGTGTGATGTAACCTTCCTGCCTGTTGCTGGGTGACTGAGTTCAGGAAGGGAGGGAGGAAGTTAGGGGGAGTTAAGTGCAGGATAGCTCACCCTTAACCATGCAAGTTGCAGAGGCCACTTTTTTTTAACACATGATATATATACAAATATAAATAATCCTTTGAAAAATAAATACCTTTGTTCAAACAAATGCAATCATAGTGCTTCACGCATTGGTATTAATTAAAACCAGTGCTGTAAAGCTGTACTTATTCCTCCATAATCTTCTTTTACATAAATACATACAGACCACACCTGGGGCCTCACCATCCCGTTCTTATCTTTTTCCTTTATTACTAACAGATTGCGTACCTCGCCTACTTTTATATGATTTGTGACTCCGTAGCGCCAAACGTCTTTTCCTGCAACATTTTACCTTCAAGTGCGTCTTATTCACACAATGATGCACAAGTAACTTCTGCTGATTAAAGTGATATGTAGCATGCCTATATTCTGTGTGCATCAGTGGGTATATCTGCCTACGAAACGCTACATTACAATGTCACAGCCACTGATACTGTAACACGGTCGTAACTGCTGATTACTCTGCTGCATCTCCTGTAGTTGCACGTTCTCATATTCAGGGCATTTACTGTGCTGAAACAATTAACATGCGCTCCGCAGATGGGAGTATGTTCCGCTCTACTTCCCAATGGGACAAAATTTAAGCCGTGCTATAGGCTGAAACTGTTAGTAATCATTTCTGTATGTACATAACTGAACAGCAGAAATTGTTTGCTTACAACTCATTGGTTGTCGTCTCTCTCAGGAGCAGGGCCAACCCTATCCTTTGTAATTACATTGACTTTGTGTACCTCTTATGTCCCTGTTATATGTATCTTCTATTTTCCCCACTGTCCCTCACATCTCTGACAATAATAATTATTCCATCTCTTTCTGGTTTTTGGAAAAGAAATCCATCAAAACTATATACATTTCTGCAAAGATCTTCATGCATTTTCTTTTAAGCTGATATCTATCTATCTATCTATCTATCTATCTATCTATCTATCTATCTATCTATCTATCTATCAGGTGCCATGGGTCAACTTCTTGACCAATGCTGTCTGGATAGGTCCCCACAGCTCCCTGATATTTGTAGGTGCATGATCTTGAGTGCAAATGGACCTCTTCACCACCTCCTATAAATGCTCGATTGAGTTCATGTCGCGTGAACGTGCCCACACCATTCGTTGTAACTCTCCATAATGCTCCTTGAACCAATTGTGGACAACTTGAGACAGATCTTATGGTGCATTATACTGATAAAATATTCCGTCGTTTTGGGGGTACATGAAATCCATGAAGGGCTGGGAATGGTCATCAAGCAATGCAACATAGTGGTTACCAGTCAATGATGTGTTTATGTGGACCAGCGGACCCAACCCATTCCACGTGAACACACCCAAAACCATTATGGAACCACCACCAGCTTGGGGTCCATGGCCTCATAGGGTCTGTGCCACAACCGAATTCTGCCATCAGCCAAAACAACTGGATTTGGGACTCACCGGACCACAGCACATGTTGCCAGGGTCCACTTAGCGAAGTCATAAGCACAGGTGAGGTGCTGTGTCCAGTGTCGTACTGTTAATAGAGGCACTCTGGTGGGTCTTCTGCTTCCATGGAAGCTAAAGAATGCTGCACTGACCTGCTGGATATGCGTCTGGTAACTCCTGCATTGAATGTGGATGTAATTTGAGCCAGTGTCACTTATCTGTTACCACGGATCATTAAGCACCCGTGGTCGGTCACTGTGCTGTTCACGGTGAGTGGTAATAATTAACCTTCCATGATGTATACCCGATACACACACAACACCGTAGATCGAGGAATGTTGAATGTCCACACAACGTCCCATCTGTTGGGCACCCACTGTCATGCCCCGTTCGAACTCCGATAATTCACGTTGCCTTGCCATGAGCAGCCTAGCCGGTGTTCAAACTGACTCATGAGATGTCAGATTATAACTGATGCAAGTCTGGGCATTTCCAAGACGTCACAGAATGGTCATCCACCTACCAATACCTTTACATTCTGCTATCTTATTACATTTAGCACTTCAGTGTATATCCGTGTAAATATATATATCACCTCAGCCGCCCCACCCCCTCAGCAGCTCCCCCTGTCCTTGCCCATCCAGTTATACTTACCCCCCATTACCTTTCCTTCTTTCTCCCATCACTTAGGTGCGCGCTTGCACATCACACCTAGGGTCTCATTCAGTCCCGCTCGCAAGCGCCTATGCGATCGCAAGCGGGTTAATGTTGAGGCCCTGCGCATGCGCAGCGGCCGCACTGCGCATGCGCAAGCCCCGGAGCGAGAGAGAAATTCTCTCGCTCTAGGGCTCATTACAATAGGGGCGGCTGTCGATGGTGATCGACAGCTCGCACCGTTTTGTAGGCGGGGTGGGGGGGGGGTGGCTGGCCAAACGGAGGCGTTCCCGACGGAACGCCTGCCATTTGGGGGCGGCCCCACTGACATCACTCATAATGTCAGTGGTGAGTTTCCAGCTCTAATAGAGCCGAAAACTCACTGGGTCTTGCGGTAGACGAGACCCTACCACAAGGGTCTTGACGCAAGCCCTGATGTTCGCGATGGTCTTGACCATCGCGACCATCAATCTGGCCACTCGCTAAAGCTGTTGGTGGTCACCCACAACCTAGCGAGCAGCCAGGAGGCCGGCTTTGAACATAAAAGCGGCCGCCCTCATTCAGAGCGAGCGCTCGCATTTTGCGGCTCTGAATGAGGTCCCTAATGTGCACGGTGTGCAGTGGGAGCTGGGGCACGCACCATATATGTTATGTTTGATGTTCACAAGCCACAACCGCAATTATGTCACCTTGTCATATGTGTACGATGAACTAATTTAGATCAGGGTCTCTATTTCATATATATATATATTATCATACAAACTCGGCACTCACTTACTTTTCAAACTGTAATTCCTTTGAATACAGGTAATGTATGATATTGCAATAATTTGTCAAGCTGACCAACCACTTCACGGTCTTCCCATCTGGCCAGTCCCTACACTGACTCTCAGATATATGATCTTTGATCTGCCACATTTGGCTAGCACACAAATTTTAAACATGAGTTTGGGTCCTGGCTGAAACAGACAGGACCACACCCTGGGATATCAGTTAATAAGCACCTGGGCATAAACAGACAAATCGTGTCTTACATTTGAAAGCAGGGTGCCCTAGCCAGTGTGACCACAAAATTAAAATTTCAAATGTAAGACAAAAATGTGTCTGTTTATCCCCAGTTGCTTATTAACTGATATCCCTGGGTGTGGTCCGGTGTTCCTTTCCATTCACCTGGCATCCCTCTCATATTACATACGTAGGGATTAAGCTGATCAGAAATGTATCACAGTTATTTCTCTCCTCAGTTTGCCCAGACTATAACCATTGGCACTTGAAGCAGCTTCCTTGGCTAGGGAAAATTAATGTAGTTAAGATGAATGCGCTGCCCAAATTGCTCTATGTCTTGCAGGCCTTGCCAATAGCGGTGCCTGAGTCTTGGTTCCGTTCTTTCGCTTTATTGATCTGTCAGTTCGTTTTGTCCCGGAAAAGACTTTGCAGCTTCACCCTTCTATTTCTTCGATCTTTGGACCTCTCACTTCATTTTTGGCTAATCCCAGGTTCCCGCCAGGCATTAGCCCTTCACTTCTCTCCAATTGGACTGCTTCTGGCCTCTTTAGATTCGGCCAGCTGGTAAGCGCCTCTGGTATTGAACAATATTCGGAGATCCAAGAAAAATGGGGCATTCCTCACTCTGACTTCTGGAAATTTCTGCAAGTGCTTCATTTCCTATCCTTAGACAATAGGCTAGTTCTAGCTAAGGAGGGATCTTACTTCTTTTGAAAAGTTGAAAAGTTATGTGTCTACACTCTATCCCCCTCTCATACAGTGTCTGCCCTCTACCAACTGCTACTATCTTCCTCCATCTCACCTTGGACTAAGGCCTGAGAAAAAGATTTAGGTCTGTCTCTCTCAGACTTGGTGTGGCAGACTATTTTTCTTAAAGGCCATACTAGCTCTATTTGTATTACTCTTAAAGAGACACAGTAGAAGATCTTATTGCAATGGTACAGACACCCAGCAGTGTTACATGTCATGTTTCCTTCAGTTTCCAGTTCCTGTTGGAAATGTTCTACTGCCTTGGGCTCGGTGCGAAATGTTTGGTGGGATTGTCCCCTCCTATCAAATTTCTGGTCTGACATCATCTCTGTCTCCCAGCAAATTTTAGACACCTCCGTTCCTACAGGTCCCGCATTCTGGCTACAAAAAAACACTCTTCAATCCCAGTGGCCAAACGGAAATCTTTGCTTTGCCACCTTAGTAATGCAGCACGCACTGTCATTCCAGTGTTTTAGCAATCTACCAAACCCCCGATAAGCAAAGATTGTTTCCAAAAGCTTGATTATTTTATGTCAATGGTAGATATTTTAAGCTCCTCTTTGGACAGTGCCAGTATCTGGTTCCCATGGTTAGAATATAAGTCCTTGGACGACTTTAAGAATTATATGTCTTCTATCCCTTCTACCATGTAACTAAGGGCCTGATTTGCGTGCGCTCGCTCTGAATCAGGGCGGCCCTAATTTTTTTTGACCGGCCTCCAGGCCGCTCGCACAGCTGTGGGTGACCACCCACAGCGTGTGCATGCGGCCTGGCGATGGTCGCGATTATCGCGGCCATCGGGCTTGTGAGGAGACCCTGTGGTAGGGTATCAGGTCTCGCAAGCCTGAGTGGACTTCCTGCTCTAATAGAGCAGGAAGTCCACTACTGACATCACTAGTGATGTCAGTAGGGCCGCCCACAAAATTGGGTGAGCTGTCTATCAACATTGACAGCCGCCCCGTCTTATATCGAGCCCGGAGCTAGTGATTTCTCTCTTGCTCCGGGGCTCACGCGTGCGCAATGGCCCACCATCGACCTGCTTGCGAGCGCTATGCGCTCGCGAGCGGGTCTGAATCAGGCCCTAAGTTGTTCTCTCAGAAAGTAACTACCATTTTCTTTTATGGGATGATCCCTTCCCTACTCTTCCCCTCACACTCCCCTTCTTCTCTCTTTCCTTCTAGTTTGTTCATCTTTCTTTGTCGGTTATTGTCTTTTTATAAATATCCTTTATTTGTTTTATTGAGATTTTTGGATCGCTTTTTTGAGCGAGTTCTGTTATGCATTACTACAAGGTTTGAAATGTCTGTATTGCTTATGTCTACATGCATATCTTTATATATATATATATTTACAGTATATATACTGTGTGTGTGTATATATATATATATATATATATATATATACATACACACATACACATATATAAAATAAATACATTTTGTTACATTTTGAGATTTACAAACTTCTTAAAACTTCTTAAAAAAACTGTAGTTTTGTTCTGTTGAGATTAGAAGAAGTTGATTGTGATATCTTTCTGGAGACAGCTAACACATGTTCTTTTCATTAAAACACTGAATACGTTTGTGTTATCTTTCATTGTTTTAGATATTTTGTTAGTCATATTATCCAATGATACATTGTGGGTTCATGTTTGTATCCAGTTTGATCATAAAGTATTATAATCTATTTTAGATTCCTCAACAAATTCTACAAGTCTCGGATATGTATATTTGTATAACTTCCACTCACTGATCTTCCTGGGAGAGAGGGAAATTAAATATTATAGAACAAACCTCAGTTTCACTCTCTAGTGACAAGGAGAGATTTCCTTGTAAGATTTCTATAAGGAAATTAGTTGCTGAATATGTAGGTGTTGGACAATTGTATAAAAGCATCTTTCTTGTGTTGAAAGTACATTATAAATAAATATTTTTGCTGACAATAGCTTTTCTGCAAAAAGTTCACAACCACTATTAACCTGGAAATGGATCTTAAATTACCTTATTATCCGTGATTATCATTTAAAATAGGCTTCATGGAAAAATACTGTGTTATCTATATGCATAAACTTATGTACCTACAAAAGTTTGTTGTTGGCAGGGGGCAAGGTCTAATGTAAGGAAGTATAATCAGGGTTGGGTATGGGATCTCAACTGTCAGGATGCCGGCTGTCAGAATACCGACAGCACCATCTCAACTGCCAGAATCCTGACACTGAAAGGTAAGTGTGCTATCGCTAATCCTTACCCCTAACCCTCCCTCCCCGGTGTCTAACCCTAACCTCCCTGCCTAGTGCCTAACCCTCCCCTTAGTGCCTGACCCCTAACCCTAAATAACCCCCTATAGTTACCTATGCCGGTGGTCGGTATACTGGAGCCGGTATCCCGATTGCTGTCGGGATTCCAGTCCGGAAATTAGACCATCGGCATCCCGTATAGCGGGATGCTGACTACATCCACATAATCTTACCTCCTTCCAAAAATAAACAAAAAACAGTTTCTCCACAGGGGGGCGCTGCTGCCACTGACAGGACTAGGAGGGTGAGTGGTGGACTTGGGCCTCCGCTCTGCTCCTCCAGCAAGCCCAGGCCTGGGTAATCAGTACCCGCACCCCCCCATCTCGGCGCCCCTGGTTGCAGGACACGGAGAGACCGACACATTTTAGGCTGGAGGGTGCGCACACACCACTCGCCTATGGTGCATTAACAGGAGCCCATTTTTGTGATGACTGTTTTATGTGTAATTTATGGCAGGCTTTATAGTGTAAGAAACTTTTTGCGAACAACAATTTCCAGATTGCCCTCTGACAAGACATGCTGTGCTTTGTAGTTCCACTACACTGGAAAATCAGGGTCACCGATTAAAGTAGATTGTCATTGATTGAAGGCCATCTACCTTGCAGCTTGCTTTATGGATGGTCTGCATCTTCACTGTCGCTTCTCCGAAGCAGGACAGGAGAGAAGAGTCCAGCCTTTTGGGAAGTTTGTACTGTTATACAAAGTACAAATGCTATGTAATTACCTGGTATTTTAAGGTCTTTCAAAAAAGTTGTATTAAGATTCAATGGGAGCCTAGGCCAGATACCAGTTTGGAGCTTTCCTTCTCCAATTTATCTATACCACATAAAATGCAGTTTTAAAAGCTGCCTAAGCTCTGGGTATCTCTAATACTAAAAACATAACAATGTAAATAAACAATTGTGTGTCTTCGGTGCTTAGCTTTATATCTCCAGATTAGAGATGAGCGGATCTGGTTCTCAGAGAACCAGACCCTCCCGAACTTCGTGTTCCGAGGGGAAATCCGAGTCCGGCTCAAGTTTTCCGCCTGACTCAAATCCGAAAACGAGGCAAAACGCGTCATTCTTGCAGGTTTTGGATTATATAAAGGTCCCTGCGATAGATGCCATTTTCACTCCGGCTGTGGAGAGAGAAGCTATCAGATGTGTAGTCACTGTCAGTCACTCAGTGTGTGTGTCCAGTTGGGGTCTTGGCCTGAAGGCTGCTGCTATGTTGTCCATAAATGGGCTTAGGCTGCAGTATATAAAGGGGGGCTTCCTTCAGTGGGTGCTGCAGCTGCTGTGTCACTTGTCCTGTCAATTAACTGTGGCTGCTGCTACTGTGTTGGTGTCCTGTCCATCAGACTAGGGCTGCAGTCCATAAAGGGGTGCTGTGTTGTCCAGGGGGGTGCTCTGTCAATTAGGGGTGCTCTACCCCAGTGTAAAAAAAAAGTAAATTTTTTTTGTCTGTGTGTGCATTAGCAACTTAGCTGCACTATTATTGTTTGGTGACACTGCCGGCCAGACTGCAGTTTATTGTCCACATATTGTGACACTATAAGTCGTAGCACAGTGTGTTATACTTATTCATAAATAATCTTGTGACACTAAGTGGTAGCTCAGTGTGTTATTCTTTTCTTATTCATAAATACTCTTATGACACTGTCAGTCATTGATACCCCAGTGTAATATTTAAAATTGGTACAAATTGACGGGTGTGCTGTACCCCACTTCATTCGTGTTTGTTGATATGGAGAACGATCAATTTAGAGGAGAGCAGGAACCACATACTAGTGCTGGAGCTGCTGCCAGTGCCACCAGTCATGACAATACTAATCCATCTACATCATCTACTAATGCCAATGCCCAAGGGCATACAGGGCTTAAGTCAGGGCATCTAAAATAAAAAAACAATTTTTTACAGTGGTAAAGAAAAACATCAAAGGGAAAGTTAGCTGCAGAAAGACATACAATTATCAATATGCCATTCACCACATGAAGTGGCAAGGAAAGGCTAAGGCCTTGGCCTTTATTTATGACTGGTGGTTCTGCCTCTTATGATGATATAAGCACAAGTGAACATGCTGACATAGAAATCGAGGATGCTTTTGTGGAAGTGCACCAGGATCAGCAGGATATTTGTGTAGCTGGCGCTAATAAGGATGTTGTTGATGAGGATGTTGTTTGTGTAAATCAGGCACCAGTGGAAGAAAGAGTTATTGCCCATGATAAAGAAAAGCCCATTGTCATCCCTGGGCACAAGACAAAAAAATCCACTTATGTGTGGAATTATTTCTACCCAAATCCAGACAACAATTGTCAAGTCACCTGTACGCTTTGTAAAGCCAGAGTAAGTAGAAGTAGGCACTTTAACCATCTAGGAATCTCCTTCTTGTTACGTCATCTACAGCGCATCCATCCAAAAAGTTTTTGTGTTTTGTATTGACTCATCTGCATCACCAGTGGGTCTTTTGGGAAAGTTTAGTTTTTTTTTCAGCAGATGCACTTGCTGGAGAAACTGAAGGAGAAGCCATTGCTGCATCACATGCCACTTGAGCTGACAATTTGCTTACCAACAGCTGTTTGCATCTCTTCAGATCTGTGTCCATTGGGAAGAAGAACACAATGTATGACTTAAACCTTATATCTTAAATCTTGAGTTTGCTCTGTTCAGCTTGTCCACATATCTATGGTTAAGTGGACAGTGAATACAATGGCAGTTTGGAGGCCACTAATTAAGTTTTTTTTAATGTCCATGTACAGGTTGGCAATTGTTTTTCTAGTGAAGTGGGATTTGGTAGCGGGCACACATGACCTAAATTAACTGTGTAAAACCCACTGAATTATTGGTGGATATTGGACGCAAACATAGATGTTATGACGTAAGTGATCCGCTATACAACTGGGTGACTGCTGTCATACTTGCTCCCCCTTGCAAATGAATGTTTAACAGTCAAATGTTTTTTAAAGTACTACTAATAGTCTTCCTGGGCCCTTCTGGGATGAAAATCCACTCCCAGCAGCAGCAGGCATAGCGCTCAAGGATTCTTCTGGGGCAAGGACTGATGTGAATGAGTAAAATATGTTTTGTAAATGCCTCCCCTCCTCCCTCATAAATGTGCTTCGGAATAAAAAAAATCTCTAACTCCTTCAGGCCTCTTGAATAATAAAAACATTTGTTTCCTGATGTGCCATGTTGGAAGCTGAACTGCCACTGCGGTTGCTGAATGCAAAAAATGTCCAGAAATGTTTATGGCCACAGACAGCATCTCATGCATGCCCCTTTAATTTAAAAACATATTCTGAACCACCAAGTTGATTTTGTGGGCAAAACATGGAACATATTGTTCACCCATGCTCTCCCCTCCTCCCTCATAAAATTGCTTTGGAATAAAAAAATGAAATTAAATTTACTACCAATCAACTCTTCCTGTCCCTGCCTTCAACTACATACATACTCCAAATCCCTCAGGCCTCTTGATTAATGAAAACATATGTTTCATTATTTGCCATGTTGGAAGTTGAACTGCCACGTGTTTGTGCCGCCAACTGCTGCCACTTAACTTAGTCAGCCAGCTAGCTTGGTGCAAATTTTAAACCGGATGAAAACAATATTGTGAGCTGTGAGGTGGTCAAAATTGACTGGAAACAAGTGGAAATTAATTATAACAAGAAAAGAGGAGAAGACCACTTGTCAGGCGCACGAATAAAGCTGCCAATAGTTTTTAAAATTATTCCTAATAAGACTATCACCACAATTCTAAACAATGCACAAAATCCAAAAGAACGGAATAAAAGATGAAAACTGCGGCGCTAAATCAATATATATAGAAAATTGTACATTCCTTTTAGATGCAATGTTGTCAAACGCTGTATAAATTCAGTGAGCGTTGATTTTTCTCTAGATGTAGGTCTGAGTATGGTGGTTGCTCCATTATAACATAAATGGAGACAGCAAACAAAAACAAGAGACCAATGTGTAGTACTGTTTTAGACACCATCAAACATAAAAATATCATTCAACGTGGGATGTCTATTCCAAAAAAATTATCGCGTACCCCACTCACATCAAGTGTGGCAAATACATATAATGAAAGGTATCTTTAATGCTGGTATTGCTCCTAAATGGATTGGCGTACCAAAACCCACTTCTTTTAGTTGTATGTAAAAACATATAATGGTATCTTTGTTGTAGATTAATATAGATCGGTGGATGTAACCCCGTTCAAATAGATGTAAGTACTAAATGATAGCGTACCAAAACTCACGCTGTATGGTAGATGTTAAATCATATAGAGGTTTCTTTAAGATACAAGATATAGGGTCGTACCCCAACTCACGTGAAGTAACACAATAGGACTCCTGTAACGGTTTCTTTATCCACCAAGGAGGTCTTTCAATGTAAAACTTCCAACCAATTTGTATTTGTCCAAGCAATTTTAATCAATAATCCAGAAGGAAATTTCACAGTAGTATACAAAAATAATAATGAAGTTAAAAAATTAAAAAGAAAAAATTTAAAAGAAATGGTGCAAACATCACCATTAAAATGAGTAATACAAAAAGAGTAAAATCCAAGTATTGGGCTACTCACACCTTCAGTAAATGTCAACGCGTTTCGGTCCTGTAGGACCTTTTTCAAGACGCTCACTGAATTTATCCAGCGTTTGACAACATTGCATCTAAAAGGAGTGGAAATTAATGTTATTGAGGTTAATGTGATTTTAACTGTTTTTATAAATTAAAAAAAATACAGATCCGAAACCAAAACACGCAAAGGGTTGGTTTTGGCAAAACCAAATCCAGATCCAAAACACGAGGAGATACAGATCCAAAACCCAAACCAAAACGCGGGTGTCGGCACACATCCCTACTCCAGATGTGTCTTCACACACTGAACCTCTATGTGCCATCTTTTTGCACAACGTAACTTGGAACGAGAAAAAAAGATACAGATATAGACTAATTTCACAAAGAAGTACAGATGTCGTACATCAAATTGATCAGTGCAGTCTAGCAAAGCAGTTTTCTCGCTTCCAGTTGTTTTATTTTTGCGAATAAGATGCACATTTTGAGCGAAAAAGATGCGCTGCTGAGATGCCCAGGACCTGGTGCGCCAAGGGGGCTGATTGTGCAAGACTGAAGCCATGAATATAAGGATACATCTGTATATCCAAATACAGGGAATTTGAAATCCAAAATTTCTCAAACCACTATGGACTTCTGTATTTGGATATAGATAAGCACCCAAGATACATTAGTGTATTTCCCTAAGTTCATAGGTTCTTCAATGGCAACATATATTTTTCTTTATTGTACTACTCTGTCAATACACTGTTCTGCTCTTAAAAAATAGATACCTTTAAATACTGTACCTACCTGCTGATCTGTACGTCACATTGGAACTTTTATTGACTTTTATTGGCTTGTCTTTGCTCTGTCACTTTATCACTCCCATGTGTCAAAGCCTTGATTCTGCGCATTGCAAAGCAGGGGAATGGGACTACGACCTCACGTTTCAGCGTCCAGGAGAGCCACCTGAGATTTGAGAGTCTACCAGACATTCCAGGTGAGTAGGTAAGTATGGCCTACCTTTGGAACACTGTTAAGTCCGTCACCTGTCTCTAACTGTTCATTTCACCTCAGCAAGCAGGTGTTCCCTTCGTATGCGCAGTACAGGGAAAATGGCCGCCGCGGCCATTTTCCCGGTGACCTGTGCATACATTATAGACTCTGGGCACACTCTAGTGCCCAGAGTCTATAATTCCGGCGCTGGCCGCGCACAGTTCATTGCCCTGCCGGACAGAGAGAAGGGGGCCCGTGTCGGAGACTGCACACGGGCCCCCTCCTCTCTAGAAACGCCACTGCATGTAGGCCTAATAATAACAAAGTACATTGTGTGCAGATGCATTGTGCTGATATACAGTTACCTGTGTTTTTGAATTAATGGCTGCTAAACTATAAGTAAGGGTGGCTTTTTTACACTCCAGCATAATTTGCTTAGTTATGCTAGTGTGCCTCCCAACAATCCTGATTTCTGGGTGGATAGGAACAGACTATGGATGGATCCGTGCAGCATTTAGGTGGAAGTGGTTGGGGATTACTTGTTCCAATTTTGGGCCAGATATAATTGGGTAAGATTTGCCTCAGGATTTAAAGTGGCAATTTTGTTTTAAAGGCATAACTAGGTTGCTTTTTGACAACTCACACCCTATTAAATTTTTTCCTTTCTGTGTCTAACTATTGGGAGGGTTTCTTTAGGCCAGAGATGGAGAACTTCAGGCCCGGGGGGCGTATAAGGCCCCCGGAATCATTTGGTCTGGCCCTCTGAGTTTTTTTCTGCTAGCCTCATCTGGCCAGCAGGGTGCCTAGAATCATGGGCACCGAGAGGGGGGAGGAGCGGGTACAGTTTACCTGGGCTTTCTAGAGGGGCCCAGCGGGGCCCGGGTTCGGCGTTGCCCTCCCCCTCCATTACCCGGGCCCGGCCAGGCTCTCAACGGCCCTGCCTAGAATGGCACCCTGCAGCCTGAATCTATACAGCAGTGCCACCTGAGGTGTCTTTAGGACGCTTCAGACGGTCACACCACTGCCCTTACAGCTCCCCGGAGCATCCTCAGGATGCTGCGGGCATTGCTGTAATCACCTGCGATTGTGGCATCACACGGAGAGGTCCTGGCCTGCACCGGGCCCGTGAATAATGTTATATATATCAAAATGGCCCTCGGCAGATAAAAGGTTCCCCAACCCTGCTTTATGCAGTACAGTTCCTGGCACAAGAGCTGACATTCTTGCAAAGTGAGATTGTTATTTGTAGCTCTCACTCTTCTGTCTCACTGCTGGAGTCAGCCGCAAGCTGCACCGTTCACACTGGGTACCTAATGGCGTCTTTTCATATACAGCTATGCTAGGAACACTAAACAGTACAGACTCAAACCTGAAGGATGTCTCTGACAGCAGACACCCTCTCTCATATTATTTAACTCCTGGACAGGGTACCCTTGTGCCCTTTCAAGCTCATGTTTCATATTCTCCCCTCTAACAAGCCAAGTATCTGGGCCCTGGACTCTTTTTCCTCTAAGCCGGTGCTTAAAGTGGTTCACCCCACTCCTACGCTTTTCAAGAGGGTGTGGTCTCAAAAGAAAGGGGAATGGTCACACAATAGTATTTCTTATTTAAATTACGCCACACAGTAGCGCAATCTTATCCACATTACACCGCACGTGCAGACGCAATGCATGCACACGTTTATAGCGCGATCGGCAAAGATGTAGCAGGACACATCTGTAGTGCCCCCGATTCACATTGCACCACATAGTAGTGTCCCTTATTCATGTTATGACACACAGTAGTGCCCCTTTTACACAATGCCCACAGTAGTGCCCCTTATACACAATGCCCACAGTAGTAGTGCCCCTAATACACATAATGTTGACAATAGTAGTGCCCCTTGTACAATGCCCATAATAGTAAAGCCCCTTGTACAATGCCCACAGCACTAGTGCACCTTATGCAATGCCCACCTTAGTGGTGCTCCTCATACAATGCCCCCAGTAGTGATGCCCCTTATGCAGTGCCCCCAGTAGTGGTGCCTCTTATGCAGTGCCTCCTATGCATTGCCCCCCAGTAGTAATGCCCCCTGTAGTAGTGGCCTCAATAGTATTGCCCCCTGTAGTAGTGCCCCCAATAGTAATGCCCACAATAGTAATGCTCCCTGTAGTAGTGCCACCAATAGTACTGCCTCTTATAATAATGCCCCCTGTGGTAGTACCCACAATAGTAATGCTCCCTGTAGTAGTGCCTCCAATAATGATGCCCCCTGTAGTAGTGCTCCCTGTAGTAATGCTCCCTGTAGTAGTGCCCACAATAGTAATGCCCCCTGTAGTACTTTAGTAATTCCCCCAGTAATAATGCCCCCTGTAGTAGTGCCCTTAATAGTAATGCCCCCAATAGTAATGACCCCTGTAGTAGTGCCACTTGAACAAAAAAAAAACCCAAAAAGCTTATATAAAACTTCAGCAGGCACCTGGCAAATGGAGCCTCCTTGCGGCGCCGGGCTGTGGTGGGTCGGAGAAGGCGGAACTGGTTCAGTCTCCAAATAGAAGTGACAGAACACAGGTCCGGCCACGCTTTATCCCCTGCTCTTAGCTAAGTCTGTCTAGGCTCAAGAGGGTTTTTTTTCTTGAAAGTCTTTCCACGTTTTTAAGTGCTCAGCTTGGTCTCATACAGGCTGGTACTGGTGGCACATGTATTCGCTCATATTCACTCACTTTTCAGGGGGTTCTACAGATGTTTTTTAATTAATAACTTAATGTTTCAGTTTGAAGCTTAAAGAGCCTTTAAGATTTTACCAGCCAAAGCTAATAACTCTAATAAATTGATTTAAAAACAGGATTTATGTTGCATACTGTACAAAGCTTTATTGCTGACGTTTTGGGCTAATGTTAAATAATTGTAAAAACCCGCCTCATGGTGAGGGTTTGCTTCATTGCTTGGTTGTCCCTTATACCCATCTGCTCCCCACCAACCACCCGTTCATTGCCACACAGCACCTATTCACTCCATCTTTCATATGAAGAGCACCATTAAGTGAGAATACTTGCAATCCTGATCCTAAAGGTGCCTAGACACTTGGCGATATACTCACGTTCCGACATCATATATGATTTCCCTTGAACTCTCTCCCAGCAGCTCCCCGGCAGTCCTGCACCCAATTTGGTGTAAAAAGTGTCCAATGTGACAAACGATCTATCGTGCATCCTTAACTTTTTCCAGGGCATCGTATCCCAGGTTGGCAAAGATCTGAAGATGCGATGTACGACCTGCAGTGGACGTGCATCGGCATCGTGAACGTGAGTGGACACTCACGATTTGGGCATATTTTACACGATTTGTCGTCACGATGCTTCGGAATCGGGCATATCGTGTAAAATATCGCTAAGTGTGTAGGCACCTTTAAGTTGCAGTCACGATTGGGTCAGCTGAGCAGAGCCCCAAAATCAAGACAGACAAAAGGAAGCTAGAGATCTCACCATCTGATGTTCTCCCTTTTCTCTCTTCTTTATGTACTGGAAATTCGGGAGAGGACAAACCCAGGGAAAAAAAACTGTAGAAATCTTTGGTCATTTCCATTATTAAGTGGACAATTGCAAAAGGGACAGAGCCTTTTTGGCCTTTCCATTTGTTGATTTGGTATTGTATATGAGTAATAGTGTGACTCAGAAAAGGACTAGGCAGCTGTTCTAGGGGCAAGTTGTAATTATTTTTTGTCTATTTTGTTGTGAGTAGATAAGTATGCCCCAGGCAGCACTAGAAGTTGCCTATATCACTGATTTAATGCATAGCTGAAATTGACACATAATTAGTAAAAGGTTGCAGAAGGCACAAGTACATGTCAATAAATGAGTTACCTGAAGGTAAAAAATCCATTTAAGGTATGTATAATACATGGACGGCTGTTTACCTGTTGCAAGGACTCTGCACAAAGCCAAAAAGATACAACTATGATGCCATCTGATTTTTGTAAGGTCCTGTAGACGCTCCACCATGGGCGACAGAACAAACGTTGTCTTGCGTTTGCACACAGTAATATAAAAGTGTTGTCTAAGTCTGACATTATGGTCATTTTTCTGGTACGTCTCAGAAAATACCTTCATTGTCGGACTTCACACGTTCATGCAAATGTGCCTCTTCCTGACTAAACGTCGGGGCCACACACTGTTGATGTTAATGCATTAAATTACTGGTGTGCTGTCAAATGTAATAACACATGTTGAGAATGAAGCACAGTGCTCCGCTGTCTCATCCCCAGCTGCTGGAACAGCTCATCTATCTGTGGTTTGCGTTTCTCTCACTTACAGTTCAGACATAACTATTCTGCAGATCCGGATAAATGTGTTCATTTCACCTTAAGTGGCTCCTATAGTTTAATTGACATGCTTCTCCTTTGATTAAGTGTTTTGTGATGAAATACTTTGTTACCATAGCAACGTGGCACAGTGCTCGCTAACGCTCTAAAACAGTTAACTGTGTGTTAAAGCGCTAAGCTCTCCTGCCTGGAGGCTAACTGCACATCCATACTGGAGGTCATGCAGCTGACTGGCTTTCATCTCTACAGGTAATGCAATATATATAAATTTAAGCTTCTTTCCCCCGCTTTACCGCACTGTATCATAACACATTTTTCCACGTCTCAGTAAATGCTACACGAGCACACAAAAAGGTTATTTAAAGGTTTTCATTCACGCGTAAACTGTTATGACATCTCGAGATGGTGCATGTACATAGATGATGGAAAAGTGCATGTGTGTACCTTCCCATGATCATAATTCATGTCTTAACATCACGGTTACTTGAAGATAAAGTGCTTGATTCAGGTGAGAGAACATTATATTCCTGTAAGCATGAAGTGGGATTTTTACTAGAGATGTGGTCAAACCCCTCGTGTTTTGGTTGTAAATCGTCGCCGTGTTTTGGTAAAACCACTCTCAAGTTTTTTAGTTCGGTTTTGGATTTCCTTAAAAATTTATAAAAACAGCTAAAGTCTTTTAACTTGGACCTGTTTTTGCTCCTTTAGTATTATTAACATTGATAACGTTAATTTCCGGTCATTTGCATTCAATTTTGACCACCTCACAGCACCTGAAATGACGAGGCAGGGACTTAAATACGCGAGATACGGTTTTTAGATAGTTCCAAACTTGGCAAGTAGACCTGAGTCGGGACCTGGTTTTACCGGAACCCCATAGTTATCTGAGCTAGGACTCTGGTCGACTCGGAACCACAAAGTTCGGGTGTGTTCAGTTTTCAGCAAAATTGGACCGCTCATCTCTAACTTGTTATACATATACAGTAGGTGGTCTAACTGAAAATAACATTGTTTCAAGAGTCCATTCCCACTTATTTAATAAAGGTTAATAAGATGTACAGTACGTCCTCAAGCCGCTGCAGCCAGATCCACCTGCTTTTATTACTAAATTGTTCTACGATTGTCTGCAAATTTTGAATGTTAATGCGTAAATTCTGCATATGACTGGTGGTGAGCCTTTCACCACCAGTGACATGGCCTCAGTGGCACTTCAACCCATCAATGTCAAAAGCAGCAATCGGCATTTAAATTCAATCTTCCCCGGTTTAGAATGTGTATGGTGTAGATTTGGTCATTACTGGCAAGCAAATGGAACTGCTAAAGCTGCATACACACACAACGATTTTGTTACCAACGATTTTTATGAACGATTTTCTATCAGATTATCTGTCAGATTATCTGTCAGATTTTTTAAAGTGTAGTGAACGATTTTTATGAACTACAAACGATTTTTGCATATTCCCTTAATGAAAATCGTTCAGTTGACAAGTCTGACTGAACTACAAACTACAAACTACAAACGTGAACGCGCATGAACGATAATCGTTCAGCATTTGACTCAGAAAGTGAACGATTTTTTCAAACGATTATCGTTAAACGATATAGTTTAACGATTATCGTTCAAAAAATCGTTGTGTGTGTATGCAGCTAATGGAGCGTACACACGGTCAGATTTGTCAGACTTGTCAGATTTGTCAGATGAACGATTGAACGATTAAACGATCTGAACGATTTGAACGATTTTACCAAAGTTTTGAACGATTTGAACGATTTGAACGATTGAACGATTTTTGACTGCATTAAAATGAATGGAATCGTCCAAGTCTGACTGCAAACCCATCAGATGTCAGATATCGTTATCTGACAAACGGGAACGCGCATCGTTGATCGTCCATCGTTCAGGCATGTCAGATATGAACGATTTTCCTTCAGATATGAACGACTGAACGATTTTTAAATCGTTATCGTCCATATCTGAAGAAAAAATCTGATCGTGTGTATGCACCATTAAGAAGTTGTAGATCTAACAATATACAATTGCTGTTTTCCAACTACTGCTCAATAGGCAGATACTGGTATACAATGCAGATTATGTCATACTTATAAACCATAAATAGTTAAAAATCTGTGTTTATTTCTAGTTCCTGAACTACAGCTCTCATAGGACCTCTGTCTGAGAATATAATGTTCTTACAACTTTTCCATTAATCCCTGTGAATTTCATTTGATTTTCTAGGTCACGTAATTGCTAGCCTGTTTCACTTTGCATTAAATTATAAGATTAAACACATTTTGATGTCTTTTCTAACCTTACTCTAACTTTTTGGCACTTTTTTTTTATTGTCATGTAAGTGTTTTTCAATGCATTATGTTATGTCTGCTTTATAATATAAGCCATGCTTACAGACAGGAACGCTGAGAGGGGAGGACAGATACGTAGTCACAACCACAACCCCAACATTGTGTGGCCACAGCCCTTCCAGCACCACATAATTTCTCCATGTGGTCCCAAAATGCAGAACGGGGTGTCCTTCTCTGTACCCTTCCATGGCCCCAAAAATTTAATGGTGGCCCAGTTTACTGATACAGTACATCCCAACTGTTGGTCCCAAATCTCATTGTCCCTATTTCTTAGAAATAATTGATGGTTTGAGTCTGATGCATGCGTGCCTACTTTCACTTAAAATCTGGGAGTCTCCCAATATTATAGGGTGCTGATGGACTCCCAGGAGAGCAGGTCCCCTTCCTGCATCCCAACCCAACTTCCTTGTAACTTCTCAGTGACTTGCATCATTGTGGACCCACCCCCTTTGTGCCATGCATAGATTGGTGTAGAAAAAGTCCACTTTTCAATATAATAGCATTTACATGGTGTATTATTGTGCTTTATAGTACTTGCTGGCTGTTATGGCTCTTTACAGTGCTTGTGTTCACACCCAGACATCTTATCATCAGCTAAATTTTTTTTTTTTGCATTTTGTTTTTAAAAAAGTGAAAGGAAGGTCCTGTGGTGAAATTAACTTTATAAAGACAAACCAACCAACCACAAAAAACAACAACACACGAATATTAGGGAACAATGATAAAAGAAAGACTTTGGGGATGATTTTAAGTAGGGGGCAAAGCAAAAACAGCAAGTAACTTTGTCCCTGGACAAACCATGTTGCACTGCAAGGGGTACATATACATTTATGGTTTTTGCATGCAGGATATATACTGGCTGATTTTGCATGTAGCCCACAAATGCTGGACAGCTTTATTTTTACAATGCAATTTAGATTTGAGTTTGAATACGCCCCTCCTAAATCTAACTCTCTCTTCACACATTTTACATCTGCCCGTCCTTTAGTGCAGCATGGTTTTTCCAAGGTGCTAAGTTACTTTTTTCTTCTTTTCTTTGAATCAGCCCGTTTATGAGCAGTAAGTAAATAAAATTACAAAAAGATCTCAACAGATTTATCTGAGAAGCAACAGATACAATTTTAGAGGTAAAATCAATAAGCAGTAGTACTCACAGACTTTAGCGGATGATTGGTAAGCTATACACACTCACCAGTCGGCCGCTCGATATATTTCTGGCCTGATATCAAAACTGGATGGGCATTTAAATTTGCCCACCCATTTGAGATGTAAGTGTCGGTGGTCCCTGCAGGACGTGTTGGCCTCGAAAAGGGATGGAGTTTGCATAAAATGGGCAGAGTTTAGCCTAGCCTCCAAGTAGTATTTGGTGCGTGAGGACATGGCTCAATGTGTCTTGATTCTCCATGTTTCAGTGTTGGGAGATATGGAAATTGCTAATACAACATTCTAACATTTTAAATGCATTGTAGGTTTTAGAATGCAAAGGTGCGAAGGAGCTTATAACAAAGAATTCATTATAATTGTACTGCACTTTTCAGGCAATCTTCAGTGGTTGTAAAATGTATTAACATGGGAAGATATTCTATATCCTAGATATTCTCCAAATCCCATTTTCTCATTCAGACGTCACACGGGGGCAGAGCCATGATCGCTGGTGATTACAGCAATGCCTGGGGCATCATGAGGATGTGACCATCTGAAGCGTCCTAAGGATGCTAAAAACGGTACTGCTGCATAGATTCTGGGTGCAGTGTGCCATTCTAGGCACCCTGAGCCAGGTGAGGCTAGCAGAAAAAAGCTCTGAGGGCCAGACCAAATGATTCCGGTGACCTTTTACGGCCCGTGGGCCGGAGGTTCCCCATCCCTGCTGTATGCTATGGTTATATACTGGCACATATAGCTTGTCATAGTGTACAGTTTCTTATCTATATATATATATGTTTGTGAATGCTATGCAATTTTCAAATATGGTTGATAAATCTGATTAGATATGATCAATTATTTATACTGGACTGTAAAATGCTGCCCATTGCTGGATAATATGATGCATAGGTCTCTGCTTTGTATAATGTGCTGGTCATGATTTATGACATATTGTTTTTATTGTTGGAAAATGACGTCAGTTTGGTCGTTTCTGAAATTCTGGTCTATGCTTTGTATAATGTGCGGGTTATGAATGCTAACCAGTATACTATACCAAGCTATTCAATGCTGGATATGATCTAAGTGATTTTATTCATTAAGTGATTGTGTATGCTGTATGGCGGGAATCTGTGTAGAGACTATCTAGCTGTTGTGGAACTACATGTCCAGAATCCTGTAGGGTGTGCTGGAGTTTGTAGTTCCTCATCACCTAGGGGTATGTTTACTAAAGGTCGATTTGAATCAATTTTGATCTATTAAAAATCGATCAAAATTGATGTTGCATTTCTGGCACTAAATCGCACATTTACTAACAGACAATATTTGATTTGTTTTAGTAAATATGTGATTTAGCCCCAGGAACATAACATCGATGTTGTTCAATTTTAAATCAACCTTTAGTAAATATACTCCATAGAGAGCAACACACTGCCTTAAGCCAAACTTGCCAAGTCTCGCGAATCAGCTGGAAGCCTCCTGGAAATCGGGTGGCGCTCTCGGCCCCCCGAAAAAGTAGGCAGGCCTCTCGTCCAGCCGTCGACCCCCTGCAATTCCCAGACAAACCCCTACAGCGTGGGGGCCGATGATGCTATTTGCGCTGCATCGCATCATTATGACCCCGCCCCCTGCTTCATAATGCCAGTAATCTCGGCATTGTGTAGCAGGGGCGGGGCCAAAATGACGAAATCACATGGCCACGCCCCACTCCGCCCTATTGTCAGGCAGTATCGCAGCCCACACTCCCCTATGCCATGCCGGTGGGGACTGCCAGAATGTCGGCAAGCATGCCTTATGCCTGACATAGGCCAGTAGATGCCAAATACAAAGGCCTCTGAAATGGAACAACATTTGCAGTTTGTGATGTCACACAATAGCAGAAATAAACATTGTGGGCCTGATTGTGTTTCAGACACAAAGTGTTGGCATATGTGGATTTTGCGGTTGTCAGATTTACTATTTTATGCTAATCCATCCATTTTTCAAAAGTATTCCGTCATCTTCATCCGGATGCATTGCTCTGCCCACTGGTTTTCCCTCCACAGCCCTCATAATTAGTATTGGCTCTTGCACCCACCCCATGATGATTGCAAAAGGTCCTTCTGAAACACACACTGAGCCAAATGTAATAGGGTGAGAGGTTAGAAAATGTCAGAGTTTAGCAGTAACCTCTCACACTTTTTAAACTCGTCCAATGTAATAGAGTCAGAGAACATGGAAACTCGTCCAATGTAATAGAGACCGAGAACATGGAAACTCGCATGTTTTTTTAGACTAAAAAACTCTCACGATTTAAACTCTCATCCAGATGTTTTCCCATTTTGAAGATAAAACTCGACCAATGTGAGATTTTACTGCTAAAGTCCCACATTTTCTATACTCTCACCCTATTACATTTGGCCCTCCATCTTCGTCCACACGAATCAAACTAGCATGTAAGTCAGGCTACATGCCCACAACGGTATGCAGTCGGGAAGCTGGCGGACCTAATCCCGACAGCCGGTTTCCCGACTGCCATATCCGGCAAGAGTCTAAAGACAGGCGTCGATATGCCGACGCCTATCATTAGACATATGCCGGGAGCCAGATGCCCGGCATCCCGATCGAAGGCACCCCCCTGGGGGACTTAGGTTTAGGCACTTAGAGGGGGGATTAGGGTTAGGCATTGGGGGGGGAAGGGAATTAGGGGGTAGAAATAAGTTAGTATATACTTACCTTTGACGATCGGTATTTCCTCCTCTGCCGGGATGCCGCTGTCGGGATTCCAACCACCGGCATGGGTCCGGCGGTAAATCATATCGATTCCGCCCCCAAAATACCTATGACTCCTTATTTTTGCCACCAATTTCATGGCTGCTCAAGATCTGATTCGTACGGAGCTCCTTCCCATTACGGGCGGTTCTTGCCACACATTGTCAAACTGTGTTTGATTTTTCGGCGCATGTACATTCTTCAGACAATCATGCAAAGTGTCCGACTGAGAATCACTTCTGATGTGCACTATGTGTTATCTTCACATACCTTCCTTGGAAGATAATTTTATCATTTTAGGCTTTTGCATGATTACACTGTGTATTCTACATGTAAAGTTCAGGCATTACTATATATTGTGTTCATTTTCCTAATAAATATTACTGTGTATGACCCTTCTCTCACATATTGATGTCCTCACTCTATCATCATGATACTGTAGGTGAATGCCCCTCTGTGACTGATTCTTTGCATGCATTACGGCATGCAGGTGGGAGGTGGGTGAGGGAAATACATGAGTAGCCTCTGGCACTATGAGGTCATACATCTGTTTCATGTCGTCTGGTCAAATGATTCGGTAAAAAGTACATTTTGTTCTATGACAGAATGCTCCAACCTTCACTAATCCCTCTAAACAGTGGTTTTATTCAATGATTGAGCGATCACTAATAACCCTTTGCCTAGATCTGATTATGATGTAATCTGATAGTTTTCCCTAGATAGACTTTTCCCTAATTATTTCTGGAATAGTTAGCCCTGTGGTTTTTTTTTTTTTAATGGAACCCTTCAATATTAATTTATTATGTTTTAGCTTTATGATTGAGGTGCAGTGTATGTTTGTGGAAATTCATTTGGAGTTTGTTATTGGGGAGGATAAGGGCAAATTACATCTGCTGGCTTATTCTACAACATAGAAATTTGGGCTTTCAGAGGTCTCCAAACTGGCCCTTGGTCCTGCATTGGAGCGCCACACTTTTTTCCCAGATAAGAATCAGATTTTGAGATCATGGCTTTTTGAAGTACCCCTTTCAAGACTGGAGGTTATCTGTAATAATGTTTATTATTATTTAAAAATGCTGCAAATGGCTGATTTGTTAATTTTTTTAACAAATATTTTTTTTACATTTTTAAATATTTTTTTAGATTTAATTACAAATTAAAAAAAATATATAATATTAGGCCGTGTAAATTGTGTAATAGTGAAATTAAATATGGGGTACATACATTAACAAAAAAGTAGTTTTTTGGGTAATTTGAGATAATGTTTTTTAACATGTAATAATGACATGTAATTATTGGATTGATTAAGCTAATTTGGAGCTTCCAATTGCCTAATTGGTTATGGGGGGGGAGGTCCAAAGGGTTCTGAAGAGGTTCCCTGCATTCTTAAGTTAAAATGGGGATTTCCCCTGACTTTGCACCTGCTGGGGGGCTGTGAGAAAAAAAGCTGTGGTAATTGTATTGGAAGTACCGCAGCTTTTTTTCTCGCAGCCCCCCAGCAGTTTAAACTTCAACTCGGGAATTGACTAGGAAAAACCTCGCAGCTGGGGGAAAATCGACACAATTTGCTCCTACATACATGGAAAATACTGGCTGCAGTGGCATATCTATAATGGGTGCAGTGCGTGCGGGGCACACGGGCCCCCAGGTCCAGGGGGGCTCCGCACCACACACCCTGTACCCATATTATTTTAAACTTACCTGTCCGTGGTCCCGCGTCGGGTGTCAGTGCTGCTCAGAACACCAGAAAATGGCTGCCGCGGCCATTTTTCCGGCGTTCTGTGCATACGCAGTAGACTCCGGCCACACTCTAGTGCCTGGAGTATACTAAGGCTCCGGTGGCTGGCCAGCTGCGTCAGTCGGCTGCCGGCCCCTGGGGAGAGAGGAGGGGGCCCCGCACGGGATGTGCACACGGCCCCCTCCTCTCTTAAGACGCCCCTGACTGGCTGCTTTTGCATGTAGCGAACAAATACAGGGCAGCTTTGTTATTACACTGAAATTTACAATTAAGCTCTCCCCAACTACAAATCTATCTGTGCATTTTAAAGCTGTCCACTTCAGTGCTACATGTTTTACCAAGTTGCAAAGTGCTACATTTTCTGATTTGCTCCTAATATCAAATCAGACCCATTACAGGTTGAGTCTCCCATATCCAAAATGCTTGGAGCCAGGGTTGTTTTGGATATCGGAATATTACATATTTTGTAATATTTGTATAACATAATAAAATATCTTCGAAATAGGACCCACATCTAAGCACAGAATGCATTTATGTGTTATATACACCTTATACACAGCCTGCAGGTCATTTTATACAATTTTTTAAATAATTTTGTGGCTCAAGCAAAGTTTGTGTACATACATTAAATTAATTTGTTTCATATACACCTTACACACACAGCCTGAAGATAATTGTATACAATATGTTTAATAAATGTGTGCCTTGAGCAAGGTTTGTGTACATTGAACCATCAAAAAGAAAAAGTTTCACTATCTCAGCCATGCTAAAAAAAAAAATCCGTATTTCGGAATATTTGGATATGGGAGACTCAACCTGTATTATTATTCTCATTAATTCTTTAGATAGCACTAATCGCATTACAGTGTTGTATCACACCTTCCAACATTTCAGAGGTGGGCAGCGGGATTTTGTGCCCACCTTCACAGTCTGCACTGAAAGAGGATGTGGCCTGGCATGATTGGAGCATGTGTGGCCGTGTCCACCCCCACACACAGCTTTTCGTCATATTGGGGGATGATTACTGGGCTGCCCAGAGCCTCTCCTGATTCTATTGTGGTCACATCCATCCCTTCGGCAGAGCAGCAATGAGAGTGGGAGTTTTTCAGTAGATGTTTAGCTTAAAACTGTTTTTTTAATACCTTCATAATTGATCTTTTTATTTTTTAGATTTGATTTTAGGAAGACTAATATTGAAATGTATTTTCGTAGACTGGATTACACTGTATATTCAACATTTAAAGATCAGGCAGTATGCATTGTGATTAATGACTTTAGAAATGTCACTGTTCATAAGCCTTCTCTTGTATATTGTTGTACTCCATCATTGTGATGGGTGAAGTCACCTCTGTACCACATTATTTGCATATATTACAGCATATCCCCCTGCTTTGTAACATTACATCTGATGAGTTTTATATCTAATAAAATAAAAAACTTCATCTGTAACCCCCTACACTCCTGAGGAAGCTCCACATCTACTGGTTTTTAAGCCTCTCCAGCCATTAAATGCAGAAGTGGTTTTGTGTTTTGCTGCTAATACACAGTGTGAACTTGAAATGCACTGTGCTTACAATTTAAGTGGCAGAAGTTGAATTGTTTGGCTATCACCCCCTTGGGGCAACCGTGCCCTATGTACAGTATTACCACTGTACTGAGCCACTAGTCTGCATTTAATCCACAATCAGCAGATTAATTAATGGATGCCTTTTCTATGTTGGACGACAAAAACTAAAAAGACCGTGTGAATGGTGACCCCTGTAGCCCGGCAAAGTGCAGCAACTCGACAAGTGGATGTAAGACCTCTGGAGAGATGGTGACCCATGCCATCTGGATAGCTTCCCACAGCTCCCTGATATTTGTAGATGCACAATCTAGGTTGTGAATGGATCTCTTCACCATGTCCCATAAATGATCGATTATGTTAATGTTGGGTGAACATGATGGCCACACTATTCGTCGGAACTCTACAGATTTCTCCTCAAATCAATTCTGGACAACAGTGCATTATCCTGCTGGAATATTTTATAGTTTTGGGGTACATGAAGTCCATGAAGGACTGCAAATAGTCATCAAGTAATGCAAAGTAGTGGTTACCGGTCAATAAAGTCTTCAGACGGACCAGCGGACCCAACACATGCCACGTGAACACACCCCACACCATTATGGAACCACCACCAGCCTGCACGGTGCCTTGTTGACAACTGGGGTCCATCATTTTTCAAAAAGCAATTTTTTTTAAATTCTGTGTTCCTTCCAGACTTCAGAAATCCCCCATTCATTTGCTACATAATTAGTTCACTAATACAGCCCACCTTTTCAAAATCATATTAATAGCTAAATTAAAGCTAACCAAGAACGACTATTCCTATAGCGATACTTAATGATATCATGCTACAATTTGGGAAATGACTGGATGGTTATGGAGTCAGTGAAAAAGTTGGCTAGCTTCTTGTCATATTTTTTCTGTAAATGTTTTTGTGGCTGTCTCCCCAGCCATCCTGTAATGTTTTACACTATCGTTGTTTCAGAGTCCAAGTGCCTCCCGGTTACTGGAGACAGCATTACAAAGTCCAGTGTTTGTGTAGGTGTCTGTCACTGATTAGTGGAGACACAGTCATAGGGTTTTGTTTCCTCAGTAGCTCAAGTTAGGAACCATTCAAGGTTTACTAATGAATGGGAGAGGAAAAAGAAAGTAGACTGCAAGTATCGCTCAGCATTTTCTACGTATTCTACAAATGGGATAAAAGCTGATATTTAGACATGGAAATTGGTGGTCTTCCAGGCAATATGGGATCTGAAAGTGCTAAATCCTTTTATAAACAAACCTTGATTCAGTCTGGAATGTCTTGGCCTGATTTTAAAGGTGATATTATATAGGGACTTCAAGTCGTGGACTAGCCTCAGATATAATTATCTCCACATTCCTGCCATCAGCTTGCCTAAGGTCTAAATAAGCTGCGTTTATTTCCACTGTAAACTTATTAAATGTAACCCATTCCGTGCTTTAATGACTTGCAGGGTGGCGGAGGACAGAAGTTTTATGCCCCAATAAAAACTAAATGGGTTAAAGGTTTTAAATTCGGGAGCTCTCTTAATTGTACGACTTCTTGGAATCTGTGAAGGAATAAAGTATGTTTCGCTCTAAGACTCGGCGGTTTCAAACTGTGTTTATAAGTTGTGTACGTAGCGATGGTGTTTATTTTAGTATAAACATCCATTTACAGTCACACGGCTGAGTGTTCAGGTGTGTTAGGTAGTAAAGCTTTTCAAATATTTTCAGTTTCAGGGATTTAATCCTTTGACGTAAGGTATTTGGACTTCTCCCTCTATGTGTCTTTTTAAGCTTGATCACCTAAGACATTACTCATTAGATTGTAGAACACATAATTGGATTGGATGGCAACCTGTGCAACTCAGTAGATTTCTAAGTAATGACCAATTCTATGTATAACTTTTTTTTCCATATAATATTTATATGTGTATATGTAAGCTTTACCTTGATTGTAATGTCTGTTTATAGGTGGATTTAATGACAAATCACCATGGTATGCTAATCGGCATCCTAAGTGCACTACATTATTTAATTTTGAAAAGTAGAGAAAACAGTGCGGCCTCTATTTATTATATCCTCATCTTGGTGGCATTATCGCAGTGATATTATAATTCTAACACCACACATATGTTGGGATCCATAGTTTAGGCAGCTCTATTGTCCTCTTACTTTCCAGAATAAAATATTACTTCAATATGGATTGAATACGCATCTAAATGGAAAAACTAAGGAAAGCTTACATTTATAGAGTAGGTCAAAGCACGTATATAGACGATATAGTCACTTGAGATTACATTGTTCCTCTTTCTTATTGGGCGGCACAGTGCAAAATGCGCAGTGGGAGAGCAAATCCTGCAGGGAAAGTCATTTACACACGGAAGGGCAAACTAGGCCTGATTTAGAGTTAGGAGTAAGTTCAGCTGCAATGTGCCATTTTTGCACTTTGGCAAAACCATGTTGTGCTGCAGGGGTATCACATTAGAGAAGAGGGTGTGTCTCCTAGCTATCCTGTAATTCTCAGTTTAAAAAGGTACATACTGCTTCTAGCTGTCATCATCTGACACACTTTTACCTTCCTATACTATCTTTTTACATCCAATTTTAATCTCTTTAGTATTGTCATCATGTCTGGGTTGGATGAGGTGATTTTCATCGTCATGTATGGCCTTCTAAGGCTATCAATGATGCTAAGTGAATCATAAGTAAGAATTATCTGCTGTCCCTATAGTCCTGGACGGCTCCCATTAAGCTTAGAGTCTCCTGGGCAATCTGAGAGAGCTGTGCCACAAACCAAGTAGCTGCAGTAACACTATATGTGGCTTGTAGCATGTTTATAGCTTGGAGAGACTGCAATAGACTTTTTTTTGTAGATGAGGACCAAGTGGAAAGTGATGACTTACTGCCACTTTGGAATCATTGTGTATGTTGGTCTATTATGTCTCTAAGCTGGCTACACACTTGACGCTACACACTAGACAATAAGTTGTCTGATCTGGCAGATCGGACGACATATCGTGTACATCGGCCAGTGTGTATCAGCTGTGTTGCTGACGGTGCGGCTTCGGCAAGTGCGTACGCACTTGCCGATGCCGGCACCCTGCCGGGTCCTGTCGCTAACAAGGTCGGTACCTGCCTTAAGGGATAGATTTATTCCAGCTTCTACAAATAAAAAGTGCAGGTGTTACTAGTAGCAACCAATCAGATTCTGGCTATCATTTTCACCAACACTGACAACTCATCTAGGCCTGCCCAGTTGTGATGTAAGCCCAGGCATATCGAGCGCCCTATTGGTAAGTGTGTATAGCTGCCTTTTGGTAAGTGTGTATAGATTACCAATCAGCCGCTCTGTCTGCTGACTGACTCGCCGTCTCAAATCTACAGAACCACCATATCTTGTCTGAATCTCACTCACGAGTCTTCTTCGTATAAACTGTAAAATTTACTCCAAGAGGAAATCAGTGTCAAAATTAACTATACATACAGTAATTATGATCTTCTTAAAATTATATTTTAACACTAAATAGATGATTAGTGTACATCTCCGATGGTTTAGCGTCTGCGCATGTGCAGAACTGGTCCTGCAATCTTGCTCGCAGACCCCCCTCCCCCAAGCTTCAGCATGATTGACATGCTGTGGCCATTCCTGGAAACGGTGGACGCATGTTTCCTGGCCTCACAGCTATCAGGACCCGGTCAGGCTGCAGTAAGCTTCAGCTACCACATCATGGTTAAAGGAGCAACCAGTGGTTGCCATGGTGATCCCAGCCCTAGGATCGCACATGCAGCAAGGACGTGTCTGTTTCTTAAATACACCTCCTGTTGCATTTTGCATTTGAGATGGACGGAATTGCACAGCCGCTTGTGTGCACACTGTACACACATATACGATGGTACTCTGCAATTCCATCCATCTGTGAATCAGCCCCAGCGTCCCTTATTACAATAAAGTGCACAGATATATTTTATGATAGTGCCGGTTTAATTATCTTTAAAGTAGAATTTGAAAGCATATTGTGCTCTTATACATTATTAAGCGGAAGACAAATGTATAAATGATGCATAAATACATCAATAACAGTACAGTACACTTTCACATGTGGACGGGATGTTTTATATTTTGTTGTTTGCATTTATTTATGGCAAAATTGCCTTCTTCCAGATTGCATAAAATACAGCCATATGTTTGAATGCTATCCTTCCCATGAATATTCAGGGGCATAGCCACTATAGCGAATGCTGTGTCCAGAAGGCACAATAGTTTCTGAATTAACATAATGAAATCAATAGTTTAAGATGGTAAAACTTCAAAGTACACAAACAGACCAGCCGGAGAACATGGTTTTAAGTAGGACCTGCTGCTTCCGACAAACCTTTATTTTGAATGTTTTGTGTTATGTCTTCCATCATCACTGTTTTTTTACTTGTCTAGAAGGAGAAAGATTTGTATTTTATTCATTATAATAAATAAAAAAAATATCAATAATTTTGTAAGGGATACTATCATGAAAGTTGATTTTTTTTTGCGGTTTTATTTCAGTTATATGCCCTACCGAACTATGGGCCTGATTCAGACCCGCTCGCTAGGCTGCGTTCGTACGCAACCAGGCGATTTTTGCATTCTGCACATTCATACGTATCGCAGTGCGCATGCGTGAACTAGTCCATGCGATCAGGAAACGTTCGCTCGCTGCGTATAGACAGCTCGCTAGCCAGAGTGACAGGACAAGCCGGTTGTGGGTGGTGATGGGATGGTCCATGAAAACGGGGGAGTGGTGGTGCGAACACAGGCGTGCCGTTTCAGAGGCGTGCATAATTAAGAGGCAGCGTCATAGTACACGTCACCTGGCAGAATTTTACTCTGAAGCACTCGCAGTGCTTGCGGCAGGGTATGGTCAACCACAAATGCTGCGATTTCATCCGATGGTACTCGATGGTACAGATGGTTGCATACACTTCCTGGACATGACGTGGGAAAGTGGGCGCCTTAAGACAGGCTGGTGGGCGTCTGCATACACAGAGCGATCGCACGCTAAGACATAGTGGGCGTGCTAATGCGTTGCCGTGCGATTGCCTGCCTTTGCCAGATTTGCATACGCTGGGTGCGTGCGAACGCGTCTTGCTAGCGGGTCTGACTCGAGCCCTGCGGTTTAGTTATCTGCATGATTTGTATTTATTGTGTCTTGCTTTACACGTCAGTCAGGTTTCGAATGGTAATACATTCTGTTTTAACTCAAGGGGTCTTCCATAGACACTCCTAACTATAGACAACATTATCAGCTAAATGGTGACAATAATGCCCCTTATTAGCTTCCAATACTTCAGAAGTGATGTTCCTGAGACTGAGGGAGATGAAAGATTATTGATTATGCAGTTTTACAAACCACAACTTGAATCGTGAAGTTTATCAAAGTAAAATCTGCACATGAAATGGCAGTTTTTTTAAACTACTGTAACAAATGCCACATGTGATGCCAGCTTAATGTCCCGGACTTCCATACAGACTATGGGCCTGATTCAGACCCGCTCGCTAGATGCGGACGCTCGCTCCCAGCGTATGCAAATTCAGCTAAGTGACGTCAAGGCAGGCAATCGCACGGCAAGGCATAAGCACGCTCACTATGTCTTGGTGTGCGATCACTTTGTGTATGCAGCTGCCCACTAGCGAACGTCATCTCCAGGAAGTATATACAACCATCGGTACATCGGGTTCCATTGGAACTGACTGCAGTGCTTGCGTTTGACTGTACCCTACCGCAAGCACTGCAAGCACTTCAGTGTATAATACAATCAGGTGACGTGTACTATGACGCTGGCTGGTAATTATGCACGCCTGTGAAATGGCGTTAAGATGCTCAGGCACGTCTGCGTTTGCACCTCCATCCCTCGTTTCCAGTGGCCTGCCCCTGCTACCACCCACAAACGGCTTGACCTGTCACTCATTCAGCTGGGCTGTCTTTGCTGGGCAAGCGATTGCTTCCCGATTGCTCTGACTAGTTCGCGCACTGCGATGCATACGCATTCGCAATTGCATAACATCGGCCAGGAGCGAGCGGCTGCTTGCGAACGGGTCTGAATCAGGCCCTATGTACACAGTGTAAGAGTAGCGGTTTACAAAACTACACAGAAAAATACACAAACATGGTTGTCTTGCGAGATTTTTAAAATCAAATGTCTTTTCAATATGTTGTCTGGTGACTTATTATCATTGATCACTAAAACATGGATACAAAAATCCATTTAGACACAATTCTTATGATATGTGCAACTTAAAATATAGCATACTGTACCTGTGTATCCCAAGCACAGTTGCAGGCACTCATTATTAGCATTACCAAATTTTCATATGCCATAGGGCGTGGACAAAACCATCACTTTATATGCCTCAGAGCCACATCATACCCTCTATATGCCTCAGAGCCACATCATACCCTTTTGCTCTTATATGCCATCCCAGCACCCCCATATGCCCTCATGCCCCTTAATATGCCTTAGAGCCCACTCATGTTCTTATATGCCAGCCCAGAGAGCCCCCTGATACCGCTATATATGCCTCAGAGCCCCCTCATGCCCCTTTATATGCCAGCTTCAGACACCTCTAAGTCATGCCCCTTACTATACCACCACAGTCCTCAGAGCCCCCTCATGCCCTACATGCTATCCTTGAGCCAGGGGCGTCTTTAGAGAGGAGGAGGCCCATGTGCATTCCTCGCCGTCACAGGCCCCCTCCTCTCCGGTGTTCGGCAGCCGACTGACGCTGCTGGCCGGACACCGCAGAATCAATAGACACTGGGCACTAGAGTGTGCCCAGTGTCTATTGCGCATGTGCAGATCGCCGGGGACATGGCGTGGCCGCCATTTTCCCGGCGATCTTCTCACAGCGCTGTGAGACTTGACGCGGGACTTTGGAGAGGTAAGTATGATAAAGTATGGATGCAGGGTGTGTGGTACGGGCCCCCCTGGACCCGGGGGCCCGTGTGCACCGCACACCCTGCATCCATTATAGATACGCCCCTGTCCTGAGCACTCCTTCATGCCTTTGGCTTACTTACTTTAATACTGAAGGTCTAGTCCGAAGTTTGATAGACATATCTCCTTTCCGGAATCCACAAGTATATCTCTTTCTGGCTCCTGGCTCCATTCACCGCACACACTCCAGTCAGTCCGCACCTTGAAGGATTATGGGTCATGTATGTAAATGCTGGACTGCCCTGGTTGCTTATACTGTAATTATAGTTTGCCTGGCTGACTCTAAGAGAAGGGTGATTATTTGCACATGCTTGGCAGGAGCTTCAGTGACCAAGACACCTCAATTTGCTAACAATGTAAAGCATACCGGCCTACTTTTGAAAAAGCATTTGAGGGAGATTGTGAAAGCAGCACTTATGAGCGTGCGTAAAAGTCCACGTGTACTGCTACATCTGAGAGGTGTGTCATAAAATTAATGTATATCCAAATATAAATGAGCCCCAAAGCAGTTAGGAAGATCTACGTGTTGATGAAAACACACTGATACTGTATGTAGCCATAGGGTCATTGTACGTTATTATAACCAATGCAGGGACATTAGTCTAATGGTCCCATTTGAATGTATATATATCTGACAATCAGGGAGAGTTGGCAAGAATGGTCTAAGGTGATGATAGCATGAATCTCTAAGAGAAAAGTATCAGCGTAGGGCAGCAATTAGTGGAAGCACATACTCAGTGTTTGTGAGAACCGTTCATCAATATGAGGTGTAAGGTAATTCAGGCGCAACTGTAGATCTTTTGACTATAAATATTAACCTATGTCCTGAGCCTCCAGTTTCTTAAAAAAATATCTGAAGAGAACTCCACAGAGAAGATCATTATAGCTGGGCTGCAGGGCCCATAGCAGCTTGAAATGTACTTTTATAAGTCCTTGTGGTATAAAGATCACAGTCAGTGCGCAGCAAACTAAAGACTAAGGAATATGGGGCCTGATTCAGACCCGCTCGCAAGCGCTATGCGCTTGCAAGCGGGTCGATCGTGGGGCACTGCGCACCCGCAGCGTGCGCAATGCACGTGCGCAAGCCCCGGAGCGAGTGAGAAATTCTCTCGCTCCGGGGCTCGCTACAAACGGGGTGGCTGTTGATGTTGATCGACAACTCGCCCCGTTTTGTAGGCGGGGAGGGGGGTGGCTGGACAAAGGGAGGCGTTCCTGAAAGAACGCCTGCCATTTGTGGGCGGCCCTACTGACATCACTCGTGATGTCAGTAGTGAGCTTCCTGCTCTTTTAGAGCAGGAAGCTCACTGGGGCTTGCGGCAGACGAGACCCTACCACAAAAGTGGCCACCCTCATTCAGAGCGAGCGCTCGATTTTTGCGAGCGGCTCTGAATGAGGTACATGGTTTCCATGTTCTCATAATCAGATGAATCCACATGTGATGCCGACCTAAAGAACTCTGCAGCCTTAAATGTATGTTTTCAACAGTGATGGGTGGTGGGTTTTTTGTAATGTTGTGGGACACATTTTCTTGGCATAGTTTCAGTGCAATCCTTCCCTTAGAGGACAAGGTCATTATTAATTGCTACTTACTAGTACTGAATAATCATAGTCTCTCCCCATGTTAAATATTTTTATTGGTGACATTGCAAATGGTATTGAAGGTAAAGTATGCAGATGACACAAAGGTAGACACACCTGGAGGGGTAAGACACATTATTAAAGATCTAGGTAGACTAGGGAATGGGCTAGAGAGCGACAACTACAGTTTAATGCCAAAAAAAAATGCTAAATCATGCACTTGGATCTCAAAAACCCAAAGGCTAAACATAATATTAATGGCACTATCATGGACACTACTGAGAAGGAAAGGGATCTAGGAGTCACTATTTCAGATGACTTAATGGTAGGGAAGCAGTGTAACAAAGCAATGAGAAATGCAAGCCAGATGCTTTGTTGCATAGGGAGATGAATCAGTAGCAGGAAGAAATAAGTAATAATGCCCCTGTATAGGTCATTGGCAGGGCCGGCGCAACCCACTCAGCAGATGCTGCACTGCAGGGAAGCACGAGACTGGGGAGGCGCTCTCCCTGTCAGTTCTTGCTGCTGTCGGTATGTTCCCCGTGGCCGTGGTTAGTGTAGTGCGGACCGCAATGCGGCCCTGATTCAGAGCCGGACGCTCTGACAGAGTGCTCGCTGTGAATCAGGGTCGGGCTATTTTTTTTTTTAGAGCGGCCTCCTGGCCGCTCGCATAGCTGTGGATGACCACAGCTATAGCAAGCGGCCAGGAAGATGGTCGCGATGGTCAAGACCATCGCGCCCATCGGGCTTGCGACGAGATCCTTGTGGTAGGGTCTTGTTGCCCCAAGCCCCAGAGAGATTTCGGCTCAAACAGAGCCGAAATCTCTCCCACTGACATCACTCGTGATGTCAGTGGGGCCGGCTCCAAACGGAAGCGTTCACATGGGAACGCCTCCGTTTGGGCAGCCACTCCCCCAGCCCCGCCCCCTTTGGTACAAGTCCTGGAGCGACGGATTGCCCATCGCTATCCGGGTCTCGCGCATGCGCACGACGGAGCCGGCTCCATCGTGCGCATGCTCTCTGGGCCACCATCGACCTGGTTGCGAGCGCTTGTGACCGGGTCTGAATCAGGCCCTGAGTGCGGTCCGCAGCACACAGAAACAAACACGGCCGCGGGCCAGGACACTCATACTACCCGGCGGCGGCGGTGTGTTTATTTTAGCAGCCAATGAGAGTCAGACAGACTCTCATTGGCTGCTGCACCCACGGAGGGAGCCGGGCTGGAGCTCACTCATGAGTTCCGCCTGCCGGCTCCCGCAGTGACGTTTCTCCCATGACGTCTCTCCCATAGTGCGGAGCGGGCCGGGAGGACGGAGGAGAGGAAGGAGGCGGGCGCAGGAGCGGGGATTCAGGTAAGTGTTGTTCTTTTTATTTTTCATGTCTTTGTCCTATATATGTAAGGGGCACTGCATTGGGGGTCTGCTACTGGGAGCACTATATAAAGTGCACTACTGGGGGCACTGCATAGGGGGACTACTACTGAGGCACTATATTAGGGGCTCTACTACGGGCACTGCATAGGGGGACTACTACTGGGGGCACTATATAAGGATCACTACTGCTGGCGGCACTATATAAGGGGCACTACTGGGGACACTGAATAGGTGGGACTACTACTGGATGCATTATATAAGGGGCACTACCGGGGGCACTGTATAAGGGGCACTGAATAGGGGGGGCAAGGCATAATGGGAACCACTGCTGGGGCTCTATTCATTATTTGGCAGTCATTGTTACGCTCTAGCATTACCTGGCGGTCACTGTTACACTCTGTGCATTATCTGGCAGTCACTGTTACACTCTATGAATGATTTGGTGGTCACTGTTACGCTCTATGCAATATCTGGCGGTCACTGTTACGCTCTATGCATTATCTGGCAGTCACTGTTGCCCTCTATGCTTTATCTGGAAGACACTGTTACGCTCTATGCGTTATCTGGTCGGTCACTGCAATGTTCCCTGTTTTAACTGGCGGTCACTGCAATGTTCCCTGCATTATCTGGCAGTCACTGCGATGTTCAGTGAAATATCTGGCGGTCACTGCAATGTTCCCTGCATTATCTGGTAGTCACTGCGATGTTCCCTGCATTATCTGGCAGTCACTGCAATGTTCCCTGTATTATCTGGCAGTCACTGCAATGTTCCCTGCATTATCTGGCAGTCATTGTGATGTTCCCTGCATTATCTGGCAGTCACTGCGATGTTCCCTGCATTATATGGTGGTCACTGGGATATTTCCTGTATTCTCTGGCAGTCACTGCAATGTTCCCTGCATTATCTAGCAGTCACTGCGATGTTCCCTGCATTATCTGGTAGTCACTGCAATGTTCCCTGCATTATCTGGTAGTCACTGCAATGTTCCCTGCATTATCTGGTAGTCCCTGCAATGTTCCCTGCATTATCTGGCAGTCACTGCAATGTTCCCTGCATTATCTGGCAGTCACTGCGATGTTCCCTGCATTATCTGGCAGTCACTGCAATGTTCCCTGCATTATCTGCCAGTCACTGCAATGTTCCCTGCATTATATGGTGGTCACTGCGATGTTCCCTGCATTATCTGGCAGTCACTGCAAAGTTCCCTGCATTATATGGTGGTCACTGCGATGTTCCCTGCATTATCTGGCAGTCACTGCAAAGTTCCCTGCATTATATGGTGGCCACTGGGATGTTTCTTGTATTATCTGACGGTCACTTCATTAAAAATGCTACTTTATTTGCTGCTAAATGCTAAATGGTTACTGCCATATTGGTAAATGGAATAAAAATGCAGCTGTCGTTATGTTATATTTTGTATGTGTTACTGATACAAATGTTCCTGGTGTTTGTGTTACTGTAGGTAGAGAGACTATCCCCCATTACCGATTTGTAACCTATTTTGCTGATAAAGGAAGAAGCTTCCTAGGGGTGTAAGTGCAGGTCTATGAGCCCCAGCAAAACTCTACTAGACTGACCACCAAACACCCTGCTCCTGCATTTTTATTACCAATGTTACCTAATTGTCCTCCTGTATTGCTTTGACACATTTATGCTAAGTATATTTATTTGGTAATCTAGACACCAGGGTTGGACTGGCCCACAGGGGTACAGGGGAAATCCCCGGTGGGCCACACTGCCTGAGGGCCCACCCTCCTCATCTAGGTGTCAGGTTCCAGACCTAAAATTATACATTGTTACTCTATTAGATTGTCAGTTACCTTCTGGAGTAGTACCACTGATCAACGTGGGTGCTTGGTTCCTTTCTATAAAAACTACACCAGTATTTGCCTATTGGTTAGCCAAGTGTCTGTGGTGGTTGGCCACACCCCTTAAGCATGGGCCCCTATCACTGCATTCCCCCGGTGGGCCTTTCATGCCCCAGTCCGACACTGCTAGACACCATGGGCAACAAACATGTAAATGGTAGTAAACGCTGCGATGCGGTAATAGAATTAGATCACATGACTGAAAGCATGTGTCACATGATTTGCTTAAATTCTGCCCTAGGATGACACCCCATTGACATCTGAGCCCTCTACAATTATTTGGATGCAGCTGGGGGTCAGGTTTCCTATCAGTACTACTGTGACATGTGTATAAGGGGCACTAATACTGTGACATGTGTATAAGGGGCACTAATACTGTGACATGTGTATAAGGGGCTCTACTACTGTGACATGTGTATAAGGGGCACTAATACTGTGACATGTGTATAAGGGGCTCTACTACTGTGGCATTATGTGTATAAGGGACACTACTATGTGGTGTAATGTGAATTGGGCACTGTGTACATTGTAATGTGAATAAGATTAAGCTACTGTGTGTTGTAATTTGAGTTGGGGGTCCTTATGTGTTGTCAAGCCCTCTACTTGAGATCACACCTCTTCAGGCCGCGCTGTCCCTTTATAGAATATGGGTGGTAGGGCGCAAATGTATAGTTTGCAGGGGGGCACGGAACACCCTAGCACCGGCCCTGGGCATTGGTACGGCCTCGTCTAGAATACTGTGTTCAGTTCTGGAGGCCACATCTCCAGAAGAATATAAATACATTAGAGACTGTACAAAGAAGGGCAAATAAAATGGTGCATGGCCTACATCACAAAACTTTCCTGGAATGACTAAAAGATCTTAATATGTATAGTCTGGAGCAGAGAAGGGAAAGGGGGGACATGATAGAAACGTTCAAATATATAAAGGGTTTTAACAAGGTGCACAAGGCATACATTCTTCAAGGAAAGGGATGTATTAGAACACGAGGACATGTTCTGGAGGGTGGGAGGTTCAGGGGAAATTTGAAGAAAAATTACTTCACAGAAGTGGTAGTGAATAAGAGGAAAAGCCAACCATAACAGGTGGTAGGAATAATACAGTAGAGCAATTTAAACATGCTTGGGGTGGACATAAGGAGATCCTTACAAAGAACTAAGGATCAAACAGGGTTTGAGGTTACCATAAGGTTAAAATGGGCACACTAGATGCCGTCAAATTCTTTGTTTCTATGTTGCATCATCTGTTTTCTGGTGTGAGGTCTGGCGTCTGGATGATATTCACAGAGGACGGTTTGAGGAGCATGACACTGACAATATCCATATGTCATATTTTTATTAGCCTCTAGAATCTAGATCCAAACCCAATCAACCATATATGGGGAATTCTGGGATGTTTTTCACCACCACCAACCAGGTGACAGTTGTGCGACTCTTGAGGAAGGCTGGTGCTGTATTCCTCCTGCACATTGTTAGACTCAATGTCACAGCACATACAGTATAGCGACCCAATGTTCTATTTCACTGGCTTTATATTTGTGTTTCCATTCTCTTGTCCGTCGCTCATATTTCACTTCCATTTTCAGCCACACTACGATATAATAAAGTTAATACAATTATCTACAATTTAAGTATTGACCGGACATCTGGAGCACATATTGTAAAATGTGCCATGTCCCTTCCCCCTACCCGCCAATGATCAAGACCTTAAATTAATAAATGCATTCATGTATAATTGAGAATGTAATTATTATTATTATTATTATCATCATCTTTTATTTATAAGCTGCGCAAATGTTGTGAAACTCTCCGTGCTAGTTAAAAGTTAATAAACAATTGTAGGGAAACAGGTGATATATAAGATCACAGAAAATAATAGAAGTTCATTAATATAATTTAACACGTATTTAAGATTGAGTGGTCCTGTTTTGGTGTTCTCGCTATTGGGAGGGGACATGTAACAACTGCCGACACTGACATCTCAACTGGGCGGGTAAATTTAAATGCCCGCCCAGTTGTGATGTCAGCCTAGACATATCGAGCGCCCGATTGGTAAGTGTGTATAGCTTACCAATCAGCCGCTAAAGGTGGGTACACGCTGCACAGATATATCTGCAGATGTTGGTTGTTCATTCACACTGAACGACCATCATCTGCCTTTAGCCGCGGGTCCTGCCCCCCTCCCCGCGGCCTTTGCTGCATGTTTACGGGCGTTCGTCAGACAGCCCGTACACACTGCCCGATGGATAGATATGTCTGCAGATATATCTGTCCATCGGCTGTGCAGCACAGCCGATGCGATATGTCTGTGAACAACGTCGTTCACAGACATATCACTGATACACACCCTCTGAGGAAATCCCGATGGGAAGAAAAGCGTCAGGGTTTCACATCAGCGGTCATTGAGCTACAGCACAAGAGACTTTTTTTGTCCAGCAGGACTTTTTATATGTATTTTGCCATCATTTCCAGTCCTGGATTAACGGAGAGTTTGTGACATCATTATTATGTTAACACACCACGGCTGAGAGTCACCTACATCTCCGGAAAACCACGGCTGCGCATGCCAGTGATTATCGGGAGAGCCGTGACGTGGAGAGTGGGCACTGCAGACAGGGCTGGTCAGGTCGGAGGTCTGCTTTTTATCAAGACGTGCATTTGTGCAGTTGTACCTCTGCCGGGCGTCACGGACATCCCCGGACACCACGTGGAGAAGCCGTGTGTCACCGAGAGGCATTGGGTGAGCTGCAGCGTGAAGATTAACCGCCACACATAGAGCCAGTGGAGTTGGGGTTTGTCTCTCACCACTGTGGGACCACACAGGTATCACCCAGGTCACCACACATCAGTAGGTGAATTACCGGGTGCCGCAAGCCGAGACTGTGTTTTAGTGGAAGGTCCGGGAGGCTGGTGGTAAGAGCTCACATTTTTCTATTATACGGAGCCACTCTGAATCTTCCGTATAGACAACAGAGAGATCTGGACAGTGTTTGTCTAATAGATTGATATTTAAAGAGGAACATTGTATTCATCGAGCATTTTTTATTTTTATTTTATCTTTTTTATCCGGATTCCTTATGAGATATTTAGTACGGGCCTGTACAGCTTCTCATTAGTTACCAGCTGTTATTTGACATTTAGTCTCTGTGCTTACTTGTTACAGTATTATTTATTGTGGATTATTAATATGTGTATTTTTTAGTAGTGTCTCATTGGCCAATGATGTGTGTTGTTTACATGTGTAATATACAATTTAGTAATAAAAGATAAAATTTTTATCTGACATAGCTGATTATTATTGTATCCATTTATTATCAATTTAGTTGCAGGTGTCCCACAGCGCTGTTATTTCTTCTTTTTTATATCACTGGTACACGCTGGCTGACGGACACCAGATATATTGGCCGATCAATTGATCGGCCAACATATCTGTCAGTGTGTACCCAGCTTAAATGTACACAGCTTAAGAGAGGACAGAATACAGCAGGGGTGGCCAACCAGTCGGAGGCAAAGAGACAAAAAATATATGTAGTCAATCGACAGAGCTGATAGCATGTGCGCGCCTTAGGCAATGCTCCCTGTAGTCGTGCTCCCAGCACTAGTTCCCCCCCCCCCCCCCTCCCCATGAAGAAACTTACCTTTGTGCTGGCACCGCTCCACGACGGTCAGGGCTCCCGAGTCCTGCCGCGCCGTCTCTGCTGTTTCTTCTTCTGCCGCCTGCTGGATCTAACTGGATCCAGCAGACGCGCGGGCTCCTCACATCGCAGGTGACATCACGACGTCACCCGCGCACTGCATTACTGGGAACGCTGGCCTCTCAAGCGATCAGGGGCTTCTTTCCCAGTAACAATGGGGGTCTGCCGAGCCGCGAGCCGGATTAGAAGCTCAGAAGAGCCCTCATGCGGCTCGAGAGCCGCGGGTTGGCCACCGCTGGACTACAGGATCCCGTGGTAATTTTTAACAGGAATAGGCAACCTGTGGCACTCCAGCTGTTGTGCAACTACACATCCCAGAATTCCCTGTCACAGTTTTAGCATTCCCTAACAGCACAACTGTAGAAGGCCATGCTGGGAGGTGTAGTTCCACAGCAGCCGGAGTGGTACAGGTTGTCTACCCCTGGTCTATTAAACTTGTCCTTATAAGCTTTAGATCTCAATTAAGTTTCAGGATTACAAGTTGTTTGGAAGTAGCGGTATTGTAGCAAAGTTTGACAAATGTATCAAGACTGAGGCTTTGGCAAGAATATTTTGAATGTGCTCTCTATCCTCAGGGCTGACCCAGTGAATGAAATAGTAGATGTGTGTCTGGCTGAAGACACGCCTTCTCTAAAGATCAACATTCGTACGCACTTTAGTCACCTTTTATACGCAGTGCTATTGACATTTACCAGAAAGGCCAGCCTGACAGCGCAGTATGTTACACCAGTTGCTCTGCTCTCCCTGCATGGTTTATCTAAGGAGACTCAGCAGAGAATTACACAGCCTAATTGTTTTCAGCTTGGAGGAATTCCCCACCAGATACTGTAGCGGCTGCCGGGTATCTGAGCCTATATGTCATATTGATAGCGTAGCCAAAGAGGAATAGCCCATACAAGAGACATTATTAAATGACTACAAAGCCTAAAGTGTACCTTGCTTTCTAATTACTTAGCAGAGATTCCTAAAGTGTTCACAAAGGATGGTAAATAGTCAGGAGCATGAGATAAGGGTTGGATCATGGCTGGGAATTGCTTTTCTTAATCAGTATTTTGTCAGTATCTCTGTTGAAGGGCATGGCAGGCAAACGTTCTATACTCTAAATGGCTGATTAAAGATATAGGGCAGTGAGGGAGACAACCAATAGAAAATATCTAAATTACTATCAAGGCATGAGCACCCTAACATTTATTTGTCACAGGTACAGGATGCATTTCTAATACAAAGTTACCTCGAATGTACATATAACTGATGATTTTTGTTTGTTTTTGTTTTTTTAAATCCCTCCCTAGTGTCCATAGCTCCCAAATGAAGCACTCAGGGGCATATCCAATTGCGGGCATAAAAATTTAAAAACCCCACTGCATGGGTTTTTCCCCGCAGCCGTGTGGTTTTGCTATTCAATAAGGTGACTGAAAATGGGACGCAGTGATGTCTAATTAACCAAATTAGTCCTTAGTTACTCACCTTCCAAAGTGGTGTCTTCTGCATCCATCGTCAGGAGCCGACTCTTCTGCAGCAGGGTGCGAATGTGAGTGGGTGAGTGTTTGCAAGTGTGTATGAGTGAGTGTGTGTGTGTGTGTGTGTGTGTGAGTGACACCCAGTGTGTGTGACCCCCCCCCCGTGTGAGTGTATAACCCCCCAAAATGGGCACTGGGAGAACTACATCACCCAGCAGCCCCTGCACCTCCCAGCACCCCTGGAGCCTCCCAGCAGCCCCCTCCCAGGTGACAAGATAGAGGGGAGACCTCCAGACACATAAGCGTGTTCTCCCCAGAAATTTTTTCCAGCCCAATGGCATCCAAAAGTAGCCGGGTGGGGGCCTTTGCAATTATACGCCCTCCGGGAAAAGTGGTATCTCCCTTACCAATCCAGCCCGACAGGTCTCAGGCTGCTCCCCCACTGGCTCTCAGTCAGAAATGCCCATTATACAGTGCCCCCTGTAGTTTTCCCCTTTATGCATTGCCCCCCTGTAGGTTTCTCCTTTATGCATTGCCCCCTGTAGTTTAACTCTGCCCTTATGCAAAGTAGTGCCCCCAGACTGGTCCCTTATGTAGTGCCCCTAGGCTTAAATAGTGCCTCCAGACTGGCCTCTTATGCAGTGCCCCCATGCTTAAATAGTGTCCCTTATGCAGTGCCCCCAGGCTGGTCACTTATGCAGTGCCCCCATGCTTAAATAGTGTCCCTTATGCAGTGCCCCCAGGCTGGTGCCTTATGCAGTGCCCCCAGGCTTAAATAGTGTCCCTTATACAGTGCCCCCTGGCTGGTCCCTTATGCAGTGCCCCCAGGCTAGCCCCTTATGCAGTGCCACCAGGTTTAATAGTGTCCCTTATGCAGTGCCCCCAGGCTGGTCGCTTATGCAGTGCCCCCAGGCTTAAATAGTGTCCCTTATGCAGTGCCCCCAGGCTGGTCCCTTATGCAGTGCCCCCAGGTTTAATAGTGTCCCTTATGCAGTGCCCCCAGACTTAAATAGTGCCCCCAGACTGGTCCTGGCCCCAGCCCAGCACTTACCTTTACTTGCTGGCCGCTCACGCTGCCTCGCGCTGACTGGCTCTAACTAGATCCAGCAGGATCACTGGGAACGCTGGCCTCTGAAGTGATCGGAGGCTTCTTTAGCCTCCGGTCACTTCAGAGGCAAGCTTTCCACAGCGGGGGTCAGCGGGGAAAAGTGCAGGGTGGCAGGCTGTTTCTGCCGGGCGATGCGCCCGCAGAAAACAGCCTGGGGAGAACACTGGTAAGTATATATTTTTTTTCTTTTTTACGTGCTGGCACTGTAACGTAGTATTTCACATGCTGATACCCCCGCATTTGCACAAAGAATATAGGAATGCCAGATATTTTAATCAGCAGAAGCTGCTTGTGCGCCCTATGAGCATCGGCATGCCTGGTCCTGCGAGACTCCGCCAGCGCTGGGCGTCTTATTTGCGTCTTTTCAAAAATCCGTCCAAGTCACAATGCGATGAGACTAGGACGCACTAGGAGACTGTGCTGATTAATTTGATTGTGATACTTATATAGCTGTGCGCGGGTGAATATCTTAATCAGCATACAAAGTGCTACGATGCAGGGGCCGCAGCTTTTTTCCACACCAAGTTCCGTTTTCAGTCTCAGGTGCACACTAATATACAAGTGTCACATGGCAAATTAATCAGCACAGTCTCCTGGTGTGTCCTAGGTGCATCACATTGCCCGACACTAGCAGAGTTACACGGAACCGGACGGCTCTCTCACGCCAGGCATATTACACTAAATGGCGTATTGAGGCTAGACGAGCAAGGAAACATCTGTATATAACGGAACTAAATGCGTATATATTCACCCGTATACAGAGTTGTACTCTTCTCACTGGCAGACCACCCCTATCCGCGTGCTTGGCTTCATATTTGTCATCATTATCAGTTCCCACTTAACTGGAGCCCTATGCCAGGTGCAAAAGATTGTTCTAAACACAGGCACGTAAGCACAACTCTGCATAGCCAGCGGATCTGTCAACATGCCCACATTGCTTACATGAGAACGCCCCATTACAGCCCAGTGACAGCCCTTCCGCTGCAAATAGAGATGTGACTGAGATGTGTATGACTGCACTATCTTTAATTGTGCACAATTGTTTCAGGAGTGTGCTCAGTGCAAAAACATGCAAGCAACGCACAGCAAAAGGACTTGTGTTCAACACAGCCCATATGTCATGAATGAGCTTGGTAATTTTGGGCCCAATTCAGTCCCGGAAGTGGCGTCCGCTCGTAGCTGGCCGATCTTTGCATTCTGCGCATGCGTATAAGCCGCAGTGCGCGTACGCAAGCCAGTCTTAGCGATCGGGAATTGGGCGCTTGAACTACACAGACTAAGCGCTAATTTCAGGGATAGATAGTGCCGTTTGTGGGTGGTGTCAGGGGAAAGTCTATGTAAACGGGGGTGTGGATGTGTGCACGCAGACGTGCCTGTGTGTTCTAACGGCGTTTCGTGGGCGTGCATACTTAACATGGAGGTGTCATTGTACACCTCACCTGGTTGTATTTCAGCCTGCAGTGATCGCAGTACTTGCGGCAGGGTAGGGTCTACCTCAAGGGCTACGAGCAGCCCCAATGGCTCTCGATGTTACTGATATTGCATACCATCGTCCACTGCAACGCTGGAAGAGCTGGGTCATTGCAGACCTGGCTCCAGTGTGGCTGGCTTCAGCGGCGTTTGGAAATTACATCATCTCCAAGCTTCCACTGCAACGCCTGAAGAGCCGGGTCACTGCAGACCCAGCGCCGGTGTGAACAGTGTCGGGGTGTAAAAGGGGTCTGTCCCGGGTCTGATCTGGGTTGGAAACGTGTTCCAAATCCTGAGTCAGACCTGGGACGTTTTGTAAAAGGGGTATGTAGTTAGGGAAACCCTACTTTATAGGATGAAGTTACAGCATACAGTGTTTTATAGGATGAAGTTACAGCATACAGTGTTACATTGTATACCTCCCAGTGACAAAAGAGCTGTCACTCCCTTCAAGCTTTTAGGAAAGGCCAAATAGAGGACAGTGGAAATAGAGATTAAAGGCACCAGATGAGGGGAGGCTAAGTACAAAGACTGCTGACTTTTTCCAGGTCATACAGAGAATAATTGGCACTTATAGGATTTAAACAAGCTTCTATTTTACACAGTACTTTCTTCACTTGTGTAATAACCAACAACTGATTAATATCATACAGCAAATAGCAATTTATGCAAACTGCACGTGTAACCCAACATACAGTACATATATTTCACATGTTACAACAAAGTCATTGGATTTTCAGATGATTTAACCTGGTGGTCTTTTCACTCCCCACCCAAAAACTAATGCTAAATTCTTTACTTTACAATGGCAAAAAAAAAAAAAGAATCTGTACATGCCCGGGGTCAGTATAGGAGCGTAGAATTTATGGGATGTTTAGGTTGCCTGCTGTAGTGTTTAGCGTGTCTGCACTGTGTTTACCTCCCTTTTAGATGGCATCAGCCGCCTAGTGTGGCCCAGGTTTAGGATTTTACTTTCACATTCTTCTCTGTTAGAAATTTTCATAAATATTTAAAAATATGTGGCCTAGCTGTTATCACCCTGTAGACCAAGGGGTAAATTTACTAAAGTGAGAGTTTTTAGAAGTGAGTTTTAAAAGTGATGTTGCCCATAGCAACCAATCAGATTCTACTTAACATTTAACTAGCACCTTCTAGAAGATAATAGCTAGAATCTGATTGGTTGCTATGGACAGCATCACTTTTAAAACTCACTTCTAAAAACTCTCACTTTAGTAAATTTACCCCCAAGAGTTGAATAAAAGTCAGTTTTGAGAACACATCTTTCATGTTTTCACTCTGCATACACAGGAGGAGGGTGTATGCAATTGCAGGCGATGGTAAGTTTGCAACTCAGGGGCCTATTCATCAATGATTAATAGCCCGGTAGCCATGCAGAAATGCTAGTTTACGCATATTTTAGTTACCAGGCCATTCATCATTAGGGGTTCGGTAGGACCACCTGAACTGAAAGTTTTCGTAGTTTGCATGCGAGAACAAGCGCCATCTTCAGACGGCTATTGTTCTCGGTCCCCGCTTTTTCGTTTGGGAAGGAGTTTCGGGGATGCGAAGAGGGATCCGAGCGGATCCCTCCACCGCCTCCTCACTACCTCCCCGGCGGCTGTGCGCATGCGTGACACATGCGTTGCCGGGACAACGGCTATGCATGTTACAGTTTTTCAGACAGGGGCAGAACTATGGGAGACAATAGAGGCGCCTGCCGCTAGGCTCCATCTCTGAAGGGGCACCTCCTCCATTATCCACAACATATTCACTCCACTTATGGGTGTAACTATGTACCTGGAGTGTACCGTCACAGCCGCCCAATGCATGACACCTCATCCCGGCACCTGAGAAGCCACCATACATTAGTGGAGAGCTCCATGTCAGACCATCAGCTGCTGCCTTCGTCTATCTATAGCCTGTCTGCTTGTGAATTGCTACATTACAGTGTCAGTGGCAATATATTTAAACATTTATTTTATTTTTGAATAATGATTTTTTAAATGGAATAAAGGCTTTCAAATGGGATGTGGTCAATATCCTGACTACGGGGATTCCGGCGCTCAGAATGCCGGTGACGGAATCCCGACACTTGTCAGAATCCCGACCACCAGAATCCCGAAGGTGAGTAGCTGGGATGGGGAGAGGGTTAGCGTTAGGGGTTAGGGCTAGGCACTAGGGGGAGGATTAGGTTTAGGGTGCGGGGAGGTTAGGTTTAGGCACTAGAGGGAGAGGTTGGGGTCAGGCACCGGGGAGGAAGGGTTAAGGAAGGGAGAGGGGGAGGATTAGATTACTGACTAACAAGTGTCTGTATCCTAACCCTGACGGGATGCTGGCTTCGGGATTCTGACCCCAGGGATCCCAAATGCCGGCATCTCGTAACCAACCCTATCAAATATTTGTACATTTTTTTAATAAATGTAATTTGCACCTATCAGGCATGTTTGGAGCACAAGGATGGAATTCTGACCAAAAGAAAGCTCCATAACGTGTGCATATGGGGTATAGGTGATATGAAAGAGCAAAATACATACACAAAGAGGGAGTAAGAGAAACACAAACACTGGTGGGGGAGGGCAGGCAAGAAGAGACAGAGTGAGACCCCCCCCAGTTGGACAGAGATGTGCACATAAAACATACATACACATATACAAAGTGTGTATTGTGTGTGGGGAGGTGGCAGAGGCACGCATGGGGAGTCAGAGGGAGAGATAAACACATATACAACTGAAACACCCATCGCTCTGCTTCCATTTGGCTTCTGCTAGGCAGCATCTAAATTTAGCACTTCATGTACAAAGTCCTTTTTAATGTGACGCAGTAGCCAGCCCTATACCTGCTGTCCCTAACACACAGTGCTTAATAATAATATGCCTACAGTGTTTAATATGGTCTGCAGCCAGGCGCCTTACCTGAAGCAGACAGGAGCATCGGAGGAGTACAGTGCAGTCACAGTGCCACCGGAGCAGAGGTCCATGGGAACTTGCTGGGAGGAGTTACACGCGGCCACAGAGAATCCCTCATGGCTGTGGCTAAGAGGAGCAGATGCGCATGCGCAGCAGCTTCTATCACTAACACAGCCCGTTCAGAGCTGTCACTAACAAAGCCTGTTAGGAGCCCGTCTCCGAAGAGATGGATACAAAGATCTCCATCTAAAAAAAAACCCCAGAAAACGGTCAGCTGCGGTGATGGTTTGGCGGGCGGGGGGGTTTCTAGATACTCAGAAACCCCCCCTGTGTGCGCTACTGGTAGGTCTGGTTCAAGTTCATTATTATGGCTATGAAGCTGAGCGTGCAGATGGGGCCTGTCTTGTTGCAGAGGTCTGTACAGCATAAGGGTGATTAAACGCATTTAGGGGCCTATTAATCTTTTTTTACTGATATAAAAGACTCCTCCAAGCCCTTAAATACGCAGTCGTTTAGTAAGCAGATCGTATTTTCCATAGTTGTGATGGGGAATGCGACCTGTATCAGACTTACTAAAAGAAATTGTAAAAAAATACAGGGAGGGAGTCCTGCGATAATAACGCTATATGGAGATGGCATTATGCAGGCTTTCCCCGTTTCCCCTACTCCAACTCAGCCTTCCCTGCCTGCTGATAGGCAGAGCAGAGCCCAGAGTAGGTTCCTGTGATCAGCCATGTGTGTCTGATAGACCATAGGCTGATCGCAAAAATATATATATATATATATTTATAATAGAAAATTGAAAAAAAAACATTTACAGATGTGCCCAACTAGTTTGTTGCTCCATACAGCCATGTAGCGCGCCATGCATCTCGCGCCACACATTAGCCTTGAGTCGCGCCACACAGAATGTTTCATAACGGAACATAGCATAGCACTGGAAAAAAGTCATCGTGTAATACAACTTTTTGTCCACCAGGTGTCACTTTTCCTAAACTACACAGCACATGCATCAGAGGCCCTGATTCAGAGCCGGATGCTCTGACAGAGCACTCTCTCTGAATCAGGGCCGGTCTTTTTTTTTTTTTAGAACGGCCTCCTGGCCGCTCGCATAGCCATGGGTGACCAACCACATCTATAGCGAGCGGCCAGGAAGATGGTCGCGATGATCAAGACCATTGCAACCATCGGGCTTGTGACGAGACCCTTGTGGTAGGGTCTCGTTGCCGCAAGCCCCAGAGAGATTTCGGCTCTAACAGAGCCGGAATCTCTCCACTGACATCACTTGTGATGTCAGTGGGGCCGGCCCCAAACGGTAGGCGTTCACATGGGAACACCTCCGTTTGGGCAGCCACCCCCCTGGCCCGCCCACCAAAGGGGATGTGCTGTCACTCAACATCGACAGCACGGCCCCTTTGTTACGAGACCCGGAGCAACGGATTGCCCGTCGCTATCCGGGTCTCGCGCATACGCACGACGGAGCCGGCTCCGTCGCGTGCATGCGCTCTGGGCCACCATTGACCCGGTTGCAAGCGCTCAGCACTTGTGACCGGGTCTGAATCTGGCCCAGAGTTCCAATGCATTTTCTGTATCACTGCGTGATGATTGACTGACAGAAGCTGTGATTCGGTACACTATAGTACAGCATTTTGGTCATGGAATCAGTGTTGTAGAAGAATGTGTAATAAAGTATTAAATAATAACAGTACAGTATGTGTGTGAGTCCTGTACTGTTAAAAAAAATATATATATATATTTTTGTCTCAATAGCACAAGCAGCTTATGCTGATTAAAATGATATGCAGCATGCCTATGTTCTGTGAGCCAGTGCGGGTGTATCTGCACGTGAAACGCTATGTTACAGCATCAGCGACTATTACACTGCCGGTAATGACATTGTACACATTGCCTGGTTTAATTCGTACACTTCACATCACATACACGACAGGTGCATCTCTCAACATGGCTAGTGTGTGTGGGCTAGTGGTTAAAGTCTGCCCCTTGCAATTTGGGGTCCGGGATTCGATTCATGGAACTGGAAGTTTTTTTTTTCCTTTAGTTTTTAAATCTTCACTACTGGATTAAAAATAAATCACTTGGTGGTGTGTGAATTCTATTATTTATACAACTACATATACAGATGGGTCATCATACATCCAGGCTCCTTGCACTTTAAACAGGCCTTCTAGTCGTGTCATGCCATGGCGTGACTCGGTAGCGCGAGCGTCTTTTATGCGACTTTTTACCTCCAAATGCGTCTGAATCATACAGCGAATCGAATCGATAGCACAAGCAGCTTCTGCTGATTAAAGTTATATGTAGCATGCTTATGTTCTGTGAGCCAGTGCGGGTGTATCTGCACGGAAAACTCTACATTATAGTATCAGCGACTGTAACACTGTAACATAGTGATTTGCTTGCAGATACACCCGCACTTGCTCACAGAACATACTGCTCAGAACTCTGCATTGGCCCCCACAGAGGTTTTGGCTAGTTAATACTATCCACAGGTGCAATTTCACCATTTAGGATTCAAGATAAAAATATTTCCTTTCCTTTCGTGAAGCTGCTGGTGGGAATCTCAATATAAATCCTGCAAAGACTTTTAGCTGAATTTTGTTGTGGCTAACCGTACCTCCTATTGAGGGAACAGAGGAAGCATCTCTGTGTAAGGGTGTGATATAAAAAGGCGATGTCCAGCATGTTAACAGCCGCTGAGAGGAGGATGGGGTGGGGGGGGGGCAGGCAGTAATTACCCAGGCCCTGGCTTGTTGGAGGGAGGCTGCTGTGTGCTGGGTTGCAGTGAGACCAAGGAGACTGCTGCTGCCTGATCTGCAGTCTTCTCTCCTCTGCCTGTGTGTGTGTGGGGGGGGGGGCAGCGATTACTCTGGATTTGCCCCTGTTTGAAGGCTTAACCACGCCTCCCGCAGTTAGGCCCTGCCCCCCGAGTGTAACGGGGCCTGAGCATTCGGTCTACGGCCCTGCATGTTGGCATGGTCCTGCCTTTACAAGTAAATGGACGGGTTCATTTCCAGCTGTGCAATTTATATGTGATATTTGAACAGTGTGGTCAAATAAACAAACAAAAAAACATGAAAGTCAAGCAGGCTCTTCCAGGTAGCTGGCCAACATGTTTCAGGATGGATCCACACTTTCTTATGTCATCCAATCCAAAAGCGATGAACCCGTGTCAATTGTTGATGTAGATGGAGCCATTTCTCTGCATTTCTAGCTGCAGATCATGTGCCTGAATAGTCAATAGAATACATGCTTTAAAATGTATGAATCTGTCTCAACCTTTTCTTTGTTACTAAGCCTTTTGGGAGCAGAATTAGTGCACACACCAGGGAAATACTTCCAGCCTAAGTTTTGTGTTAGAGTTTCAGGAAGTGGTGGAAATCGGACACCTGAGGATATATGGAAAGTGGGTGAACACCACAGAAAACTGTGACAGGTCTGTCAGATCAAATCTCTGTGCTTTGACAGGAAGGAATGAAGCTTGAAAGTAGAGATTCTGGTGGAAGATGTGTTATTGATGCAAGAACAAAATTCCTACAGGATGTGGAAAGTTCAGATGCAAAATATATATATTGTGTTATTTTTAATCTTTGAAAATTACTATTAGAATGTTGATCAAGGAGACAGTTTAATATTTTATGAAGAATAGATTTTCTGACGCTGTCGCGTTTGTGTTTTCTATCTCTTTTTTTTTTTTACCACAGAAGTTTTTATAAGTTATCTTTATTGGATATAACATATTTTATTGTTTTTGTGTATCTGTCACTGAATGCCATGTACGGTCAGTCTTTTGATCCTTTACACAACACACAGTTTTGATTGATATATGGTAGACCTATGCGATAATCACCACACTGCAGGGAGTTACCTCCCTGCGATCATCCCCCTGGTGTAGTTCATGCAAATCTCCGAGGCTGGAGGTCGCATCAATAATAAAAAAAAATTCACATCTGATGTCTGGAGAGACGCCAATTCTTTGTCATGCAGAACTATGTCATACTTAAACTAAAACAACCTGCCCCTCGTTCCTCCTTCTCCCCAGCTGTAACGTGTTCTGCAAGCCAAATACAGTCTGGAATTAGGAATGCTCAGGAGAATTGTTATCAAACTGCCATTCATTTTTAAACCCTGCTGGTCCCGATTGTTGTATGTAAGTTGTGGGTAAAAGTTCATTTATACTGATAAAGATTTTGAAGAATTAGTTATACAAGAAAAAATAAAACTAAGCAAAATATGTAATATTTTTGATTAACGCATACTTGCCAACATTCTGGCTGCCCGCTCTGGGAGGATGCAGCCAGGACGGCACAGCAGGGGAGTGTGATGCAACATACAGGGGTGTGGCCAGGGACATGATGCAGCATTGGGGAAGAGGAGGGGTGTGACAGCGGAATTGCATTATCGTGGCCCCACCCCCACTGCACAATGCTGAGATTACCGGCATAGCAAGGGGCGGGATCTGGGGGTATGCGAGCGGGGTCGCTGGGTGGGTTTGTGTGTGGGTGTTGGGGGGGGTCCAGAGGTATGCAGGTGGGTCGTGGTCAGCCAGAAGATTTTGCCTACTTTTCCGGGCGGCTGGAAGCACCACCCGATTTTCGGGGGCCTCCTGGCCATTCCGGGATAGTAGGCAAGTATGTATTAATAGCATGGTATTCCTACATTTCCAAATGACAACCATTATTCTGCAATTCATCAGAGCGAAGTTGATCTATATTACATTCCAACACCAATGATTCTGGCAATCCCATTATTTGGAAACTTGTATTTAATTCCTACCTGTAACATGTACATTGTGTGGTCATTTTATTGGAAGATACGGCCTTTATAAACATATTCACTAGGTAGTAGTGACATGACTGAGGCAGAAATGGCTTACATTTTCCTATTCAACATATAGGAGCCCATTTATCAAAGTGCATTTGAGGTAAAATCCCTGAAAACACCCGTATTTGGGGGTTTACCTTAAATACTAAGTATTCCCCATACCTGCTGTGATCCCTCCATTACTGCTGGCAGCCGCAACCCCCATAGGTTTCCAGATATTGGTCTCCGCATGTCCCTGCATGTCCCGGATGTTGCTGCATGTCCCGGATGTCCCTGCATGTCTCGGATGTCGCTGCATGTCCCGGATGTCCCTACATGTCCGGGATGTCCCTGCATGTCCCGGATGTCCCTGCATGTCCCGGATGTCCCTGCATGTCCCGGATGTCGCTGCATGTCCCGGATGTCCCTGCATGTCCCGGATGTCGCTGCATGTCCCGGATGTCCCTGCATGTCCGGGATGTCCCTGCATGTCCCGGATGATACATCAGGCCGATAGGATCGCTTTTTGCAAAGCGATCATGGGTGTTACTGGCATGCCCAGATCACATTGCAAAAGCGATCATTGATAAATGGGCCCCTTAGGCTCTTTGTCACTGGTGCTAATGAATTTATATTCCCCCATTCACTAATAAGTTCCTGTGTTAAGGTGACTGGAACCTATTGCTTTTATTTGGATGTTCAGTTAGTTGCCTGTAAGGCGCAACATATTTTACTTGACCAAACACAAGGGGAAATGTATCAAACCTTCTAAAGAGTGAACAAGTGTAAAAGTTGCAGCTAATCAGCTTCTAGATAACTTTTATCAAACACATTCTATAAAATAATAGGTTGGAGCTAATTGGTTGCTATGGGCAACTTCTCCACTATTTAGGAGTTTTGATACATTTCCCTATAGTATTTCAGCACTAGTGAGATAATGAGAACCCCAGCAGACACATTCCAGGCAGTAGAGATTATAGAAAATAAAATGCAGGCTGACTGCCAGTTATACGGTATTTCTTAGATGTACAATTTCATCTTGTTCCAAAAGGTGTCAGTATAAGGCAAGAATGATCGGGGCCTCTTCTGTGTGATCTATACAGATATAAAAGCGGTGGATCAGAATCAATGAAAGAGAGAATACGTTATACTTGCTTTTATCTGACAGGCAAGTCTGTGTCCAGTTATAGTAGAAGGGAGAGAGTTAGTCATGGACTATCATTTTTTTATATCTGTAAACATCACAGAATTCATTCATCTGACCTACAGTACATGTGTCGGCTTCAGTTTCTGCCTGCGGTTAGTGATAATAAAAGACTAGGATGGGTTACGCGTTGTCCCTGTTACCACCCAGAAAGCTGGACAAGAGCTCAGAGCTGGCTTTAAGGAAAAGTGCTAAGGTTCTGATTCAGTAAGAATCGCAATAGTGATTACACACGCCGTCTCATTGCAAAGTTATGCTAATGATTGCAATCACAATGCCATACGCAGCCTAACATAATGACGCCCACTTTACCTTACACATATCCGTAATACTTATCAAGACTTCGAAACCATCGGTAACATCGAGTACCATCGCAGCCTCACGCACACTTGCACAAGATCTGACCTTAATCAGGAATTGCTAACCTCATTACATGCAGTGCAAGCCCAAGCTGCGTATGACATCACAGTGGCTAATTTATACACGCCCCTGCAACAGCGTTCAAACGCACTGGCACACCTGCGTTTCGACGACCATCCCCCCTTCACCACCCCCAAACGGTACTGCCTGTCAATCACTCTGCAATGGGTCTGTGTAGTCACTGCGATCACAATGGAGTCGCAAGACGCAACAATCGCCCAATTGTGTGCGTAATCGTAGTTGCGATCGCTGCTGCATCAGGCCCTAAGTACAAATACACAAACATATATACTAAAACTTTTTTGTTACAACATTAATTTCAAAAGTACTTTTAGTCATAAGACAAAACTTATTTTTTATCATTAATGAAAAGTCCATTTTTGTTTCCTGTACAGTCTTGTATTATAGCAATGATTTGATTTATAAACCTGTATTTAGTTTTACTGTATTCTGAGTCCTCTGCAGTGTTTTAAAAAACAAACCCTAAAAAAGCAAAAAACAAACAAACTTGAAATAAATTGATATTTATGCCTATACCTATAGCCTATACCTGCAGCTCTTACAGCACATGTAGAAGGCTGAGCATGTTTTGGGATTTTCTTGAGACTAAACCAGGGACGTTTCAAGAGAGGAGGGGGCCTGTGTGCAGTCTCCGTCACGGACCCTTTCCTCTCAGTCCGGCAGCCGGCAGCGCACTAAGCGCAGCGCGGCCAGTGTCGCACTGATAGACTCTGGGTGCTAGAGTGTGCCCAGAGTCTATAGCGCATGTACAGGTCACCGGGAAAATGGCTGTGGTGGCCATTTTCCCTGTACTGCGTATGCGCAAAATGGCAGAAAAATGGCCACGGGTGCCATTTTTTAAGCGGTTTTCACAGCCCTGACACCGGCACTGACGTGGGACTCCGGAGCAGTAAGTATAATATGGGTGCAAGGTGTGCACCGCACACCCTGCACCCATTTTAAATACACTCCTGGACTAAACTAATTGCTAGAACAACCAATATATAAAGTTGTGGAGAATGTTCTGTTAGATGCATTCGTGCTCCTCAAATTGTCATCATAACTTTTTATGGCAGTGCTCATCATAGTGTCTGTACAGTATGTGGCATAATCCCGGAACAGCAGCCGTTATCATACACAGTTATTAGATTTTCTGTTATTTCTAGCTACTCGGTCTTAGGATAAAATATCCCATCATTTACAATCTGAACATATTCCAGTGTGCTAGCAAAAATAGTATTTTTATCTAAAAAAATAAAACAATCTAAGGGCTCAATTCAATTGTCTGCGAATATCTCGTGGGTGCCACACTTGATGACAGCCTGAACTTGCACAAAAGTGCTCGCAGCCCTATAGAGCCCTGAGCAAAATTGTACGAATTCAGGCTCAGAATGGGCCGCGAGGGATGTTAGGTGAGCTGACGTGGCCGGGGTTTTAACACGGTGGCAACAGCAACTCGCACCCTTCGCGGATAATTGGATTGACCCCCTTAATACATTTGCCCAGTTAAGAGTTCCTGGAGAAAAGTCTTAAAAATGGAAAATATGCCCTTAATAGTCCATAACAACATAACAATTGTCATTGGTATCCCCAGTTTGTGTCTAATATTCTATTTATTGTTAAAAATAATGCATAGCACAAAACCCATCTATGGATGTAATGATAACAGGTCCGTAACTAGCTATGGGCAACCGATGCTGGGACGGCAGCGGGTGGCCGTAGTGCTAGTTACGACGCTGAATAATAAATTAATGTTTTGTGAATTTCTGGGTTTTGTTAGATTATTGTAGCCCACTACATTATACAGCAAGGTAGGCAGGGGCATATTAAGAAAGGAGGGGGCTCTTGTTCATTCCCTATCCGGGGCCCCCTCCTCTCTCCCTGGTGGCCGGGCTGCAGACTGACATGTCTGACCTTCGACAGCAGCATCAGTAGACTATTGGCACTAGAGTGTGCCCAGAATCCACTGCGCATGTGGGCGCTATTTTCCCGGCGATTTCCTCACTCCGCAACGGCAATTTTCCGGCGTTTTGTGCAGGGCTGAGACACCCAACGCGGGACCTCGGAGAGGTAAGTATATGATAATATGGGTGCAGGATGTGCAGTGCGGGACCACACATGACCCAGGGGTCCGTGTACACCGCACACCCTGCACCCATTATAGATACGCCCCTGAAGATGGCCTCATCAACCCAAGGAGCATATTCTGTTTGAATACTAATTTGAGTGAAATATACTCACTCTTCCATTGAGAACCCCCTTTTTTGTCCCATATACACGAATGTAGTTTTTGCTCTTGAGAAAATCTTGAGGATGAGATAATGTGTTCTGATCGTACCTCATAAAGATCCACAGCTGAGATCTCTGGCATGTTGCAGCTGGCTTATAAACCCAACGCTTTGTTAACTGTTCAAATAAAATATTTTAGATGCTTCTATAAAGTTCTGAAATGAGAAAAACCCTAACAATAAGATCCATAGTTGCAAGGGCTCTTATCTGTGTTTTTTAAAGCAACCATTGAATCGTCCCATAGTTTGGGGGAAAAAAACATAATGATTGAGAAAACTAATTTCTTAAGTGTGTTTACTTAACACTTACATAAAGCATTTTACAGGGATGTGGGTTTTGCAACAAAGTATTTCCAAAGACATTTATCTAAACCAACTTTTTCTCAAGTTTTTTGCTTCTTTTTAATCAGACAGATTTAATTGTTTTGGAGTAATGAAAAAAAATAAAATGGTATTTCTTTTCAAGCCCCCTGCAAACATGGGAGTACCAATGTCTAGCTAAGTAAGCAGAAGTTAGCAAACTATAAATATATTTCTACTGTTATTAAAGTTGTCTTTATTTATAACAATTGACAATAGATTTAAATACATGTGGTTTCTATGGGAAAGGCTGCCTTGTGACATGTATATTTAGTAAGTTAAGTACATTTTTAAGTCTGCATCTGTCATTTTTTGCGGTCCTCCTACAGGTCATTATCTCCTTTAAAAATATCTCTGGAGGGCAAACAAAAATAGGTGCCAGATACAGTCAGTCTGTGCAGGCTCACAACTCCCAGCATTTCATGTGATGGCAGAGAGGGAAGGAGGATGTGACATGGCACGTTCCACAGCCTCTGTGCTCACTATATTATGTGCCATGTGACTGTGGTTGCTAGGGAAGTTCAGAATCATAAATGGTAAATACCAACATTATTCTTATAGGCTGCAGGAGTGATTTACGTTTCTTTAAAAAAAAATAATAATAATAATGATGGTTGATTACTGCTTTAATTACATATGCAATTTTCTAATCTTTACAGATATCTTCAGAGCATTGCTTTCTTCCAGCGACCCTTTATCATATATATACTGTTATCATTGATTCCATCACCTGTGAATACTGTCTTGTATTCTTTGATTACTCCTTATCATTATTGTCAAGTCATTTATAAAAGTGTAGAGCCTGAATCAGAATATAATCAATGACATTCATATTAATTTGGGTCCAAAAAGTTTTCTGCTCAGCTCCATCCTGTGTTTGTGTTTGTTAATTGTATTGCTTTTTGCTGAAATGTGTGTACTCCCATTACTAGGTGCTCAGGCATCTAAATTGGGAATAAAGGGTGATATGAAAGCACAGGCTATTATTTTTTTAACCTCACTTGAAACAAGTTAGTTGTTAAAAGCCTGAACATAGTAATTTAGTTACGTTTGCTTAATTGACTTCTAACTGAATTGATCCAAACCTGTATACAGTATGCATATTTATGTGATAGCTTAGATGTTAAGCTTCACTGGGGCACGGACTAATACCAACAAGTAAAACATTCTTTGTAGAACTCTGCATAATATGATAGCACTTTATAGCTAAAGAGTAATGCCCCTTTTCTACCAAAATTCCGGGTCTGACCCGGAGTTGGAACAGGGTTCCTATCCAGATCAGACCCGGAATTTAGCCGGTGCCAACTCGGGATATTCCGACTCTGTGCCGCTCACACCGCAGTCGGGTCTGCATAGACCCGGCTTTTCCGGCGTGAAAGTGGACGTTTGGAGATGACGTCATCTCCAAGCACCACTGAAACCGGACCAATCGGCCGGCTTGCGGTGCACTGCAGGTCATCAAGACCCAGAGTGCGCCGTACACACAGCAGGGTTTCACGGGCTACGCCAGTGTTAAACCCTGCTATTTACCTGGGTTGGATTGCCGGGTCACTCGACCCGGCGATCAAACCCTCACCCCTTTTACACCAAGGAGCTGCCCGGGTTAACCCTGCAATAACCCGGGTTTTAGCTCCGGTGTAAAAGGGGTATTACAGTAATTACTCCACCCAAAGCTAAGACTGTAGTTTAACCCTACACTGTAAGCTCTCACGAGCAGGACCCACAATCCTCATGTTCTCATCCTGCACTATGCTTGTCTCCACTAAAGCTGGGTACACACTGCAACGATCCGCCGATCCAGTGATTATGTATTGATATACATAATGTCACCTCGTACACCCTGCTCGATTCGTCATTCTATATATTCTTACATGGCTAATTTAACCAAACCGCGTTGTACATCCCATCATCCCATGTGATGTGCAGCACATCAGAGGGGACGATATGACCACACAATTCATCAAACAATGAATTCTGTGTACACACTATACAAAGGTCGTGCAGATTGGCCGCAGGTACTATGATTGCACGACAAATTGTGTAGTGTGTACCCAGCTTTAGTTTATCCTGTAGACCAGGGGTTCCCAACCACGGTCCTCAAGGCACACTTATGGTGCATACACACGGTCAGATTTTTCTTCAGATCTGAGCGATAGCAATTTAAAAAGTCGTTCAATCGTTCATATCTGAAGGAAAATCTGACATATCTGACATATTTGAACGATGAACGATGCGCGTTCCCGATGGTCAGTTAACTATATCTGACATCTGATGTGTTTGCAGTCAGTTATGGACGATTTCAGTCATTTTAATGCAGTCAAAAATCGTTCGTAGTTCAAATCGTTTGCAAAATCGTTGGTCAAATCGTTCATCTGACACATCTGACCGTGTGTATGCTCCATAACAGTCCAGGTTTTAGGGATAGCCATACTTGAGCACAAGTAACTTAATTAGTACCTCAGTTATATTGATTTAGCCATCTGTGCACAATCATGGATATCACTAAAACCAGGACTGTAATACCCCTTTTCCACCTAAATTCCGGGTCTGACCCGGAGTTGGAACAAAGTTCCTATCCGGATCAGACCCGGAATTTTGCCGGCGCTGACTCGGGATATTCCCGAGTCAGCGCCGCTCACACCGCAGTCGGGTCTGCATAGACCCGGCTTTTGCGGAGTGAAAGTGGACGCTTGGAGATGACGTCATCTCCAAGCGCCACTGAAGCCGGACCAATCGGCCGGCTAGCAGCGCACTCCAGGTCATCGTGACCCGGAGTGCGCTGTTCCCATAGCAGGGTTTCACGGGCTAAGCCCGTGTTAAACCCTGCTAGTTACCTGGGTTGGATTGCCGGGTCACTTGACCCGGCGATCCAACCCTCTGCCCTTTTACACCAGGGAGCTGCCCGGGTTAACCCTTCAAAAACCCGGGTTTTAGCTCCGGTGTAAAAGGGGTATTAGTGTGCCTTGAGGACCGAGGTTGGGAATCACTGCTCTAGACTGTAACCTCTGTCAAGCAGGGCCCTCCACCCTCTGGTTCATATGCTGCACTATCCCTGTCTCTACTTGGTTTATCCCCTAGACTCTAATCTCTCACGAGCAGTGCCCTCTGCACTCTGACCAGGGGCTGGCTGGCAACTTTCAGCCTAGGGGGCAAACAAGAGCAAGTGGCACAGTTTTTCTACCAGCGAATGCAATTTTAAAAATGGCCGTGACAATAATGTTGGGGGTGTGGTTTGCGTAATGTAGGTATGGTTTTAATAGCAAATGAAATATGAAAAATTGTTATGACAAAGAGCTATATCATGTACCAGCCTCATGACTAATGCTGGGTGCACTCTGACATATATATCGCCTGTTCTATTGAATGGGCAATATATTTGTAGAGCATGAACGGTGAGTGTGTAAATATGATATGCCTGTTAACTACGTCATTCACAGACGTATCGCATCTGCCCTGCAGCACAGCTGATGCCGATATATCTTACAGATATATAAGCACTTTTGGTTATGTTTACGGGAGACCTGCCGACCGCCCTTACACTTGCTGCAGTAGTCTGCCAGTGACTGGGTGGGCAAATTTAAATGCCCAATCAGTTGTGATGTCAGCGCAGACATATCGGCCTGTTGTATGCACTTACCAATCATTAGATAGGTCGACCCGTCGCCCAGGTGTGTACCCAGCTTTAGCTCAGACATGAACATTTAAGGCTGTTTATTATGGTGGGCAGATTTTCTCTTTAAAAAAAAGGCTTAGACTGTGCTAGGGTCACAGTGGAAATAAGGGCGTCTTCATGGTGAGGTGTGATCCAGCTGTGGCCACTACCGTCCACCTGTGTCAACCCACCGGCCCGCCCTCGCAGTCCCAGGGGGAAGCTGTACATCTGGGTGTCCCTCTCCAGCTTGTGTGGATTGGGCGTTCCACCTTCTATTGCGTGTGCTGCGCCCGGCCCTTTGTTCCACCTCCCCTTTTTGCGTTGTGTGTGTCTGCTGTGGAAAATACGGGGTGTAAATTATCTATTACAAAATGGAAAATGGGCAGGGTGCATTTCCCGATTAACAAAATGGACGTTGGGAACACACAAACACACACACACACACACACACACACACACACACACACACATATATATATATATATATATATATATATATACACACAATAAGAAAGACGGAGGCGGCACTCGGACGACTTGTAATAAAGTGACATCTGGGTTGTGTCACTTTATTACAAGTCGCCCGAGTGCCGCCTCCGTTTTTCTGATTGCGTCTATTGTGTCCCCTAGGCTAGGTATACACGAGGAAGGCACCGGACGCGGTTGTTCAGATACGACAAAGGAGTGCCAACCATTACAAGTTTATATATATTTACAGACAGACACACGCATACATACAGACACACACAGACACACGCATACATACATACATACAGACACACACATACAGACACACAGACATTCGCATACAGACACACACATACACATACAGATAGACAGACACACATATTCAGACATACACACACACAGACACACACACACACACACACATACAGACAGACACACTTAGTCAGCACACACATATTTTAAATAACAAAACAACATTCCCCTGCAGTTTATACCACTGTGACATATTTATATGCCCCACTCCACCCTCTACTTACCTTATATGGATGGAGAAGACAGGAAGCAGGATCTTCTCCACTCTGAGGCACGCCTCATCTCTGCCCTCTCTGACTCTCTCCTCTATGCGTGCAGTGCCATAATTTACTTTTCCAGCTCCTATTCCCACTCCCCCGATAAGCTAAGTCCCTTTGCCCATTCTCCAGCCTCTTGGGTTTCTGGGTAGGGAAACCTTGCTCCCCATTGGTCGACAGTGGCCATCATTTTGTAGCCTGATATTGGGGGCAGCCATTTTCTTTTAGTCCCTGCTACTTGAATTGGAGCTTTCTCAAGCTGGGCAGCGGCTGGGGAGCAGGAGCCTACCTGCCGCAGCCTTGCGGCCCAGGAATATAAAATTGTACCGGCCTGGGGCAGTTGGCACCCTGACCCCCGGCCCAGTTCGCCCCTGACTGACTCTCTTCCTGCACTATCCTAGTGTGCACTGCGCTCACATAGTCAAAAACTCTGGTCCTTTTTTCTTTATTGAAGCATGAATACATAATATATCAAACACAAGTTTGACTTATATGACAGAAGTAAAGTACAAAGTACAAAAAGTGTCAATATCGCATGCAGACAAATAACAATATAAAAGAAGCAATATCCACGTATTAGTAAATATACAAAATGAATATACTTGGACCTGCATATCATCATCACCCAGAGAGGGAGTGGTAGCAATAGTTATTGGGGTCTTGGGAGTACATATGTGCTTTGTACCACAATGCACCTTGGAAATATTTCCAAAGTTGATCAAGTATCAAAAAAGTGTTCCGTAATTTGTATTTTTTCTGCAAAACTTCCAGCCAGTCCATCCTAAAAACATGGAATAACTTTTATAGGAAAAGTTAGAATGGTGCCCCTGGACAAAGTGAAACTATGACCAACGGTCCCATTAATTAACAAGGAAGTGGTGGGTTGAGTTTAAAAGAATTGAATTGTGGCTATAAAGCTAGGACCAAACCCTCTTCTGGCTAGTATGTCATAAAGATTTGAGCAGGAGACCATATCAGATGCTTTGGGGCATCTAGACTTAAAGGAGACTAGGGGAATCAGGCCAAAGATTGGCAGCCATTACTGCCGCGATCGCAGTTCGAATTCCCGTTAACAGACTATCTACCTCTGACAAAACCCAGTTGATGATCCGTAAGTAGGAAGGCAAGGAGAGATTGCAACTGATCTGCTAATATCTTTGCCATCAATTTGAAATCAATGTTGAGTAACATAATTGGGTGACAAGGGGATGGTATTGTCAAATCCTTGTTCGGCTTAGAGATGAGTGTAGTAAAGGCCCGTTTAAAATTAGGAAAAAGGGGAGTCTCCACCTGTATGCAATGAGAAAGCTCAGAAAGAGAGGAGATTATATTATGGTTCAACAACTTATAATATTTAGTGAAATATACATCGGGCCTGGAGACTAGAATGTAAGACCGATATAGTATGAGCTATCTCTTCCTCTGTAATTTCAGCCTCCAAAACATCCCTTTGGGCAGGAGTGAGGCAAGGGAGGTCTGCTTTGTCAAGTAATTTGGCCATCAGGGTAAGGAGGGGAGGCTTGACAGAGGAAGTTATAATAATTTTGGAACACCTGGGCACTGTCAGAGGTCTTAATAAAGAGGTTTGTGAACTGGGGATCACGGAGGGCCGTAACATGATGGTGACATTTAAATTATGTAGTCATTTTAGCTAGAAGGGTGTCTGTTTTATTTCTCCATGGAAAATATTTATAGTTCAACTTCAGTTGGGCTAGATCCAGAAGAAAGCAGTCTAATAGTTTGTGAGATTAGATATAGGTAGTATGAGTGACATCGGTGGGATTGGAACTATAATATTGTAGTACAATATGTTGGTATGTATGCAACTCAAATCATTTGGTCCTAACCTCTTTATCCCATTCAGCCACATAGGATAAAATATGACCCTCTCATAACAACTTTGGAAGTCTTCCAAAATAAGACAGGGTTGCCCCAGTGTCGCAAGTTATCATCTGAGAATTTGGCCCATTTTAATTTAAGACATTTTTTGAATTGTTCGTAATGAAAAAGATAGGAAGGGAAGCGCCAAAAAGTGTGATGGGTGTTCACTGAGGGAATAGCTAATGACAATGATACTGGGGCATGATCAGATGAGACCGATATTACCGAAGTCTGTAGCGGTAGTGTCCTTGAAAAGTGTGTCAGAAATAAGGACACAGTCAGTACGAGAAAGGGACCCATGAACCCCTAAGTATAGGATCTATCGGTTGAACTGAACAATTTCCTGGAATCCAACAGGGAATGAGCGGAGCTAAGCAGGAGATGTGACTCCAATGGGATGATGTCAGATTGTTGGGACTGATAATTTGTTGACAGAGCGGTCGACCACTGTATTAAAGTCACTTCCGAGGATAAGACGATGATTCTCCCTACCCAATAATAACTGAGAAATATTTTGGAAAAAGATGTCTAAACCACTATTGGGCACATAATATTAAGTAGATTGAACTTAACATCATGAATCTGAACATCCAGCAATATATACTGTGCCCCCATATCTAGGATAGTATTCAAGATACAGTAGCATATTGTAAGTGTCAGGCAAAAACATTTGCAACACCGCAAGATTTGGATTGGTAAGAGGCGGAGAGCTGGAATTATGTAAGCTGGAATCATCATCTGCCTTCCACTCTGGTCCTTTCTGTCCACCTTTTCCAGGAAACTGGGTCATAACTGTAACTCAAAAAGTTGTCTTAATATCTCACAGTTTGATTTTGTCCCCTGTACTGTCTTTTTGAACCATTTTGTATTGTGTTGTTTGTGTGTATTATTGGCACTGCTGACACTTTGTAGCGTCATATAAATAAAAAGTAATACCGGTATTTTTGTGTAGATATGTTTATGATGTTAATAAATTAATAATAATAATAAAAAAAAGTTGCACTTACCAGGGTGTCTAATGGCTGTTATATATTCACAAACCAGTATCCTCTCCTGTCTAGCCACTTGAAACATGCAAATAGAAAGTTCATGGAGGAAGGGCATTGACGCGCTTAGAATCTTTCAAGATAGAAACAGGAGAAAAGAGTGCAGCTAGGGACCATGTGGTTGTCCGAGGTAACAGTGCATCCAATATAAGTACTTTTTTTTTTTCATAATAATTCAGGGATCACCACCCACAATATAAATGCGATGATATGCTAATCCATTGCGATCCATATGCCATCGCAGCACAACATAAGGACACCCACCTTAACTTACACACATCCGTAAGGTTTAGCAAGACTGCGAAACCATCGGTAACATTGAGTACAATAGGAGCCTCACACACACTTGCACAAGATCTGACCTTACTCAGAAATTACTAACCTCATCGCACGCCAAGCTGCGTACGGCATCACAGTGTATCATTTATGCACGCCCCTGTAATGGCGTTCAAACTTACTGGCACGCCGGCGTTTCCGGACCACCCCCGTTTTCGCCGACCACCCCCCCCGTCACCTCCCACAAATGGCACTTCCTGTCAATCTTTGCGATTGCTCTGCGTAGTCACTGCGATCGCATTCCTGATTGCTGTGGCTAGTTCGCGCACGCACACTGCGATGCATACGCACGCGCCAAACGCAACAATCGTCCGATTGCGTGCATAATCGCAGATGCGATCCTTGCTGATTAAGGCCCAAAGTATGTATGTATATTTTAATTAGACATTTATTTCTTAACCCCCCCTGCAAAAAAAATAAATAAAAAACAAATTCAAATCTTATTAATGTCTCTTTTAGATGGATGATCTTATGAACGCTCTTGAAAAGACAAGACAGGAGCTAGATTCCACCAAAGCTCGTCTTTCTTCAACTCAACAATCACTTGCTGACAAGGAAGCACACCTGAACAACTTGATGATAGACCGCCGAAAACAGCTCGAGGAGATTCTGGAGATGAAGTAAGAACACTGTTTAGTTCTGCTTTATTGTACACTTTAACACTAAATTCATACAGGCAACTGTATCTAGTGTTCACTCTACGATGTGTTTAGGGCAGGGTGCTGATCAGAGAGGAGGGCACACCAGGGCGCGCTCCAGAAAAGGGGCGTGGCCTCATGGGGGATGAGTGTCTGATTGTAGGCTTCACAAAGCAGAGTGTGGTTGATACAAATTATAAAAGGAGAGCGCACAAGACAACACAGCAGTCTGGCAAAGCCTTATTAACCAGCAACAACAAACAAGCAGGGGATGACACAGACTCAAATATAGGTCTGTATGAAACTAGCGGTGGCTATAGGCACTTGTTACAACTCATACATTATAAACACAAACAGTGCTGATATCTACATTTACATCTAGCTAACTGTACAAAATACAGCAGCTCTCACCTAGGCAGCTGTATAGGCACACTACTACAGGAACAGAACAGCTTGTCCTACAAGGGCTACCTCCCCGCTGTGCCTTAATGCAGGAACAGGGCAGTAGCAGTAAAAGGGTTACTGAGGTAACCACAGAATGGAAGAGCCATTTAGGAGACCTTTAATGAAGTGTTAAAGGCGGAGATAGAAGAATAAAAGAAGACTTACATAGGATGGAGCTGCCTCTGTGTAGGAGCTCCCTCCAGGATTTAAATGGTCAGATCCACCTCCAAACCACAGAACACACCTCCCTTGGTGTGCAATAAAAAGTTGAACTTAAAATGGCCACGGAGGGTCCTCACTGGCATCTCCTAGTCCTTTTATATCTGGGGGCAGACAGGAGAGCTGGGTAGGCCTCAGCGGGCAGATACAAACCTAGCCCTCCTCCTAGCGCATTGTGGTCTATTCAAATCGGGTAGGGCGCGGCCCCTGCTAATACATTCTAGTGCACAGGTTCTCAAACTCGGTCCTCAGGACACCACACAGTGCATGTTTTCCAGGTCTCCTCACAGAATCACAAATGAAATAATTAGCTCCACCTGTGGATCTTTTAAAATGTGTCAGTGAGTAATGAATACACCTGTGCACCAGCTGGGTGACCTGGAAAATGTGAACTGTGAGGGGTGCTGAGAACCGAAATTGAGAACTACTGTTCTAGTGGGAACATTTTTTATAAAAGTAAAGCCCCCCATACTTGCAATTGATTGCAGCAATCGTGCAATTTGCAATCGATTGTGTATAAAAATCCTTCCTTTTTTCAATCGATTGTGGCAATTCTGCAATCTACAATCGATTGAAAAAGGGAAAGATTGTTATACACAATCTATTACAAATTGCACGATTGCTGCAATTAATTGCTAATGTATGGGGGCCTTAAGTTGTGTTTATTTAAAAGTGCACATATCACCTACAGACAGTGCAGGCAGCTGTTGTGTGAGCTTGTTTATTGGTTTTTTGCCTCCACTGTGTGCAGTGAGTGACTGGTCGACTTTAATATTCTTGCTAAGCCATTATGTTGATTACGTCGATCGCTAGGATTTTTCCATTACACCAGTAGTAGTAGCACGACCACATATCCATTCTTGAACTGGTTTGGAAAATCTGTTCTAAATTCCAGAGTTTGCCCATGATATTATAAATTTTAGATCAATTTTAAAAATTAAGCTAAATTTGAGTAATTCTAACAGGTGTCGCCAGGGCTGCCATCAGATATTGTGGTGCCCAGCGCAGATGAAAAAGAAAGCCACCACCTTCTCATGAATCTAGATATTATTGTCAGTATTAAACCATTGCCGCAAAGTAGATCTGTGAAGTGTGCGGCTGCTGGGCATTGGATGTGTGGCTGCACACTACATACTGTAGATCCACTTAGCTGCAATCATTTTATACTGACAATAACACCTAGCTTCATATAGTTAGAATTGCCAGGCCTCCCATGCAGGAGCAAATAGCCCATTGTGTAAGGTGTCTTGTAATGTGTGAGGTCCTGGGTTTGAGTCCTGGATATGATATTGATGAGAAATGTGTGTTTTAAGTAAAAAAGGATATAAATGAAGGAGCACATATCTTCCTGTACTAACAAGAGCCTGCCTGGCTGCCTGCCCCGCTTCCTACGCAACATCGTACACTGACAGGGGGAGCACGCAGCATGCCGGTGATTCTGACACCAAACTGCTTCTTACATGACATCTGCCTGTGAATAACAAGCAGTTTGCAGGTGAGATCATCGGTACAGTGCAGGTCCCCCTCTGAGCCAGGGCCCGTTACATTAGTACTGGCTGTACCCCGCTGATAGCAGCCCTGGGTTTGTCTATATTTGAGCCATATCATGTACAGCTGATGCTAACACATGTTCAAACTAAATGTAAAAAATGTTTGCACTTCTTAAATGCAAAATGCAAACAACCTGTACCGGCGAGCTTCAAACACGGTAGTGTCCGAGGTTTGAATAAAATAAAAGTCTAAATGGTGAAATATATATATAGAAATCACATGACCTGCTCTTAGTGCATTATTAACGAGGGTTAACTTCCCTTGCATTACTATTGAGAGCTACTTAGCTCCTCCCACTCCCAGTAGCACCAGGGGCTGCTTCACGCAGCCATTTTGTCCGGGACCCCATGGTGTGTCTCACAGGTATGGCCGAAAACCTGGATTGTGTTGCACTATAGAGGTTGGGGTGGAAGGAGAGCTGTAGGGCTAGTCTAAAGCCACAGTTAAGGGCATGCTTCTCATTGGACCTACCGCTCACACTCCCTTTTCCACTACCATTTTAAAATGGTAACACATATGTTCACCACTTGAGTTGGTAATGTAGCTTTATGAATAGTGTACTTTAACTGTTAGCATTTATACTAACCATGAGTTCCACAGCACGTGACAGCAGACTCACTTGATTTGGGTTCCAGGCTGGTATAAAGTTAGAAACCTCTGCAGAAGGTGTCTTTGAAATGATTATGTGTAAGAATTGTTTTCCCACAGACAGCTTCCAATAAAATGGTTAAGTGAAAGTTGCTTTGTACATATCGTGGTGCATTGTACATCATCACAAGTTGTTGAATTACATTGTATGCAGTAGTTCTAAGGGGAGTCATGTTCAGCTATAAAATGTATGCCGCACTACATGCAAGAGTCAGTGTCTCAGCTTGCATTAATATTATCTGTCTGTAAATATGCTTGAAAGGTAAGTGTTGTATACTATTTATATTCACTGCCGGAAAGTTTATCTTTCATTACTGTATTATTATAACAGTCCTCCCCGGATAGTTTTTTTTGTTCTTTCCATTTAATATAATAACGTCTGGCACCTCTGAGCACGCCGAAGTGCGGGACTGGTGTGATCGTAAAGAAAAGGTTCTGTTTTGAACTTTCTGTCACTTTGTTTTTCTCTTGTTGGCTCCTCTCCCCTGGATGACTGGGACTGTTCTTTCTCTGTTGTCAGCACGTCTGTCCCATAATATCTAATATTATCAGACTTCCTGACTGGTACTGCTGTGCATGTAGATAGTGTCATTAAAGATGTATCACTGGCATACACATAAGGAAGTAATGGTAATTGTTAAAAGCTAGAAAAATACTCTTGAACAAAAAGAAATCCTGGCATGTACATAGGTTTAAGTAACTATCACCAAAAAAGCCAAACTAAAACTATAATTATTCTCCAAACAGTGGACTTTTATACCACTGTGCCTCTCTGTAGTGATTGCATCTCATGTCCTACTGTGCTTTCATTATTGTCTTAGCTCCTGCACATCTTGGATTTAGTTGAACGTCTACGTATTTATTATTATACAAAGTTGCTTTTGGTAAAGAAACACGTTAGACTTTCTTGCCACCCACATTATCCACGTGAATGTACCAGCATAGTGAATTTCACTATGAGACTTGTTCTGCATACAAGTGTCAGCTGTGCTCTTTTGCTAACAGCTCCAGCCTCTGACCGTCTGACCCATCAGCACAGGACGGGTGCTCCATTGCCCCTGCTGCATATCACAGGATAGTCTCACATCCTCGCTGTCCACTTAAGGGCCGTATTCAATTAGAGGCGAAAACCCGTTTTCTGCAAAAAAAAATTGCCAGTGACGTCATTTCACCAGTGGAAACTTTCACCGATGCAAAAACACAATGCAATGTACCCGGGGGAAAAGTTTTGCCTATGAATAGCTGTCGAAAAAAAGTGCAGAATTGCGGTTTTGGGGTGCAAAGGTGGGGAAACCACCCTGCACCCTTAGGACAGGTCCCCAAAGGTAAACTGCATCAAAAAAATCCTAAAAAAATTCAAAGCACACCCCAACAATTGTTGGGGTACAAACTTAAAAATTAGCGAAATATAATTTATCTATTGGGTTTGCCGATAGGAGAAGCCACTTACCTGTCATACCTATATGATATGCCATTGGTCCGCTGTCGAGTTTTCCTCTCTGGCCTGTCTATTGGACAAGCCACCAATCAGTCACACTGATATGACACCCTATTGGCCCGCCGTCAGATCTTAAACACAGGAAGACGGAGGAGACTACACTGGTGAACAATCCCTTGCTTTATGGGTGAAACGTGCGTCATACAGCATCACACAGGGGCTCCCGTCGGCGCCGACGGGGACTTCCCTTCCTGGTATTGGAGAAGCATGCTCATTTCCAGACACACACAGGTATTTTCTTTCTTTCTCCCTGCCTAGTCACTCTCTCATTCGGTCCTGTTATTGTACCCTGCAATGCTAATAGGAGTAACAAGGACTATGCCGGCTAACATTTTAAACGAACAGCAGAAGTGACTTTCTTTCTTCAGATTTGCAAGCCTGTACATTCACATACCTACATGGTGCCTGTACATTCACATACCTACATGGTGCCTGTAGATTCACATACCTACATGGTGCCTGTACATTCACATACCTACATGGTGCCTGTACATTCACATACCTACATGGTGCCTGTACATTCACATACCTACATGTACCTGTACATTCACATACCTACATCGTGCCTGTACATTCACATACCTACATGGTGCCTGTACATTCACATACCTACATGGTGCCTGTAGATTCACATACCTACATGGTGCCTGTACATTCACATACCTACATGGTGCCTGTACATTCACATACCTACATGGTGCCTGTACATTCACATACCTACATGTACCTGTACATTCACATACCTACATCGTGCCTGTACATTCACATACCTACATGGTGCCTGTACATTCACATACCTACATGGTGCCTGCTCACTGCAATTCATGCACACAGGCTACTAATGGGATTTCTGTGATGGAAAGCTGCAACTTCTTTGCCTTTATCTATGGGACACTTACATTTTGAAGTGACACTAGAGATGTTTGTCCAGGTATTAAATTCAGTGTCTCATTTATTATAGTATCTTATACATGTATATATTTTGTATGTTAAATGTCTATTAATTTGGAGACGCATATTTACCATTACCTGACATATATAGGCAAACGTTTTTCTCTCTTTCTTTACCTGCTTAGTCTCACTCTCTCATTCGGTCCATCAACTGTACCCTGCTATGCTAATTGAGCAACAGGGACAGTGCCGGTTAACTATCTAAACGAACAGCAGAAGTGACTTTGTTTCTTTTTGTACATCATATGCCTTTATGGTACTCTCTATCCACAAATGCTATCTCTCTATCCTGTGCCCTCTGGAATGCCAGGTCAGTCTGTAATAAACTGGACCCCACCCATGACCTTTTTATCTCCAACTCTCTGAATCTTCTAGCCATCACTGAAACTTGGATCTCACCCTCTGACACCACTTCTCCTGCTGCTCTATCCTCTGGGGGCCTCACTTTCTCCCACACACCCCGGCCTGGGGGTCGCCATGGTGGTGGTGTTGGGGTCCTTCTATCCACCAGTTACTCCTACCAGCTAATACCCTCTGAACCATCCCTTACATTCCCCACATTTGAGGTTCATACTATACGCCTTTTCCAACCAGTAAACCTCAGAGTAGCTGTCATTTACCTGGCTCCCTCACTTTCTCTCCTCAGATCTTCCCTCCATTATCCTAGGTGATTTTAACATTCCTATTGACATTCCCACAGAATCCTCTGCAGCTAAACTCCTTACCCTCACCTCTTCATTTGGTCTCGCCCAATGGACCTCCTCACCCTCCCATGTGAGTGGGCACTCACTTGACCTGGTCTTTACGCACCGTTGTGATATTTCTGATTACTCCAATTGCCCATTCCCCCTCTCTGACCATCACCTTCTCTCTTTTAACCTATCCCTCTCTCCTTCCCCTCCTCTAACTCCTAAGGCTACCATTACTAAGCGTAATATTGAGGCTATTGACACTGTTGCTTTTTCCTCCCTGCTGGACTCTCTTCTCTCCCCTATCATTTCTCTCTCCTGTCCTGAACAAGCTACTTCCCTGTACAATTCCTCCCTTGCTTCTGCTCTTGATTCTGTTGCTCCAGCAATAACCACTCACCCTCGCAGATCCACACCACAACCCTGGCATTCCAAATGCACCAGATACCTACAAAAGTGTTCAAGAATTGCAGAGCGTCAGTGGAGAAAGTCACGCTCTAAGGCTGACTTCCTCCATTTCAAATTTATTCTCTCTTCCTACAGTACTGCCCTGTCTCTCTCCAAACAAACATATTTCAAGAACCTCATCTCCTCCCAGTCCTCAAACCCCCGGCGTCTCTTTGCCACTTTCAACTCCCTACTCTGCCCTTCCCCTCCTTGCCTTCCCTCCTTGCTCTCTGCCCTTGACTTTGCCACCTACTTTACATCTAAAATTGACTCCGTACGTGAGGACATCATATCCCATCAGACCCTCAGCACCCCTCCCCCTCCTCGCCCTTACCACCCCTCCCCTTCTGTCTCACCAACTCTGACATCCTTCTCCCCTGCTTCTGGAGAGGAAGTCATGGCCCTCATCCGGTCCTCCCCTCCTTCCACCTCCCCTCTTGACCCTATCCCTTCCTGTCTCCTCTCCCACCTGTCTCCTTCTGCCTATTCCCATCTGGCTCACCTCCTTAATCTCTCCCTATCATCTGGCACTGTCCCTTCTGCATTCAAACATGCTCTTGTCTCCCCCATTCTTAAAAAACCTACCCTTGATCCTAACATACTTTCCAACTATCGACCCATCTCTCTTCTCCCTTTTGCTTCCAAACTCCTTGAGCGTATTGTCTACAACCGCCTTACCACCTTTATTTCCTCCCACTCCCTCCTTGACTCATTTCAATCTGGTTTCCGATCTCTCCACTCTACTGAAACTGCCCTCACGAAAGTCAGCAATGACCTCCTTGCTGCCAAATCCAAGGGCCACTACTCTCTGCTCATTCTCCTTGACCTGTCTGCTGCATTTGACACTGTAGACCACCCTCTCCTCCTGCAAATCCTTTACTCTCTCGGTCTACGTGACACTGCCCTCTCCTGGCTTTCCTCCTACCTCTCTGATCGTTCCTTTGCTGTGTCCTCTCATGACTCCTCTTCCCCTCCACTTCCACTAAAGGTAGGAGTTACCCAAGGTTCTGTTCTTGGACCTCTCCTTTTCTCCCTATATACTGTACATCCTCTTTAGGTGAACTCATTAACTCCTTTGACCTCCAATATCATCTCTATGCAGATGATACTCAAATTTACCTTTCCACCCCTGAGCTCACCCCTGAGCTCCTTACCCGTATCTCCAACTGTCTCTCTGCTGTCTCTTCGTGGATTTCCCAGCGCTTTCTTAAACTTAACATGTCTAAGACTGAGCTGATCATCTTCCCACCCTCTTCCACTACAGCACTTTCCACAATTTCATTATCTATTGATGGCACAACTATCTCCTCTAGCCCCAAAGTGCGCTGTCTTGGAGTTATCTTAGACTCCTCCCTCTCCTTTAAACCGCACATTCAGCACCTCTCGCAGGCCTGCCGTTTTCACCTAAAAAATATCTCCAAGATAAGACCCTTCCTCACCCAGGATGCCACTAAAACCCTCATCCACTCACTGGTCATATCCAGATTGGACTACTGTAACCTTCTCCTAGCTGGCCTCCCAGTCTCTCACCTCTCTCCACTACAATCTGTTTAAATGCTGCTGCTCGGCTCATCTTCCTCTACAGATGTTCTACATCTGCTTCCCCTCTCCTTCAAGCCCTACACTGGCTCCCCTTCCCCCTCAGATGCCAATTCAAGGTTCTTACATTCGCCTACAAAGCCCTCACCAAATCCTCTCCCGCATACATTTCTGACCTTCTCTCCCTTCACACTCCCGCCCGCCCACTTCGCTCAACTAATGCATGCCGCCTCTCTTGCCAACTGATTACTTCCTCCCACTCCCGCATCCGAGATTTTGCCCGTGCTGCTCCCTACCTTTGGAATGCTCTCCCTCTCCCCATCAGACTCTCCACCTCTCTACAAATCTTCAAACGGGCACTCAAGACCCACTACTTCATCAAGGCCTTCCAGCACTCATCCTAACCCACCTCATGCTCTTTCCTTCCTATCGTCCCCTTCTGTGTCACGCCTGTCTGTCTGCCCCTCCCCTTAGAATGTAAGCTCTCATGAGCAGGGACCTCTTCCCTCATGTGCTTCTCCTTACATTTTCTTCTACTCTCTACTCCCCATAGGGCACCTAACACGTGACTGCCAACTCCCGGCAGCTTATTGTGAGTGCTTTAATCACTCTTTCAGCAATGTATATAAGTTGTGTCCTTGTCCTGCACTGTAATGTACTGTAAGTTACTTGTTTCTTGTTCAGCTATTAGTTCTATGTACTATGTAAGGCGCTGCGGAACACTTGTGGCGCCATATAAATAAAGGATAATAATAATAATAATACTTGTTCACTGCAATTTTGTGCACACAGGCTGCTGATGGAATTTTTATGATGGAACGCTGCAACTCTGTTGCTGTTTCTATGGGACACTGATACATTGAAGTGAGATCTGAAATATCAGTCTCACTGTTTATTCGATTATTGCATTAATATTATTTTTCTTAGTGCTATGGATTTTCTCATTGCATTAATTGTATTTATATTGGAATACGACCATTAACCATTTAAATTTGATTATAACAATCTGGGTTGCCTAAGAGTGCTCACATATAGATACCACGCTTAATGAGATGAATGTTTCCACTTTTTAGGAAAAAGTTACTTGTGATCACTAAATTTGATTGATCTGTGTAGTGTTATATTCTGAATCACTGTGAATCAGTGTTCCTTTTTACAGGATAATTACAGAATCATTGCTGCTATGAAAGTATATGCAAAAAATTATTTTGTTTATTTGTTGTGTCTGGATAAGATAGAATTAGACGCATTCGTATTGGATTTATGAATATGTTCATTATCATTATCTATCTTGACACTTTTTGCCATTATATCTTATATCAGATTGCTAATTAATCTCATTAATTTTCTCCTTACCTTGATTAATAATACTTATGTAAGTAGGATCAATTCTGTGAATATTTTCACCCCAACAGGAATCACCAATTATAAGGGAATGCTTTCAGAGTATTAATATTCCCTATTCATTTTGAAATAAAGTCACAGAACAGGCAAACTCAGCCAATGTAATAAAGTCACAGAACAGGCAAACTCAGCCAATGTAATAAAGTCACAGAACAGGCAAACTCAGCCTACGTAATAAAGTCACAGAACAGGCAAACTCAGCCAGTGTAGTCACAGAACAGGCAAACTCAGCCAATGTAATAAAGTCACAGAACAGGCAAACTCAGCCTACGTAATAAAGTCACAGAACAGGCAAACTCAGCCAGTGTAGTCACAGAACAGGCAATCTCAGCCAATGTAATAAAGTCACAGAACAGGCAAACTCAGCCTACGTAATAAAGTCACAGAACAGGCAAACTCAGCCTATGTAATAAAGTCACAGAACAGGCAAACTCAGCCAATGTAATAAAGTAACAGAACAGGCAAACTCAGCCAATGTAATAAAGTCACAGAACAGGCAAACTCAGCCTACGTAATAAAGTCACAGAACAGGCAAACTCAGCCTATGTAATAAAGTCACAGAACAGGCAAACTCAGCCTATGTAATAAAGCCACAGAACACGCAAACTCAGCCTATGTAATAAAGTCACAGAACAGGCAAACTCAGCCTACGTAATAAAGTCACAGAACAGGCAAACTCAGCCTATGTAATAAAGTCACAGAACAGGCAAACTCAGCCAATGTAATAAAGTCACAGAACAGGCAAACTCAGCCAATGTAATAAAGTCACAGAACAGGCAAACTCAGCCTACGTAATAAAGTCACAGAACAGGCAAACTCAGCCTATGTAATAAAGTCACAGAACAGGCAAACTCAGCCTATGTAATAAAGCCACAGAACACGCAAACTCAGCCTATGTAATAAAGTCACAAAACAGGCAAACTCAGCCAATGTAATAAAGTCGCAGAACAGGCAAACTCAGCCAATGTAATAAAGTCACAGAACAGGCAAACTCAGCCAATGTAATAAAGTCACAAAACAGGCAAACTCAGCCTATGTAATAAAGTCACAGAGCAGGCAAATTCAGCCTATGTAATAAAGTCACAGAACAGGCAAACTCAGCCTATGTAATAAAGTCACAGAACAGGCAAACTCAGCCAATGTAATAAAGTCACAGAACATGGAAACTCAGCCTATGTAATAAAGTCACAGAACATGGAAACTCGCATGGTTTTCAGACTCAAAAAACTCTCAAGATTTAAACGCTCATCCAGGTGTTTCCTGTTTTGAAAATACAACTTGATCAATGTATTAATGTGAGTGTTTTACTGCTAATCTCTCACATTTTCTAAACTCTCACCCAATTAAATTTGGCTCCATTTCTTTACACCATTTTTATATTTGGATTTATCAATTTTTAAACACTGCCAATCACTCACATTGAAAACTTAAATTATACTTAACTCTGTGCATACAGTACTAATATCAAATTGTCCCTACAATAAAAGAATCTATTGGGACTGTTACTATGAAAAAGGTTATCTTTTTCTTATGTTTACATTACAGTTAATTGCACCGTATATGGATATACATATATCAGTTGAGCACTAGTGCTGGTTTTTAAAGTTATTATAACATATATTAATTAATTGTGTGTTTTATGTTATATTATATATATATCTCTATATCTGTGTATTACAGTTTTTATTTAGAATCAACTAATTACCTTTAATTACCTGTAATTTTTCCAAGACTCAATGCTAACTGACATTGTTCTGAACAAGAAATGCTATATTCCTCTTTCTGCTGGGTTTGGCACGTCTTGTGACGTGTAAGCGGGCATACGGTACATGTCTGGTGGTATCCTGACGTAGCTTGTTTAAATTCTCAGCACCCAGGGAGGAGATTTTCTGATGGCTATTCTCTACAGTTAGCAAATTTAATGGGGTTGATTCATTTAAGAGTGAGTGGGGCGAATTGCTGTTGCAACGGTTTGGAAATGCCGGTGACGGCTCCTCAGCTCACCCCGGACTCACAATTTCTGATCTACTTTAAGTGCTGCATATGATTACTTGTGGCTAATTCAACTAATCCCATAATGTTATCTGAGTACCTAAAAAAAAATAAAAAATTAGATTTTCTAATAATTACGCTTGTGACCCCCAACGTGGCCTTTTTCCTCTGACTCTGATATTGTGCCTGCTCTGACCCTTGCACTGTCCCTGCCCTAACCTTTGTTCCTGTTATTAGCTGTAGCCCAGTGGACCTAGTTTGTCTGTGGGTATCCTATGGTGATGTCCAACATTAGCTTTTGTGGATCTTAGGTAAACACCAAGGTTACCAGTATATTCTTTAGGTGAACACAGCACTTTAGTGTGTCCTACAGTACAGCTACTAAATGTAGCAAATGTGGTGTATCATTGAACTAGAAGGATTGTGCTTTCAGAACAATTGTGGGACATTTAGAAAACACTGTAAGTTTGCTCATTTACTAAAAAGTGACATCAAGTACTGTGCAATTCAAACTTTAAATGCTTTTTTATAGTGTTATTATTTTTGCACTTTATTTAGTGCTGACATATTATACAGAATTTATTTAACTCTGCCTCAGTGTTACTTATAATCTAATTTCTCTACCCACATAGATACTAAAACCAGTCTCATAGGAAGACAATTAACCTACCAGTTTGTTTTTGGACTGCATGAGAAAACGTAAGTGTCTACAGGAGACCCACACAAATATCAGAAGTACATACAAACTCCAAACATATTGTTCCTGAAACATTAAAACAAAGTGTGGTATGATCCACCTGCATATTTCTTTTAGCATTCAGAGGAAAGGCTTTGTTCTGTGCTTGTCATCAAAATCAGTAACAGTGTTTTATTGTACTAAAATTCTATACTAATACTAGAAATGTTTTGCAGATAATGCAAGTCTTTGTTACTATTTTGTGGCATTGACTATGCAACTGCAGATCAGTACTTAAAATAGTTTTAGGTTCATTATACATTAAAAATAGTTAATATAATGAAAAATATTTTTAGGTTCATTATATTCACCTTTTAGCCTTACTTTTTTTGCTACTTTGTCCTTACGGTATGCAGTTGGGAAGCCGGCGCACCTAATCCCGACCGCCGGCTTCCCGACTGCTCTATCCCGGCGAGGGTTAAATGACAGGCGTCTAAATCTAGACGCCTGTCATTTTACCAACACTGGGAGACCGGGGGCCCGGCATCCAGATCGAAGGGATGCCGGGCATCGGCTGCGGTCAGGGGGGGAGGGTTAGGTTTAGGGCTCCTGGGGGGGACTTAGGGTTAGGCACGGCCCCCGGGAGTTTAGGGTTAGGCTAGGGGGAGGGAGGGAGGGTTAGGGTTAGGTACTCCCTCGGGGTACTTAGGTTTAGGCGGTGGGGAAGGGGGGGTTAGGTTTAGGCACTTAGAGAGGGATTAGGGTTAGGCACTGGGGGGAAGGTTAAGGTTAGGCACCCCTAAGGAGGTTTAGGGTGGTTAATTAGGTTAGTCTATACTTACCTTAGGGATGATTGGGATTTTCACCCATGTCGGGCAGCCGCTGTTGGGATTCTAACCGCCGTACTTGGGTCCGGCAGTAAATCATACTGATTCCGTCTTTACCAACAACCTATTTTTTATCAATATATACAGTATCCTGTAAAGGATACTGTATATATTGATAAAAAATAGGTTGTTGATAAAAAATAAGAGGTACTGGCCATGATTACCAATTTAAGATGCAAGCATTCAGTGCCTATGGCAACATTAACTGAAAATATGCACTTTTAGCCCTGTTCTAAAAGTACATATTCTAAATATATTCTCACAAAATAGTGACCAAAATGATAGTGACAATTCTTAGAATGCAGTAACTGTTGAACATTATTGGTATTAGGAAGTAACAATGGCAGCAGTAAGAGAGACATTTTTTAGCATGCTGGCCCTTTAACTAGTGCACATCAGCCACATTATAATGGAAACGTTCTTGGGATGTGGTCAGTAAGTTATAGCCGGGACGGGGTGTCTGTATGCATGAACGTCGGAGATGATTTCCAATGCTTATATAATGTTTGCATTTCCAGCCAGAGCTCAGGGGTTCTGCTTCTTTCTGGCCTGACATCTGATCCAACTGAATTTACTAGTGGCCATTAATTGTTAGTGTTTAGGGATCTCTCGGAATATCAAGGAACTGAATCATTTAAAGACGTTTACAGAAGGATGAATAAAGATTTAATAGAAGGATTTATCAGATAGTTACCACTTCATTTTCCCACGGAAACTGTCTTAATTTTTGTAATTGCTGTCTGCTTATTCTCTATTTTGCGGTGTGTGACTGGGGCACGCCAGGCTCCCCAGCATTCTTATGTAGCATACCCTTTCTGTATAACATATGGGTAGACTATAACATGTAATATTCCAAATAGATAAACTTGGTTAATAGTAAGTGTTAAGACCATGAATGGCAGTAAAAAGACTTTCTCCACCCTATTAAAATATTTACACAGTCCTCCCACCCATTAGTGTAACTGGGTTTTTTAAGTGTGCTTCTGTTCTTTACGTAACAATTGGGTTCCAGTGCTGGCTTCTACTGCTGGGTCACTGCTATAAGCTGTTATCAATCTAGTATTTCATACATTTCTCCACTTCCAGCTCTCCTAATTACTTTAGCTGTATATAATGTTCTATATTGTGATATTAATATACTATATGTGCTGTGCTATTAATGATAGCACCATATCACCGGCCATCAGAGGCATAACTAGGGTTTTTGGCACCCAGGGCAACCTGAAGAACACCCTCCCGCAAAAATAAATAAATCCTAGAAAGGCATTATAGAAATAAGTGTTCATGGCAAACAGCGATTGGCTTAAATTGAAATAGTGGGCGGGGCTAAATTATGCAATTCATGGAGAATCACGCATTAAGCCCTGCTCCCTAAACGGGGACCCGCGATCACCGCGGAAATTCTCCCCATTCTGCCTACTTCACTAGGGGGAGAAGTACCTACCCTTTCGGGGGTGCTGGGGGGTTACCCGAAAAATCGGGAGCCTCCTGCGAAAACCAAGAGGGTAGGCAATTTTTATGCGCACACAGAGGATCCATTCACAAAGTGCATGACAGGTAGTCAGCATTTGGGGGAGGTAACGGGGGGTGGTTAATAAAACGCAGGCGTGTCTGACTTTTTAAACGCCGTTACATGGGCGTGCATAAATTAGCCATTTCCTAGGCAGCATGAGTAAGCAACTTTGTAACTTTGCACCTTGGCAAAACCATTTAGATTTGAGAGTCTTGTGTTCATCATTTGCGGGCTACATGCAAAAGCTGCCAGTATTTATTTACCCCGCATGCCAAAAAAATAAAAAAATGTATTATCCACCCCTTGTATTACAACATAGTTTGTCCAGTTACAAAGTGACTTGCTTTTTTTTTGCTTCGCCCCAATCACAGTATTAGCCCCATAATGTAGAAAGTTAAAAATAAGAAAATTAATATCTGTGACATATTTTGCTTTTAAATACCGTACTGTATATGGATCCAAGCCTGTGACTTGGTAGGTGCTTTTACAAAAATGTGGTATCTTCCATTAGGCAACACTTCATTTTCTATTTGATCCAAGCTATTCTGATATTTGTTTGAATACCTTACAGTTCATCATTCTCTACATTTTTTTTGCCTCCTTGTTTTAGTTCCTCTGTAACCTCCTAGATTTAAACCAGGTACCCTATTCTCTGAATCACGAGGAGTATGTCTATTATACTTTCATTTACACATTTGGGTGTTCTGAACATGCATGTTGTATAGTTTGGTGGAGTAACTGACTAAACTATATATTTTATACCTGATCCAAATAGGACATTGCCGTAAACATGCATGATGTAATGAAGCTGGGAGATATTGCTGTGAAATTTTTTTATTTTTAAAACTGAAATGTTATTATTGGGGTAATAATGTAATAATAAACAAATTAATACGTAAATTCTGAACACTTTTTTTGAACACTAGTTTTGGGTTCACTGGTTACTTTAAGTCTCTAAATATTGCAATTCAATGTGTTATATATATATATATATATATATATATACTGTATATGTATATATATATTAGGGGTGAGCGGGTTCGGATTTCTGAAATCCGAACCCCCCCGAGCCCCCCCGATCCGAGTCCGATCCGAATCAGGCTCGACTTTTCCCGCCTGACTCGGATCTGAAATCGAGGCAAAACGTCATCATCCCGCCTTCCGAGTCTCGCGGGTTTTGGATCCTATATAAGGTACCCACGTCGGCGCCATTTTCTCACTCGGCTGTGGACAGTGAAGAGGGAGGGTGGGAGTTAGGGCTGTGTAGTGTAGTGTAGTGTAGTGCTGCTGTTGTCCACTACTTCAAAGTCCATAGGGGCTGGCTGTGTTGTGCTGTGCTGCTGTTGTTAATAGGGGCTGTGTCCACTACTTCAAAGTCCATAGGGGCTGGCTGTGTTGTGCTGTGCTGCTGTTGTTAATAGGGGCTGTGTCCACTACTTCAAAGTCCATAGGGGCTGGCTGGACTGTGTTGTGCAGTCAGTTCTCCATAGGGGCTGTGTCCACTCCAAAGTCCTGTGCAGTGTCCCAGTCCTAAAGGAGTGCTGCAGTGTTGTCCAGGGGGTGCTCTGTCCATCAGGGGTGCTCCCCCCAAGTGCTAAAAAAATAATATATTTTCTGTGTTTGTGAATTGTGTGCGCAGTAGCCGCACGTGCATCAACAAAGTAGTCCCAAGCGTGCGCCTGTGTCATAAGTAAAGGGCCGGCTGGCTTGACCGTTAAGGGTGCTGTAACCCCCGAAAGTACACTCCAGTCCAAACCAAAAAAAAAATTATTTTCTGTGTTTGTGAATTGTGTGCGCAGTAGCCGCACGTGCATCAACAAAGTAGTGCCAAGCGTGCGCCTGTGTCATAAGTAAAGGGCCGGCTGGCTTGACCGTTAAGGGTGCTGTAACCCCCGAAAGTACACTCCAGTCCAAACCAAAAAAAAAATTATTTTCTGTGTTTGTGAATTGTGTGCGCAGTAGCCGCACGTGCATCAACAAAGTAGTGCCAAGCGTGCGCCTGTGTCATAAGTAAAGGGCCGGCTGGCTTGACCGTTAAGGGTGCTGTAACCCCCGAAAGTACACTCCAGTCCAAACCAAAAAAAAAATTATTTTCTGTGTTTGTGAATTGTGTGCGCAGTAGCCGCACGTGCATCAACAAAGTAGTGCCAAGCGTGCGCCTGTGTCATAAGTAAAGGGCCGGCTGGCTTGACCGTTAAGGGTGCTGTAACCCCCGAAAGTACACTCCAGTCCAAACCAAAAAAAAAATTATTTTCTGTGTTTGTGAATTGTGTGCGCAGTAGCCGCACGTGCATCAACAAAGTAGTGCCAAGCGTGCGCCTGTGTCATAAGTAAAGGGCCGGCTGGCTTGACCGTTAAGGGTGCTGTAACCCCCGAAAGTACACTCCAGTCCAAACCAAAAAAAAAATTATTTTCTGTGTTTGTGAATTGTGTGCGCAGTAGCCGCACGTGCATCAACAAAGTAGTGCCAAGCGTGCGCCTGTGTCATAAGTAAAGGGCCGGCTGGCTTGACCGTTAAGGGTGCTGTAACCCCCGAAAGTACACTCCAGTCCAAACCAAAAAAAAAATTATTTTCTGTGTTTGTGAATTGTGTGCGCAGTAGCCGCACGTGCATCAACAAAGTAGTGCCAAGCGTGCGCCTGTGTCATAAGTAAAGGGCCGGCTGGCTTGACCGTTAAGGGTGCTGTAACCCCCGAAAGTACACTCCAGTCCAAACCAAAAAAAAAATTATTTTCTGTGTTTGTGAATTGTGTGCGCAGTAGCCGCACGTGCATCAACAAAGTAGTGCCAAGCGTGCGCCTGTGTCATAAGTAAAGGGCCGGCTGGCTTGACCGTTAAGGGTGCTGTAACCCCCGAAAGTACACTCCAGTCCAAACCAAAAAAAAAATTATTTTCTGTGTTTGTGAATTGTGTGCGCAGTAGCCGCACGTGCATCAACAAAGTAGTGCCAAGCGTGCGCCTGTGTCATAAGTAAAGGGCCGGCTGGCTTGACCGTTAAGGGTGCTGTAACCCCCGAAAGTACACTCCAGTCCAAACCAAAAAAAAAATTATTTTCTGTGTTTGTGAATTGTGTGCGCAGTAGCCGCACGTGCATCAACAAAGTAGTGCCAAGCGTGCGCCTGTGTCATAAGTAAAGGGCCGGCTGGCTTGACCGTTAAGGGTGCTGTAACCCCCGAAAGTACACTCCAGTCCAAACCAAAAAAAAAATTATTTTCTGTGTTTGTGAATTGTGTGCACAGTAGCCGCATGTGCATCAACAAAGTAGTGCCAAGCGTGCGCCTGTGTCATAAGTAAAGGGCCGGCTGGCTTGACCGTTAAGGGTGCTGTAACCCCCGAAAGTACACTCCAGTCCAAACCAAAAAAAAAATTATTTTCTGTGTTTGTGAATTGTGTGCGCAGTAGCCGCACGTGCATCAACAAAGTAGTGCCAAGCGTGCGCCTGTGTCATAAGTAAAGGGCCGGCTGGCTTGACCGTTAAGGGTGCTGTAACCCCCGAAAGTACACTCCAGTCCAAACCAAAAAAAAAATTATTTTCTGTGTTTGTGAATTGTGTGCGCAGTAGCCGCACGTGCATCAACAAAGTAGTGCCAAGCGTGCGCCTGTGTCATAAGTAAAGGGCCGGCTGGCTTGACCGTTAAGGGTGCTGTAACCCCCGAAAGTACACTCCAGTCCAAACCAAAAAAAAAATTATTTTCTGTGTTTGTGAATTGTGTGCGCAGTAGCCGCACGTGCATCAACAAAGTAGTGCCAAGCGTGCGCCTGTGTCATAAGTAAAGGGCCGGCTGGCTTGACCGTTAAGGGTGCTGTAACCCCCGAAAGTACACTCCAGTCCAAACCAAAAAAAAAATTATTTTCTGTGTTTGTGAATTGTGTGCGCAGTAGCCGCACGTGCATCAACAAAGTAGTGCCAAGCGTGCGCCTGTGTCATAAGTAAAGGGCCGGCTGGCTTGACCGTTAAGGGTGCTGTAACCCCCGAAAGTACACTCCAGTCCAAACCCAAAAAAAAATTATTTTCTGTGTTTGTGAATTGTGTGCGCAGTAGCCGCACGTGCATCAACAAAGTAGTGCCAAGCGTGCGCCTGTGTCATAAGTAAAGGGCCGGCTGGCTTGACCGTTAAGGGTGCTGTAACCCCCGAAAGTACACTCCAGTCCAAACCAAAAAAAAAATTATTTTCTGTGTTTGTGAATTGTGTGCGCAGTAGCCGCACGTGCATCAACAAAGTAGTGCCAAGCGTGCGCCTGTGTCATAAGTAAAGGGCCGGCTGGCTTGACCGTTAAGGGTGCTGTAACCCCCGAAAGTACACTCCAGTCCAAACCAAAAAAAAAATTATTTTCTGTGTTTGTGAATTGTGTGCGCAGTAGCCGCACGTGCATCAACAAAGTAGTGCCAAGCGTGCGCCTGTGTCATAAGTAAAGGGCCGGCTGGCTTGACCGTTAAGGGTGCTGTAACCCCCGAAAGTACACTCCAGTCCAAACCAAAAAAAAATATATTTTCTGTGTTTGTGAATTGTGTGCGCAGTAGCCGCACGTGCATCAACAAAGTAGTGCCAAGCGTGCGCCTGTGTCATAAGTAAAGGGCCGGCTGGCTTGACCGTTAAGGGTGCTGTAACCCCCGAAAGTACACTCCAGTCCAAACCAAAAAAAAAATTATTTTCTGTGTTTGTGAATTGTGTGCGCAGTAGCCGCACGTGCATCAACAAAGTAGTGCCAAGCGTGCGCCTGTGTCATAAGTAAAGGGCCGGCTGGCTTGACCGTAAAGGGTGCTGTAACCCCCGAAAGTACACTCCAGTCCAAACCAAAAAAAAAATTATTTTCTGTGTTTGTGAATTGTGTGCGCAGTAGCCGCACGTGCATCAACAAAGTAGTGCCAAGCGTGCGCCTGTGTCATAAGTAAAGGGCCGGCTGGCTTGACCGTTAAGGGTGCTGTAACCCCCGAAAGTACACTCCAGTCCAAACCAAAAAAAAAATTATTTTCTGTGTTTGTGAATTGTGTGCGCAGTAGCCGCACGTGCATCAACAAAGTAGTGCCAAGCGTGCGCCTGTGTCATAAGTAAAGGGCCGGCTGGCTTGACCGTTAAGGGTGCTGTAACCCCCGAAAGTACACTCCAGTCCAAACCAAAAAAAAAATTATTTTCTGTGTTTGTGAATTGTGTGCGCAGTAGCCGCACATGCATCAACAAAGTAGTGCCAAGCGTGCGCCTGTGTCATAAGTAAAGGGCCGGCTGGCTTGACCGTTAAGGGTGCTGTAACCCCCGAAAGTACACTCCAGTCCAAACCAAAAAAAAATTATTTTCTGTGTTTGTGAATTGTGTGCGCAGTAGCCGCACGTGCATCAACAAAGTAGTGCCAAGCGTGCGCCTGTGTCATAAGTAAAGGGCCGGCTGGCTTGACCGTTAAAGGGTGCTGTAACCCCCGAAAGTACACTCCAGTCCAAACCAAAAAAAAATTATTTTCTGTGTTTGTGAATTGTGTGCGCAGTAGCCGCACGTGCATCAACAAAGTAGTGCCAAGCGTGCGCCTGTGTCATAAGTAAAGGGCCGGCTGGCTTGACCGTTAAAGGGTGCTGTAACCCACAAAGTACACTCCAGTCCAAACCAAAAAAAAAAATATTTTCTGTGTTTAGCCGCACGTATATATCAAATCGATATAACATAAATGGAGGACCAAACTTTCTCCGATAAAAATAAAATAGAGAAAGATCAAGAACCACTTCCTCCTAGTGCTGAAGCTGCTGCCACTAGTCATGACATAGACGATAACATGCCATCAACGTCGTCTGCCAAGGCCGATGCCCAATGTCATAGTAGAGGGCACATACAATCCCAAATGGCAAAGTTCAGGAAAATGACCTTGAAAAAGACATTTAAATCAGCTGAAGAGAAACGTAAACTTGCCAATATGCCATTTACGACACGGAGTGGCAAGGAACGGCTAAGGTCGATCCCTAGTATGTTCATGACTAGTGGTTCAGCTTCACATGACGATGGAAGCCCTCCTCCCACTAAAAAAATCAAAAGAGTTAAGCTGGCAAAAGCACAGCGAAGAACTGTGCTTTCTAAGAAGATATCACAAATCCCCAAGGAGAGTCCAAGTGTGGTGGTGGTTGCGATGCCTGACCTTCCCAGCACTGGACGGGAAGAGGTGGCTCTTTCCACCATTTGCACGCCCCCTGCAAGTGCTGAAAGGAGCACCCACAGTCCACTTGCTGATATGCAAATTGAAGATGTCACTGTTGAAGTACAACAGGATGAGGATACTGGTGTAGCTGGCGCTGAGGAGGAAGTTGGCGAGGAGGATTCTGATGGTGATGTGGTTTGTTTAAATCAGGCTCCGGGGGAGACAGTTGTTGTCCGTGGGATGAAAAAGCCCATCACGGTCATGCCTGGGCAGAAGACCAAACATTCCACCTCTTTGGTCTGGCAATATTTCTATCCAAATCCGGACAACAACTGTCTTGCCATATGTACCATATGTAAAGGTGAAATAAGTAGGGGTAGGGACGTCAACCACCTAGGAACATCCTCCCTTATACGGCACCTGCAGCGCGTTCATAAAAAGTTACTGTCAAGTTCAGAAACTTTGGCTAAGACCGTAAGCAGTCCAGGGACACCTAAATCCCGTTGTCCTGTTGTATCCAAGCGCCTGCAAACCACACCGTCAACTCCCTCCTCGTCAATTTCCTCCTTAATCAGGATCGGAAGTAGTCCTGCAGGCCATGTCACTGGCATGACTGACTCTCCTATCCGGGATTCCTCTGGAGGATCCTGCATTGCTACGCCTACTGCTGCCGCTGCTGCTGTTGCTGCTGCTGGGAGTCGTTCATCATCCCAGAGAGGAAGTAGGAACACCACTACTTTTACTAAACAATTGACCCTCCAACAGTCCTTAGCGAGGAGGATGAAGTACGACAGCAGTCATCCTGAAGCAAAACGTATAACTGAGGCCTTGACTGCTATGTTGGTGTTAGACGTGCGTCCGGTATCCGCCATTAGTGCAGTGGGATTTAGACAATTGATGGAGGTAGTGTGTCCCCGGTTCCAAATCCCGTCTAGATTCCACTTCACTAGGCAGGCGATACCGAGACTGTACAGAAACGTCAGAAAAAGTGTCCTCAGTGTCCTGAAAAATGCCGTTGTACACAATGTCCACTTAACCACGGACATGTGGACAAGTGGAACAGGGCAGACTAAGGACTATATGACTGTGACAGCCCACTGGGTAGATGTATCACCTTACGCAGCAACAGCAGCAGCGTCACCAGTAGCAGCATCTCAGAAATGCCAGCTCGTTACAAGGCAGGCTACACTGTGTATCACCGGTTTCAGTAAGAGGCACACCGCCGACAACCTCTTAGAGAAACTGAGGGAAATCATCGCCCAGTGGCTTACCCCACTTAGACTCTCCTGGGGATTTGTGATATCTGACAACGCCACCAATATTGTGCGGGCATTACATCTGGGCAAATTCCAGCACGTCCCATGTTTTGCTCACACAATAAACTTGGTGGTGCAGAATTTTCTGAAAAGCGACAGGGGCGTGCAGGAGACGCTTTGGGTGGCCCGAAAAATTTCTGGCCACTTTCGCCATTCAGCGACTGCGTGCCGAAGACTGGAGCGCCAGCAAACACTCTTGAACCTGCCCCGCCATCACCTGAAGCAAGAGGTTGTGACGCGGTGGAACTCAACCCTCTATATGCTTCAGAGGATGGAGGAGCAGCAAAAGGCCATACAAGCCTATACATCCACCTATGACATAGGCAAAGGAGGGGGTATGCACCTGACTCAAGCGCAGTGGAGAATGATTTCCGTGTTGTGCAAGGTTCTCCAGCCCTTCGAACTTGCCACACGTGAAGTCAGTTCAGACACTGCCAGCTTGAGTCAGGTCATTCCCCTCATCAGGCTTTTGCAGAAGCAGCTGGAGAAAGTGAAGGAGGAGCTAAGACGGAGCGATTCCGCTCGGCATGTGGGACTTGTGGATGAAGCCCTTCATTCGCTTTGCCAGGATTCCAGGGTGGTCAATCTGTTGAAATCAGACCACTACGTTTTGGCCACCGTGCTCGATCCTAGGTTTAAAGCCTATGTAGTGTCTCTCTTTCCGGCCGACACAAGCCTGCAGAGGTGCAAAGACCTGCTGGTGAACACACTGTCAGCTGAAGCGGAACGTGACACGTCAACGGCTCCTTCTTCATTTTCTCCCGCAACTGGGGCTGCCAGGAAAAAACTTAGGTATCCTAAGCAACCCGCTGGCGGTGATGCAGGGCAGGCAGGACCAAGTTTGGACATCTGGTCCGGACTGAAGGACCTGGCAACAATTTCTGACATGTCTACTGTCACTGCATATGATACTGTCACCATTGACAGAATGGTGGAGGATTACATCGGTGACAGCATCCAAGTAGGCATGTCAGACAGTCCATACCTGTACTGGCAGGAAAAAGAGGCAATTTGGAGGCCCCTGTACAAACTGGCTCTATTTTACCTGAGTTGCCCCCCCTCCAGTGTGTACTCCGAAAGAGTGTTTAGTGCAGCCGGGAACCTTGTCAGCGAAAGGCGTAGGAGGTTGCTTCCACAGAATGTGGAGAAGATGATGTTCATCAAAATGAATTATCAGCTCTTCCAGGGAGACCAGCCTCCAGAAGGTACAGAGGGACCTGTGGTGGTGGATTCAAGTGGGGACGAGTTAATACTTTGTGAGGATGAGGATGTACACACTGAAGAGGGTGAGGAATCGGTGGATGAGGAGGATGAGGATGACATCTTGCCTCCGTAGAGCCAGTTTGTGCAGGGACAGATTAATTGCCAGCTTGTTTTGTGGGGGCCCAAACGAACCAATCATTTCAGCCACAGTTGTGTGGCAGACCCTGGCGCTGAAATGATTGATTTGTTAAAGTGTGCATGTCCTGTTTATACAACATAAGGGTGGGTGGGAGGGCCCAAGGACAATTCCATCTTGCACCTCTTTTTTTTCTTTGCATTATGTACAGTTTGGGGCCTAGTTTTTCTAACTGCCATCCTGTCTGCCACTGCAGTGTCACTCCTAGATGGGTCACGTGTTTGTGCCGCCCACTCGTGTCGCTTAGCATAGTCATCCAGCTACCTCGGTGCAACCTTTTGGACATAAAAACACTATTGTGAGGTGTGAGGTGTTCAGAATAGACTGGAAATGAGTGGAAATTAAGGTTATTGAGGTTAATAATAGCATAGGAGCAGAAAAACCTACAAATTCTGTGATTTTAGCTGTTTTTATGCTTTTTTTCAAAAAAATACAGATCCAAAACACAAAACCCAGAACCCAAAACACGGAAGGGTGGTTTTGGCAAAACCAATCCAGATCCAAAACACGAAGAAAGATCCAGATCCAAAACCAAAACACAAAACACGAAAAGTGGCCGGTGCACACCCCTAATATATATAGTGTATTTTATCTTTTGTATGCTTTTATTGAGCTAAATTTGTTAGAGGAACAGTGATGTACAGTAGCTAGTTCTGATAATAAGGGATAATTTAATTCAGTTTGAATTGCATTGTCAGTATAAAAAGGCATTCCAAAGCTGACAGTAGGGGCGATTCAGTTAGGCATGTCAACATGGCGATTAATGTGTTTTGAACCTCCTATAGTGAGAAACATGTTATGAGGTGCTGGAATTCAGTGTATACAGTATAGGTGCATGATGAGCACCTTATCCGTGTTTAGTAAGGTACTGTATGCACTATTCTTTGCAGGATTTAGATCTGCTTTTAAAGGGGTTTATTCTGTAAAAGTGGAGAAGGGCTTAATGATCTCAAGTAAAGTTAAAAGTTTAACTAGTCTTAAATAGCAAATAAATTCTATGAAGGTAATGTAAACTTTTGTCATTTTTGACAGTCTGCATGTTATAAAAAGATAGACAGTGGTATACTTTAAAGGTACTGTATAAATTACAGTTCATCCTGAGTGCGATATTTGTTATTCCTTAATTGTGTTTTGGAATTTTTGTACAATATTTTTTTGTTTCTTGTTTTTTTTAGCTTGACTGAAATAGTGAAACCTTTGTTTATTGATAATTCAATGTGCACAAACTTTGGTTAAGGCACAAAAATATAAAAATATTGTATAAAATTACCTTCATGTGTATAAGGTGTATATGAAACATAAATAAATTTCAAGTATGTACACAAACTTTGTATGAGCCACAAAATGAAATTGAAATTATTGTATAAAATGACCTGCAGGCTATGTGTATAAAGTGTATATAAAACATAAATGCATTCTGTGCGTATTTTTGGGTACCATTCTCATGATAATTTATTTACTTTTTGCAAATATTCCAACATACGGAATATTCCGATATCCAAAATATCCCTGGTCCCAAGCATTTTGGATATGGGAGACTCAACCTGTATGTGGAAACCTGCATATGGGACATGCAAAGCTATGTCTCCTAAACAGCAAGTTTTACAGATACATCCAAAACAAAATCAGACACATACTTAAGTGGGTGGTTGACACCCCTACTATACTAAAACTACCCATGAAAGCCCTGACCTGCCTCTACAAGTGCAACTGTTGCAGCAAGTGTTGTTAATGCTTCTCTGAACTGGTGCAAGTTGTGCGAATGCACAATGCTAACATATTACAATTGTCACATTAGTATGTGGAGCAAACAGACTTACATCCAAGTCTAAATTAGGCCCAGAGGGGAAGCTGGTCAGTGTGTACTATACAGATGTGTCCACATACATCTACCCTCCATGCGCTACAAGTCGCGCCACACATAACGCAGGAGCTCCGTGTGTCACTGTAGCGCCAAGTATCTTTTCTGCAACTTTTTACCTTCAAATGCGTCTAATTTACACAGTTATGTGAATAGGATACACAAGCAGCTTCTGCTGATTAAAATGATATGCAGCATGCCTAAGTTCTGTGTGCCACTGCGGGTGTATCTGCATGTGAAATGCTACATTACAGTGTCAGTGGCTGTAACATTGTAACGTAGTGTTTAGCATACAGATACACCCGCAGTCACACACAGAGAACATAGGCATGCTGAAATGCTGCATATCATTTTAATCAGTAGTGTCAATAAGACGCATTTAAAGGTAAAAAGTTACACAAAGTTACACAAAAAGATGCTCAGTGCTACCAAATCACACCACGGCATGGCACGATTAGAAGGGCTGTTTAACGCGCAAGAAGGCTAGATGTATGAGGACACATCTGTACTTCAGTGTGGACTTCAGTGTGGACGTTTATTTATGCTAGGTACGCAGAACTCTACCATACCTCCCTCCTGTCTCAGTTTTGACAGGACAGTCCCGATTTAAAGGACTGTCACGTGTGCAGCAATTTAAGGTAGGTAGAGATATTCCAGATGCCTCCACTGCATGCAGCAATAAACCAGTGGTGTTATAGGTAGGGTGGCAGTGCTAGTAATTTATATTATAACATGACACAACCCTCAAAATATTGCAGCTACTCTATGTGCCCCAATGCTAGGATTACTAATGTTTGGATATGTGCTTTATCATGTGCACTTTAATGCATTTACTGGTAAGATAGATGATTCTGTGGCATGATGGCACCAGCCAAAATTGTCCAACAGTTTCCATAGGTCCACCATAAATCCAGGCATGTAAGACCTGGAATTCAGCCCAGGAATATTTTATGGCTTTAGGCAGTTTCCTTGTGATTGGGGGCTTCATGCAGTTGTCATCAATCCCTTGCAGAATCTGTTTCACCCTTTGTTAGATTTATTGTTTCCTGACAAAATAAAACCCTAGTCTGTATGTGTGTCCATGTGATAGGGAACATAGGACCTGGTTCAGACCCGCTCGCTAGGATGCGTTCGATCGTAGCCGGACGATTTTCACATTGTGCACATGCGTACGCATCGCAATGCGCTTGCGCGAACCAGTGCGAGATATCGGGAAGCGTTCGCTCGCTGCACATAGACTGCCCAGCAGAGTGAGTGACAAGGGAATCCATTTGTGGGTGGTGACAGGGGCTGGCCACTAGAAATGGTGGAGTGGAGGTGCAAACGCAGGCGTGCCCGAGCGTCTTAACGCCATTTCAGAGGCGTGCATAATTAAGAGGCAGCATCATAGTACACGTCACCTGGCTGGTTTTTACACTCAAGTGCTCTCAGTGCTTGCGGTAGGGTATGGTCTGCCACAATCGCCACGATTGCATCTGATGTTACCCGATGTACCGATGGTTGCATACACTTCCTGGAGATGACGTGTGCAAGTGAGCGTCTTAAGACAGGCTGGTGGGCGTCTGCATACACAATGCGATCGCATGCCAAGACATAGTGGGCGTGCTTATGCCTTGCCGTGCGATCGCCTGCCTTGCTGTCACTTGGCCGAATTTGCATACGCATACAGCGAGCGTACGCATCTAGCGAGTGGGTCTGAATCGAGCCCATAGATTGTAAGCTCCGTTGGGGCAGGGACTGCAATGATTGAAATATGCTCTCTAGAGCACTGCAGAATGTTTGCGCTATATAAATAACTGTATAAATAACAATAATAATAATAATACAATGTTGGCCAGTATTTATTTTAGTTACACAGCTCCATTTTCACTCACAAAACAGCTATCACATGTCTGCAAAATTAGACTATTAGTATGATTACATCAAAACTATATATATATATATATATATATATATAGTTTTATATGTTTCATCTTGCCCACCTCCTCAATCATTCTTAAAAAACCTACCCTTGATCTTAACAGACTTTCCAACTACGGACCCATCTCTCTCCTCCCTTTTGCCGCCAAACTCCTTGAGCGTATTGTTTACAAGCGCCTTACCACCTTTTTTTCCTCCCACTCCCTCCTTGACCCATTTCAGTCTGGCTTCTGTTATTTCCACTCCACTGAAACTGCACTCACAAAAGTCAGCAATTACCTCTTTTCTGCCAAATCTAAGGGCCACTACTCTCTGCTCATACTCCTTGACCTCTCAGCTGCTTTTGGCACTGTGGACCACGCTCTCCTTCTGCAAATCCTTCACTCCCTTCGTCTACCTGATATTGCCCTCTCCTGGCTGTCCTCCTACCTCTCTGACCAGTCCTTCTCTGTCCTCTCATGTCTCCTCCCCCCCCCTCCACTTCTACTAACAGTAGATGTTCCCAAGGTTCTGTTCTTGGACCTCTCCTATTCTCCCTCTATACATCCTCTTTAGGTGAACTCATCAGCTCTTTTGGCCTCCAACATAATCTCTATACTGATGGTACTCAGATCTAACTTTTCTTCCCTGACCTCTCCCCCTCTCTCCTCACTCATATCTCCAACTGTCTCTCTGATATCACTTCCTGGATGTCCCAGCGCTTTCTTAAACTTAACATGTCTAAGACCGAGCTGATCATTTTCCCACCCTCCCGCATAATCTCTTTTCCCACAATTTCATTATCAATTGATGGCACAACTATCTCTTCTAGCCAAAAAGTGTGCTGTCTTGGACTCCTCCCTTTCCTTCAAACCATACATTCAGCACCTCTGACCCTTTCTCACACAGGATGCTACTAAAAACCTCATCCACTCACTGGTCACCTTCACATTGGACTACTGTAACCTCCTACTATCTGGGTTCCCTGACTCCCACCTCTCTCCAATCCAATCTGTCCTCAATGCTGCTGCTCGGCTCATCCTCCTCTCCAAACATTCTACATCTGCCTCCCCTCTCTATCAAGCCCTACACTGGCTCCACTTCCACATTTGATTGGATGATTGCTCAGACCCAGCAGCTGTGGGATGAGTTTTATTGCGCAGAGTACTGTCTTCCTTCACAAATCTCCATGATACCATACTGGGCTGCTGAGATTCAGGACACAGAGACCCTCTGTTCTGATAGCTGAACCTAGAGGCAGCCTGTGGGATAGCGCCACAGCAGACTGCACCACAGACACTAGGCTCCAGGTGGACACACTGACCAGAGCTGAAGGCAGCATGGGTTGTAAGGTGGATCTGGTGGCCGCCCAGCAACAGGAGAGTTCTGTTAATCCGTATTTGGAGTTAGGAGCAGATGCTAGTTGTAAGAGCCTATGGTTACTGTATTCACATTGTTTACTATTTAGATTTGTAACATCTTATGCAGGGGCATCTCTATAATTATCTCAAACTTATCTCTCTGAGGTCCCGCATTGGGTGTTTAAGCGCTTCTCAAAACCCTGGAAAATGTCAGCTGCGGACATTTTTTCGTTGTTTTGCGCATGCACAGTGATGAAATCGCCGGGGAAATGGCGTGGCCACCATTTTCCCGGCGATTTCATCACTGCACATGCGCAGTAGACTCTTGGCACACTCTAGTGCCCAGAGTCTACTAATGCTGCGGTGGCTGGTCAGACACTTCAGTCGGCTGCTGGCCTCCAAGGAGAGAGGAAGGGGCATCGGACGGGGAATGCACACGGGCCCCCTCTTCTCTTAAGACGCCCCTGATCTTATGTGAGTTTATGACTTCTTTTAGGATTTTGTGTATAATAAATGTTATGTGTTATATACTGAACATTTGAGATGTTTAATCTTTTCTGAGAGGACTTTGTGCAGTCAAGTTTTTTTTTTTTTTTTGTCTATTTTCTCTTGCTTGTAGTTGGCTGTTTGTGTCAACATGTGTCAACACAGGAAAACCCTCTACTTAATTTTGTATATGATAAACAAACTCAATGACCACACAATGTAAACTTTGGTGCTTTTATTGTGCTACCAAAACATACTGTAAGGGATTCTTTTGAGAAAGGAAATCAGAAAGAAAGGGATATTTTATTACAAATAAGTGGACAGGAGTTGCTTAAATTATTACTCAGTCTAAACTAGAGATGTGTTGTTTGGTTCTCCAGAAATCCGAATCCACACGAATTTCATGAATCCGGACAGATCCAAGTCATGGTTCTAATTTCCTGGGGAAATCAGAGTCACGGTTCTGATGTTCTAGTGGTTCGGAATTCGGATTTTAAATACGAATTTTGGGTTTTGGATTGCAAAAATTACATAATTTTAGCTGTGTTTATAAACTTTTTATCATTTTTTCTTTTAAAAAAAGAAACTCCAGATCCAAAACCAAAACACTGGAGAGTGGTTTTGAAAAACCAAATCAAATTCGAACATGAATCCAGATCCAAAAACAAAACACGGGTAAGCTGGTCTGACAAATTATTTATACTCTTTACCGTACAGTGCCATAGCCTAGGGAAGTTTAAGTGAGTACCTTAGCAAATGTGGAAGAACTAATCTCCCCAGCAAAGGCAATCAAATATTCATTTAAATATGAATATGCATATATACCCACCTTTAAATGAACAGGCACCTTTAGGGGCATATTTCTTAACATTATTTTATCTAAAATAAAGTGAAAATGGGTGTTTTCACACCCTTTTCACATTATTTTAGTATCACATAAATTTATCAAAGGGCAATTGGAGTAGTTTTTGTGAAAAACTTCACCAATCCCTTCAATTCACATATTTTTTAGTAGCAGATCACATTTCCCATTCTTATTGGGAAATGCGATCTGCCTGAAATAGACTAAAAAGTGAAAAAATATCAGGGAAAGCCCTGTAATTATAATGCCATCTTCAGTTGGCATTATTGGGTCTTTCCCTGTTCCCCATCTCCTGCTCTGCTCTGACAGAGCATGAGAAGGATCCTCTGATCAATGTGATGTCCCAAAGATTATTCACTGATTGCAGGTAAGCTATGAGTTTTGCACTGTGAGTGACCACTTTCTTATTGATCATATTACTGTATCTGTGCATAGAGTAGCAAACTATGGGCCTGATTCAGAGCCGGACACTATTTGCGGACGGTCGTTCCAAAAAAGGGGCCGGCTATTTAAATTGAGCGCTCGCTCATTGCGGTTTGTTGACGCCTCTATGTTTCTCTTTTTTCACTCATCTTGTCATCAATAAAGTTCTATACTTCAATCAGATCAACCCGTATCCAGTTCCAGCTTCTATACAGTCTGTTGCCGCAAAAAGTTCCTATAACCAGTTCTCCTAGCTCCATGCCAACCTACTGTATGAGGAAAACATATCTCGGACCTCCTCAGTTTTTGCTGCCGGAATATCAGCCAGCAAAACCAGTTCCATCACAGTAGGCCAATTTCCCTACAGTTCTGACAGGTTTAAATTGATGGGTTGACTGAGAAGTGAGAGGAATGCTTTCCTCAGTTGGTTAAAATCTTGAACTGTTTCATCAGGACGAGGCATAGGATCTTCAGACTTGCAGATGACAACAGTGATGGGGCCACTGAAGATAAGTACCCTTAATAAATTAGAGCTAATAATTGCTAAAGTTTACAAAATGAGATTGTCAGGAAGGCTGCCCGGGATCGTCCGCTGCTTATCTCTGCGCCGGAGTCTTCGGGCTCCGTGGCGTCCAGATGCCAGACACAATGTAGGTGGTGGCTCGGATATTCTCCAGGAGTCTGCTAGGCCTCTATTAGTGCACCTATTTGCGGTCATGGGTGCCGCCATGTTGGTTGGTATCAGCTGATCTATTCCCTCCAATGGGTGTCAAGTGGTCGGTCAGCTGAGATTTCTGGCCAATGACCAATTCCCTTACGGTATTTCAGGAAGTCTCATGAGACTAGAAGTTGCCTGTACAACTTTGCTTTACTAGTGATTATTAGCTGTATCTGCGTCCCAGGCTCTATGCTACTTCTTGGGTGTAATCCCAGCAACTCGCTTGTCAGCATTTGTTCCCCATCGCTTACTAACGTCTGGATCATCATTAGTGGTATTCAGTTCACAGTCAGCGTCTGATTCACCACAGCTGTTTCCCATTGCTTACCAGCGTCTGGATCATCATCAGCGGTATTCAGTACCCAGTCAGCGTTTGGGTCACCGGAGCTTACTCCATCTCTTACTAGTGTGTACTCACTGTACTGCATACCAGTAGTGGTATGCAGTACTCAGCTTGCGGCTGATTCACCGGAGCTGTTCCCCACCGCTTACCAGCAACTACAGCACCAGCGCTAACTACTCAAATCCTTGCTGAAACTTCTCTGCCACATATTCTAGTGACTCTCATCTTTTGGTCTACCAATAGCCTTTATACTTTTGTTATTAGAACCTCAGTTTCCTCGCTCCTCTCAGGTACCTACCCTGAGCGCCATGACCTGTTCACCTGCTGCAGCGAAAACCCACATCCTGCTTGGAGGGGGTCACCTTTGAATACCGTCAGGTGGACTAGACTCTGCGCCTCAGGCTAGGTCTCGCCAACATCGGAGAATGGCATATGAAGAGGTCCTATGTTCTACCACCCCGCCTCTGGTCTCCAGCTCACCCTAGCCCTCCGGCCTCTGATCCTTCTGCTGAAGACAATCATTACCAGGGCGTGACAGAGATGAGTTAAAGCTTGACAAATATGTTGATGATGAGCTGACAGGGAAACGATAATATCATCACGATGCAGAATCACAAATTTATATAGAAGGTTTCTACAAATGTCATAATTGAAGCTTTGAAAACCTGTTGGGGCATTACACAGACCAAAGGTCTTTACTAAGTACTCATAATGCCCATCTTCTGTGTTAAAAGTGGTCTCCCACTTATGGTCAGACTTTATCCAAAACAAGTTCTATACCCTCTGAGGGCCTATTTTCATTTATAGCTAGGTCTCAACTCCATAAAGATGTAATTATTATAAATAATAATCATAGTAACTTAAGACTAGGATAATGACACAGAGACATAGGTTGGCATTAAAATGGTCAAATGTTTATTGATGAAAATCTAGTCACATAGGAAGGGTGACCAGGAATTAGTGCAGCACATCAATGCACTAACCAACAACACAATACATGCATTGTGTGACTGCCCCAAGGGTGCCTTTAACACAACTCAGGCTATCCAACAGAACCTTCAAACATAAATAACCAGCCATGTAGTGTGGTGATGCTGCCCCTATCAGAATGGTTCAGACTTCAAATCAATGTGATTGAATGCAAACAAACAAACTGCACCCAAGCTGATGATCTACAATTCTTTCCTGCCACATAATAGCCAACAACAACCAAATACTATACCAGAAGTGTAAACTGGCCTAAACTGAGCAACATACCCTTAAATAAACTAGCTTTAGACCACTTTCCACCAAGTTGACAGGCTGCAAAATAACATGTGACCTCCATACAACTGGATCCAGCTTTATGGTTTAACCCCCACCAGGCTTACTCAGCTTTCTGTGCTCCTAAACATACAGTACTAATGGCTAAATTGTGTCCAGTGTATGAGCCACATGGCAACTTAAGCTAACTTTACTGTTAAACAATGACTCAGAGACATAGACTGGCATTAGAAAGGTAAGCTATTTATTAAACCTCAAGATGACAAAACTGTATGGTGCATAGAAAGGATGGCCAAGAATCAGTGCAGTCCATCAGACTGGAGACAGCCCCGAGGGTGACTTCATCACAACTGTTTGTATGAAACTTAGGCCCTCATTCAGAGCCGTACGCTCTGAGCAGAGCGCACACTCTGAGCAGAGCGCACGCTCTGAATGAGGGCCGGCCTCCATGAAAATGGAGCGTCCTCCTGGACGCTCGTATAGCTGTGGGTCACCACCCACAGGCTATACGAGCGTGCAGTTTGATGGCCGCGATGGTCTTGACCATTGCGACCATCGAAACTGCGAGCCGGAGCCTGCGGTTGAGGTTTTCAACCGCAAGCTCCGGAGTGATTTTGGCTCTATCAGAGCCAAAATCACTCCCACTGACATCACTAGTGATGTCAGTGGGCCGGCTTCTGACGGGAGGCGTTCCCGTGGGAACGCCCCCGTCAGGGAGGCACGCCCCCGGCACGCCTACCAAAGGGGGCGTGCTGTCAATCAACATCGACAGCACGCCCCCTTTGATCAGACACAACGAGCGAAGGACTTTCCTTCGCTCGTCGCGTCTGGCGCATGCGCACGACGGAGCTCCCTCCGTCGTGCGCATGCTCAGTCCAGAACATCGACCCACTTGTGAGCGGACACCCGCTCGCGAGTGGGTCTGATAATCTTCAAACATACATTTCCAAACCAGAAGGGAGTTGGTTCTGGCTCCATGATGGTGGTTCAGACTTCAAATCATAGTGTGTAAACCCAGAGAAACTGCACCTGGGCTGATGATCTGCTGTGCTGCCCCACTAAGGCAAGGTTCTGATTACAGAACTGCTGAACCTAAACTACACCACTTAATCCTAAAGATGGGTACACACGTAAAGATCTTCTGTCCAACCATCCAACTAGTTGATTGGTTGGAATGAAAATTTGGTAAGGAATGAAAATCTGGTAAGGTATGAAGGCAAATGACAATCAGCAATTTGCTTCCAAATGCCGGAAAATGGACAAAAACTGTTTGAACAAATTGTTTAGATCAAACATTTAACAAACTTGTCTGAACGACCATTTTCATCTGTTTTCTGGCATTTAGGAGCTAATTGCTGATCATCAGTTACTCCCATACGTTACCAGATTTTCATTCCAACCAATCAATTAGTTGGATATAAAATCTTTACGTGTGTATGCAGCTCAACACTTAAAAATACTGCAGAGTTAACCTTTTTCCTAGCTTCATCCAAAACTGAAAAATTAACACCATTATGCCAAAATAATCTAGGCTGAATGCAAGACCAAACAATCTGCAGGAAGGCAAACATAAGACAAAAATGTAGTGTTAAAGCTACAATACCCTGCGTCTACTTAAATAAAATGTATATTAGTATATGGACCACTTGCTTGCTAGTAACAATCTTGGTCTAGTTAGGACCAAACAAATTTTTAGAAACAACCAAACAGATACTCGCTAGCAGAATATAAGACTGTGGAATTAATGAAGCTGTTACACTGAGATATTAAGTCACACAAGCTATACAGTTTATTATCTATTTATACCAAGTGCAATATTAGAGCATCTAAATAACTAGAAGTCTCAGCTTATAGAGAGATACCTGAAAATCAGGATAAAGATATTTAAATGCATTTTATACTTCCTTTTTTATTATGGTCTTGTTGATGTTTTATGTGTCAATATTGTCAATTAAATTGAGATGTATATGATGAAATAAGCCTCCTGTGCATTTTATCAAAGAGAAACAACATTAATTATCATTTTTGTATAGATAATTGTCAATTGCCACCTGGCGCAGTAACTATATGTTCTCTTAGGAAGGCAAACGTATCTGATATTAAGGTCCACAACAATGGCAAGCTGTAAATTTAAAGATGTCCAAACCCCTTGGTCACTATCACCCAAATGGATAATCAAATTACTTCACAGGCCAAATTCCTCCACAGCATCTAACACATTAAGCCAAATGAAAGCCACATTGACCGAACCATCTAATTCTTCTGGTTCAGAAAATATAGTCCTACCAGTTACCGTTAATCTAGACGTCGCAAGAATCAAAGCTGACACCTACAGGTCTGGGAAAATAATAAATTATTATATTAATAATGTCAAGAAAAATGTATAATTTTAAAGATTGAGAACAAAACAAATGAAACAAAAATAAATGAGTGAAGGGAAGTAGGTGGACGGGAGGGTAAGGAGAAAGCAAGGGAACCACAAGAAAACTCGATGAGAGGTAAAAAACCCGAAAAACCTGCTGAGGGACGTATTATTATTATTATTCTTTCTTTATAGCAGAATTATATCCGTCCAGTCAGGCAAAAAAAACCAAAAAATCCATCAAGACCCCCACTGTTGAAATTGGCGAGTAGGAAAGGCCCCGTGTAGGAAAGACAGGGGAAGACAAAACAACAACATCAAAACAACACATAATCCAACTGATGAATATCTCTGGCTTCTGTCAGTGGCAATGCTGCTGAAAGTACTAGCAGCAGCTGGAAAATGCCCGTGCGCCTCAGAAGCACTGTGCCCACTGTCATCCTTGCACTGCAGCTTTACCAGTTGACTTGAGAAGGGCCTAGTGGCGCAGACAGGCACCCGGCCCTCTAGTACCATTGTGCTCTAGGCTCCAACCTGTACAGCCTTGCTGGTGATCTGGCTCTGCATGACAGCCTACGGTTTGTACGACCTTCGGTTTTGACCCTCGCAACTGGAACTTTAAACATGTGCTAGGGAGATAAGCAGTATGAAGCCTACGATCTTCATATTTAACAGCCAAGTAAGGAACTCGAATGGCTGCAGCTGGCTGGCTAGCTAAATTTTCTGTATCTAAAACAGGCTGTATCAGAAACATCTACTACATTATGTTCTAGGGCAACAGAGGATGCTAAATTCCTATAAGTCCCATGAAATGGCAGCTGAGGCCTCGCCCCTCATCTAATCGCAGTTGGACCATGAAATGGCAAGGGTACAGGAGGCATCCTGCCTATGAATGGACCCAGACAGATAACTAGAGCCCATGCCGCCTTTATTCCTGATGGAAAATGTGAGAGAATTTCCCGTGAGCTCTGAAAGCCGCCTCCACCCAGTGGAAGACACTGAGGAAAATCACAGTTCATGATAGCACGCATGCACACGCCACAGGACAGCCGACCAAGAAGGCCCAACTGGTCCCAAGCACCTGCAGTGGCTCCCTGCTCTTCTAATGTCACTGCTAACTGAGAAGCCATTTGTGCGCTACGCCCATCATCAAAACAGGCAAGGGGGCAGATAGACAGGGCATTATTGAAGAGGTAAGGAAATAAAGAGATAGAAGCAAATAGATGAAAGGTAAAAGGGAGTAAAAATAGGGGCAGCAAGGGAAAGAAAATAGCATGATAAATAGAAGGCAGATCAGAAAATAATAGTACAAGTTTAATGCACAATTTAAGATATAGAAGCGTAAATAAGCCAAAAACTAAGCAACTGACCCTTAAATAAGCTAACCTTAAACAACTTCCTACTGAGCTGACAGTCAATACAACAAGTAAACCCACACAAGACAGCCCCCAGCCTTGTGGTTTAACCCATACCAGGCTAACTCAGCCAGTTGCGTAACTAGGGGGGTCGGGCAGGGTGCGTGCCCTGGGCGCCGTGGAGTGGGGGGGGGGGCGCCGCCGGCCACGGTCCGGCCTGCCCTAGTTAGCCACCAGTGTAGCGCTGAGCGCAATGAGTGCGGTCAGCGCTACACATTTACACAGGACCGGCGCTAGGCTTCCAGCGCCGGTCCTGTGCTTCACACCTGAGCCTGTTCCCTCCCCCTGAGCGCTTGCCCAATAGCGCCAGGAGGCGGGCTCAGGCTGTGCATAACACACGCATCGCCGCCAGCGCTGGCGGCGATGAGTGTGTTAAACAGGAGCCAATGAGAGTCAGATAGACTCTCATTGACTGCTGCAGCACCCACTGCAAGAGCCGGACTTCCGTCCAGCTCCTGCAGTGGGTAATGGGACAGACGTCATGACGTCTGTCCCATTATGCTGAGCGCCAGCCCGGGAGGACTGGCGGGCAGTGGCGGCGGGAGCGGCGTTGCGGACTGGAGGAGCAGCAGCAGCAGCGTTGATTCAGGTAAGTATGTTTTTATATATATATTTTTAAAAACCTGACAGCACTACTGGGGGCACAATGGGGGTGGCTACCACTGGGGGGACCTCTACTGGGGTGAGGGAACAACGGGGGGTGGTGGCTACTACTGGGGGCACCATTATTAGGAGGACCTCTACTGGGGGGGCTATTACTGGGGGCACCGTTATTAGGAGGACCTCTACTGGGGGGGCTATTACTGGGGGCACCATTATTAGGAGGACCTCTACTGGGGGGGGCTATTACTGGGGGCACCATTATTGGGAGGACCTCTACTGGGGGGGGCTATTACTGGGGGCACCATTATTAGGAGGACCTCTACTGGGGGGGGCTATTACTGGGGGCACCATTATTAGGAGGACCTCTACTGGGGGGGGCTATTACAGGGGGCACTTAATCGGGAGGGGGAGCATCAACTGGGGACCACTATTTGGGGGGGGAACTACTACTGGGGTCATTATAAAAGGGGCCTACTACTAGGGGCACTGCACTGGGGGGACCACAACTGGGGGCAATAACCGGAAGGACCACTACAGGGACCACTGGATAGGGGGGGTCACTACTGGGAGCCTGCATCAGGAGGACCACTACTGGGTGCACTGCATGGGAGGGGGGGGACTACTGCTGGGGGCACTATATAAGGGGCTTACTGCTAGGGGCACTGCGGGGACCACTACAGGGGGCACTAGATAGGGGGGATCACTACTGGGTGCCTGCATAAGGGGACCACTTCTGGGAAACCTGCATGGGGGGGGACTACTGCTGGGGGCACTATATAAAGGGCACTGCATAGGGGGGGACTACTACTGGGGGCACTATATAAAGGGCACTGCATAAGGGGATACCACTACTGGGTGCACTGCATTGTGGGGACTGCTACTGGGGGCACTGCATAAGGGGGAGCACTACATAGGGCACTGCATTTGGGGGGACCACTACTTGGGGCACTGAGTAAGGGGAACTAATTGGGGGCTGTATAAGGGGGACCACTACTGGGGATACAGTATAAGGGGCACTACTATGGGCCTGCATAAGAGGGACCACAGCTGCATACTGGGGGTACTGTATAAGGGTACTACTGGGGTTAAGGTGCATATGGATAGGAATGTTCAGCGTGAAAATAAAGGGGTGTGTCATGTTGACACGCCCCATTTTTAAGTGACCACGCCCATTTTTTTTCACGCACACACCTTCGGCGCGCGCACATATTGGGATGTTAGGGGGGGGGCTCCCTTTTCAAATTTGCCCTGGGCTCCAAATACCCTAGTTACGCCACTGAACTCAGCCTTCTGTTACCCTGAACCAAAAACTACAATATTACATCTAACTGACAACATACATTAAAGGTTCTTATTATTTCTACCTATCACTATACTTAATCCACTACACCCAAAACTAAGAACCAAACTACCCTCAACAAACATTTTGAGGTATATTAAAACTTCTTTAAAAATCTGACCTATGTCACACTAACTAGCCTACTCATTAAAAATTTACTTAATTAAGTAATTCATAATAAAATATTGATGATCTAAAAGTACCAACACGGCAATGATTAAACCTTAGGCATCACTATATACAGAAACAAAGTGATTAATGATCAACTACAAATTTACATATGAAATCAAGTTTAACCTCTGTCTACCTTCCCCAAGAATAAATAATCATTTTACATTTAACTTTTCTATTCTAATAACACTTCTATGTGTATTTTTCTAAAAAAAAATTGCTAACTACAACCTAATCTTCCCAAAAATTATTATTTTTGTTTATATGAGTAAATAAGGGATATTACCTAGAGCTTTGATGGAGTGCTCAACAGGTAGCCCGCAACCAGAAGTATTAGATGGAATATTAGTCACCCATGTAGAGTACAGGAAACCATTTCTGGTGGAAGGAATGCACCCAGAGCTAGGATGGAGTGCTCAGCAGGTAGTCTGCAGCCAGAAGTATTAGATGGGATACTGGTCACCTATGTAAAGGGCAGGAAAGCGATGATGAAGGTAGATGATCATTGACCTGGAAAAGAGCGCTTAGGGAACGCGTCCATTGTCTTTGGTGTCCAATCCATGCCCACAGGAAGATTTCTACATGGGCATACATCGTCATATTTAGGCGGGAGGTCAGAATTCCACGCAGATGATGAACTTTGCAGGATTGTGGATGTTCTTTCAACACATCTAAAAAGACATAAATATAGGGTTCATACTTTATCACATTTATACTTCATACTGATATTTCCAGGGTACTCCTGGCTCTCATAGTGAAAGCAGCAGGTTTGTAGCATGAATTTGCAGTCTATGCTTTTACTATGGACAGGAGACAATACTAAGATGCGGCAATGAGGTCACTGGTTTCCAGCACATGGACAGACTGAATGAGTGAGTTTTGGTTCATCTCACCTGCTGGCTGCCAGCAATGGGCCTGATTCTGAGTAGAACATAAAGCGGCTCCTAGTTTGGACGTATGCAGCAGCCAGATTTATAACCCTATGCTAATGTAAGTATCCGTCACCTTCATGTGGAAGCCGCATCACCCGTTGGTTTTATGTCCAGAGCTACAGTCGTCATGATTAGTATTGGCATGTACACCCACCCCATACTGGGTGCAAATGATTCATTAAAAAGAGATGTCCTATCTCTGTCTGCACGCCTCACACACTCACAGCAGACACACTCCCACAAGATGGTTCTGTTCGAAGTGCCCACGCAAGATGTGCCCAGTTACTGCCCAGAAATACACATTCAACAGAAAGAGAGATCCAGCAACACAGAGAGACTCCATCTGTGGCCATATGCATGGTGCTGTGCATGTGCAGTCTGCAAGTATCTGCAAGATGCGCCCAATTTTTTACTTAAGTTCAAGTCTGAATCAGGCTCAATGTGTGTAGACAATGAGTGACATAATATAACATATGCAGCAACACTGGGGCATTTTGGGATACTCAGGCCTTTAGGCTCATGTGCAGTTCATCAAATGATGGCTGTGCTGCTGGGAGCCTGCAGTTGGGAATAGATTATTGCTGGCTATACAGGCTAAATATGGCAGCTGCGATGGCCAGTAGTGATCATATCAACATCCACTAGATCAGTGGTGGCGAACCCTGGCACTCCAGCTGCTGTGAGACTACATATCCCAGCATGCACTGCCAGAGTTTTGCTATTAGGGAATGCAAAAACTGTAGCTGGGCATGCTGGGATATGTAGTCCCACAGCAGCTGGAGTGCCAGGGTTCGCCACCACTGCACTAGATCATTGTTGGGTACAATGGTAATTGCAGTTGGTGATATTGTTGACCACTATTAACTCAGTGGTTTTCATCCAATCACAGTAGCAGGCCTGAGTGAAAATGTGTAATGTAATTGGATATTGATTGTCACTAAGCGCCGGAGCCAAGCAGTAAGTTGTCACTTTTACCAGATAATCCCTAAAACCAAAGTCATAATTGGCAGCCATCTTCCAGTACAGGCAGCACACACAGAAGCCATCTGTCCTGCATCTGCACAAGGCTAGATCTACCTTCCCAGAGGGAGATGGGTTCTATGCACAACCCTGTCCAGATATTACCAGGCCTAATGGTGCTTACACACGGTCAGATTTATCAGGACAATATAGACGATAATGATATTGTTTATCGTTAGGTCGTTCATATCCATTTTTTAGCCCCTTGAAACCCCCAAACGACGGACGATGCGCGGGTAGGAATGGTCAATAACGATAGTGACCATCACCCGTGCATGCAGTCCAACCTGGTCGATATCCACCAGGTTACTATAGGGACCTGCAATCGTTGATCGTGAGTTGTTTAGTCAGTTTGAGGGCTGGTGCTGTTCGATAACTATCATCCAGCACATGCAGGACGATCAGACAATGATATCTTTATTCGTTGTCTGATCTGACCGTGTGTGTGCATCATTAGAATACGAAACAGCACGACCCTGCTACCTGGCACATGCTCAGCTCCACGTCAGACCTAATGTCTTAATGAGATAGTGATTTTTCAAATCATTACATATGTACAATTTGATATTGTGAGGCATTTATACAGTATATTCAAATGTCCAATGTATCACATTGTTTAAAATCAATGAAATATAACTTCCATGATCATCTCTTCTAACATTTTATTTTGAAGTTTGTAAAATAACAGGAGCCCCTGGTGCCAGTGGGTGACAGCAGGGAAACTTCCTACACTACAGAAGTCAGCCCTCACAATAGACGGTATGCAGTCGGGAAGCCAGCGGACCTAATCCCGGCAGCCGGCTTCCCGACTGTCATATCCTGGCAAGGGTTCAAAGACAGGCGTCTATATGTCGACGCCTGTCATTAGATATACGCCAGAAGACTGCCGCCCGGCATCCCGATCGAAGGGATGCCAGGTGCCGAGCTCGGATAGCCGCGGGGGTGGGGGAAGGGATAGGTTTAGGGTTCCCGGGGGGACTTAGGGTTAGGCACCTCCCCGGGAGGTTAGGTTTAGGCTAGGGGAAAGGGGGGTTATGGTTAGGCACCCCCGGGGGGTTTAGGCTAGGGGAAGGGCGGGTTAGGTTTAGGCACTTAGAGGGGGATTAGGGTTAGGTACTGGGGGGGAGGTTAGGGTTAGGCACATCTAAGGGAGGGTTAGGGGTAGAATTAGGTTAGATAATACTTACCTGAGGACGATCGGGATTTCCATTGCTGCAGGGATGCTGGTGTCGGGATTTACGGCGGTAAATCATACCGATTCCCGATAGACTACTAGACTAACTCGGGCATTACCATGGTTATCCTATACCTGTTACTAGAAGGATTACCATACTACTTTGCCAAAATGAGAAAGGTAATAAAGTTTTTAGTTTGTGTAAAACTCCATTTACCATAAAGCAAAAAAAAAAAAAAGGACTGACAATAAATGAAATATCCCCTATTTGTACTATACATCATCATCAGTACTTCCACACACAATTTGCAGATGCTACTGTGCAGTCTGCTAATAGGCTAAGGGGCATTGGTGTATCTATAATGGGTACAGAGTAAGTCCAGGGGGGCCCACACCACACACCCTGCACCCATATAATTATACTTACCTCTCCAGAGTCCCGCGTGCAGACAGAGGTAACAGGTAAAATGGCGCGGCGCCATGATCCTGGAGACTTGCGCATTCCCAGTAGACGCTGGCACAAATTCAGGGTCTACAGCGCTGCAGGAGAGGAGGGGGCCCGCACAGAGGCTGCACACGAGCCCACTCCTCTCTCAAACCGCCTGTATAGGGGTATATGTAATAGCCTTCAAGTTACCAACAACCACAAGATTCTAGTTTTGCCTTTAACATTATATTTAAAAACATTGACACTTTAAATCCAGGATCTAAATTAAAGGAATCTCACAGCTGCCTGCAGGTTATTACATATACTCCATAGTCTTTATTATATATATATTCATTGTTATTTTATATGGAACATTATTATAGGTTAACTACAGCAACCCAAACAGCTGCAGCCAGGTGCAGTGGGGTTTGTGGTCTTCCAATGGTGAAGCACTGGAGTGTGGTTTGATACGATTGGGCACCTTTCATTATTTTGCTAAGGTGTCCAGTAGTATATAGCTATAACATGGAAAGTGACATGTGCTCTGTCCTACCCTCTGCTGAAGAGACTCTCGTACAATGGTGGTTGATCAATTAGGTCTATTTCATCTCTGACACAGGGACCACCTTCTGCTGGGATATCGAAATCAGATTGCGGAGGTGCTGGAAGGTTGATGGTTGCATTGGCTGCAAGAAAAAAATCAATCACATTAATGAGAATAACCCCGATTAATTCCCTAAGAAAAGACATCTGCACCAGAGAGAGTAACCAGCTGTGGAGTACATCACCTTGTCAGTCTTACAAATTAATAAATTGAATATTTGCTTAGTCAAAGACCATGGCAAAGGTTGTTTGACCAGTGCCGCTGCCCAGCTTGCAAGGCCAAGGGCAGTGGCATCACAAGGGGGGTGCAGGCCGCACCTGGGTCTCATCTGCTGATGGGTGACACCAAAGTGCCGTCTCCTCCTCAGTGACAGGAGCTGGCACTGCACACAGACTGGTCCCCGGGCGCAGTCCGCATCTCCGGGACCCCAGGATTGACTAAAACGGGGGGTTAGGTCCGTGAGGCCGCACCACCTTTTTACTGCCGTGTGTATTACAATCCTCTCCGCCTCCTCTGTCACCACAGGGAGGTATACCACTGGCCAAGGGGACGGCACAGACGCTACAATCATAATACCATAAAGGGCGGCTCCCCCTTTCCGCCTTGTGGGGTGCCTGTTTCCAGTGCTCCCCCGCCACTTGTGTGACACTATGTGATCACATGTACCGAGGCTGGCATAGCCCACATAATTGCGGCCTTCTCTGGGTGTGTCAACAATAATCCACTTTCTTATTGTGGAGTCTATTTACTAAGCTTTGGATGGAGATAAAGTCAACAGAGGTAAGGTACCAACCAACCAGTTCCTAACTGTAATTTTTCAAACATAGTCTGTGACATGGCAGTTAGGAGCTGATTGGCTGGTACTTTATCTCTGTTCACTTTATCTCTATCCACATAGATCCCTATATTACTAGAAACACACTGCTATACTGTAATTCCATTTTTTCCTATTGACTATTTTTCATATAGATTAGCTGACCTATTGCTATTGATTAAGTAACACATCATCACATCAGCCTGTTACAAGGAAAGTAAAATCCTGCAGGTCAGAAAGCTGTGCCATGACGTTAGATGCACTATAAAATAACATTACTAAATACTCACCCACAGTAATAGTGTAAGGCTGGTCTGTTGGTAGTAGCGGGTGTGCAACAATTGTGTCCCTTTGTGGCTCCCTGGAATTGCCTTGCACATAGGCTCTGCACCTCACCAGCAGTACAGAGTACAGGCCCAAAGCAGCAAGTGTTGGCCCAAAGATCTTCAGTACGGTGCTGCAGTCGGGGGTCTGGGGGTCTCTCTGGCAGGACTTATAGGTGACAATGGAGATGAGCCCCCCAGCAGATAACAGGATCCCACCATTCACATACATAACGTATGTGAGCATGCATGTCCGCTGCGGACAACACGAGCTGCAGATAGTCAGCATTTTGTACCTATATTATACTCAATCCCTTGTATAAAATCATTGAGGAAAGCCACCAGTAAATGCCCCAACATGAAGATTGTATCCTGCCAAGTACACTACATTTAAGGGATGCACATTCCTGCTTAATAGTATTCTGCATATAGTCCAATATTTGAGAACCAAATAAAGGATTGGGTGGGATTATGTTAAGAAATGTAAATAGAGAAGCATTTCCCACACTAGGCCCTCTTGCAAGGTCTTCTTGATGACAGTGCTGTCATGGGTAGGAGGGATGGTGTTTGCAACCAACCATCCTCCGTCGTCATCCCCTCATCACCTTCCTCAAATTCAGCCTCTCATCACTATCCTCAGCCCAGAAGCCCCCATCACCTTCCTCCATCCTCAGCCCCCATCACCTTCCTCTGCCCCCAGCCCCTGTCAACTTCCTCTGCCCCCAGCTCCTGTCACCTTCCTCTGCTCCCAGCCCCTATCACCTTTCTTTGCCCCCAGCCCGTAGCTTCCCCGGCCCCCAGCCCCTGTCACCTTCCTCTGCCCCCATTCCATGTCACCTTCCTCTGCCCCAGCCCCTGTCACCTTCCTCAAATTTAGCCTCTCATCACTATCCTCAGCCCAGAAGCTCCCATCACTTTCCTCTGCCCCCAGCCCCTGTCACCTTCCTCTGCCCCCAGCCCCTGGCACCTTTCTCTGCCCCCGCCCGTCACCTTCCTCTGCTTCCAGCCCCCATCATTTCCTCTGCCCCCAGTCCCTGTCACCTTCCTCTGCCCCCAGCCCCTGTCACCTTCCTCTGCCCCCAGCCCTATCACCTTTCTCTGTCCCCAGCCCTATCACCTTTCTCTGTCCCCAGCCCGTCACCTTCCTCTGCCCCCAGCCCCTATCACCTTTCTCTGCCCCCAGCACCTGTCACCTTCCTCTGCTCCCAGCCCCCATCACCTTCCCCTGCCCCCAGCCCCTACCACCTTTCTTTGCCCCCAGCCCGTCACCTTCCTCTGCTCCCAGCCCCCATCACTTTCCCCTGACCCCAGCCCCTGTCACCTTCCTCTGCCCCCAGCCCCTGTCACCTTCCCCTGCCACCAGCCCCTATCACCTTCCTCAAATTTAGCCTCTCATCACTATCCTCAGCCCAGAAGCCCCCATCGCCTTCCTCCATCCTCAGCCCCCGTTGCCTTCTGCCCTCAGCTACCATCACCTTCCTCTGCCCCTGTCACCTTCCTCTGCCCCCAGCCCCTGGCACCTTTCTCTGCCCCAGCCCGTCACCTTCCTCTGCTTCCAGCCCCCATTACTTCCCCTGCCCCCAGTCCCTGTCACCTTCCTCTGCCCCCAGCCCCTGTCACCTTCCTCTCCCCCCAGCCCTATCACCTTTCTCTGTCCCCAGCCCGTCACCTTCCTCTGCCCCCAGCCCCTATCACCTTTCTCTGCCCCTGCACCTGTCACCTTCCTCTGCTCCCAGCCTCCATCACCTTCCCCTGCCCCCAGCCCCTAACACCTTCCTCTGCCCCAGCCCTCTTCATCTTCCTCAGCCCTCTTCACCTTCCTCCAACCCCTATCACCTTCCTCTATCACCAGCCCCTATCAGATTCCCCCTTCACCTTTTTCTGTCCCAGCACCTATTAACTTCCTTTGCCCCCAGCCCCTATTCCTCTATGATCCCCTAAAATCATCAAGGTTGTTGCTAGGGTAGTCACGTCAGGTCCCTAGCGCAAAGGGGAAATAAGCCCTACCTTGAAGCTAGATCCAAGTCCCCAGCGCAGTGGCGCAGCCTGCCTGATAGGCAGGGAAGGCTTGCAGCGACGTGACCTATGACGTCTGGCCGCTGCGTTGCTCACTAAAGGTCAAGCCTGGCCCGGGCTACAGCTGAGCCACCTGGAAGAGCCCAGCGCTGCCTGGGCCAGGCTACAAGGAAGGCGGAGCTGGATCTGGGCGGCTGCTATGGGTCCCAGTGGCCACGGACGCATTTTGTGCATCGCCGGTCCCCGGGGCCCCTCTGGACCTCGGGCCCGGTACAAGTCTCCCCTTAGCCCCCCCCCCTGTCGCCAGGCCTGGGGCTAAGTGCTCCCTTACAATACCTCTCCTAGGTAACAAGAGGCTGTATGACCCCCCTCATTGGGTAGCAGCTGGCAGAGCACATACTCGCCAGGAGTGTTACTGGCCAGTCTGTGACGTTGGGGCCTGGGTGCCGTTATCACCAACTGACACATTTTTAAAATCTGCAAAAAATTCCTTCCTAACTGGCACAGTGTAAAAGTGGGTATCCACTACTAGATATACAAACGAGAGCACGATTACGACATTGCAATCACGCTCTTGTTTGTATATCTAGTGATGTGCCTAGACTGACCGTTCACTCGTTCAGTCCAGGCACATCCATCATCCCTGCACATGCTGAACCTGACGGGAGTGTCAGGTTGACCAGCATGTACGGGCGATGATAGATGTCGGAAGCGACCAGTGTGCACGTGCATCGCTGGTTGCTTCCGACCAAAACATGCCCGATGCATGCGCGATTTGCAAGTGATTGCACGATAACTACATCGTTATCGTGCAATCGCTTGCTAAAATCGCCTAGTGGATACCTCCTTTAAGGGCTGATTATGGGGTCCTTGGGGCTGACCATGATAAAAATAAGGTATCTCATGTCTCATATAAGTATAACTGCCCCACACTGTACTATAAATAAAGGATAATGCATAGAGTAATATAAGGTGACTATCTAGTACCCACACTCTTTGCAGATATCTGTGGACAAAAGCATATATATGATGTATAAACTCCTGGCGGACGGACACAATTACCGCAGCTGTAATCTGCGCTGCACATGCGCAGCTTTTATGAACATAACGGCACATGTGCAGCACTGATTACAGCTGCGGGAAGGTAGAGCAGGCAGGGAAAAGTATCTATTTTCTCAAAAGCTGTCATCGCAAAAATGACAGCTTTTCGGAATAGATAGTTATGGAGAGGAGGATTGATGAATTCCTCTGGTAATTAGGTAGAACTCAATGCGAGTTCTAAACCTAATTACCTCCATCGATTTTTTTAGTTATGATGAATAGGCCCCCCAGTGACATCACACAACGGCTGTTAACTTTGAGAACATTATCTATTATATTTATTCCTGTAACTTGTATTTTTTCACAAAACATTATTCATGATGCATTTGTTCATTGACAGAGGCATTTGCAAACCCCCAATGAATTTTAACTATATATTATTTACCTTTATTCATACATATTGCACTGCACTTTACAATTGTGCAAATAACAGTAATAAAACAAGACTAGGAGTATATTTATGAAGCGCAGTTTTTGCAAGCCAACACATCTCAGCGGCAGTGACACTACCATTAGAGGGAAAACACACCGGGCTTTGCTCTTACTTAATATTAGTCTTGTTTTAAATTTTGAGGTCAAACCCAAATGGCGGCTTCCAAAATCTGACGCTTCTTAAATATAACACTAGCTACAGACATACAGAGAGGTAAGAGCTACATAGAAAATTATCACCTGTACATACTACAAACTATCATAATGTACTGTTTCTAAGGGGTATATTTATTAATATTATTTTTACTAAAATAATATGAAAAACGGGTGTTTTCACACCCTTTTCACATTATTTTAGTATCACTTTAATTTAGTAAACGGTAATTGTAGTAGAATTAACAAAATTCTACTCCAAACCCTAATTATCACATAATAAGCAGATCGTATTTCCCATACTTGTAATGGGAAATGTGATCTGCCCAGATATACTAAAAATATATTGTAAAAAAATGCCGGGGGAAGCCTTGTGTTAATAACGCTACTTGGAGATGTTGTTATTAGGGCTGTTCCCCGACGACTGCTCTGCCCGCCCCTGTGATCAGCTTTGTCGTCTAAATAGACCACATCACACTGATTACTGTAAAAAAAAAAAATATAAAACCCTTATCTGCATCCAGGAACCGGTGATCGGTGCTCTGGTAATGTTCTCTGGGGCCCCGATCAGCTGGTCTCCCGGCTCCTGCACTGTGACCCTGGTCAGCTGCTGCATAAAGCAGGAGCCGTGAGACCAGCTGACCGGAGTACCGATCACCGAGATAAGTGTAAGCTAATTGGGGGGGGCAGGGGGATGAATGCTGCGCGCTGGGGCAGGGGGTGTAGCGGTAGCAGCCCATGCGCACACACATTCTTCCTGTATTTTTCCCGAAAAATACAGAGAGAAGTGTAGGGATGGGATTCCCATGGACAGTGCTTTATCGCAAGTTCTGTCACTGCATGCAAATGTTAGTACATCCATTTGATATTTCCTAAATTCGCAAGTGTAAATAAGTATGTGCTGCACTATATACAGTCAGCACCAGTTATACAGGCAGCTGCAGTAAAGTTATACATACATCAGAACTTATATACAGACAGCTGCTATTATATACATTTAACTGCAGTTGTACAGTATGTAGCACACTTGCTGACCTTTTGACTGCCCAAACTGGGGGGCGGAGCTCGGCAGAGGCGGGCAGGTCTGGAGGCGGCAGCGGGCGGGGCTCAGCGGAGGTGACCGGGTCTGGAAGTGTGACGTAGCCATGCCCCACGCTATGCAATGCCGAGATTACCAGCATTGTGGAGCGGGAGGCAGAGCCACGATGACGAGATTCACCGCGAATTGCGTCATCGACCGCCTGTGCCGCCCTCTTCACTGGGGAAGTGGGTTGCCGCTGTCGGGTCGCCCCAGCCCCTGGGAGACTTGTCCACCTTTCTGGGTGGCCGGAGCGCCACCCAATTTTCAGGAGACTCTTGGCCATTCCGGGAGGGTAGGTGCTGTAAGTATGGTATATAGAGAGCTGCAATTATATGCAGACAGTTCATCTTTCCGGATAAAAAAATACTATATTAAATGTTATGATCCCTTACATTTTGAAATATGTTTGTGAGAAGGATGCCAGTACCAACTTGTAGATACTATGCTGTCATGTCCTGTCCCAGTCTTGTTCGCCATGGTTTACCCAGCTAGTAGACAGGAATTGTCCTGGAAACATTACAGTTGGTTGGGATTTGGGAAAAATGCATAAAGGCTGATTTTAGGTATAAAAGACAGAGGCACTATAATTTATGACCAAAAACCCTTTTCCTTTGTAATTACTGCTAGAAAGTGCTAGTTTTGAGGCTATTTGTTTACAGCTTTTCCCAGGACAGTATAGTTTACTTTATTGTCACTGGGAATCTGAAACACGGGCCTTCAAATTTTCATAGGCTAATGTCATTGTACTCCTATCAGGAAATTAAAAAAAATCTGCCCAGTGCTTTTGTGACAGGAATTTGGTCCTTGTACGGACTACTATGTGCAGCCAGCTTCAGCAAATAAGCCCCATTTATTAATATATGCAATATAGCTAAATATAAAAAAAGGGGGGTGCAGATGCACTATACAACCATTATTAATTATACATCATATTTGGCATAAATTTGGCCAAAGTTATGAGCTTACCCACCAACGTCAAGGTAACCTTCATCTGGTAAGTCCCTAACAGTATGGGGGTTCATGTGAGGGACGTAGGACACTCAAACCATCCCAGGTATGTTGCATCTGCTCTCCCTCTTTTTTCTATGTTGTAGTACTAAGTCTCAACTAGGTAGCACATCCCATTACAAAGAGCTAGGGTGTGCAGTCCCGGCCCCCTTCCCCTAAAATATAGCTAAATAATAAGAGTATCAGGATAATGCTGGTACAGTATGAGAGCATTTTACTGCACTCTGTATGTGGAGGCAATGGTATTCTATCTGTGGCCCGGTTCACTGTTTGTCCTTACTTAGACCACTTTTGGTAGGTATAGGTACTAACCATTGCATACTGGGAACATCCCACAAGACCTGCTGCTTTTGGAAATGCTGTGACCCAGATGTCTAGCCATCACAATTTGGCCATCAGAGTCTCTTAGATCTTTGTGCTTGCCCAATTTATCTGCTTCCAACACATCAACCTTTAATGTTATGACTGATTGGTGTGTGTGTGTGTGTGTATATATATATATACATTCCATAGACAAAAAAACCTTACAGTTTCACATTTCCCATTAAGGCTGCTTGGACATGATCTGAAAATTCACAAAACCTATTGAATTTCTGCCACTTAAACTCCAAAAAGCAGTGAAATTACGATCATTTAGGCTGATGCCTTAATGGACATGTACATTGCATAATACAGATATGGTATGCCAGGACACCATATGGTTAACTGCAGATTCAGCACTCTCACAGAGTGAGATTGCTGTCACTCACACAATGGTGGAGCTGCTAATTCACAGAATTGTGTGCTCATTGGAATACACACATGCAGTCTATGCAACTGAGGTCTGAACAGTTATGTGGCACACACATCTCATTCAGTACCCACAATCTTCCCATTCAGTCACCACAATAATCCCACTGGGCTAAAACATCCTTGTCACTCCATACATCTATCTCATTCAAAATACACATTCAGCTCCCTAATTGCAAAAACTATCATACTCTGTCTATGCATGTACAATATCTTCGACCTCCATGCTGCTATACCTTCCCCATTCTCTACAGCTGTGTGTTCTTTCAACTCTGCTAGTCTGCATCCCTTCATCCACACCAATATGTCTTTCCCTATGTGCACCGTCCTGTCTTCCTGCATGCGTGCTACTGTTTCCTTCCATCTGCACCACTGATTTGCCCCCAGCCAGGTCACTCTGTCTTCCCTTATCTCTGCCACACTTTGTTCCTCCATCTGCACCACTCTGTCCCCCCATCTGTGCCACACTGACTTTCCCCTCCCACCCTCTCCAGGGTACTCCAGGCCCAGGCTGATAGCCCGGGGCTATCCCCGGCACCCCTGGGCGGTGGGTGCCGGGTGATTATGTAAAGGGTGGTACATATGAAAATATAAATATTGTCTTTTGCAGTAGTACTACAGGTCCCAGCAGGCATCCCCGCAAACTGGTACTTGCAGAACCACAAGTACCAGCAGGCGGGGCATTAAGGGCCTGCCGGTACCTATAGTACCCCTGCAAAAGAGATATTAAAATAAAAAAACAAAGACACATAATATTTTCTTTTGCAGGTGAACTATAGGTCCCAGCAGGCCTCCCTGCATGCTGGTACTTGGAAAACCACAAGTACCAGCATGCTGGGCATTAGGGCCCACTGCCATCTGTGGTCCACCTGTAAAAAAAAATATTAAAACACAACACACTTTAATATTGTTCCCTCACCGACACCCGCACTACTGCCGCCGCCCAGACTGCACCGCCGCCACCACCCACGCCGCCAACACCGCCTCTTTCGTCACTGACACCCACACCGCCTCCACCACTGATGGTTGCATCGCCACCAGTTCCCCGCCGCTGCTACCGCCCACTGCCATTGCCATTTTCCAGTGCCGCTACCGCGCGCAAAAGGCTGCACCCAAGTGAAGCCATAGTGAATACACCTGCTGGAGGCTCCTACTGCGGCTGCGCAAGGAATTGAATCTTCCTATCTCTGTAATGGCGGGTTCGTGAGGTAATAGTTTAAAAACTGTAACTCTCTCAATTCCCTGAAATCCCAAAGGCCCTATTCTGGAACAATAGCTACCTAATAAAACAAACCCCAAGTCTAAATATGCCTAGTACCCTGAGTTATGCCTTCCCAAAAATCCCCGATAGACTACAGCAGAAAAGTTGTCCTAATTGACAGTAACAGAAAAATGTGACACTTGGAGCTTTAGATTACTCCCAAATCCTCTTTTTTTATGTTTTTGCCCTGAAACTAGCAAGCAGCACCAAGCGACAGTTCTACACGCCCGTGCCAAATTATAGCTCCGTACCTACAATAGCTTTTGAGGTGTAGCCCCTTAAACACACTGCCCCCCCCCCCTTCGGAATTCTCTTTGGAGATTTCCGTTTTTTTCTACTCAGCCTTAATATAAAGTGCCCTTATAATATATATATATATATATATATATATATATAAAGATATACGTGGATTCGGCGCCAGTAATATTTTTCACAATTCCAAGTGACAGTGAATAATACCAAACTTCAATAAGTGTTTGCGGAAAAGCCCAAAACTATAATTGGGCATCAGCTCTGTGTCAATAAATGTAGTATAGGTGATATACTACTAAATAGCTAAACAACACAGGGGGATTGACTGTGGGCGACAGTTCCGCTTATATAAAGTGGTTTTATGTAAACAATATAAATCCCGTACCCAGTTTTATGGGATAAATATAAAGTGCAAGGTGCCAATCAAATAAAGTGCATGATAATAACACTAGAAAGACATAAATCCATAAGAATAAAATATATAAATACAGTTAAAATTTAAAACACAATTTAATTCAGGGATTTTAAAACATTAGCATAATAAAAAACTGCTAGGCAGGAGTAGTTCACTCAATGAATAGCCAGTGCAACAATAAATAAATAGGAGATAAATATAGAGAAAATAAAAAATCTAAAAAATAAAACTAAAAATAAATAATCTTATCTGAGTCAAGGTAAAGGATATTTCTGGGACAAAGAGAGAATGTCCCAGCGCGTTTCGTCTGCTGACTTCTTCATGGGGGAGAGACTGTTCCAGGGATTTATCACCCTTCTTTCCATATTCCTCCAGTTTTAAAGTGTCTTCCCCCTTGTTCTAGAAACCACCCTCATTTTGTGACAGCCTTCCTAAACGCAATTAATACTTTTAGGTGGTTATTCAGTTACTCGCTATTACGTGGATAAATGTGACTTAACACGACCAGGCTTGAATTTTCCGCTATTTAATTAGCCGCGCAGGGTAACCAGCATTAAATCTACATAGGATTTAACAGAGATTTTTGTTCACAGACCATGAGCTGGTGAAAAGTTGATGAAACTCCCTATTTTAAGATAAAAATGTTGGCACTTAGAATAGAACCACAGGTACACCCCTATAATGATTAATTAGGAATGTAGAAGATTTTAATTAGCTTAATTTGGCCAATAATTACATGCCATTTTTGGGGTGATATTCTGCAAAATGCAGAATGAGTTAAAAGATGTGGGACAGGTATATGGGGGTGCTGTAGTGATGGGATGTGTGATTTTAATCTTTCAGGTAGGAGTTAGAGGTGAGTTTTTTTTAATACATTTTAAAAATTTACTTAAAATTACACAAAAATCAACTTGCATGCATTTGTGTGCACCCCAAATCTATCAATATATTTAATTTCCTGAAAAACACTTGATTTATATAATTTTTCACTATTAATTAAAACTTAATAAATAATCATATCAACCATTTTACACCTTTCAAAAGCCCTGAATACTTTGCTTTTGGTCATTAATTGACTCATATACTGTTTTGCAATATTAATTTGTACTTTTTACAGGCTGAGTTTTCCTCACCCTTAGGCCCGTATTCAGTTGCCGGCGAAAAGTGGTCGTCATCGCTGGTTTTGTCTCCAGAAAATTATCGCTCTCATCCCCACTTTTCGCCCTATTCAATTCCAAAGGACGTGAAAACGCGTCACGGCGAAACTCAAACAGGCGAAAAGTGCTGTCAGATTTGGGGAAATCAGCCTGGCACACCCCAAAAGGTGCACTGACATGGGGGATCATTATGGATACCCCCAAATAGCCCTGCTGAAGGTATTTGGGGTACTTGAATGGTCTCAATAAATGTTATTTAGCGTCTTTGCACAAGTGGTAGAGAATAGCATTTAGAAGTTTTTTTTGCTAAAACTAAGTAGTCCCAGCAAATTTGGGGTACATGGAAATGGGTGCAAGCATGGTTAAGAATCGCTATTGTGATGTTTTAAAAAACGCATCTTCAGCAAACACCTTCAATTAAAAATACACCTGGGGCATACTTGGGGAGTCTATTTCACTAGTTTTTAACTTTGTCACCCAACTTTGTTTTTTTTCGCCCCAAAACAAAAGCACTTTTTTGGGGTGTTATAAAGTATTTTTTTTTTTTTATGCACTTTACCTTTGGGGACTGTCCAAAGGGTGCTGGTGGGTTTTCAGAAGTGTGTACCCCAAAACCGCAATTCTACACTTTTTTCCGACCCCTATTCATAATCTTTTCCGCTGGTTACAAGGCGCACACTTTTTCCACCGGCGACAATTCTTTTGAATTGAATACGGGGATAAATTCTCGCCTGGCGAAATGACGTCACCAGTGAAACTTATTCGCCGAAAACGGCTTTTCCCCTTTAATTGAATACGTCCCATTATGTGGGTATTACCAGCCAGAATAATCGTGCAGCCGCTGGGACCAGCCTTTTCCAATTGAATTGCCCATTAAGCTTGAGCACGCAAATAAGTAGTAAGCGAAATTCCCGCGCGGTATGCCTGTTAAGTAAAGCCACTGTGAACAAAGATTTTACTGGGGCTAATTTAATTCGGCCACTAAAATATTTTAAAGCTTCTGTCATTTCACATTCTCTTCTGCAAAATATTCAGCTCCTGAAGTCTCACAAGACTCGGGTCCATCTAAGAAATATTTTTATTGTAAATCTGCAATTTAATTATGCAGCTAAAAATATCTGATTTTATTATTGTCTTAACTTTTTTTTACTTTGTTTAAAATTAGTTTATTTTTTTTTTACCATTTTAAACAATTGATCACAAATTATATTAATATACTTTTTAGTATAGAAGGCATCAGATATTTTACTTTTGTTTACAATCCCTAATAAAGCCGCACTTTCCTAATGTTTTTACATCCGGTACCACAGTGCTGTGTGGTAAATTATATTAAAGCAGTATTTCTGCAGCAGAACCTTTAAGCGGTGTTCTTCTAAATATGAAATTGCCTGCAGTAGGACTGAGTGTGTCCAGAAATAAGAGTAATTCCTTTTGCGAATGGAGAGTCCAATTCCTGGTTAAATGCAAACAAAACAGCAGGATGTTAATACAACAGAGACTTCCATGGGAAGTAGTTAGAGATGTAATATCTTCTTCAGAGAGTTTGGAGGTCTGCATAGGCCTCTAGTACCCAGTGTACTGTTCACCAAGCCCCGACTCGCATTTTTCACACTTACTTGCAAACGCCATAAACATTACAAGGATATTAAACCCACGCTTTGTTCCCTAGAACAGAAGCTCCCAGCATTACAACTGTGACTGTTTAACTGGAGCAAAATGGTGGCCTGCAGTAAATGCATGTCTCTGAGAACAGACAGGGAACAGCGTGAGGGCCTGTTTACCTGGCAAATTGTCTGAGCCACTTAATGATGGTGTGGTGCTGATATATGCTCACTGTCACCTAAATTGTTGTTTACACCTCAGCTGAGGCCATAAAATTTTATGTTGTCTTTTGTATAGATGCCATTTTGTAATCCCACCTGAGCGAGGAATGTTCAGACTGCCAAATTCCACAAATGGAACACAATAAATGTGTGTGAAAGTGCTGGGGGCACAATCTGCACCTCCTACATGCAGATATCATCACCCTTTATTACATCCATTCAGATTTAAGATGACTAGAAAACACAGTGGAAAAAAATGGGCCCATAAAAAAATAAACTAAAGTGTCGATAGTTAATACTTTACATTTACTAATGAGATTAATATACATCTACTTATAGTGCACATATCAACTCTGCTTAGGGGAATAATTAATTCTGTGGACTGAACCCAAACTCGCAGCTAATGCAGCCTATTAATTCACTAGGAACCAGTGATGTCATTTATGCATGTACTATACTTGGCTTTATGTTCTTGTCTATTATGTGTATTATATTATGGTACATGTTTGGCATAATATTTCGTTTATATGTCTTCATTTTTATTTTTTATTTTTTCATTTTAGCTTGCTTGTTCTGTGTTTTTATCTAAATGCAAGAGACAGATGTGTCATTTTTTACTGTGGCTTCAGTCACGCCAAATAGCCCCTCTCAACACGCCAGGTCCTATGCAACTTGGGCACGGCGAGTATCTTTTTTGCTCGAATGTTTTTTTTACTTATTCACATAAGTAAAAATGTGGAAGTGACAGAACTGCATTACCAGTGGGGTGTGCGACATTTGTACATCACTGAATCTGTGTAAAAAGGGCTCCGATGCCAGCAGCCATAGCTTTTCCTCAAGCCAAGTTCTGTTGTGCGTCATTTGTGACTTTGTGCTTGTGCAAAAGTAATTCCTGTGCGGGTAAAGACGCAGCCTAGCATCGCAGTACACTGCGAGCGGCTTTAAGAAAATAAGGTACGTTAATCCTCTTGGAGCCGCTCGGTCACGCTGGGTGTCTTGCTCCATATGGCATAATGATGCACAGTGTATGAGAGCACATCTGTATTTTCCAGATGTACAGTGTTAGACAATAATAATCAATGATAAAGGGGCCTATTCATTAAACCTAAAAATTCGATGGAGATAATTAGGTTTAGAACTCGCATGGAGTTCTACTTATTTATAGGTGGAATTCATCATTCCACCTCTCCATAAGTATCTATTCCGAAAAGCTGTCATTTTTGCGATGACAGCTTTTCGGGAAATAGATACTTTTCCCTGCCTACACTACTTTATCGCATCTGGAAACAGTGCTGCGCATGCGCTGTTACATCTGTAAAACCAGCGCATGCGCAGCACTGCCTACAGTTGCGGTAAGTTTGTGTGCCCCCCCCCGACCCCCTCCGCTCACCCCCCTCCCCCCGACTTATCTGTCCGCGCAACAGCCTCCGGCTCCTTCCTGCTGGTCTGTCATGTGGTTTCCCAGCAGACCACATGACAGATTAGAAAAAAAAACAAAAACTTTTTTTTTCTTTTTCTAAACTTTCTTGTGCTCTGCTGGGGAGCGCACATGTCCGACCTGCCTCCGGAGCCTGAGGACGGAGCAGTGCGCCAGAGGGACTCGTCGGGGGACTTGCACACGCGGATACAGGTAAGTCGATTCTGCTATTCATAATTTTCGGAATTTGATGAATACCACAATTTCCACATCTCCATACTAATGTATGGGGAGTGTGGAAATTAACGCAGGGGAACTTAGCAAGGAGATATCTGTGATATCTCCTATGCTAAGTCTGTTCATGAATACAAAAATAACGTTATTTAAGGAAAATGTCCTTAAAAACTTAAATTTTAGTGTTGATGAATAGGCCCCAAAATCTGTTACAAAAGTTCAGGGGCTTATGTATTAATAATCACTACTCTCCTGTGATTATTATGCGTCCATATCGTGATGGATATTTTAATTTTGAATGAAAATATCCCCATTATGTACTAACCGCTGTCCATGCAAGTTACTTTCCCGGCATATTAGAGGAGTCTTTAACATTTGTGACTCCTCTGGGGGAATCTGACACTACGTACAGTATGTATGCTAGAATTGGGAGCCGGCTGGAGGCTGCTGGAAAGGGATCACAAGATCCCACTCCTGCGATATTGCAACAATAGGCCTAAAGTGGTTTACGCCTTAGGTACATAGAGTTCAGTGCATAGTCCCCATTGATAATAATGGGGACATAGGTGTGCTAATTTGCCTGTAGCAGGCAATTACTGTGAAATAGCCTTAGGCTATTAGCACATAGCAACAATTCATAAAATTATGCAGAAATTGCAGTTTCTACATAATTTTATGAAATAAACAAAATGCTTGATAATAGGCCCATAAGCGGGCTATTTATCACCGGGGACCGTAAGTTTCCATCTCGCCATGGGGATACTTATCACTAGAGCATTTCAGCATTGCTCCGATGCGGGGACAGCTTATCCGAAAAGCAGCTGTCCCTGCGATTAGTACCAGTTGTACTTCTGTAGCAGTATTACTTACCTGTCCCCATAGCCGGCTTCTGCGCTTGTGTGACCTAAGCATGTGCAAAGCCGCTAGACAGACAGTGAGGAGGCAGCGGATGGATCCGCTCGGATCTCTCTTTCCCTCCCCGGAACTCTTTCCCAGAGGAAGGATCAGGGCTTCGACAACAAGCGCCATCTGAAGATAGCATTTGTTCTTGCAGGCAAACTCCGGATACTTTAAGTTTTCGGAGTTTGCTGAATATTAGGTGGTCCTATCGGCCTCTTGATGATAAATGGACCGTTACCTCAAATATGCGGAAACTAGCGTTTTCCGCATGTGTAATGGGACAATAACGGATGATGAATGGACCCCTTAGTATTATAACTTTGTATAGATTACTCTTTTTTCCACTTTTAGATATAATACGAAATACCTCGGACATGGAATTTTTATCTAAGCATATTTCAAGAGTTTAATTCCACTTGAATATGTGATTCTTTAGACCCTGGATATAACCTGGAGATTTCTCTAGCCTCTTAACCAGGTTATACTTAGCTCAGAGCTGTGCATGAAAGGCCCTAGGGCTGCTTTAAGTGTTTTGTGTCTGATGTTGCCCTGTTTGTCTGCCAGCTGAATAATTCCCTTGTTAAGTGCAGCTGGTTCCCAAGAGCCCATGTGACACAGGGGGCACAGCTGATCCTCTGTAAATTTCCATGGTGGTAGATCCAGCCAACAAACCTATTACGATTCTGCCAGATGTTTTAGGCCTTGACAAAACGGCAAAATCTATGGTTGTTTTTTTTTCTGTGTTTTTTTTTGTTTTTGTTTCAAAAGTTCTGCTGTAAAGTGAGGAGCCAGAGAATCATAATTTATAGAGGGATGAAAGGAAGCTTACTGTAAAATTGCAATTACCAAGATCCATGTTTTTCCTTGAGTTTGCAATATTCTTTACACAGTGTCTAGGCTCTTGAGGTATTACATTATTATAATATTATGGGCTAAGTGTGCTGCTTTAATGGAATAATATTACTATTGAGTCTGTTGATTGCAAAATTCAACATTTTCATATTATTGCTTGCACATCAGCCGCTTTGGAACAATATAAATAAAGGTTAAAAATAATAAACTTCAGCTTAAAAACAAAGGGAGCCATTTATAAAAAATAGATAAAAGATAAAGGTGACGTTCTCCATAGCAACCAATCAGACTCTGCTTTCTGATTGGTTGCTAAGGACATAGCTCTTTTTCCTCCTTTTATTTTTAAACCAGTTTCATAAATGTTTTCCAGAGTGTTCCCTTGATTTACCTGCTGTTGGCAGGAGCATTTTAAGACTGGAAAGAGGCCGTGTGCAGATGTCCGTGGTCCCCTTCAGCCTGAAAAAAAAAATGGTGCCACACATGCACAGAATTGTGCCAGAGTCTTCTGCGCAGGCACTATCTTCTAAAATACAGTATAGCACAGTTTAAATATTTTCAGTGATTACTTTCAAGATATGGCATTGGCCCCATATTTTGAAGAAAACAATGTAATACTGTAGGAGGCCGACAGGACGGTTCATAGGGAAGCTAAGTGAATACAACAGTGTGTGCAGTGTGGGTCCCAATTGACCCAGAGCCCATGGGTCGGTGCCATACTTGCCTACCCTCCTGATTCGGCCAGGAGGCTCCCGAAAATCTGGTGCCGCTTCCGGCCCCCCCGGAAAGGCAGGCAAGCCTCCTGGTGGCTGATGCCCCCTCCGGATCCCCCCCTGTAGTTATAGAGAAACCCCCGCAGAGGGGAAGGCTGATAACGCAATTCACAATGAATTGTCCACGCCCCCTGCTTCACAATGCCAGTAATCTCGACATTGTGTAGCGGGGCGGGGCCAAAACAACGCGATCTCGTGGTCACGCCCCCGCTCTGTCCACAAAACTGTCTGGCAAAGCCCCCTTGCAGTGTCGATCTGGCTGCTCCCTCCTGGAATGGGCAGCCAGAATGTCTGCAAACTTGCTTTGCGCCCATTATGGATACGCCACTGGGTCTGGGGGTATTTATCATGTGGACTGAACAAATTTTTCTGAGATTGCAGCTTATCAATACTATAGGACAATACTGGACAAATTATGAACATAGCTTGGTGGCTGGAGAGATACACGCTAGCAAGGGGAGAAGATCTGGAGCTTGTAGGATATCATCAACAGACCACTTGAATCATAGTTCTGCTGTGACCTCTGGCCTGTACTCAGTCCTAGCAGGGCTACCAAGAGAACTGTCAGGTACTGTTACTAGGTGGTGTGGGCAAGTATATAGGACTGTGGCCACATTTAATTTAAAATATTGTAGAAGCTATGCTGTGGCTGGGTGTTGGATGGGTTACACCTTTTTGGCAGACCTGTGCCCCCAGTAAGTCTCACCTTCTTGGCAGCCATGAATGCAAGTCCTTACAGCTTGGAGGGCTGGGAGCTCAACCACTTACCTTGCGCAGTCGTATGGTATGTGACCGCTGCGAGCTGGGTTTTCATTGACACATTTTCATTCCATGTGACCGTGGTGTCCGCGTCCATCTCCTGGCATCCCAGCAGTGATGTAGCAGTATGTGACCACTGATATCACTACCGATATCACTCCCCGGAAATGCTGTGGGGATGGCACTTTGGGGTGCATGCCTCTGAATGAAAAGTGTGAAGGGGGGGACATAGCCACCCATTACCCCATGCATTAAGTGGCTGATCTCTGTGTATGCAGAGATCAGCTGCAGCAGGGGGGCTGAAGATCAGTCTCTCCTGAACCACTCTGCGCTCTGCAGGATGGTATGGTGGATGGGTAATGCCACAGGGGGAATGGTATTGCACTACTTAATAATTATTGGAGAAGGGGTTTTGAGCAATAAAATAGCTAGACATGTGGTTAAAGGATGCAGCCGTGCTAGAGTTGGGCATTAAATAGTTCATCATTGATGGTCTCCATAGTTCATCAGTGATGGTCTCCATTGTTAGTGCAATTGGTGTTTTACATCAGTGGAATGAAACCATTGATGAAAAACCATTGATGGCATCAGAATACCCTTCATCTTTACTGCGGGACATGGCAGGCCAATCAGGGATAAGGAGAATGATGGGTTACGGTGCTACACTCCACAAAATCCCTGCTCCAGAGAGAAAATAGAACCATTGCCATGCCTCTGCCATTGATGGCGGAGAAAAGCTGGACCTCCTTCATCTATGGCAAAACCGTCAATGGTCGATGGCCATCCCTGAGCCTCACCAGTTATCCCAAGCCAGAAGGTTATTTCTTTAAGTATGGCATTTAGCAATGTTTCACTGCTATTTTGGAATTGCTGGAAGTGCCTACACTGTTAACCCTAGGTGCAGGAAGCCGATGAGTGATCCACGCTGAGCACTCAGAGGGTTACAGGGAGCCGTTGCAGCCGGGACCACTGTCCCGCACCGCAGGGCTGAGTGGCCACACAATGGCACCGTGAGCTTAGCTCCTGACAGTCTAGCACTCCAACTCAGATTGACCGCATGCTGGGGGACAGGGAGAGTCCGCTCCCTGGTTCCCCCAGTGTTGAAGGCAGAAAGGGGGACCAGGCAACATGGGTTTTAAAAAAAATGTATAACATGTTTCAACATGTAGTGAATAAGGGTTTTAAATATATTATAAAATGTGTGTGCAGCTCTGAGCCAGAACAGCAGTCCTGGGCTACAGTGCTGCAGTCTGTGAAAGCCTGGCACAGGCTCAGAGGCTCAGAGTATATCGTTTTTGGTGTGTAAAATATATTAAATGTATGTATTTTAAATATATAATTTAAAGTAAAATGCGCTTACCTTAAGTCCTTAGAGGTCAATGGGGATTTGGAGCTCTCTGTGGACTGCTGACCCCCAGCCTCCATCCCAGGTAAATTATATGCCATCCTCTGCAGCCTCATGCTGGAAAATGGCATGATAAGGTAGAGATTTCAGGGAGCTCCAAAGAGCTTCCCCTCTGTGGCCAGGAAACCCTGCCTGGGGACCTTGGTTGCCCAGCTCTGGAGCTCAGATTCTGGCTAGAGGTGGCAGACTTGATCCCTTAGCAGATTTCTGGAAATTCGTTTTGGAGGGAACATTTTTCATCCCCGACGTGACGGAGCCTGGGCGTCGCTGAGCCCTGCGGGTGTGCACAGGCACAGGGGAGTGACCACTCCCCACTGTCCATTAGGGACAATGTTAAAGGTGAGTATTCCTTGGGCATGCAATACACATGCACTTAATTTGATTGGGTAAAAACCACAGGGCAGATTTCCCCCCTGTGGTAATCTGTATTGGAATGACATAAAAGAAGGCTTGCGAGCCTGGTTTGTGTGTATTTTTTTGAACATCAAGAAGGAATGAACTGCTGTAGCATCTGTATGCTGTGATACCCCCAAGGGGAAAAGTATTTTTTAAGACTATGGGGCCTATTCATCAACACTAAAATAAAGTTTTTAAGGCCATTTTCCTTAATTAACGTTATTTTAGTATTCATGAAGAGACTTAACACAGGAGATATCACTGATATCTCCTGGTTAAGTCCCCCTGTGTTAATTTCCACACACATTAGTATGGGGATATGCAGGACCAGATTAACAATGGGGCGGATGGAGCTACAGCTCCAGGCCTCCACATAAATATAGGCCCATCAACATGACAGCATGATTACCAGGTGCCTAACTGGCCACAAATTTTAAGTATTCAAATCGTTTTTCTAGTTCCCCCCACCCCCCAAAAAAAATAATGCAATTTTTCTATTTCTATGTAGTTAGGGAGACATTGTGTTCATAATGTAGGGGGTGTACACACCAAGGTGACTCTGACCACACCCACACAGCACAGATCACAGCTCTTCCCCTTCTCAGTATAGGCCCTTGAACATTTTCAGCTCCAGGCCCATGTGGGCCTTAATCCGGCCCTGGGGATATGGAAATTATGGTATTCATCAAATTCCAAAAAATTATGTATTTTTGGAATTTGATTGAGTTACTATTCGCCATTGTGAGGTGGCGAATAGCAGGTAACACCTGTTACAGCGTGGACAGGTCCCACGGCGTCTCCCTCTAGCGCTCTGGTCGGTCCTCTGGCTCCGGAGGCTGGTCTGACAAGTGTTCTCCCAGCAGAACACAATAATGTTCAGAAAAAAAACAACTTTTTTTTCTTTTTTCTAAACTACTGTGGTCAGCTGGGAGAACACGTGTCAGACCACCCACTGGAGCCGGAGGCGCTGCAGTGGGCAGGTAAGTGTGGGGACGGGGGGGAGGTGAGCGGAGGGGGGAGGGGGGGTTGGGGGGGACACAAAATTACTGCAGCTGTAGGCAGTGCTGTGCATACGCTGGTTTTACGAATGTAACAGCGCATGCGCAGCACTGATTCCAGCTGCGGTAAGTTAGAGTAGATAGAGATAACTATTTCCTGAAAAGCTGTCATCGCAAAAATGACAGCTTTTCAGAATAGATAGTTATGGGAGGAGGAATGATGAATTCCTCTGGTAATTAGGTAGAACTCCATACGAGTTCTAAACCTAATTGCCTCCAGAGAAAGTTTAGGTATGATGAATAGGCCCCTATTTGAGCATTAAACATCTTGCCTTTACAACGACTACATCTGAATCCTGCGACAACAGAATTGTGCCAAACGCTGTTCCGTTCTCTGGCTGTTCCGAATTGAGCCCAGTGTCTCTAAGCTCAAGCCCTCTGCAAGCTACCGTGCAGAGCCTGGTCCATTTGGAGGGATTAGTGTATATCAGCCAACATCAATCAGGAGGTGTGGCCGCAGCTCGTCGACGCATACGCAGCAGTTGTGATTCCAGGTGGCGGTGGTAGGAGTCTTGGTGTACGTAAGAAGCAGTTCCAAACGCTGACCGTAGGAGTTTGGTGGCAGCGCATTACCCGTTCACGGTGCAGTTGGCGGAGTCAGTTACAGATGGCAAGAGGGAATTCCTAATAGTCCAATATCCAATGGGATAAAAAAACTAATCAGTGATCGGGTGGTGAGTTGAGGTCATCCGGTCACAGGGTCGAAAGGATTGCAGATGATCCGATGCTGCGTCCTAGGACAATGTAAAAGAATGAAGGCTGCAGGTGTACTTAAGGGTCCAGTCTTCATCCCGGGCAACGCCGGGTATCCCAGCTAGTGTATAATAAGTCAGAAAGTAAATGTTTTTGTGTCTGTCTATTTGTCCTTTATGCATGGCCAGAATTTTTAACCTAGATACACCAAATTTCACGTGCTGATGTAGTTTGACCAGGATTAGGTTTTTGGCTATGTTTTAAGTTTAGAAAATGGAAAAAAACCTTACAGAGCGCAGTAAATACTATTATGCAGCAAGTAAAATTGACAACGCACGTAAAACACAGATACTAGAAACAGTATACACCCGAATGAATGGGAATGGGAATGAATTTTGTTGCAAATCACCCAAAAATTATCATTGGGACAAATAATTTGTGAAAATTACATTTATTAGCAACAAACACAAGTGTAAATGCAGAATAAAAAATGTCCTCTATTCTATACCATAGTAGGCCATGGTGTGTGTAACAGATGGTGTTAGTCAGTTTCCGGACAGAGGCAAGTTCAACAACACACCACAAGCGTTTGCCTTTCTGTAGATGGTAGGTCAGAGGTCCTGGTTAGTATAGCATGGCATCTGCATGATACATTTTGGAGCAAGTGTCCTTCAGGCGAAGATGTCATGCATCTCAAAAGTGTCTCCTTTATATCTCAATATCCCGCCGTTTGAGGGGCCGGAAGTGAAGCCGTTGCGCATTCCACCGCTAGAGCAGAAGTTGGAAAACATGTGTCACTTGACGCCATGCTTCTTATTGTTTTCCTACATGTAGTTATTTAATGTATGATGTTTCCTTAGTTTATCTGTGCCTTCTTTTATATTTTGGTGCAGTATATTAGATTCCTGCGTACTGTGGCACCGGAAGTGGCATGGCAGCACGTTCCACCACTGGACCGGAAGTTGGGGACTGGAAATTAAGTAATGGAGTCAGAAGCCAAAGCGGCTATTTGTGTCTCAATTATATTCCAATTCCCAGAAGTTAGCAGTTTGAATTGGCAATATTGAATCTTTCTTTTTTAACACCTTCCTTTCTATCTCATGACTTTTGGCACTTCATCATCAAGTTGCGGTGACACTCACGTGTCATTCAGGACAAGCATTCTTGTCAGTGCCACCACAATATGATGATATATTGTATATATTTATATCTTAGAGGACAACAGGGCAGGATTCCATTTATTTCAGCGGAGCGCCGTTAACATTTATATATGTATATATAAATATATGGAGAAAGATAGTTTGATAAATCCAGTCAATTAATAGCACATTTTCACAGTGGCGCTCAAGGCTATGATCAAAATGCTGTATTAAATGCATTGAAACAGGGGCATTTCTAGAGAGGAGGGGGCCCGTGTGCAGTCTCGGACATGCTCCGCCCGGTGGCCGGCAGCGCACTGAGCTGTGCGCGGCCAGCGCCGGAGTTATAGACTCTGGGCATTAGAGTGTGCCCAGAGTCTATAGTGTATGCACAGATCACTGGGAAAATGGCCACAACGGCCATTTTCCCTGTACTGCGCATGCACAAATGATGGGAAAATGGGCGTCGCAGCCATTTTCCAGTCGTTTTACACGCCAGCGCCGATGTGGGACTCTGGAGAAGTAAGTAATATTATGGGTGCAGGGTGTGGGGCCCCCCTGGACCCAGGGGCCCATGTTCCCCGCACACCCTGCACCCATTACAGATACGCCCATGCATTGAAATGTCGGTAGAAGGTTGCAAGTTTCTGCTGCAGCCTTCGGACCCGCCAGACCAGGTAAGTTATTAATAGGCCACCAGAGACGTTTTTTTAGATATTCTAATCATGTTGACATTTCATCAGTATCGACTTGATGAATGTTGACATGGTCAATGTCATGTCGAATGTTGGCAAAACATATCACACCCATATATATGTGTGTATATATATATATACATATATATGGTATTTATATATATATATATATATATATATATAAATATAAATAAATAATATGTATTATATCTCGTGTGTGTGTACATTTTTCTTGGGGCCAAAGTGTCTGTTTATTTTTTCTGTGGGGGCCAATGTCTGTTTTGTTTTCAGGTGGGGGGCCAATGTCTGTTTTTATTTCTGTTGGGGCCAATGTGTGTGTTTTTCCTGTGGGGGCCAATGTTTGTGTTTATTCCCTATGTTAATGTACGAGGTATGTTTGTTTTTTTTCCTGGGGTACAAACAAGCACTAAAAATGTGAGATGGGTAAAAAAAATATAATAAAATAATAATTTAATGTGCATAACAGTACTATCATGGAATAAACCATACAACATGTGTGTTGGTTGTCAATGTGTATAGCTCTTTTAAAGGTCAATTGTGAGGAAGCGGGAATTTAGTGTGATGCCGCACTTTGGTCCAGTAAAGATGTTAACCGCTTTCCCTAACTCGCCCCACCTCTATGCCGGTGGTGTGGTTGCTCCTTCTCCACTTTTCTTGCTATGGTAGGTTCTTCTCTGGCCCTCTCCGGTCTGAGCGTTTGCAGTGTCTGATGATGACGTCAGGTGCCGGCGGGACTTTGGCGAGCTGGCTCTGTGGTGGCCGCTTGTTGGAATAAACTGCTCTTAGGGGTAAATTTACTAAAGTGAGAACTTGTAAAAAACTCATACTTTAGTAAATATACATATTAGTACTTTGCTCCACTCTCCAAGATATAAAATCCTCATAGGCCTTGCCAGCAAAGCCTCACTTGTAAGTCACTACAAAATGCCGCAATTACCAGTGCCGCAGTTACAAGTGATTTCGGGAGAGCCACTTGACATTCGGGTGAATAGACAAGTATGTCACAGATATACATTATTGTGATCAGTTAAGACCCCCAACACCAGTGTGTACAGCATACCCTATCTGCTACTAGCAAAGTCGGTCATGCGTTATATCCCATATGGCTTTTTTGCATTTGTTATGCCAGATTTGTTGGCACCAATGTATAGCCTGCTGCCCTGACCTTCGAGTGATATATTACTTCTAGGTTAATGTTGCAACGTAACGTTTACACAATTGTGAATTGAGATCCAAAGAGAAAAAGAGAAGATACTGCCTTGTGCTGCATTTTATTGCCATGTACGTGAGTTGTGGATAGGAAGATTAATTGATTTGGTATCTGAGAGAAGATCCCTCTGCTGTACTTCTAGAACATGATCTTGCAGCGTTTTTGTTTAGTCTTTGCTAAAGTTTTACTAATGCAATAACCACGAGTAATGTAAATAGCAGACCTCGCAAGGAAATCCCAGCTGTAATTTGGCTGCAGAACATTTGGGGATATCACTATCTAACAAGAAACATCTACTTAAGCCTATTGTAACTATTACCTCATTAGAAGTGCAACTTCAGCCTGCGTACAAGACCCATTTAGCTGTAGGTATAAGCAGTGTGCTCATAATTTATAAATGTTGGGAATACTAAACTTTCGCTGCAAATATTTTTTTTGTGCGTATTTTCTCTGTTTGTGAAAACGTGAAATGGAAAGCTTGTCACAATAAATATGACTTTTGTATATTGTCAGTCATTGTATATCGTTTTCTGCTGCATTTGAGAGATAGAGAGAATGGGGGGGGGTAGCTTCTAAAAAAAGCCTGACTCTAGACAAGCGGCCTCAGAGCAAGCCATGTGAATCCACTTACATGTAAATTGCTTGTCTATATGAATTAAGGTGAAGGTTGTGAAAGAGCTGAGTTTTTGTGTTTACCGTAGGATTTTTGACAGTCTCTTTCCTCTTTCAAGTAAATTTGGCTCAAATCCACTAGCAGTGCAGTTTTAAGTAAACCCTTCTTTTGTTACATTAACAAGGTTATAACATCACTGGGGCACATTCCCAGCTGGCCGCTCTAAGGCCCTAGTTATTCGGGCAGTGGAGGATCATTTAGAAGTTTGGTGTTAGGGAGGGAACTAGGCTGTAATATGTGTCACTCTGCTGTTCGCCCAGGGTCACTATTGCTTTATGAAATAAAATGTCAGTTTTGCCAGTCACTTATTCATCTTGCAGCGGGGAAATCATATCAGACTTTGTTTATTAGGTAATAAAATGTTTGAAAAGCTGGCAAGAAATGTCTATTTTAAAGGAGACCCATTACTGATAGTGGAGGGAGCCATATTATGGTTTAAACCAGTGCTCAGGCATTCTGTTCGCTAGCAGCTAGTAACATCACTGAGGCAGCTAGTGACATCACTGAGGCAACTAGTGACATCACGGAGTCAGCTATTAACATCATCGAGACAGCTAGTGACATCACTGAGACAACTAGTGACATCACGGAGTCAGCTAGTGACATAACTGAGGCAACTAGAGACATCCCGGAGGCAGCTAGTGACATTACAGAGGCAGCTAGTGACATCACAGAGGCTTGCCTAAGTTGTCACTAGATCATAGTGAATTATACTTGCCTACTGTCCTGGATGAATTTCAGGGAGCTTTCCCAGAATCCAGAGGGGGATGCAGGCATTAGGTTAGCAATGTTGGCATTCATAATTTCGACACCACAATGTAGACAGTTATGATGACGACATTGTTTAAATGTCAACATTCTCCGAATGTCAACGTGTTTACGATGTCCACGTGTGAAATGCCGTCTATGTCAGAATGTTGACAGTAGGGTTAGGCTGTGGGAAAGTAGGGACAGGGTTAGCCACTAAGGGGAGGGTTAAGGCATGCCTCCAAACATCTTCAATGTAGAAAGTGAGGTCCTGTGTGCACCCTCCTGGAAAGGGAGCATGGTCTCGTGCAGAGGGACGTGGTCTCATGACACACCCCTGTTTTCAATATTCTGGGGGAGTGTCCAACACTCCCAGATATGCTGGGCTGCCACAGGGCTCTCCCCACACTATGAACAGATGCCATGCGCATGCACATAGCATCTATTTGCCAGTTGCTCTATTCATGGCTGCCTTGCTCTACTATGCAGAGCAGCAGTGAGCGCGTTCTCCCCCAACTTCCCCCCACCGCGGGACACTGCGACCTGCTGGTGGGATGGAGGGACAGTCACTAAAAAGCGGGACACTGCAAGCTGCTGGTGGGATGGAGGGACAATCACTGAAAAGCGGGACAGTCCCAATGAAAGAGTGACAGTTGGGGGGGTATGGTTAAGGCTAGGCTTTGGGTGGGCTGATGGTTAGGGTTAGACACTTGAGGAAGGGCTAGAGATAGGGCCATCGTACTCACCTGTACACCGCTACGTCTGCCTCCACAAGTGTGTATTGTTGTTACTCTTGGATTGCTGCACTACGTGGTGACCATACATGTGACACATGTTATATATATACAGCCATGGCCAAAAGTATTGAGAATGACACAAGTATTTGTTTTCACAAAATTTGCTGCTTCAGTGTTTTTAGACCTTTTTGTCAGATGTTACTATGGTATACTGACATAAAAGTACAAGCATTTCATACTGTAAGTGCCAAAAGCTTTTATTGACAATTACATTAAGTTTATGCAAAGAGTCAATATTTGCAGTGTTGACCCTTCTTTTTCAAGACCTCTGCAATTCACCCTGGCATGCTGTCAACCAACTTCTGGGCCACATACTGACTGATGGCCGCCCATTCTTACCTAATCAATGCTTGGCGTTTGTCAGAATTTGTGGGTTTTTGTTTGTCCACCCGCCTCTTGAGGATTGACCACAAGCTCTCAATGGGATTAAGGTCTGTGGACTTTCCTGGCCATGGACCCAAAATTTCGATGTTTTGACCCTCGAGCCACTTAGTTATCACTTTTGCCTTAAGGCAAGGTGCTCCATCATAGAAAGAGAAAAAGTCTGTTTGCGCTAATAAGACACTATTTATTATAAAATAATAATATTATTATTATATTATTTTATAATAAATAGTGTCTTATTAGCGCAAATAGATTTTATCTCTTTGTATGTCTTTGTTACACCATATTTTGTGATGGTGCAGGGGTGTTTTCACGAGCACACGCCATTTTGCTGCTATTAATTAAAAATATTTTGGTCATTAGACTGAAATAATATATAGATATATACATAGATCTTTTTTTCATTAGCGCCTAAACTCTTGTTTTTGTAATTTATATAAAGGTGCTCTATCATGCTAAAAAAGGCATTGTTTGTCACCAAACTGTTCTTGGTGGGGAGAAGTTGCTCTTGGAGGATGTTTTGGTACCATTCTTTATTCATGGCTGTGTTCTTAGGCAAAATTGTGCGTGAGCCCACTCCCTTGCCTTAAAAGCAACCCCACACATGAATGGTGCTTTACTGTTGGCATGACACAGGACTGATGGTAACGCTCACCTTTCCTTTTCCGGGCAAGCGTTTTTCCAGATGCCCCAAACAATCTGAAAGGGGATTCATCAGAGAAAATAACTTTAATATCAGTCTGTCCCTGATGTATTTCCTGGAGAGAAGTGGCTTCTCTGCTGCCCTTCTTGACACCAGGCCATCCTCCAAAAGTCTTAGCCTCACTGTGCGTGAAAATGCACTCACACCTGCCTGCTGCCATTCCTGAGCAAGCTCAGCACTGGTGGTGCCCCATTCCCACAGCTGATCAACTTTAGGAGACGGTCCTGGCGCTTGCTGGACGCCCTTGGGCGACCTGAAATCTTCTTCACAACTATTGAACCTCTCTCCTTGAAATTCTTGATGATCCGATAAATGGTTGATTTAAGTGCAATCTTACTAGCAGCAATATCCTTGCCTCTGAAGCCCTTTTTGTGCAAAGCAATGATGACTGCACGTGTTTCCTTGCAGGTAACCATGGTTAACAGAGGAAGAACAATTATTTCAAGCTCCAAACTCCTTTTAAAGCTTTCATTCTATTATTCTAACTCAATCAGCATGACAGAGTGATCTCCAGTCTTGTCCTCATCAACACTCTCACCTGTGTTAACGAGAGAATCACTGACATGATATCAGCTGGTCTTTTTTTGGGATTATGTTAATTGTCATGGCAAAGAGGGACTTTCCAATTCATCTGATCATTCTTCATGACATTCTAGAGTATATGCAAATTGCCATCATAAAAACTGAAGCAGCAGACTTTGTGAAAACCAATACTTGTGTCATTCTCAAAACCTTTGTCCATGGCTGTATATTGTGCTGAGAGCATATATCCGTCTATTGAACACTTTGGGAAAACAGGAAGTATTTTGTGTAACAAGACTATGAGGGGTATTCAATATGGGAGCGAAAAGTCCGTACTGGACTTTTCGTTCCACATCGGTTATTTTCCTGGGATAAAGTATTGGGCGCGCGCCCGCTTTATCCCCGTATTCAATTTAAAAGCTACGAAAACGGGACCCGGCGAAGTAGGATCGGCGAAAAAAAACAAAATTTACCTGGAATAAATTGTAGGACACCCCTAAAGCTGTAAAAACATGGGGGATCACTATGGGTACCCTCGTTTTAGCCTGCAAATGAAAGTCTGGGTTTTAAATAGCCGCGACAGGTGTTTTTTTCCCGACATCGAAGAAGTGTTGCAGAAGAGCACTTAGGTTTTTTTTTTCGTTTTTTTAAGTGGTCCCATCAAATTTGGGGTACATGAAAATGGGTACTAGCATATTTTTAAGTCCCTAAAGTCTTTATTTAAAAATTCTGCAAATATGCACCTGCCGCTAATAACCTATTCTAGAAAACACCTGCCGCATACTTGCAGAATAGCCCTGAACCTATTTCCCTATTTTTAAACACTTTTTTTCCCATTTTTTTTTTCACCCCAAATTTTAAAAATAATTTTTGGGGTGTCCCTATTTTTTTTTAAACTTTTTTTGAAACAGTTTATTTTAAAATCATTCCCAGGGGTGCAGGCTATTTTTTTTAAGCCTGCACCCCTAAACCCCAATTCTGCACTTTTTTTCGCCACCTATTCAGTGGTGAAAAGTTATCCCCTTTTTTTTTCAAAGACTTTTCGAACCTGCGAAAAGTCTTTGAAATTGAATACAGGGATAATTGAATTCGGCGAAAATGACGTCCGATTCTGACCTTTTCCCTCCAAATTGAATACCTCTATTTGTCAGCGTTCAAATATGAGTCCAACATTGTAAAGTCTATGATCACATTCTACCAATATATAGACATATTAGCTTAGAAAGAGAAATTCTGTTGTACAAATAGGGATGTATATATACAAGTAGGATGCATGAATGAAGTGGAATGGATGCCACAGTCTGCCTGCATCAGATTGATTCTTCTACAGGTTCTGGGTCAGATGTACTAAGCTCCGGAAAGTGATAGATTGGAGAGTGATAAACTACCAACCAATCAGCTCCTAACTCATTTTTCAATCACAGCCTGTAACATGACAGTTAGCAGCTGAGTGGCTGGTAGTTTATCACTTTCCAATTTATCACTTTCCAGAGCTTAGTACATCTCCCTCTCTATCTCTTAGTCTGTGGTTTGCCACTTTTCTCTATTCTCATCCACAAATCATGATATTCTCACATGTAGCCAGGGCCAGTGCAAGCTTTAGAGTTTCATGGGCGATTCCTCTTACTGGGCACTTGCCACTCATTCCTACCTTAATAGACAGGAGGTGAGAGTGTTTAGCTCCTCAGAATAAGAGTATGGTGTTTGGGTGTGTGATCACAGCCAAATGCCACTCTCCCAGCATAACACTGGCATACACTGGTACAAATCTGTCAGATGCTTTTCCTCCATTCCAGCGGACACCACCCTATTTGAAGGACTGGGGACATTATTTCAATTATTCAGTATTTTACGTGACTGTTACATATTGGCGCACTAGCTTGCTGCCTAGTTTTACCTAATGAAGCCTTATTATAGCATCCTCTCCTCATTAACATAGTCACAATATGTGGGCATTAACAGCAAACTCATCTCGTGTGATCAAATTCTGATGATTTGATTGGCTTCAAGTCATCTCCACCCACTTTAAAACTGAGGACATAATGGATGACCAAAATATCAAGACTAAATACACACAGGTGGTCAAATGCAACAGATTTTTCCTATACTGTGATCCATAAACTATAATTACCCATATAGACATACTTTTAATGAAATTAAAATTACCTAGGAAATCCTCCATTGTCCTGCCGGTTATGCAATCAATGCCTCAAATTATCATGTTGGTTTTATATGTTTAATTATCACAATATTATACTTTATGGAGCATAGCCTGACTGCTTCAGTATTATCTCACCTATACCGTTGTCACGGGTGCCTTTATAAGTAAATTAGAATGTGAACTCACACCTGTCTCTAGGAACCCGACACTGATGTGTCTTACCCTTACTTTAGCCTTCAAGACCGCGACCTGTCCCTTTATTGGGCTGTCTGTTTGTCCTTTTATAGGTTTGCATTATTTTTGATTTGCCTGTGATCTTACTGAGGCCCTAAGCCTCCTTCCTCTCCCAGAGAACTTCAGACATTCTCCTCGTACCAGCAAACAGCTTTTTTTTTGCATGATATATTGATCACTGCTATTTATCAAAAGCAGAACACATGTGATATCTGAGATCTGTCCTGCTTCGCAATTTTACAGCAGGATACTGTCTTTGAAATTCGGAACTGGGATCTTCAATTGAGCAAGCTAATGTCATCTTGAGGGGACGTTAGTCAATGTAGCCTTTAGAATAGACAATAATATCTCTGTGTGGCCTGATAGCCATACATGTACAGAAGGCATGCTGGGTGTGAAACCTGCTGTAAAGTGATAGCATATTTACTCTTCATTATGACTGTCTCTTATCAGAGTTACAGTCCCTGCAATAGCAATGAGCCCTAAAAATGTATTTCTTCTTGGTACTACATGCTGAGATATGGATTGATGATTTTTGGGGGCCCCTACTGCCAACGATGATAAATGGGTTCCAAAACTTTTCATGTACATCAGTAACAACAGTGACACATGCATGGTATTAAACGAAATTGTAGGGGGAAAAAAATTAAGTTTAAGAGCATAGGGGTTTATCCAATTAGAGGGGTGTGAATTGGATGCAAGTTACCCTTGCAACACGTACAAACACTGACAGTAGCACCGCATCTCGCACCCCTTTCTCTGTCCGAATTCGCACAAATTTGCTCACAGCCCTTTGGGGCCTGCGAGCAGTTTTGTGCGAATACAGGCTGCCGCCGGGCTGCTGTAAACTGCCGCTGTTGCCGCGATGACTTGCAACCGCTAATTGGATTGGCCCTATAATAGCAAATAATATACATATATAAACATGTGTTTTCTTTTAACAAAATCAGCTGCGTTTATTTCTATATATGATGTTTCAAAGTTAGGAGGCACGTGTAAAATCCCTTAACTTGTGGCCAGTAGTCAGCTTCTGATGGGCCCTCAATATTCTGACAAGGGTGTGCTATAGAGTGGGAAATACAATTAATAATTCAGCACATTTATTTTTGTATAGTACACAAAAGAGCCTAAATATAACCTAGAAAAACTTTGTTTTTCCCACTGAAAGTCCTTGAAATCGTTATCATGGTAACCAGCCTGAACCTGGACTTTTCTTTCTGCAAATAGTTTCCTTTTGTCCTTTACACTAATATATAGATAAAGCATTATCAGTTTGTTACATTGGTTTGGAAATGAATGATCACAAATAGTGATTTAATGAGGCTGGTGTTACTGACTTTTATTTTATTATTGACTTAACTATTTCCTGGTAGATAACACGGCCGTTGTCTGTAAAGTATTGTGTTTGTCTTCTGAATTTTTTTTTAAATGATTAGCAAACACCTTTTATGAAGAACTGATTTGCCTGAAGTTGCTGTATTTTTTCAAATGAGGAACTTCATTGTAACACTTCAAAGTATTTGCCTCATGTTTGCACTCTGGCTGCTGTATATAAATATCCAATGTTTTAGCCCAGATAAGCCTTGTATCCTGCATTCCATACAGTGAGTCCTGTTTTTCTTGAAATATGGTTAAACTACATTTGTGACATGAGTTTATATTCATAAACACCTGAACATTAGGCCATTATATATGGACAGTGTTGATGTAATTAGGTAAGAAAATCTATATACCGGTAATAATCAGGAAAGGCATGGATACCTTAAGTTTGGCATATGCACACACTAGAACGTGGGCATCACCTACAGTTGAATCGACCCTTAAATTGCAGTTTGCTTTAACATAGGGCTCAAAAGGGCAATTACGGTAGCCTGATTTCTGCTTGCAACTCCATAGGATGCAAACAGCTAGCAAGAGAGGTACATCCCGCAAAGTGGGAATGGAACATGGCCCATAGTGTCCAACTGAATTGAATGCTGTCAGAGCCAACACATAGGATTTCTAGAAGAGGGCTTCCAAATGTTTGATTTTGTAACAAAGCAAAAAAAAGTGCAGTAAGTCTGCAACATTTCTTGAAACTGTTTTCATGTAAATAACAAGTACGATTGAATGTTGCTTATACTGTACATACATAAACATACACAGATAGATAACAATAAGGGGTCAATCCTATTAGGTGCGAATGGCGAGGTGCAAGTTGCTATTTTCACTTCAAATTCGCATAGCAAATTCATTTTGCAATCCAATTAGCAACTCGCACTGAATCAGTCAGACTGAATTCGCAACTTTCCACTCGCACCTCCCTAAGGGTGAGAGATGGAAAGGAAAATCTTTATTTTAAGGTTACAATGTCGGGACACTGTGCTGAACCCCTTGGACACCCCCCTAATGACTAATTAGGCATTTGGAAGTTTCCAATTAGCTTAATTAGTCCAATAATTACATGTCATTTTTTGAGGGTAAAAATAAAGTCCTCAAATTACCCCAAAATCAACTTTTTTGTTAGTTTAGGCACCCCAAATTTAATTACAATAATATTTTATTTGAAAAATAATTGTTTTTATCATTTTTTTTTTCATTTTTCAAGGTGCCCTCAAAGTACCCCCAAATCACCCTTTTTCCTACTTTTTTTTGCATTTTTCGTTTAAGTAATTTGAGATTAAATGAAAAAAGTTTGTTTTTTATAATTTTCTTGCATTTAAAAAAAAACCACAAATCAGTCATTTGACACCTTTTAAAAACCTACAGTACCTTCCTAATGGCCACAAACAGCCGTCTATACGGTCCTGCTAACAAAATTATCCATTTTGGGGGGTCCAGGATGGTCTCCCCACATTTTCATGCATTTATCACAAATCTCATTTGGCAGTCATTACGTACCCCTTTGCTGCGAGTAGTGTGAATAGGGATTTTTAATTGGATTGGAGAATTCTCGGGAGCGCGCTTTGCTGTGAAGTCTGCGAGTTTCAAGAAACAAACTCGCTGCTTGCTATTTGCATCTGATTGGATTGACCCCTAAGTGTTTCCTTGTTTTTAGGTCTGAGCACTTTATTAGTCATCAAAATTAACTTTTCTCATTGTAGTTTACTCTTCATTCCCCCCCCCCCAGCCTTCTCTTTTCTGCCCCAAGCTCTCTCCTCACTCCTCTAACTTTCTCTTCTCTCCCTCTAGGTTTCTGATCTCTTTTCTCCTCCTAGTTTTCTATTCATTCCCTTTATTTGCGCTACAGTCCCCATAGTTATTCACTCTCCCTAACTTTCTAATTGCTGCCCCTAGCTTTCTCTTCATTCCCACTAGATTTCACTTTTCACCTTCAAGTTTTCTCTCTTATACACTAGTTCTCATTCCTACACTTTTCTGGTTTTTCAAGCTCCACACTCATTCTCTTTCCCTACTACAGGAACTCACTTTCCCTCCTCAGATTTTTATTTTCAATGATCGACTAAAATCATCAATCTTCTGACTCCCTGCTGTTGTCCCAACCCAGAATGAAACCTAATTGCAGTGGCTTCACAAGGGGGGTGCGGGCCGCACCTGGGTAGCGTTACGTGCAGCACTTGGCTCCTGACACAGTGAGGGAGCCCGAGCTGCACACACAGTGGTCCCTGGGGTCAGTGCACACCTCCGGGACTCCCGCCCGGAGTGATTACAATGGATGTTCGGGTCGCGAGGCCACGCCCCTAACCATGAGGCTATGCCCCCTTTTTGTTGGCGCGCTACAGCCCTCGCCACACCAGTTATCACTGCGGGGAGGGATGCCACTGCCTAATTGCCTCCCTGCTGCCCAGGGTCCTTAGTACCAGTCTTCCTGTAGATACTGCAGAATTTCATGGCCTGGTAAACTGTCGCCCTTACCTATGACCCAGACTAGCATTTTAGATGTAGACATGAGCACCCGCCACTAATGTAAATGTCCCAGATATAATTTTAGGAGACACATTTAGAAAGCAGTTACAGAGGAAGTGCTCTCTTCCATTAAAACAAATATTGTCGAAAGTGCTTAGAAAGTGGACACCATGAAAGGAAAGAATAGGAGATTGCCCGGCTACCCACAGATGTCTATTTGATGGTGACAAACAAGGGGACCTTGATAATATAGGCACATTCTTAGGACTCACAATATTGCAGAGTCAGTGGAACCTGAAAATCTTGCAGATTACCTCTTTCGCCTCTTTCTCATCCTTACTCCAGATGATCTAATTCTGGGCAGAGTTCATCATGCTATACGTCCGTGGTTGCAAGATGCAAATACTCATAGAGATATCATTATATGTGTGCATTATTTTAAAAATCTATGCAAGAGCTCGGGTGTCTATTGATATTATCTTCAAAGGGTCAACACCCATCAGTTTGATTTGTCACATGTCTAACTTCCCAATTAAATATTAAAGTTGCATCCACGATGGCCAACTCCAAGATGGCCATCATACTGGTGACAAATCTTAAAAAGTTTTCCCCCACTCCCATATCATATAATAACACTTGATTAATATTTCCTTACTCATTTCCTTTTTACAAGGGTGTTTCCACACTTATGAACTACCCTGTGTATAGGTGAAACAACTGGAGTGTGTATGCTTACCTACGTGTCCTGTCCACCTTACACCTACTCTCCCAGGAGGCCAGGAGACTACAAAATTCTCTGAGATCTCCAGGAGGGGATATCCAAAATGAAATAAAGTACAGTGTCTACTATGCTGTCATGCCTCTTCAGTAGATTACCATTCTAGGTAGGATATGCTTCTCTAACTAGACAGGCTTAGATTGAGTGATATCTTTGCAGACTTGCTGTGCAGAAATGCGCTTTGTGGATTGGTTCATTCATTCACAGGGACAGGAACAGAGATATCACAGCAGCTGTATCAACTTTTTGACCTATTTCAGGTCCCATTAGGGCACTGACTGAATGATGTAGGAGTTGCAGCTGTGTGTAATGGCGTAAAGGAGATAATTATTTACATTGTAATAGAGTTATAATGGTATATAATTTAACGATATGTTTTATACCTGAATATGAAAACTTTGGGGTGTAGGTGTCCTCTAAGATTGGGACAACTCTTGATTTTGTTTTTTTTTTGGCAAATTGACCATATCCACTTTTGACTCCAGTCCTCAAAACTGACTTTAAAAAACACTGCTAAAAGCGGTAACGCCACTCATTTTCATTTCACTCTAATATTCCTTCAAACTGAGGGAAAGGTTTGCTTGTATAATACTGAGTTCACCCCACCTGCACTTCCCAGTTACACCCTGTTCAAATCCTTGACGTGTGAATTCACTTCTAGACATTAAATGGGTGTATTTTAAAACCGTTTCCCCAGTAGACATAATAATACAGACCATTCCCCTTATTTATGATTCTCTAGCAATATGCTATCTTTGCCAAGATCTGATTCGTGCTGCATCTTGCTAGTATAAAGAACGAGACACTAAATTAGATTCGACTGCGAGTACCGCTGTAATCTTCTGCTAAAATTATCTAGTATGGAATGATCCAACTGCTGTTCTCATATAGCCGGACTGGACGAGGTTCTGGGAATTTGCCATTGTCCTTCGATTTACACTCCTTTGTCTGCTTTATGTTGTACTATTCCAATTTGCATCAGGCTAGAGGCAGCCCATTCTCTCATGTCTGGCTGTGAGTTTTGTGGGAATAGCAGCAAATTTGTAGTGAAAAAGGACATAAGTGGTTTGGTTTATAAGATATTTCTATTTTTTGCACTTATTTTGTAGGTGGTGAAGAAGAGATCCGTTCCGTGATGTTCTGGCTTAGGCTCATTTCTGTGTTGTCCAGTGCAGATTGTAAATTGAGACTTCGCTGACATTCATTCAGAGTCCTCTTGGGTCCAGGATCCAGAATTAAGTTAGAATGTTTTTACCGGGTTTCTTCAAGGGTACTTTTACTTAAAATAATGCATTTCAGCAACTGAGCCTTGCCAGCTGAAGGCTGAAAGCAAAACTTATAGTCAGATACTTGGAAAACAACAATACTTCAAATTATGATTTAAACACAATATAAAAATGCCTGTTAATATTTCTACAAAAAAACATAGAGTAAACAATAGAGAAAGCAGAAGTGCAATCAGAAGTAATGATCAATCTGGATTAATTAAACTATTATATGATCACAGGGAAGGAAGGAGCATGAAGGCTGCTGGTTACGGAAGTGACCGCTGCCTAAGGAGCTGAGACCTTGGAGGAGGGGGGCACCGCAGAGGCTGTTAAGCACAAAAATGAGGATGTATCAAAAAGATACATTCTTATTTTACTTGATGTTGGTGGCTGCAGATTTTATAAGCTGTTACCGCACTTGTTTTTAATTTGTTCTGGATGTTCTCACTCCTCTCTTTGGTGAGGTTGGTCATCGACCATGGATGGTTAGTACAGGGCCACTAAGGGGGAGGGTTAGGTTTAGGCACTAACAGGGAGGGTTAGGGTGCAGAACAGGAAGGTTAGGGTTAGGGGGTGAAGGAGGGAAGGTTAGGGTACTTACGTGTCCCCTGTTGGGATTCTCAGCATTGGGATGCCGCTGTCTGTCTTTTGACAGCCGGCATCCCGAGTGCCAGGCTCCCTTCCCCAACCCCAATAATCTGGCTGCCCCAGTGGAATATAAACCTGATAAACAGTTTCACCCCTGTTCATAATAATATATTTAAATATGCATGGAGTTAAATTAGAATTTAATTCAAATGTACTGTATAGTAAAATCCTGTGAAAATGAACCATGCTTCAATGGTATAGTTACAGTTTGTTCTTATTTAACCAAAACATTTAATTTTTGCTCTTACTGTACACGGAAACATTATACTTTGCATGTTGTTGCACTTATGGACTGTGTGTCTTTGATCTCTTAAGATATTTATACCAATTTTAAAAAAACGCAAGGTTACTATTATTGCTGAAACTGAAATTACTCAAGAATAAATACTAATTGAATGCTTCCATCTCAAAATCCTTATGTCACTATTATAAAGAGCTGGTCATCCTCAAAACATCTGTTTTAATGTGCATCGTTGGGAAGTAATAATTTTCTTTTTCTCCCGATATCTTAATGCTGTTGTTGAGCTGGACATGAATTTATTGCATCAACTTGTTATTTCTGCTTTTTAATAGTAGCGTCAGACAGGCGCTTTCTATGCCTAGCGTATACATTTTCAAGGACATTTTTTTCTACTGGGATGCAATCGGGAAGCCGGCTGACATTATACCGACAGCCGGCTTCCCAACTGTCATATCCTGGAGAGGGTGAAATGACCGGAGTCTAGATGTAGACGCCGCTAATTTTACCGACGCCGGAGGACCCGCGCCCGGCATCCCGATCGAAGAAATGCCGGGCGCCGCAAGTGGACAGCCGCTGGGGGGGTGGGTTAGGTTTAGGGCTCCCGGGGAGGACTTAGGGTTAGGCACCCCCTGGGAGGTTAGGATTAGGCTAGGGGGAGGGAGGGTTAGGAAGCCCCCCCGGGGGACTTAGGTTTAGGCAGCGGGGAAGGGGGGGATTAGATTTAGGCACTTAGAGGGGGGATTAGGGTTAGGCACTTGGGGGGGAGGTTAGGGTTAGGCACCCCTAAGGGAGGGTTAGGGGGGGAGGTTAGGTTAGTTAGTTCTTACCTGGGGATGATCGGGATTTCCAGCACTGTCGCGCTGCTGCTGCCGTGATCTGTTCCTCTGTCGGCCTGTCGCTGCCAGCAGTATTACATACCGATTCCCCTCTACTTATGCCTAGAATCAATAGCGTTATTAGAGTATACATGGGGTACAGAGGCATATTAATGCCCGAGGGGGCCCGTGGGCAGCAGTCCCCCTCCTCTGTGCAGTGGTCCCCCTACCTCTCTACATCTTAAGTTGTGCTGGCAGCTGGGTAAGAAGAGGATAAATGCCAGGTTACTGGAGCACTTATATTATTCAGCGGGTGCACAAAGTACCTGCCTGGCACCATTTTTTGTACACACACAGGAAAAATCGCTGTACATTACATTCCTTTTACTCTGCAGAACTGCTATTAGAATGGATTTCTGTTCTGTAAAAGCTCTGGAAATTGCAAATTGCTTGTGATTGAATCCATGACCCCTTGAAGGATCCCAAAGCTTCATTTGATCCTGTCACTACTTTTCTGCCAATAGTTTCATGATCTCCAGTAGCTTAAAAGAAGCAGGAATCAAAGATGGTGTCAGCCCCTGAGGTTACTTTTGTAGAAACAATTGTTGCTTGAGCACGTCCTCCTTGTTTTCTTTGGTCACAAGTTCTGTTTGAGCAGATAAAGAAAGCAAAATACTGCACCCAAAGTAAGCACATTGCCTGGAAACAGACCGAAAAAAAAGGATTGCAAGGGCAGGGAAGGCCAGCAGCTGAGGCAGTATTGACACATCCAGACACAGATGTGAGCTGCTAGCAAATTCTTCCTCCCCTATAATGTATATTTAATCATAGTGTACATAATTATTGAAGATTTGAGATAAAATGTAGTCTCTCTGCAAGCAGCTAAAATTTGCCAGCTAGTAGTTACAAGAACCAGAGATGCCACCTTTTCCAGAGGCGAAAGCCCAAACAGGATGCCAACAGTGAATACCGGGGATAGTGTGAAATAGAACTCCTACTTTTCAGTCCTGTTGTACTACTCCTGTTAGTTTTTGTTAGACGTTGCCTAAATTTCTTCTTTTATGATCCATCAGTAAATAATGGTCTTGTAGACAATAATTCTCTCTACATACTGCCAGCTGCCGTACTGTCCAACCCACTTCTTCTCATGTACTGTAATCAATGAATAGACGGCCCTTTTAGCAGGAATGTGTGTTGTAGAATTTTTCTTTTTATGCACCCCCCCTCCTCCCTCTCAAAAAAAATAATTAAATAAAATATTATTGCACATTCCACACGTCCCAACAGCAGCCAAGGTTAATTTGGGGCAGGGTGTGTGGCTATGGCATGCCAGAGGCGTTGCTGCATCATTGTGGGCCTGAAATCGGCGGCCGTTGGCCATCTACAGTATATGAATAGATGCTTCATACATGGCAGGTAGTGACAGCAGCCATAGCTGTGCATTAGATAAACTTCCCCAGCCACTTAGTCATGTAAATGTATGTGAAGGCTGTAAGAAATTTAAAAGGTGGTTCTGAGTCGAAAGAGTTGGGGGATCGGAGAATAAACTCATTCAATCTACAGATTTTTTTTTCATTAATTTATTTATAATATGTAAAAGTGTAACCATTATTATGATTTACCATTGCAGTCATTTTGATGATGAAGCCATTTATAGTTTTATTATTTATAAAATACTTCTAGAGCAGATCCATCTTCCAAAATTACTATTTGTCTTTCCCGAGTCTCTGAATAGCTTATATTAGAGACATGTGTTGGTTTCCGAGACCAGTTGTGCAACTATGTCCAGTCTATACCCTCACCCCCCACACTGATCTGTTATCAGGCTTTTCTGAGGGTCTGCAGAGGAAGTCGCGTGGGGGTCGGTAGAGTCCAGCCAATACCAACTACTCATTGGATTAAGTCATTTGCAACCCAGAAAAGTCTTGATGGCATTGTTATTGGTCCATGCTGGCAGTGCTGTGACAACTACTTTGCTATGGTCAGGCAGAGGGACTCTTGTTGACTGACTACAGCACCCAAATTTAAGTGACCAAAAGCTCACCCGATGCTATAATTTTTTCTTTAGTGACTATCTTCCATGGAAACAGTAACACTTGCAAGGAAATAATAGACAGCAGACGGTTTTATTGTATCCATTATAATACATTATATATATTAGTGACTATCTAATGGTAATTTAAGAATTTGTTGAGGTGAGCATAATAGTCCCCTGTTTGTGTAAGGGAGGGGGGATGCTCTATTAGTGCAGGAACTGCCTGCTGACTGTGGGAGCTGGTAATTAAGGGCTCATCGTGGGTTAGAACATGGATTTTCACTGAACTTTATACACTTAAACTGAAAAGACAAGAAGTGCTTCACAGTGATTACGGAAAAGTTTTATTTGGCATTTGTTACAGATGTAGCGGCAGTCTGTCAGTAATCTCTCTGCACATGAAAGATGAAAGAATCCAGGGATATTTGTGTTTTGTATTAGTGGTACGCTGGTGGTACACCACACCATTAAGATTTGAACATTCTTGTAAATTGTGTCTAAACAGAAAAACTCTGCTCACTAACCGGCCCTTAATTCCCTATGAAAACTCTTAGCCCACTCAAGGCTTATCCCTGATGAGGCGAGCATTTCCACATCTCAGCCCACTCAGAACCGTGTTGCACATCTGAATTTTAAACATGTTTCACCCGTACACAGAATTTGGAAAATTGTCTTTTCTTCCCATGTGGTTTGCTGTATTCATCCCAGCTGTGTTTGGATAATGTGCGTTTTTCAGACTTGATGAAGAGAGTCAGCACAAAATATGTTCGAGCCTAATTACCGGTTCTGTTTTGCTTCTCAGTGAGTTCCACAGCAAATATTTTCTGATTACACCATGCACCATTTTGGTATTTGAATTCTACACAAGACTAGACACTATTTTCAGTGCATTTTATTAATGGAACTTTATATAAAGATTGATTTGCCCTTTAGCCCTGTACCTGAACACAGTACATGTAACCAATTTGAGGACTGCACCAATAATCATGAGAATTAGCCTATTAGTTGCTAATGACATCATGGGGGCAATTACATTTCCAGCGCGGTGATGCAGCTCCCAGGGTGAGTGTCTGGGGCTATACAATTGGCCATGCTCTAAATCCCTGACTAGAGGATTTCTGCTTGCACCCTCCAGAGGTATTAGCACAAATCCCATTTAACTATTGCCTTGGGGCAGCATCGCATGTGGTGAAGTCGGAAAATGCTGTTTAGCACAACTAAGCCCTGGGCATTAATTGCATCTCCCGACTTCAGTGCAGCGTGCGATACGGGCAATTGTATAGCTCTTGGCACTTATCCCGGGCGCTACATCGTAGCGCTGGGAATTGTATTGCCCCCATTGAGGCATAAGTTACAAAGATGTGACTAATTTCTAGTGAATTGATATAGCATAACTGTCCTGAAGGTACTCCTCTGGACAAGTTTGGGATAGACATACCGTAAGATTCTAAAACTGACGTCCAATTGTAAATGCCCCAGAGCATGGTGTATATGTATTGTAAATAAATACATAAACAATAACGCAAGATATTTGACCATAGATATGCTTGTGCATTCAAATTAGGATGCACTCTACTATTTTATACACCTTAAATGACCCCCCCCCCACCACTAACTCTCCCTTCCACCAGGTTCATGCAGTTCATCACACATGTACTGTAATTCATTAAACATCTTTGGGCACAAGAGTTGGCAAGTATGGAATGATGACAGCATGGTCTCGGGGAGATTATTAGACTCTTCAGTGAGAGTTGGGAAATTTGTGTTACAGATAATTAATGCCTCCATTTTGTTACCTAAACCCTTATTCCTAAGAATGCTGTGTATTAATTCACTACAATGCATTATGAATATCTTAATTTAATTACCATCATTAATTGATTTCCAGTGAATTAATAGGCTACTTTTCATGAATGTTCTGTACAGCCATGGCCAAAAGTATTGAGAATGACACAAGTATTGGTTTTCACAAAGGTTGCTGCTTCAGTGTTTTTAGACCTTTTTGTCAGATGTTACTATGGTATACTGAAGTAAAATTACAAGCATTTCTTAAGCATCAGAGGCTTTTATTGACAATTACATTAAGTTTAAGCAAAGAGTCAATATTTGCAGTGTTGACCCTTCTTTTTCAGGACCTCTGCAATTCGCCTTGGCATGCTGTCAATCAACTTCTGGGCCACATACTGACTGATGGCCGCCCGTACACAAAATGGCTACCTACAGTGTATGTAGATAACTTGGTCTCCTTAACCAAAAACTATTTACCGGTAATTTTAAAAAATATTTTTGTTTAAATTATCTCTCCTACAGTATGTAGCAGTACACTTAGTGTTTTTTTTAAAGAATATATTTGTATTTTTTTCCCTTTAAGATACATAAATAAAGGTTTAAATGCTGAATTGTGTTGCCATTTTGTTGTAGCTATTAGTGCTTTCCTGTCACATTATGTGGTACAGGCAGCTATAGATTTGTCAGTGGAAGCAGGAGGACTGAAAAGATGTTTTTTCCCCCTTATAATATAAAACCCACTACCTCCACCAAATGAAGGTGTTTTCTAGCCTGTTTCCATTTTACAACAAACATGTTAGCTGTCACTTGTTCCCGGAGATTATTTATGTTTAACACAGCGGTGGGAGCCTGTACTGTGTCATTCTCTTATATTTGAATAACCATTCACAACTAGCCTTTTGCCATCTTGACAAATTAAGCTGGTTTCCTATGTGTCATTCATGGATTAAGAGTCTTTTAACAAGTGGTACTGTATGTTTGCTGCTGTATGTTACTTTTTAAGGGTTGTTACCAGAGCAGTTCCCTGCTTGTTACTGTGTTGTGGTTTATTCACATAACACTGGAAGTTTTCCTGCAGCGACTGTGTGCCCAGTGAATTTTTCTTGAAATGCAGAATATCATATCCATTAAAATAACTTCTAATATTTAGGTATCTATTTACTAAGATCTGGCTATAACTAAGATTATTGCTTATTGCTTGTTTTGCCCCAATTTACTAATAAATATTGCCGGGGCAGTATTGGCAGACAACAGCAAGAGAAAACTTACCTCTTTGCCAGCTACTCCTGTAAGCTTTTGTGTATGTGTGACCCAGATTTTTTTGATCACACGTGCTGTGGGCTATTTTTGAGCGATTTGCCCAGGTTTTTAATTTAAAAAAAGGAACAATTTCCAAAGTCAACTTTGTCATTAAAATTAAGTGGAAGTATAAAGCAATTTTCTTTTCAGTTTCATGTAAGTGAGCATTGAACGTCTCTGGACCAATTTAAACTACCAACCAAAATAATTCTATAGACAGTATAAATAGCTACTTATACATGCATATTTTGAAACATGCTATTCAGGAAGGTTTTAAGAACAACTAGAGAGTTATATTGCAGCTGTTTTGTGATAATATGTTACACATAATCACTTTGGATTATCAAGGCCCTACAGCCCTGGTTACTGATTCTAAATTGCACAGAAAGTGGCTGTAGTTGCGGGCACCCACGGAAGCCAGATTTACTATATTATGCAAGCACTCATTCAACTAAAGCAGAGGATCGTGTGTGTGCAAGCAGAAACCCGTGCTGCCCATTGATTTTTCGCTGGTAGCGATATAGAGTCTCTGGAAGGCATTGTGGATCGCAGGTAAATGTAGGTTTCACTGAAGCTAAGTGGTAGACAACTGTCTCCCACTGTAGCTCTCATACAGTGACAAGATGCCGCCACGCATGCGCAGTATTTAGGTAGGTGACCATATTGGAACAGGGAATGAAGCCTTCCTCGAGGAGTAAGATGGAGTCTGAGCAGTAGCACGCTCCACTTTCAACAGTTATATTTCAAATAAAACTAATCCTAAAATGGAATACCTTAATTAATATGAATATCCTAAAATTAATCTAAACCAAAAATGTTACATTTAAATAAACTCTAAAACTAAGAGCCCACAATGCAGTAACATGGTATGCAGTCGGGAAATCGGCTTCCCGGCTGCTTTATCCCGGCGTGGGATAAATGACGCCAGGAGACCAACGCCCGGCATCCCGATCGAAGGGATGCCGGGCACCGCGAGTGGACAGCCGGTGAGGTTAGGTTTAGGGCACTCGGGGGGGACTTAGGGTTAGGCACCCCCCGGGAGGGTTAGGCTAGGGGAAGGGGGGGTTAGGCACCCCCGGGGGGAGGTTAGGCACCCCCCCGGGGGACTTAGATTTAGGCAGCGGGGAAGGGGGGGTTAGGGTTAGGCACTTAGAGGGGGGATTAGGGTTAGGCACTTGGGGGGGGAGGTTAGGGTTAGGCACCCCTAAGGAGGGTTAGGGTTAGGGGGTTAGGTTAGTTTATACTTACCTTAGGGACTATCAGGATTTCCAGCGCTGTTGGCCTTCAGCTGCCGGGCTCTGCTGATCTGTCGGGCTGCCGCTGCTGGGAATCGAACTGCCGGCCATGCGGCAGCCAGGATTCCGTACCGATTCCAGTAACACTATCTTCTGTATCATGTATTTCTTTATAATATAAATAATATTTTTGTACAGTAGGACAACTTTACTTCAGAATTTTAAAATGTTATATATAGAACATAAAAGTAAATGAGTTTATTGAGTATAGCTTTTCATTACAGCCTTATTACAAAGTAACATTTCTTTATATTATCAACCACCGCCATTCATGTGATTCTTTGACATCTCAGATAATACAACTGAACATGCCGGTTATGCTTACCAGGACATTTATACATATGAATCCACTATGCCCATTTGTATGAAGTCTCTGGTATGTACACATTATTTATGTAACACCTGCAGACTTTAGAGAGATGCAAAGTAGATACCTACCACTGTTTTAACTAGGTTTTTCTAAATATTTGGCTTTATTTTTCTAGTGGTAGCTGCAAATGTGTCTGCAATTGGTGCAAATAAGCAAAGTAAAGTAAGAAAGGTCACGTTACTTAAAGACTTAAGCCAGGAGTGGGGAACCTTTATTCTGCTGAGGGCCATTTTGATATATATATATATAACATTATTCGCAGGCCCGGTGCAGGCCACGTCCCTCAGCATGATGTCACACGGGGGCGGGGCAACAATATCCGGTGATTACAGCAATGCACGGAGCTCCAGGGAGCTGTAAGGGCAGCTGTGTGACCCTTTGAAGCATCCTAAGCTTACTCTAGGCGGCACAGCTGCATAGATTGTGGCTGCAGTGTGCCATTCTAGGCACCCTGCTAGCCAGATGAGACTAGCAGAAAAAAGCTCTGAGGGCCAGGCCAAATGATTCCAAGGGCCTTATACGGCCCCCGGGCAGGAGGTTCCCCATCTCTGACTTAAGCTATAGCTCTAGAGGGGGCAGGGGGGTGCTATTGCTAAGGCGCCAAGAGGCTGAGTAGCCTGACGCAACTGCACCCAGGTCATAAAGTTGTCTACCAGGCTCTCAAAATAGCCCACTAAGCATTGTGTGGCATAATGTGAACTGGGGGAGCTGTGTGACGTGTATTGCCATCAGTACAATGTGGCTTATTGTTAACTTGGGGCACTACAATTTGACATAATATAAACTGAGGGCACTGGGCCTGATTCTGACCCGCTCGCGAGCGCTGAGTGCTCGCAAGCGGGTCAATGATGCCTAGTGCGCATGCGCACGACGGAGGGAGCTCCGTCGTGTGCATGCGCGAGACCTGAATAGCGACGGCCAAGCCGTCGCTATGGGTCTCGCACCAAAGGGGGCGTGCTGTCGATGGTGAGTGAGAATGGGAACGCCTAACGTCTGCGACCGGCCCCACTGACATCACTAGTGATGTCAGTGGGAGTGCTTTTGGCTCTGATAGAGCCAAAAGCACTCCTGGGCTTGCGGCAGCGAGACCCTACCGCAGGGTCTCGTCGCAAGCCCGATGGTCACGATGGTCTTGACCATCACGACCATCTTTTTGGCCGCCCGCATAAGCTGTGGGTGGTCGTCCGGCTCTGAATCAGGCCCACTGTGTGATATAAAGTGAACTAGGGCACTACTATGTGGCATAATATTAATTGGCACCACTATAGTTCATAAAATTAACTAGGACTATTCTTTGGTGCATAAAAGTAACAAGGACACTTCTGTGGCGCATACAAAGAACAACCACTGTGGAGAGAGTTTTGTCTCTAGAAGGCAGAAGGGGCCCTTTCAAACGGTTGCTATTAGGTCCACAAAGTTCTGGCTACGTCCCTGCTTAACTCCTTTGTTGCATAGGATGAGTGGGCCTTGTCCTATGCATTGCAGGGATTCAGATTGGAAGGGAAAGTTACCTAAAAGCCCATCCCCCTTATTGTTGCTGTTACTCGGACCCTGGATGGGGCAGGGCTTCATACCTTCATCGCTCTTGGATTGTGATGATGTCATTAAGCCCCACCTCTTTTAGGAGAAACCATGTCTCCCCCATTCTGGGACCCACAGACTCGGGAGTACCCTTGTTTGAAAGAGGACAGTACATGCTTTCAAATGATGTGGCTCCTTAAGGGTTTTCTCCTGACGATCACCTGACACAATATAGCAATGTAGGTGTAGATTATAACTTTTTGTTTTTGTAAAGGTGAATTAAAGCTGAAGCAAGAACCACTAACACTAACTCACTTTTAGTTTACTTTCTTACTATTTCAATAAAAATAAGCAAATAATTTGCCATTTAGGTTTTGATGTGTGAGGGACAATAAGCAAACAAATGCTGTTTTCAAGAACGTCAAAGTCCTATAGTATCACTTGTGTGCTTAAATAATTACTGATAATTTAATGTGACCAGCACAAAAAGTGATAAAATAGGCTCAGCTGCAAAGGGGTTAATGTAAAAAATGTAAATTTGTGTATATGTCACATAAAGTGGGTGGGGATGCTCACATTCCTCTAGTCTGAATTAGCTGAGGTTATGGATTCATAGGGTCTTTTATTTCAGAGAAATTAGTGCATAATCACAATTTGAGATCACTCAAGTGCTGTAGCCTCACCCACCCTCTAGTGACTTAAACTTTAAATCATACCGTAAATTGATCTCAATTCACAATAAATTACCTTCAAATAATACAGCATATTGTAACTTTCTGTGACAAGTCAGCCCTGAGAACTCCATTTTGTATTTCAAAAAGTGCGATACTGTCCATTAACTGGATATTCCAGATTAACTCCTTGTGTGGAAACAGTGATGGTTTCTTAGAACATTGTAGAATGCCATTCATCTGACTCAACGTGGCCAGTTTAATGTTGAGTGTGATTGGCAGAAAATACTAATGTTGATGTAGCCTTGTGACTTACATGTCACTGCTAACTTACCGTCATGCTCAGATGCTTTGAGGTTATAGGTTTTCATTCAGATGTATGGAGAGGCGCCAAGTTTTTGGAAATGAGAAGGTTATTGGGGATTTTTTCTATAGGAGACTAAAGTTTCACTTTATTCCTCTTAATGGCTCAGTCTGTACATGCGGCCAAAAGAAGCTTAAACTGAACTATGAGAAGATACAATTGAAGTTAAGAACTAGTGAAACCATAAGGGCTATGGTAACCTCCAAGTCAGTAGTGCAGTGGTATTTGGTGCTAGGTTGTGCCCGGAGCACCATCTATTACTATACTGTTCTTTGCCAATCTACAATGCATTTTTTTTTGTGACTACATGTACTTATGAAAAACCATTCCAGCCAAGTGTGTGCTGCACAGAGCACCTGATTCAGCGATGGGACGCTAAGGCGAATCAACTGCGATTCCGCACGGATAAAAGCTGCAAAAATATGCTAATAGTTCCAAAGCTCACCCGAGCATTGAGCCGCCCACTGCTGCCTTCTCATCTGCGTCCTACGTCACGTACCAACGTAAATATCGGTATCATCGACCAGCCAAGCAGGGCTTGCAGAAGACCTGACCTGTCTCAAATATAGAGGCTCTCCTGACACGCAGAGAGCTCTCATGCTGCGTAGGAGATCGCAATGGATAATTTGTGCTCCCATAAAACGGTGTTTGAACTGTAAGACACCTGTTTTTTTCTAACCCCCCCCCGTTACCTCCCCCAATAAGTGGCTTCCTGTCACTCACTTTGTGAATGGATCATCTGTGCGGGCGTAATCGCAAAACAATTGCTGTACGTGCTCAATGGCAAACAATCGCGCCATCTGCGTAAAAATCGGCATTGCGTGCATCTCTGCATCAGGCCTAGAATGTCATATATGTTTGCAAGGAGCTTTTGGTCATTGCAGAGGAGACGCTGCTGGGTAAGATTATTGTTCCACAGCACAATACAAAAGGGCCGGAAGAGAAATTGATCCTTTATCTGTTAAACAATGATTTCTCACACCGCACAGACCTGGATCTGCATACAGTTAAAACATACTTGGCACATGCTTGATATAATTGGAGTCTATGCCATGTCAAGGGAATCTTTCACTCAAAGCAATGACCCATATTGTGCTGAACAAACACATACGTTTTTAATCGAGAACAATAGTTTAATAAAGCACTTCCCAGCCCTGGTGAAAGAAAACTATGTGCTTGTAGCAGAGTTGGACCCACAGCCAAAGTTTATTTGAATAGACTTTCTTCAGTCAGTGATCCCGCACACTACTGACAAGATTGTGGAAAAGCGCTAACTGAGTCTGTTCTGTCATTATATAGTCTGAGTAAAGGAAGTAGCAGTGCCCGTATCCAATTGCCACATAATTACAGATAATTTCAGACTTGAATGACACTGATTCTTTTGGCCATAGCTTAGTATTCTAAAAGTATCTGCATCATTTTCATAATGTAAATTAATATTGTATAGTTTTGATTAGTGTACTCTGCAAGAATCCCTAAAGGATTCAAAACTGGGTTCATTTTACTTTTAAGTCTACGGGGATTCTTGTCATTGTTAATTCAAATAGAGATGTGTCCTCATACACCTAGCCTCAATATGCCATGCGGCGTGAGACGCCTGGCACAAGTGAGTTGCGCAAGGCGGTGTAGAGTCTTTTTTGACGGAATGTGTATCTTAGTTGCAACATAATGCGTCAAAACCGCTTTGAGACTGCACTGCATCAGTTTGATATGCGGTACTTGTATGCGACTGATACTGAATCTGTACAACGGATCTTGGCGTGAAAAAAAGACATGGCCGCTGTATAGTAGCATTTTGTATATATATTCAAACTCAGGGCCTGATTCACTATGGATCGCTATTCTGCTTATACGCACGCAACGCAGTTGCTAATATTAGCGGTGACATGTAAATGTTTGCATTCGAATTGCGATCGCAGCTTGACATAAAGGCGCCCACTTCCCCTTACATCCGTATACTTGACCAACATAGTGAAACAATCGGTAACACCGAGTAACACCGGACAGTTAGGGAAGTCCAGACCTTACTCAGGAATTGCTAACTGTTGCGCACGCTATGACTCCTCAGGCGGCATCTGGTATCACAGTGGATAATTTATGCACTCCCATGCAACAGCGTTGAAATGCACTGGCACGTCTGGGTTCGCCCGAACACCCCCCCGTCGCCACACACGAACGGCACTTCCTGTCAATCATTTGAGTGATCTGAAATTGTGATTATGCACTATTATGCATGCACAGTGCAAATTAATTGTCCGATTGCGTTCGAATAAGCAACTGCGTTCCTTGCTAATTCAGGCCCTCAGTCACACACATATATACAAGTGTCGCATATCAAATGAATCAGTGCAGACTCGTGAAGCGATTTTGTTGCATTGCGTTGCAATAAAGACGCACATTCTAGCAAAAAAGACATGAGAAAACAGGGCTGGCTCGGAAACTGGCGCTCCGAGAACGGCTGTTTAGCACGAATGAAGCAGTAAAGTATGAAAACACATCTGTAGAAAATGTCCTTAGTTTGCAAAACAAAAGGAAGTCCAAGACAGATTTTTCTTTTAATTCAGTGGGAAAATTGTGTGATCTAGTGGCAAATGTCCTCAATTTGTAATCCACATAGACGTTTATAGAAGTAGTTCTTCTTGTAATCCACTGGATAGAAAAACAGAAAATAAGAGAAAAAAAAAAAAAACATGCCCATTTCACTTAGGAAGTGGGTGGGATGGATGCTGGAGGTGTTATGCTCATTTGGGAGGACTTCCCATTATTTGCGAACCTAGAAAGAGAAGAATGGGTGGGAAGATAGGGGGGTAGATGGAGATTCTGATGTCAAGTCAATGATATGCAAAAATGTATATTTGGATGTATACATATGTATTATTGTGCACATGAGCAGTGCGAAAAACAGACATATGTCCTGCTCTAAATTAGCCCCTTCACATGGAAATACTGAAGTTGGTCAAGTAGAAATTCTCTGAGCTGCTGTTATATCTGATACTTTGGCTACCAGTTTTTCTAAGGCTGGGTACACACTAGGATGACGGAATGGTCAGGAGACCAATCCGCCGCTCTCGCAACCGATTGGTAAGATATACACACTTACCAATCAGCTGCTTGATGCGACTAGGTTGACATCACAACTGGGCGGGCATCCAGTTGAGATGTCAGTGTTGGCAGTCCCTACAGTCAGTGTACGGGCAGTCGGCGAGTCGTCCGTACACACATCGGCTGTACTGCAGGCCCGACCAGATACAGTATGTCTGTGACAATGCGTTTACATATTGGGTGTACACCCCGCTGATGCACTGGCGATATATACAGTATTGCTCGCTGGTAGAATGAGCAATCTATCGCAAAGTATGTACTCAGCGTAACTTGTCTGTGTGTCCCTAATTTTAAGGAATGATCAAACACACATAAATATGATTTTGTTTTTGTTGCAATATCTAAATGAGTAGATCTAAAAATGATAAGATGATATATATTTTGTTTTGTACTCTTCTGTTCGCTAGTTTAGGGAATGAGAAGAGCACTGGGAATTCATTAATATGTCTGTTAACATCAGACTTTTAATCTAACAATTATTATGCCTACTGTAGTTTTGTTTTTTCTTATTTAGCTACAGTGCTGTACAACTACAGGGAACAAGAGCTGGGTTTTTTTTGCATTATTAACAAATGCTTGGACCCACCTAACACCGGTGCAGGCACTTGTACTGATCAGTTTCTACTTGCGGGGTGTATTGTAGTCCCATACTTAGCTGTATCACTGGGAAATGCACTGTTTATCCTGACAAGCAGGAGAAGAAATGTTAAATCATATGGAATACATATGATAGACCTGCGGTCGGGATGCAGGCAGTCAGAAGACCGACAGCGGCATCCCGTAATTCAGGATACCGTCAGGGGCCGGTAAGTAGCCATACACATCATATAGTGTGTACCCAACTTTACATATTGTCTAACTGTGACTTCACAGTAGCTTAAATGACTGCATATACTGTGCTGCAGTACATACATTTCCTCATGCACAGTACATAAGTGCCACAGATGTTCCGACTCTTCCAATTTTTATTTTATGCCTGTTTACTTGCCGCGTAAAAAATAAATATAGATGCTCGTTTCGTTTTACTCCTCATTTAGAGCAAAGTACAAATAACATTTTTCTTCTCTATAGAACATGTGAAGCCAAATCTACTTGTTGAAATTATTACCAGACTTATGAAGACATTTTTAGTACGAACGTTAAGCAGTTTAAAGTGGTATTTACAGTGTGAAACACATGTGGGAAGTGTTTGCTTTATATTACTCTGCTTGATTACAAGTAAAAAGTTATTTTAAACTTTCTTTGAGAGGCAGAATTTGGCTGCAAAATGTGTTTGACAAAACGTAAGAGCCTCAGATCCAACTATGTTATTCAATTGATCTTCTTAAAGGAATATCTTTGCCAATATACAAATCGCATTGCTATTAAAATGGAAACACTGTAACAACATTCATAGCCATGTATCTCTAATTTCTCCTACTTTGCAAAACATTATACTGACAAATGAATCTACGCCCAAATAGACATGCTTTTGTGTTCATCAAAAAAAAAAAAATTGATGTTAGCAAATATATTCTAAGGTGCCTACACACTAGGCGTTATTTTACACGATGCACCCAATTCCGATGCATTGGAACGAGAGATCGTGTACAATATGTCCAAATCGTCCAGTCACGATCTCGGTGCCGATGCGCGTACCCGCTGGTCGTACATCGCATCTTCAGATCTTGCCTGCTCACTCACGATGCACTGGAAATAGTTTGATGCATGATAGATCGTGGGTTAATTTGGAGTTTTTTAACTCCAAATCGTGCCCACGGCTGCCGGAGAGAGTTGAAGGGAATCGGGACACGTTGTCGCATCATGACCACATCGTCTAGTGTGTAGGCACCTTAAGTATGGCCATAACATATATCCATCTAAAGTACAGTAGCCCTGTCAGACAGTGGTTTGTTTTGTATGTTGCTTTTTGCTGAGCATTACGATTATCATTATCATGTGTATAAATGTCGTTATTGATGGATAATAGTTATGAGTGAGTGATGTTATGCTATTGTAGAATGTAAGCTCTCACGAGTAGGGCCCTCTTCCCTTATGTGCTTCTCCTTTCCCTTATTTACACTATCATATACTCCCTGCAACAATACCTAACCTTTGGTTGCTGCCACCTTGCTGCTTATTTCAGTGTTACGATCACAGATGCAGCAATGTATATAAACCTTGTCCTGCATTGTTTTGTACTGCTACTGTAGTCATTGTTTTCTTGTTTTGTTCATATGTAAGGCGCAGTGGAACCCTTGTGGAACCATAAGAAATAAAGGATAATAATAATAATTGTCATCTCTGTTTCATAGTTCAAGTCATTTTAAAAACCCTAAAATCTAAAGTTACTGACAGATACCAAAGGAGGTCTGTATATAGGGGATAATTCAGCATTGTATGTGTGTGTAATGCTGAATGCAGATTCACGATTATCGGGCGTCTGCGTGTGCGCAGGACCCATTCTGCGAATGTGCTGAACGGTCATGTGTGATCGCACGCAGCCCCTGCTATGCCTCTGCCTGATTGACAGGCAGAAGCATTAATGGGGCGGGGGCGGCTGGCGTTCTCGGAAACGGGGGCATGACAGACCCATTTTCCGGGAGTGACAAGGCCAGGGGCTGTGTCCACGGACGCAGTTTCCTGGCCTCGCAAGCCGGCCAGCCTGAGTAAGCTGAGGCATACTCAACTGGCCATCGCCCTGGCGCCATCCAAGATTGTCGCAATTTTGATCCCGGCCTGTAACCTTGGGCGCAGTGCTGAGAATGTAAATGCAGCAGGGGTGTCATACACTTGCTGCTGCATTTACTTATTTATTTTTACCCTTCCTTATGTGGTTAATAGATAGGCCATGCCCACTTTTCTCACATGACCCATTTTACATGCATTCCATGATAAGAGTATGCCAGTACAACACACCACATTGGACAGACACCTCACACATGTGCTTTATTCCATAATGACCAATCCTTCGCAGTCCAGAGACAAGTGATAGGATCATGGCCTTGTGTGTGTGGCCAAAATGATGGGATCAGATGGCTGGAATACTTCTGAGATCATTGTCACCTGCTTGTGTGTTCCTAATTTGACTTGCACACAAACCGATAATAGACATCTTCTGACATTCCTGACAATAATACTGTTGATTTCAATAGGATCTGGCCTGACGTTCACACTGGAGCCACACATGCTATGCTATACGGCCCATTGCTGAATATAAGCTGTAATATGGAAGCTTTGCTGTTCCCATGTTGTTTGGTTAAGCCATTTCCTCACCTGACTATTTGTCTCTGCTTTCTTGCATCCAGTTGCAAATGTTTTCTTTTTCAACCTTCTGCCACCTAAGGGAAGTTCAGACTGAAGCGGTGTACCTGTAACCTGGGTGATTACCGGGCGTTTGCGTGTAGGCAAAGCTTTAGCTAGGACATGTCAATGGATTTATGAGCTTTGCAGAGTTGTGTATATGCAAAAATGATTTTAGACGAATCTCTTATACCAAGGATAGGGAATTTGCAAGTACATATAGATAAGGGGCATTCTGACCGCGTAAATATATATACAACTCTGCGTACAGGCGAATATACGCATTTAGTGCATGCAGTGTGGATGCATTTACTTCCATCCTCCTCTACTCTCTTTTACAATTCTCTTGCAAACATGAGTCAAAAATCCATTCAAGTTCATTCATTTGTTCAAATAATTTACTATATGATTTTAAAATAAAATAGTTAATAGACCCTAGTGTAAAGTGAGTATATTTTCCTTTTAATTGTACTATATAGAGTTTGATGTGTCTGTCAGTCATGTAAAGGAGATAAAACAGTGTTCCTATAGGGGCTCTTTGAATTATCTGTCTCCACAGTTAAGTGACTGCATCAGACAGACAAATTGTGTATTACAAGCACTGTACTTGGAATTAGTGTACTGGTAATGAGAACACTACAGCATTACGTTGCTGCGCTGTGACTGTTTAATATCTGTCAGCAGCCTCTTTCCTGCAGTTATTGCCAGCTGCACCGCCAGTCTGAGTGACAGGGAAATCCACAACCAAAAACACCTAGGCCTGCATTCATAATGTGGCACTAAAGATGTCTGCCCAATGAATCCTTGCACATTCGAAATGTGAGCTTTGAATGATGTTTAGTAAGTTATTATGATGTTTGTCATTGACACTCTCTTGTCTCGAGATTCATCTAGGATACAGAAGTGCGGTTAGGAGTGGGGAGGCTAGGCCACCTAGCAACTTTTCTAATGTATTCCTAAAATACTTCTTGGTTTTGCTTCATTTAATCATGAGAGGGAGGGCGCATTGGAACTGCTTTTAATACATGTGTCATTTTTGTGGGTAGAGTATGAAGCTTTTTATTGCATTGCATTGGCCCCAAAATGTAGACGTGAAACTGGGACAAAATGCCCAGATGAACACAAACCTTGTCCTGATACACCCACACATCTTATGGGTACAAATGGATCTCTTTCCAGGTTCTCGAAATAATGACTCCCCGGTCAAAATCGGGACAGTCGGGAGATATATATGTAGCTCGAAATGCATGCAGGAGTGCCCTATTCAGACTAAATGCATCTTATCCAAGTTATAGGTCAAAACACTGCCAGAGGTCTACCAGTTTGGTACACCCCTTAGAAGCTTGCCCCACCAGTCCTTTATATTATTACAATAATAGCCTGCTTTGTAAGTAACATGCTCACTCAGCCAACGACGCCATCTTGCTCAGTGAGCAAATGCACTTTTTTCGGAAATGTAGCTGCACTTGTATAAATCTTGTCCATTATGCACTTCGCAAATGATCTCCACAGTCTATAAGTGTTTTTCTATTTCGTATGTACAATGAAGCATTTAGTTGGTTCCATTACCTGAATAACAAATATAGATAGCAGCAAAGTTAATCTCCCATTTTTCTGGGCCAAGCGATTACAATGGGGCACTTATTGCAATCGTAAGATGTGCTGAAATCTAGTGAAGTTTACATTTTTAGCTCTAATTTTTGTGGGATCAAGAACTTGGCCAGCAGTCCTTGCAGCTGCTAAGCTGTCAAAAGAGGCTTTTCTAAAATACTGATGCCAACCGACTTGTATGAATGATCAGGCAAAGCCTTTATCCCTTGCTTCAGTTGATAGATGAATGGACTCTTGTTTAACCACTGAAGATTAAATGGTGACGTAGAGAATATCACTCACAAAAGGTCTCAATAAGGTAGCCTTCTGGGGTAGTCGGTTTAGTTCAAAAAGAGAGACTTTGTAAAGCACAGTAAATTGTTCCTCTCCTCCCCCGCCCCCGTTCCCTTCTGTATATTACAATAAAGAGATAGCTTCAAGTTGTGGAAACGAACAAAAGGAAATATTTCTAGCAAAGGTCTCTATGCGCAATGTATTGTTTGTGGTATTTCCAAGTGGACGGCAGATGAAAGGAGAACTTTACCAGTCCTGGTGATGGGAAGATTAAAGGTATATCCCTTCTTATTAGTGGGGGACTGTGTTGACAAAGTTAAATAAGAAGTAAGTTATACTGTACCATTAACTCTGAGCAGATCAGAAACTCGGGAAGGTTGGCTTCACTGCTACATCACTATATACTGTAGGATCAAGATGGTAAAGCGGTGCTGAGGAAACCATGTATACTCCAAGGACCTTTCACAAACACAGCATGGGATAGATTGAAATATAAATAATTTAGCTGGAAATCCCCCAAAATGGATTTATAGGGGGGGTGCCACAGCACATAATGGAGATATGCAGATCCACCAGTTCCGTTCGCAGTGGCTGCTCGCACATGCGCAGTGTGATTATCCCATATTCGCAGTAGCATCCCGGGAGTCCCACAGTAAAAAGTAAAGTGATGGCATTAGCGACCACTTTACACAACTTTTACACATGTTATTTTATAATGCGACACTAAGATTTATCAACGCTTGGAGAGAGATAAAGTGAAGTGACTCATAGCCACCCATCAGGTTCTAGCACAGCCTGTACAATGACAGGAGCTGATTGGTTGGTGCTTTTTCTTTATCCCTCTATCTCTCTCCAATATTTGATAAATCTCCCCCTAATAATCTAAAGGCATTGTTACGAGTCATACTAACGCAGACCATAAAAACAATGGCATATATGGACATTCTCTTTGATGTTCTCTATATCCAAACACATAAAAATGAACAGAGATTGATATATGTAGCATGCCCTGTCATTTAGATCTTTGTTTTACAATGCATTTTATGACTAGATAACAAAATCTCTCTGTATATAGTGCATTAAGTTAATTACGTTTAATCTTTACTGACATTCCAAACAGTAAGTATCCCACATTGTATGCCTCTCGTACCAGTTTAGGTCATCTGTAGGGTTTATAAATGAGAGCTGTGCCTTTCAAAGGAGTGATCACAGACATGGATCTGGGCCACTGTATCTAAAGCATAAAATAGCTGCATCATACTGGTCAATAGAAAATAAGAGATAGAGGATTCCTAGTTGTTTGTTCATTAAAAACACAAATGTTTTTTTTATTTTTGTTAGCCTTTAAAATGTATCACTTTACACAGAAGCCTTTTTTTTGTTTTTTATAACATCCGCACAATCATGGTCACCACCTCAGACTAGGCCGGGTACATATCTAAACGACGGGCAATCTTGCCAATGGTTCATACGAATTCCCTTTGCCCGGACCATCCAATATTGCCCGTACACACTATGTGATTTAATGAACGATGGAATGATACCTCATTCCCTCCTTCATTAAACTGCACAGCTCTGCACACGATATTGTCTGATTGGCCGTGCAGCACGGACAACCAGGAGATCTCGTATTCGACCCATGGCAGTGCACAAATGTGGGTACACACTAAACCATCTTCATGATTTGTCTTTCCAATATGACAAATCGTGAAGAAATTGTTCTTGTGTGTACACGGTCTTAGGGCCTGATTGAGAGAGTTACGCTAATGCTATTGCAACTGCATTCTCTCATGGATTGCATTGGCTGATGCCTGCCAAAGTTTAGCCAAGCATAGGGACGCACACTGCTGCCTTTTCATATCTGTGTGACGATGTGCAACAGCATAAACATCGGTACCATCAACGCACATCGGCCAGTCACACTGCTTATGCGGCAAGTCTGACCAGCCGCAAACACTGCAGCTCTCCTGACATGCAGAGAGCTCTCAGGCTGTGAAGGTGATTGCAATGGCTAATTTATGCAACCCCATGAAATGGAATTTAAATGGTCCGACACGCCTGCGTTTTTCTAACCACCCCCCATGTGCTCATGAGCAATAGCAATTGCTCAATCTGCGAAAATATTGGCTGTGCGTAAATCTCTGAATCAATCCCTTCCAGTGTAACTGCTAACTTAAGAACAGAGGATGAAAACCGGTTTTAGTCTATTTACCTGTTACCTCTATAAATATGAAGGTGTAATGGCTGATGAAAATAGACTTTGCAGTGTGAAACACAAAGACACACCAGCCTGTGAACTAATTATTGTGACATGTGCCCTTTTTAGCAACTGCATATGAGACAGAGGGGTACATTTGCTAATGGTCAAGGTTGGCATTTTGGTAATTTATCAGTTTTCCACACTGTCCATTTACTAAAGGCAAAATTGACAGAAAAATGATCAATTTTAGAACATTGTAGCAACTATTGATTATTTTACATAGGCAGATATACAAGCCTCAGATTTACTATATTTAATTTATAAGGTTGCCAAACGACCAAAACCCAACCATAAAATGAGGCAATCCCGCCCAGACAATAGACTTTCCTGTGGCAGGTTTGGGTGAAGCTCTGCAAAGATCGCATTGTTTGCCTGACCCAGCATGATGACATTTGTATCTGGACTCTTGCTATAGAGTTCCTTTTGAGGGCATCGGGGACAGACGCTTTTGATGAACTGGAGTGTTAACCTGCTATGATATAATTGGAAAATAACTTTTCACAGTGCAACACATAGATGTAGTGTTAATGTGGGATCAGTTATTAGGGGAGTAAGTGGTATCAGAAGGATATGAAAAAGAAGAAGGGGGTAACAAAGACAAAGTGTAACTGGGGTCTGAGCTGCAGATTCACAATCCCTATAAAATAGTCAGATGTTATACAGCCAGACGAGGTGTGTCGCCTTTATTCAAATCTATAACTAGAGAACAGTAGCTTAAATCTCTGGTTACACCTCCTTTCTCAGAGGTACCCGTTTGGGTCAAGTACTGATCCAGAATGGCCCCTGGCGCTCTGCTGATCCATCTCTATGCCGATATTCTACATTCACCCTTGTCATATTGTGTTCTGCATTGAAAGCAAAGCTCAATCAAACAAGATGAAATCATATAAACACGTTCCAGACAGGATTGAGATTCCTACCGTGAAGAAAATTAGTGCAGTGTTAAAACATGTACTGATCTTAATCAATTATCAATCATATTTGTATTATGTCTTATTTCATTCATATAATTAATATCAAAGTTTCTTACTTAAAATGTAGTTCAGTCTTAATATAATGTTGCTAAATAATTAAGCATATCAGCATTATCAAGCTTAATGTATTTAATTTGTTACTGTATCAAACTTCATAAGATTTCCAATTAAGTAATTAGGGTCACCTTCTCAAAGCAGGACCTGGTTCTCCAAACCACACCCATAAATCACGAAGCTCCGCCCAGTGTGAGACCTCCCACTGGGGTAATGGCAGGACTTGGAGTCAATGATATAGTAAGCACTGAAGATAGATTAGTACATAATGGATAATTAGTACATAATGTGCAACTTGAAAATAAGTCCATCCTATGATTTCATAATCATGAGAAAGGCATCCAACCCTTTTGATCAATAATAATTGGACTGTTCATGCTTTGATCAATCTGCCTCTTACTGCATGCAAAATTTTCAATTAGAAATCACTGACTTGTTGAATATCAAATCCACAGTAGCACATGTGAAGAAAAGGGAGAAGGTTCAGGATTATAAGAAAAGTGGGTTGGGAGGAGCACAAAGGGAAAATGGTTGGTGGGATAAATGGTAGAAGATAGACAGATGGAGAGACAGAGGTGCCACAAAAATTACACTGTACAAGAAATAAATACTTTTAATTTGTTTCCTTTGTAAAAAAAAAATAGTCATACTTTACTAATTTGAGGTCAAGAACAACGAGTATGACATTGGAATGTTTTTATTAGCTCTAGTTTTTGAGCTACATGACTACACTACGCTATATGTACTTCAGCAATATAGTGAAAACATTTAAAGTAAACTGATATTTTCTTGATACAACATAAATAACAGCATACTTGCCAACTCTCCCTGATTGTCAGGGAGGCTCCCTGATAGGTATGCGTTTGGCATCCAGGCGGTCTGGATGGCGACGCTCCTATTACCAGAGCCGAAATCCAGACGCCAGTCACAAGCCCCGGCCTAGCCAAAGGTAAGTATCGGGGTATTATGGGGGGTTAGGGTTAGGCACTAAGGGGGGAGGGTTAAGGTTAGGCACCGGGGAGGGATAGGTTAGGGTTAGGCACTAGGGGGGAAGGGTTAGAGTTAGGCACCAAAGAGGGGGGGGGTTAGGGTAGGGAGAGGGGGAGGGTTCGCATACTGCCCAACAAGTGTCGGTATGTTAACCCTTTCGGGATGCTGGTTTCGGGATTCTAACAGCTGGGATCCCGAGCGCTGACATCTCACACTGATTCCCCCTGAAATAGTAGCAATCTCCATGCTTATATACAATCAAATGGGATTATTAGTGTCATTTCCCTGCATTAGTTATAAGGCACAGTGATCCCTATGGCTACATGCATTTTCTGAAAAGTATCAGTGTGTTTTCATCAACAAGTAGATTTTACTAACTGCTTTGGGGCTCATTTACATTTGGATGAAAGTCAATTTTATGATACGCCTCTCAGATGTAGCAGTACACGCCCACTTTACCGCCACGCTCATAGGTGTTGCTTTCACAATCTCCCTGAAATGCTTTTTCAAAAGTAGGCAAATATGAATAACAGTTGTTTCAACTCAATCATTCGCAAATAAGAACACAAAACGAAACAACAAACAAGCAACCAAAAGTGCTATCTCAAATAGTGGCATATTCATGAGAGTGCATTCTCTTTGCTTGTTGCTTGTACTCCTCATATGGGTTATATTTTGTCACTGTCCAACAGTAGTTAGCAAGCACAGAAGCATTCCACCTACCATGATACCATTGTTCTATTGCTGAAATCTCTTGGTGGAATTGCTCACCGTGCTCGTCGCTCACTGCACCGCAGTTGTCAGGGAAGATGTCCCGATCAGAGTCGAGAAAGTGGATTTTGAGTGACATGTTGCAGCCTAATTGATGATACTTTTCTAGAAGATTGTTCACTATTTCAACATAGTTTCCAGCTCTTCTGTGTCCCAAGAAGCCATGTACAGCACCTTTACAGGCTTCCCAAGCGGCTTTCTCATTTCATCCTTAAGAAGTTGACAAATTTGTGGACCAACAAAGATTCCTTCCTTAACTTTAGCATCACTCAGAAGTGAAAATAATCCTCCAAGGTACTTGAAAGCTTCCACATCTTTGTTCATTCCCTTTACAAGGTTCTTCATAAGTCTGAGTTTGATGTTTAAAGGGAGCAGATGAATTTTGCTTAGATCAACCAAAGGACTGTGATGGATATGGCCGACAATGACTCAGCTTTCCTTTATTCATTGCCAACCTATTTATTCATATATTCATTAGACACCAAAATTCTATAGTTTTTAACAACATACTCATACATCACAATAATTGGGCTATATCTCGGAACCGAGAGATGAGACTTTTAAATGTAATATTAGTTTGTCGCTTACTATAATTAATTAGAAGTAACTATTTTCACATCGGAAACATTTACACTGTTGCTCAGTGTAATTAGAGGCTAGCAGACAATGGAAGAAGAGAGGCTGGATTAGACAGAGAAGGAACAGAGAGACTGGTGCAGACTTTGGAGCCAGGGAGACTGGCAGACACCTTGGATGGACAGAAAGGCTGACACAAACAAGAAAAGGGTAGAGAGGCTGACGGAGTTTTGTTATTGTAAGGCAGTAGCTTTATCCTTGGTGAATGTCTTATCTGTGCTGCTACCGATGGTGCAACATGGGTGACACGATGAGACACAATGCAAGAACCAGGCCTTGTAGAAACCTTCAAATAGTCATAACTGTCTTCACTTCTAATAACTGAGTTTCCATCTTTTTCTGAATGTGGAATACAGAGCTAGGATTTATGTATCAAATGAGCAGCACTTTTGGTATCAAGGAAGCACCAGCCTTCACAAACATTTACTGATGTTATATAAATGTGGCAGGTATGGCCCAGAGCTGATCTAAGCTACAGCCATCTCTAGCTGCTGCCTGCATGCATTGTGATGTCACAATACAGGTCACAGCCCTATATAATGGATGCCCAGCTACTGGCAGCCATTTGTGGTGACATTTTTTCCTAGATTGATACTCTCTGAGCAGTTCCTGCTTTATTTAAGTGACTGTGTATAACAACTATTGATAAGGACTTTGGATTACATCTTCCAATAATATCCCAAACAACATCTTCAGAAGAAAAAAATCTGAATAACATCTTCAGGTAAGGACTATATAATATCTTCACACCTATCCAATTTTGCAGCAGATCTCAGATCTGCATCGACTGAAACATTCTCCTGAAAGGATTGTGTCACTGTACAATCTTTGGCAGACCAGCTGCCACTCACAGCGATGAATTGGGAGAAATAGAGGGGTTTTTCCATGTAATACTGTAATGCATTGAATTCAATAAAAATGTTTTTTTTTTTTTTAAATAAGTAATGAAAAAAAGAGAACACATGGGTGAATTGGGAGAAAATTGATCACACCAAGCTAATCCTCCATAAAAATTAAACGCCTCTGCTCTCCGTAACATTGAATTAAAGAAAATAAAATATATATTAGAGGGGGTGGGGGGCAAAGAAAAACATCCCAAATGAAAAAACTACATAGGAGAAAAGGGTAGAGATGTACAGACACAAAAAAAAATATATGAGGTGTAGAGAGAGGGTACCAGGCCCAAATTAAATAGCTATATAGGGATGGCATTCACAAAGGACCAAACCCAAATAAAATAATAAAATATACAGCATGATGGAGTAAGGAAGGGAGGGATGACAAGAAGTGCAAGGTGCCAAATTTGATATATTGTATATATATATATATATATATATATATGTATATATACATAGTATTTTGGAGAAAACTGTGTGTGTGCAGGGAGGGGGGTTGTAGAGGTAATTGATAAAATGTGGAGGAATATTACAGAGCAAAAGGACCCCAATTGCACCTTTATAACCTGCATTACTATGAGATGGATGTGATGGAGAGTTTTTAAGAATCTGTAAATAATTTTTTGCACTTTAATTACTTTAATCAGGCAAAAAAAAGGTATATGAACAAAGAAACACAAATACCTCTCCCATACACCATTTCATGTATTTAGAGGAGCTGGCGTTAGAAGGTTAGAAAGAAGGGGGGGGAGGGTTCTTTACAGTATATAAATATGTATGATTCTATAAAAATATATCAAAAATGAAAAATATTAATGCGAATGAGGAATACGTACAAATGAGTGCACATTCAGAATAAGAAGAAAAACATAAAAACGAAAATTTCTCATTTTTAAATTCTATCTGGATGACAAAATACATATCTTCCCAATGTGTGATGAGTGACCTATATAAGAATAATGTTCCCATTTATAGGGCCAGCTAACACTCGCTGGCAGTGGGCTGGAGGGCTCCCTTAGCTTTTCAGATACGGTCCCCACAGTCCTTAATACGGCCTTGGGGTAACTGTATGTTCTGCTATCAGGCTACAGAGTCACTTATACCACATCAGAGTCCCTACCTTTATATGTCCAATAATAAGATAAACAAGCCTTAATAAGGATTTTATATTATTATCTTTTATTTATAATGTGCTGACATACTACACAGCGCTGCACACTGAAGAGATTATGACATAAATTACATACAATGTCATGAAACAAAAGGTAAATCTGGCCCTGCCCCAATGAGCTTACAGTCTAAGAGGTTTGGGGAACACCTGATACACAATGATGGGAATTATTAGACGCACAAAAGGAAAATGCAAACGCACACGGGGGCGAAAGAGACACACATGAGGAGACAGAAGGAGAGATACTGGATCAAACAGGGGAAGGGTAAAGAGACTGACAAACAGAGAAGGAACAGAGAGGCTGGTGCAGACATTGGAGGACAGAGAGATTAGCAGAGCCATTGGATGGAGAGAAAGACTGACACAGACAAGAAAAGGGCAGAGAGGCTGATGGGGTAAGAGCAGTGAAAATGGTGCAGATAGCGGAAGGCCAGAGAGAATGGCACAAGCAGGAAAGAATGTATGTAAGACTGACACAGGCAGGAGAGAGTGGTACCCCATGCAAAAGTGACATGAAGATGTGTCTACTTAGACAGACTTATTCTATTTGTCTTCAGTCCCTACTCTGTGCTCAAGGTGTAGAAGAGGTTCCCAGGCGCCAAGACCCAATGGAGAGGAGTAGTAGGTGTGTCAGACAGTATGCATCAAAAGTTGCACCTCTGACCGATCCCTGACCCCATCCAGATTAAGATTTCCAGAAATATTGCACTGATATGAAGTTTAGCCAACCAGCATCGGCAAGAAACTTAGTAAAGCTCAGATAATTTCGTTTTTCTTTATTTAATTTTAAAATTAAAGAAAAATAGGTAAGGCACCCGCTGTCAGGGCCTTGGCAGGGAATGGGACCCTCAGGCTGTGCGACACAGGAGTGTCTGGTAAATCCCTGGTCCGGCCCTTGTTCCAATTCTAAATCATGAATACTCAAAGTTCTTTGACTACAGAAATTTGGAATTAGTCTAAATTAAAATATAGTGTGTATTATCTCAGTCTGTACACCCTGTTCCTCTGACCGTAACTGACTTTCCCAGCTGGCTGTAAACTATACAGCTAAGTACAATACAGGGAGGCAGTTGATAACACCCTCGCAGTGAGTCCACTAATACTGACAGCTCTCTCCTCTCTTTGCCATCTTGTGCTAGTGGGGAACAGTTCCAGCCATTGGGGCCGTATCTGACAGACCAGGGTTTGTCCAAATTCGGGCAATTCCCCCAAATATGTGTGTGTTGATATAAGTCTTTGGATGGTATGCATATTTCCATGCAGAATCATTGCAAAGTCATGTCACTTCTGAAAGCCCAGATTCCTCAGTTTTTACATGCCCTGAGTATAAGAAGCACATTCCAGATACGTTTATAGGGAATCTGTGTTTCATTACTGTCTTGTTCTGTCTTTTCCTGCAACATATTGCCCAGTTGGGAATTGAACTGTTTCCTGGTGAAGCATTTTACAGAAACTTAAAATTTGATGGTAGAGAAGATCTGTTCAGCCCACCTACTCTTGCCTCTGTTTTTCCGGTTGCTAGATACAAACATTGCTCTCAAATAAACATTCTCCCCCACATGGGACACTGGTGACTATTGGTCTACAGGTAATTGTAAAATTGGAGGAGCTACCTAGCAACAATCTATTTATCTAATATTTCCATTGTCTAGATTTAAGTAAATGAAGGCAAACCTCTTCTGTTCTGCACAGTTACTGGTAGAGTATTTCTCATATCCCTTTTATATCCTTAATATAATTATGATTCCTAAAGATGACTAAACAGAAGTTATTTCCTTATTTTGGACCTAATCATTGCAGCTTCAGTAATGTTTGTATTACTGTAGTACTGTATATTACCGCCTCTTATATTTATTCATTTGAGTTATTTATTTTCTAAAGCACATTGTGCCGGTAAGTGTATTTCTTGGAACCAGGGGCATAACTAGGTATTTGAAGGCCCCATAGCAAAAGTTTGTAAGGGCTCCTATGTACTACCTACTGGTGAAAAATGTATATAACACATGTAACTTTGACAAGCTGTACCCCTTGCACCTATGATAGTTACTCCCTTGCTTGGAATGCTTAATTTATTTATGATGTAAGCACTAGAAGAGGAATTTCAAATGTATCAACAAATTTATCAGCAGTTTGTACATTTGTAGTATGGTACAGTCCACAGAAGGGGGTCATTTCCGGAACAGTCATAGGCAAAAGATACAGTATTGACTAAAAATTAGAGCTATACAGTTAGTTTTTTGGCTCAGATCTTACCACCAAGTTCGGAGCTCAAATGGCAGGCACAGGTTCATCATGCCAAGTTCCCATGTACTTCATCTGCGACTTTGTACATGTTTAAAATTTAGTACTATGCTATTAAAGCCGCAGCCAAGCATCTGTAATCAGGGGAGTACTTAGACCTAGGGGGCCCCATAGCTAAATTGTCACAGGCCTCCCCAAGGTCCCCGGCTCACCCCTCTGTCCATGCCCCCTCTGCACTCCCCTCTCCTTGACTTACCTGCCCTGTGATCGCGCTGCTGAGAGGGGGCAGCCACGCCTCCTCCCAATATTAATCAATGAAGAGAGCCGGAGGCGGAGCCGACCTGGAGGACGCGACCACAGAGCAGCCAGCAGGTAAGTCGGGGAGAGGGGAGGAAGGAAGGTGAACGTGGGGGGGGAGTGTGGAGTGGGGGGGCACAGACCGAGGCCTGGCACCGTAGGTGTAGGGGGAGGGCCGGGCATCGTAGCAGCCGCACCCCCTGCCCCTGCGGTACTTATGCCGCTGTCTGTAATTCACTTAGGGGTATATTTACTACAGTGCAGGTTTTTAGAGGTGGAGAAGTTGCCCATAGCAACCAATCAGATTCTACTTAACATTTATCTAGCACCTTCTAAAAGATAATAGCTAGAATCTGATTTGTTGTTATGGGCAACATCTCTACTGCTAAAATCCCGCACTTTAGTAAATACACCCCTTTGAGTGATTTTTCTCTACGTCTGTAATGCTTATAAGACGCTACATTTAAAGAAAAAGACACTTCATAGCAGCTCAGTCACGTTGGGCGTCTCGCGCCATATGGTGTATTGAAGCTTGGTGTATGAGGAGGACACATCTACCTGGTGTACTGTACAAAGCATATCAACTTTGAAAATGTTACATTTTCCACAAACTTTTGTATCTGAATATTGTGCTTGTAGCATTTGTTTCAAAATAAAAAAAAATCACTGGAAAAGACAGAGAGCCAGCAAACAAGCCCATATTGCATTAGTAATGTTTGCCGTATGCTAGTTAATAGGAAGTCATACATAAGGCATACGGTAAAGTGGGCGTGTACTGCTACATCTGAGAGGCGTGTCATAAAACTGACTTACAGCCAAATATAAATGAGCCCCAAAGCAGTTAGCAAGATCTACTTGTTGATGAAAACACACTGATACTTGTCAGAAAATGCATGTAGCCTTAGGGATCATTGTGCCTTATACCCAATGCAGGGAAATTATACTAATGATCCTATTTGAATGCATATATCTCTGTTTTTTTATATATATGTGTATATATATATATATATATATATAACAGCTATATAATGGGGGTAAGGCACAATCAGGGAGATTGCTGGACTCTTCAGGGAGACAGGGATATTGCTGCTATGTCAGGGAGTCTCCCTGACAATGAGGGAGAGTTGGCAAGTATGACATAAGGACTGCACATGCAATCTTTTTGTTATTGTTTACTTTTGTTTTTTCTTTATACAGCTTTGCTATTTTTCTTTAAGATGTAACTATTGACTTTTTTTTGTCCTAATGTTCTCTAATGCGGGCCATACACGCAGGGCAGTTTCTAGGGTCTGAGGCTCCCAGTGCGAGCAGTCAAAATGCGCCCCCCCCCCAAGAAGCAGCAATATTGCGGAGTGGGTGTGGCCTCATTGTGAGGAGGTGTGGTATCACAGTAAGGGAGCGTGGTCTCTAAAGACCACAGAATGTCAGCCACTGTGACTACTGAGCCCAGGGGTGGCTAAACTTTAAGAGGCAAAGCGCTGAAAAATATATGTAGTTAAATCAAAGTCTGGCAGCATGCGCGCGCCGGAGGCATGTGGCCTAGCTGTCACAAGCCCACGTCGCATTTGTGTGTGCATGCCTTTGGTGTGACATTTGCAGGAGTATGACCTTGTATCACACCCGTTTTTAGTCACGTTGGGGGCAAGCCCAGTACATTAAAAATACAAGCCAGATACACATAAAATATACTGCAACAAACCACTTCCACATAACATACACTGAAATAAGCCAGATCCACATAACATACACTGAAATAAGCCAGGCCCACATAACATACACTGAAATAAGCCAGGCCCACATAACATACACTGAAATAAGCCAGGTCCACATAACATACACTGAAATAAGCCAGGTCCACATAACATACACTGAAATAAGCCAGGTCCACATAACATACACTGAAATAAGCCAGGTCCACATAAAATATATTGGAAAAGCCAGAGCCACATAAACTATGTTTTAAAACCACATCCACCTCAAATACATTATTAAATCCAGAACCACATAAAACACATTGAAAAAACAAGATTCACATAATACACACTTCATTCCAGCCCGACAACTGACATTACACACTCATATACATTGCTCATCATGTTACACCCCCCCTATTAATATTACACATGCTGCACCCCTGCCCCCCCTATTGATATTACACATGCTGCACCCCCCCATTGATATTACACATGCTGCACCCCCCCTATTGATATTACACATGCTGCACCCCCCCTATTGATATTACACATGCTGCACCCCCCCATTGATATTACACATGCTGCACCCCCGCCCCCCCTATTGATATTACACATGCTGCACCCCCCCTATTGATATTACACATGCTGCACCACCCCTATTGATATTACAAATGCTGCACCCCCGCCCCCCCCTATTGATATTACACATGCTGCACCCCCTCCCCCCCTATTGATATTACACATGCTGCACCCCCGCCCCCCCCCTATTGATATTACACATGCTTCACTGCACCCCCCCCAAATGACATAGCACATGCTGTGAACCCCCCCCCAGGCCCCAACATGCTGCTGCAGGCAGCCTGCACAACTGACAGTGACATTTGCACCACGCTGCACGCACTTCCCCTTCCCCCCGCATAGGTACAGTTTAGTTACCTGGAACAGGTAAGTTGGAACATGGTGAAGCTGCTGCTGTGCACTTGCCGCGCTTCCATCCCATGCCCAGTCAGTGCCGCCCAGTCCGTAGTGTGGGCGCCGCCGCTGCCAACCACCCAGTCCGTGAGACCACCAGGGAGAGTGAATGAGTGAGGAGTCGAGCCGAGTGCAGCCAGCTTCAGGACGGAGCGGAGGTCACTCTCAGCCGGCGGGACCAGACAGACTCTTCAGTGCAGCTGATGTGTGGTGTGCGCGGCGCGCCTCCCCCTTCCTGTCATGTGACACACAGGAGAGGAGGGAAGGCAGCAATTGGGTACGCGCCGTGTTACTGTAGGTAGGACAGGCTGTCACAGCGTGGATGCAGCCTGCAGGAGGACCCGGCATATTTTACATTGAGGGCGGAGCGCCCCGTGCAATTGCACGGGTCGCCCGCCCCTAGAAACGGCCCTGCATACACGGTGTGATAAAGAAGCCGATCCGACGGATTGGTATGATTTGGCTGCTATATCGCACCGTGTATGGGCTTGATGTCGGATCGATGCAATGTGCGATCCCATACAGCACTATGTGGGTAGGGGAGGGGGGGAGCCGGCATATCAGGCGGTCGGCCACCCGATCGCACCGTGTGTGGTGAACGCCCGATATGTCGGACGTCGGAGCCTCCATCGCGTCGCATGGTGCCTATCGCACAGTGTATTCCCCGCTTTAGGCAGCTCTTCTACAAACCTTGTTTCATGGTTTTAATATAAAACTGTTCTTCTCTAGCTATAAAAAAAAAATCATCACAACCTTTGATTAATAGAGACACCTCTGTTCACACTGCCTATCCGCTTATTAGCTGGTAACACAAAACACATTTTCTTAGAAAAGTCGCTCACACACTGTTTTGTCTTTAAGGAATATCATGGAAATCAATGAGGAGATAGAACTGTGAATCCTTTTAGTGAAAAATGCCAAAAAAGGTCCTGTGCACAATATAAAATATTTTTAATATAAATGTATTTTTCATTAACACTTCTGGCGGCCTGATAGCTTGGCTGGAGTCTACGAATAAACAGGGCTGAGGGTTTTTTTTTACATTTTTTTATCTCTTGTCATTTTTATTAATGTGAGAGCAGAAATAATAAGTGAACTAGGTGAGGATGTCACAGTTTTATGATGATTAATGGTTCTGCTGGTGCAGTTACTCCCAAGACTGCCGGCTCACATGTGTATATCTTGTGTAAACATGCATATGGAAGATATAATATATATGTCAAACAATACAAAGCTAGTTATAAAGTAGAACTAACCTTTAAATCTCAGCAGGAGTCAACATATAAACATGTTCAATCAGTGCAGGAGGGCTTAATAAACAAAACATATGTCATGGCCACTCTATAACACAAGTCATTGCTATTTATCTGAAAGGCGTCAACATATTCCACAGCCATGTTCCGCAAGGTCATATACAGGTACGGACCGATACCAAAGGTGTGGAGGGGCTACAGGTCCTGAGGGCTTAGGACCTGCTGCAGAGGTGGGCGCAATGTTGATGCCGGATGTAGTAAAGTGATGTTTTGACCCCGCACATACGTCACAGCCATACTGCTTGATTAGCAATGGCGGACGCAGTATGAATTTATTCGCAAAGTGAATGACAGGTAGTGACCGTTTGGAGGAGGTAATGGTAGGTGGCTACAAAATACGCCGGCGCAATACTTACCTCTCCAGAGTCCCAACGTCGGCAGTAGCATTGCTGTACAAATCGCCTGGAAAATGGGTGCCGTAGCCATTTTCCCAGCATTCTACGCATGCGCAGTATGCAAATTACCGAGAAAATGGCTGCCGTGCCATTTCCCCGGTGACCTGCGCATGTGCAGTAGACTGTGGCACAGACGGTATGCAGTCGGGAAGCCGGTGGACCTAATCCCGACAGCCGGCTTCCCAACTGCTTAATCCCGCCGAGGGTTAAATGACAGGCATCTAAATCTAGACGCCTGTCATTTTACCGACGCCGGGAGACCGGCGCTCGGCATCCCGAAATGTTGCTATTGTACGTAAGCGGCAGACCTGAGATGCCATCGATGGGCGTCTTTGTACACAAGGCAGTAGCATAGTCATTAGCATATTTTTGCAAGTCTGCTGTGAAATCAATTGCGTCCAGCTCTGAATCCGGCCCTTAGTGGACTAACCAGGTCATATGCAATCTGAGACTTATGTCATCATTACAATATGACATTATAATGCTGGCCATACTAAATACACATCATCTGCCCCAAGTTTTCTTGTACGTTTGTCAGCAAAGCTGAGTGCTGTAGTTGATGTATATGCATGTTCTGTAGTATTGTTTTCTTAAGCTGGTTTACACCCACCCCCTGGGCAGGTTTGTGGTTGTACCTCTTTGGATTGTAGAAATCCATATGCTATTTATTCTGCTATGTTCCATTTCTAACATGCTTGCACATAAAACAGATGGTAATCAGGGAATGTACTCAGCATCTCGGCGTGCAGGATGCCGACGGTCTATATACCTGCGACGGAATGCCGACAGCGTCGGGATCCCTGCTCCAGTATCCCGACCGCCGGCATCCTGACGGTAAGTCTCTGGGGTTAGGGGAGGGTTAGGTTTACGGTTAGGCACTAAGGGAGGAGGATTAGGTTTAGGGTGTAGGGAGAGGGAGGTGAGGTTTAGGCACCAGACAGGGAGGTTAGGTTTAGGCACCAGGGAGAGAGGGTAAGGGTTAGGGTGCGGGGAGGGGAAAGTTATGTTTAGGCACTAGCGGGAGAGGTTAGGTTTAGGCACTGGGGAGGGAGGGTTAGGGTAGGAGTTAGGGTTAGTTGTATTATACTTACCTTGAAGTTTTATGCTCATTAATACAAATACAGTAAATTGTACTGATCTACAATGTGAGAAATGTCTGCATCTTTCTGTCTCACCTGTTTGAAGCTGTCTTTGGTTATATTGTAGTAAAAAAAAATGATGATAGGGTTTTGCCGACTTTATCTTCATTGTGCTGCATGGCAGAGACATTAGACAGTGTTGCCCGCTGGCTGGGCCAACACCTTGTAGATGTTTGCATATAAGAGAACATTTATTTTTGTGATAAAGGTTTTTTTAAGACATTATGTTAGATAAATTTCTTCATTATCTTATTCTTTCCAAGCAAATAAGCCTTAAAATGTCTTTATTTCGGTGATTAGTCAAACAAAGCCAGACAGGGCGTAACTAGGGGTGTGTGACCAGTGCCACCGTATAGATCGTAAGGGTACTGTGGACGGCACCGTCGGAGCCCCACGCACGGCCGGTGCAAGGTTTCAGGGTGCCCTAGGCAAAGGTTCACAATGCTGCCCCTGTTTTCCCCAAACCCTCTGCCCAGCTCACAGACACATGCACAGCGCCCTAATTATATTCACATGACCCAAATTAAAGGGATGATTCCCCCTGCAGTGCCCCCAGTAGTAAGGGACCCTGTAGTGCCCCCAGTTGTAATGCCCTTATAGTGCCCCCCAGTAGTAATGCTCCATGCAGTGCCCCCAGTAGTAATGATCCCTGCAGTGCCCCCAGTAGTAATGCCCTTGTAGTGCCCCAGTAGTAATGCTCCCTGCAGTGCCCCAAGTAGTAATGTTCCCTGCAGTGCCCCCAGTAGTAATGCCCTTGTAGTACCCCCAGTAGTAATGCTCCCTGCAGTGCCCCCAGTTGTAATACCCTTGTAGTGCCCCCAGTAGTAATGCCCTTGTAGTGCCCCCATTAGTAATGTTCCCTGCAGTGCCCCCAGCAGTAATGCCCCTTGAAATGAAGTAAGGAGCCCTGTAGTATCCCCAGTAGTAGTGCTTCCAATAGGGCCCCCATATGATGCCCCCAGTAGTAATGTTCCCTGAAGTGCCCCAGTAGTAAGGGTTCCTGTAGTGCCCCCAGTTGTAGTGTTCCCAATAGTGCCCCCATATGGTGCCCCCAGTAGCAAGGCCCCTGTAGTGTCCTCATATGATGCCCTCAGTAGTGTCCCCTGTAGTAAGCCACACACACACACACACACAAATACCTTGCTGCCGTCCATCTCCGGCGCCCGCTCCTCGGAACTATGGGAGTGACGTCATGGAAGCCGGAGCTGAGGAGTAAGCTCCGTCCTCCGGCTGCCGCTGGCGCCGGGGGAGGAAGGGGGGAGAGAGGAGCCGGGCGCCCGCTGGTAACACAATCTCAGCGGGCGCCCGGCAAATGAAGGGTGCAGGAGGTGCGATCGTGCCAAAGCAATCACACCCCCTGCACCCTCCATAGTTAGGGCGGACTTAGAAGCGCCCTCCAGTGGCCGGTGTCCCTAGGAAGCTGCCTATGCTTGCCTAGTGGAAGCGCCGGCCCAGGCCCCACGGCCATGAAATGGCATCCTGCAGCTGGGATCATTTGTACAGTGCCGTCTGGAGCATCCTGTGGACGCTCCAGACGAACACACTGTAATCAGTGCAGCCAAACTGTACTGCCGAACCTGACCCTTTTGCACGGCTTCATGACATCATGCGAAACGACGTCATGATGATGCGCGCTCGCTCAGGTGGCAGGGCTCGCACAGGGTGCGTTTGTCAGATACCAGGTAATCATTTAGAGAAGCAAGGAGGAGGTGGACTAAAGCTGGATACATACTATACAATATATCATAAAATATATGGTTCCATCGCAGCAGCTCCGAACATAATATCGTACACAATGTATAGTGTGAATGTACAATTCGTTGTAAACTATGGTTGTTCATCGCATCTTCCCATCTGCGGTTCTGCACAGCAAATGGGATGATTCAATGAATTACGCTGTGTTGTTACATACAGCATGTAAGGACACATTGTGCTGTTTTACAACAGATTCTGCATGGTGATGTATTGTTACATCGTATCGCACCATCACTGAGCACACACATCGTATAGTCACTGTAGCGTGTACCAGGGCCTGCCCGAGGCAAAGTTTTTTGGTAAGCGAAATAGATTTTGGCGCCCCTCAGTGATCCTTCACCTAGCTCACTCACCCCCCCCATGGAGCCTCTCACAGCCCAACACTCCTCATCACAGCCCCTCACAGCACCCCTCACCACAATCCCAGTCATCATAACCCCCCTCATCACAGCCCCTCTCACTCCCCTCATCACAGCCCCTCCATTACAGGCCCCTCATATGCCCTCTTCACAGCCCCTCATCACAGTCACCTCCATCACTGCACCTCCATTACAGCCCCTCCATCACAGTCCCTCATATAACCCTCATCACTGCCCCCATATACCCTCTGCACAGCCCCTCTCACTCCCCCCTCATCACAGTCACTTCTATTACAGCCCCTCCTTCACAGCCATTCATATCACCCTCATCACAGCCCCTCATATTACCCTCATCACAGCCCCTCATATCCCCCTCATCACAGCCCCTCATATACCCTATTCACAGCCCCTCAACATAGCTCCTGCACTCCCCCTCATCACAGTCACCTCCATCACAGCCCTTCATATCACCCTCATCACAGCCCCTCATATCCCCTCTTCACAGCCCTTCTCACTCCCCCTCATCACAGTCACCTCCATCACAGCAACCCCTCCATCACAGCCCTCATGTCACTCTTATCACAGCCCCTCATATCCCCTCTTCACAGCCCCTCAACATAGCCCCTCTCAATCCCCCTCATCACAGTCCCTCTCACTCCCCTCATCACAGCCCCCATATCCCCCTCATCACAGCCCCTCCATTACAGGCCCCTCATATGCCCTCTTCACAGCCCCTCAACATAGCCCCTCTCACGCCCCTCATCACAGTCACCTCCATCACTGCACCTCCATTACAGCCCCTCCATCACAGCCCCTCATATAACCTTCATCACTGCCCCTCATATACCCTCTGCACAGCCCCTCTCACTCCCCCTCATCAGTCACCTCCATTACAGCCCCCCTCCATCACAGCCACTCCATTACAGGCCCCTCATATCCCCTCTTCACAGCCCCTCAACATAGCCCCTCTCACGCCCCTCATCACAGTCACCTCCATCACTGCACCTCCATTACAACCCCTCCTTCACAGCCATTCATATCACCCTGATCACAGCCCCTCATATCACCCTCATCACAGCCCCTCATATCCCCCTCATCACAGCCCCTCATATACCCTATTCACAGCCCCTCAACATAGCTCCTCTCACTCCCCCTCATCACAGTCACCTCCATCACAGCCCCTCATATCACCCTCATCACAGCCCCTCATATCCCCTCTTCACAGCCCTTCTCACTCCCCCTCATCACAGTCACCTCCATCACAGCCCCCCTCCATCACAGCCCCTCATATCCCCCTCACCACAGCCCCTCATATACCCTATTCACAGCCCCTCAACATAGCTCCTCTCACTCCCCCTCATCACAGTCACCTCCATCACAGCCCCTCATATCACCCTCATCACAGCCCCTCATATCCCCTCTTCACAGCCCTTCTCACTCCCCTTCATCACAGTCACCTCCATCACAGCCCCTCATATCACCCTCATCACAGCCCCTCATATCCCCTCTTCACAGCCCTTCTCACTCCCCCTCATCACTGTCACCTCCATCACAGCCCCTCATGTCACCCTTATCACAGCCCCTCATATCCCCTCTTCACAGCCCCTCAACATAGCCCCTCTCAATCCCCCTCATCCGAATCCCTCTCACTCCCCTCATCACAGCCCCCATATCCCCCTCATCACAGCCCCTCCATTACAGGCCCCTCATATGCCCTCTTCACAGCCCCTCAACATAGCCCCTCTCACTCCCCCTCATCACAGTCACCTCCATCACAGCCCCCCTCCATCACAGCCCCTCATATCCCCCTCATCACAGCCCCTCATATACCCTATTCACAGCCCCTCAACATAGCTCCTCTCACTCCCCCTCATCACAGTCACCTCCATCACAGCCCCTCATATCACCCTCATCACAGCCCCTCATATCCCCTCTTCACAGCCCTTCTCACTCCCCTTCATCACAGTCACCTCCATCACAGCCCCCTCCATCACAGCCCCTCATGTCACCCTTATCACAGCCCCTCATATCCCCTCTTCACAGCCCCTCAACATAGCCCCTCTCAATCCCCCTCATCACAGTCCCTCTCACTCCCCTCATCACAGCCCCCATATCCCCCTCATCACAGCCCCTCCATTACAGGCCCCTCATATGCCCTCTTCACAGCCCCTCAACATAGCCCCTCTCACTCCCCCTCATCAGTCACCTCCATTACAGCCCCCCTCCATCACAGCCACTCCATTACAGGCCCCTCATATACCCTCTTCACAGCCCCTCAACATAGCCCCTCTCACGCCCCTCATCACAGTCACCGCCATCACTGCACCTCCATTACAACCCCTCCTTCACAGCCATTCATATCACCCTTATCACAGCCCCTCATATCACCCTCATCACAGCCCCTCATATCCCCCTCATCACAGCCCCTCATATACCCTATTCACAGCCCCTCAACATAGCTCCTCTCACTCCCCCTCATCACAGTCACCTCCATCACAGCCCCTCATATCACCCTCATCACAGCCCCTCATATCCCCTCTTCACAGCCCTTCTCACTCCCCCTCATCACAGTCACCTCCATCACAGCCCCCCTCCATCACAGCCCCTCATATCCCCCTCATCACAGCCCCTCATATACCCTATTCACAGCCCCTCAACATAGCTCCTCTCACTCCCCCTCATCACAGTCACCTCCATCACAGCCCCTCATATCACCCTCACCACAGCCCCTCATATCCCCTCTTCACAGCCCTTCTCACTCCCCCTCATCACAGTCACCTCCATCACAGCCCCCCTCCATCACAGCCCCTCATGTCACCCTTATCACAGCCCCTCATATCCCCTCTTCACAGCCCCTCAACATAGCCCCTCTCAATCCCCCTCATCCGAGTCCCTCTCACTCCCCTCATCACAGCCCCCATATCCCCCTCATCACAGCCGCTCCATTACAGGCCCCTCATATGCCCTCTTCACAGCCCCTCAACATAGCCCCTCTCACGCCCCTCATCACAGTCACCTCCATCACTGCACCTCCATTACAGCCCCTCCTTCACAGCCCCTCATATAACCCTCATCACTGCCCCTTATATATCCTCTGCACAGCCCCTCTCACTCCCCCCTCATCAGTCACCTACATTACAGCCCCCCTCCATCACAGCCACTCCATTACAGGCCCCTCATATCCCCTCTTCACAGCCCCTCAACATAGCCCCTCTCACGCCCCTCATCACAGTCACCTCCATCACTGCACCTCCATTACAGCCCCTCCTTCACAGCCATTCATATCACCCTCATCACAGCCCCTCATATCACCCTCATCACAGCCCCTCATATCCCCCTCATCACAGCCCCTCATATACCCTATTCACAGCCCCTCAACATAGTTCCTCTCACTCCCCCTCATCACAGTCACCTCCATCACAGCCCCCCTCCATCACAGCCCCCCTCCATCACAGCCCCTCATATCCCCCTCATCACAGCCCCTCATATACCCTATTCACAGCCCCTCAACATAGCTCCTCTCACTCCCCCTCATCACAGTAACCTCCATCACAGCCCCTCATATCACCCTCATCACAGCCCCTCATATCCCCTCTTCACAGCCCTTCTCACTCCCCCTCATCACTGTCACCTCCATCACAGTCCCTCATGTCACCCTTATCACAGCCCCTCATATCCCCTCTTCACAGCCCCTCAACATAGCCCCTCTCAATCCCCCTCATCCGAATCCCTCTCACTCCCCTCATCACAGCCCCCATATCCCCCTCATCACAGCCCCTCCATTACAGGCCCCTCATATGCCCTCTTCACAGCCCCTCAACATAGCCCCTCTCACGCCCCTCATCACAGTCACCTCCATCACTGCACCTCCATTACAGCCCCTCCATCACAGCCCCTCATATAACCCTCATCACTGCCCCTCATATACCCTCTGCACAGCCCCTCTCACTCCCCCCTCATCAGTCACCTCCATTACAGCCCCCTCCATCACAGCCACTCCCTCATAATCCCTCTTCATAGCCCCTCAACATAGCCCCTCTCACGCCCCTCATCACAGTCACCTCCATCACTGCACCTCCTTCACAGCCATTCATATCACCCTCATCACAGCCAGTCATATCCCCCTCATCACAGCCCCTCATATCCCCCTCATCACAGCCCCTCATATACCCTATTCACAGCCCCTCAACATAGCTCCTCTCACTCCCCCTCATCACAGTCACCTCCATCACAGCCCCTCATATCACCCTCATCACAGCCCTTCTCACTCCCCCTCATCACAGTCACCTCCATCACAGCCCCCCTCCATCACAGCCCCCTCCATCACAGCCCCTCATGTCACCCTTATCACAGCCCCTCATATACCCTATTCACAGCCCCTCAACATAGCTCCTCTCACTCACCCTCATCACAGTCACCTCCATCACAGCCCCTCATATCACCCTCATCACAGCCCCTCATATCCCCTCTTCACAGCCCTTCTCACTCCCCCTCATCACAGTCACCTCCATCACAGCCCCCCTCCATCACAGCCCCCTTCCATCACAGCCCCTCATATCCCCCTCATCACAGCCCCTCATATACCCTATTCACAGCCCCTCAACATAGCTCCTCTCACTCCCCCTCATCACAGTCACCTCCATAACAGCCCCTCATATCACCTTCATCACAGCCCCTCATATCCCCTCTTCACAGCCCTTCTCACTCCCCCTCATCACAGTCACCTCCATCACAGCCCCCCTCCATCACAGCCCCTCATGTCACCCTTATCACAGCCCCTCATATCCCCTCTTCACAGCCCCTCAACATAGCCCCTCTCAATCCCCCTCATCCGAGTCCCTCTCACTCCCCTCATCACAGCCCCCATATCCCCCTCATCACAGCCCCTCCATTACAGGCCCCTCATATGCCCTCTTCACAGCCCCTCAACATAGCCCCTCTCACGCCCCTCATCACAGTCACCTCCATCACTGCACCTCCATTACAGCCCCTCCATCACAGCCCCTCATATAACCTTCATCACTGCCCTTCATATACCCTCTGCACAGCCCCTCTCACTCCCCCCTCATCAGTCACCTCCATTACAGCCCCCCTCCATCACAGCCACTCCATTACAGGCCCCTCATATCCCCTCTTCACAGCCCCTCAATATAGCCCCTCTCACGCCCCTCATCACAGTCACCTCCATCACTGCACCTCCATTACAGCCCCTCCTTCACAGCCATTCATATCACCCTCATCACAGCCCCTCATATCACCCTCATCACAGCCCCTCATATCCCCCTCATCACAGCCCCTCATATACCCTATTCACAGCCCCTCAACATAGCTCCTCTCACTCCCCCTCATCACAGTCACCTCCATCACAGCCCCTCATATCACCCTCATCACAGCCCCTCATATCCCCTCTTCACAGCCCTTCTCACTCCCCCTCATCACAGTCACCTCCATCACAGCCCCCCTCCATCACAGCCCCCTCCATCACAGCCCCTCATGTCACCCTTATCACAGCCCCTCATATCCCCTCTTCACAGCCCCTCAACATAGCTCCTCTCACTCCCCCTCATCACAGTCACCTCCATCACAGTCCCTCATATCACCCTCATCACCCTCATCACAGCCCATCATATCCCCTCTTCACAGCCCTACTCACTCATCACAGTCACCTCCATCACAGCCCCCCTCCATCACAGCCCCCTTCATCACAGCCCCTCATGTCACCCTCATCACAGCCCCTCATATCCCCCTCATCACAGCCCCTCATATACCCTATTCACAGCCCCTCAACATAGCTCCTCTCACTCCCCCTCATCACAGTCACCTCCATCACAGCCCCTCATATCACCCTCATCACAGCCCCTCATATCCCCTCTTCACAGCCCTTCTCACTCCCCCTCATCACAGTCACCTCCATCACAGCCCCCCTCCATCACAGCCCCTCATGTCACCCTTATCACAGCCCCTCATATCCCCTCTTCACAGCCCCTCAACATAGCCCCTCTCAATCCCCCTCATCACAGTCCCTCTCACTCCCCTCATCACAGCCCCCATATCCCCCTCATCACAGCCCCTCCATTACAGGCCCCTCATATGCCCTCTTCACAGCCCCTCAACATAGCCCCTCTCACGCCCCTCATCACAGTCACCTCCATCACTGCACCTCCATTACAGCCCCTCCATCACAGCCCCTCCATCACAGCCCCTCATATAAGCTTCATCACTGCCCCTCATATACCCTCTGCACAGCCCCTCTCACTCACCTCCATTACAGCCCCCCTCCATCACAGCCACTCCATTATAGGCCCCTCATATCCCCTCTTCACAGCCCCTCAACATAGCCCCTCTCACGCCCCATATCACAGTCACCTCCATCACTGCACCTCCATTACAGCCCCTCCTTCACAGCCCCTCATATCACCCTCATCACAGCCCCTCATATCACCCTCATCACAGCCCCTCAACATAGCTCCTCTCACTCCCCCTCATCACAGTCACCTCCATCACAGCCCCTCATATCACCCTCATCACAGCCCCTCATATCCCCTCTTCACAGCCCTTCTCACTCCCCCTCATCACAGCCCCCCTCCATCACAGCCCCCCTCCATCACAGCCCCCTCCATCACAGCCCCTCATGTCACCCTTATCACAGCCCCTCATATCCCCTCTTCACAGCCCCTCAACATAGCTCCTCTCACTCCCCCTCATCACAGTCACCTCTGTCACAGCCCCTCATATCACCCTCATCACCCTCATCACAGCCCCTCATATCCCCTCTTCACAGCCCTTCTCACTCATCACAGTCACCTCATCACAGTCACCTCCATCACAGCCCCTCATGTCACCCTTATCACAGCCCCTCATATCCCCCTCATCACAGCCCCTCATATACCCTATTCACAGCCCCTCAACATTGCTCCTCTCACTCCCCCTCATCACAGTCACCTCCATCACAGCCCCTCATTTCACCCTCATCACAGCCCCTCATATCCCCTCTTCACAGCCCTTCTCACTCCCCCTCATCACAGTCACCTCCATCACAGCCCCTCATGTCACCCTTATCACAGCCCCTCATATCCCCTCTTCACAGCCCCTCAACATAGCCCCTCTCAATCCCCCTCATCACAGTCCCTCTCACTCCCCTCATCACAGCCCCCATATCCCCCTCATCACAGCCCCTCCATTACAGGCCCCTCATATGCCCTCTTCACAGCCCCTCAACATAGCCCCTCTCACGCCCCTCATCACAGTCACCTCCATCACTGCACCTCCATTACAGCCCCTCCATCACAGCCCCTCATATAACCTTCATCACTGCCCTTATATACCCTCTGCACAGCCCCTCTCACTCCCCCCTCATCAGTCTCCTCCATTACAGCCCCCCTCCATCACAGCCACTCCATTACAGGCCCCTCATATCCCCTCTTCACAGCCCCTCAACATAGCCCCTCTCACGTCCCTCATCACAGTCACCTCCATTACAGCCCCTCCTTCACAGCCATTCATATCACCCTCATCACAGCTCCTCATATCACCCTCATCACAGCCCCTCATATCCCCCTCATCACAGCCCCTCATATACCCTATTCACAGCCCCTCAACATAGCTCCTCTCACTCACCTCCATCACAGCCCCTCATATCACCCTCATCACAGCCCTTCTCACTCCCCCTCATCACAGTCACCTCCATCACAGCCCCCCTCCATCACAGCCCCTCATGTCACCCTTATCACAGCCCCTCATATCCCCTCAACATAGCCCCTCTCACTCCCCCTCATCACAGTCACCTCCATCACAGCCCCCCTCCATCACAGCCCCTCATGTCACCCTTATCACAGGCCCTCATATCCCCTCTTCACAGCCCTTCTCACTCCCCCTCATCACAGTCACCTCCATCACAGCTCCTCCATTATAGACCCTCCATCACAGCTCCTCCATTATAGACCCTCCATCACAGCCCCTCAACATATTTTATTTATTAACAGTTTCTTATATAGCGCAGCATATTCCGTTGCGCTTTTCAATTGTAAACATTAATTGAACAAAACTGGGTAATAACATACAGATATATAGGTAGGAAGGCCCTGCTCGCAAGCTTACAATCTATAGCATAGCCCCTCATCACAGTCACCTCCATTACCTCCATCACAGCCCCTCCATTACAGCACCCCTCCATCACAGCCCCTTATATCACCCTCATCACAGCCCCTCCATCACAGCCCTCATATCCCCTCTTCACAGCCCCTCAATAAAGCCCCTCTCCCCCTCATCACAGTCACCTCCATCACAGCCCCTCCATTACAGTCCCCCTCCCTTACAGCCCCTCCATTACAGTCCCCCTCCATCACAGCCCCTTACTCAGACTTACCTGCTGGCTCCAACAGCGGCAGCAGAGGACTAAAGGCAGGGAACAGGTCTGGCTGGCAGTGACGTTGGCCGGGTTCCCTTCTGAGCGATGCAGCGCGCCTGCTCAGGCAGCTGTGTCACAGTGATGCCCCCTCCCGTGTAGGTCTCAGTGCAGCCAGCACTGCTCGGATCGGATTACCAAAGTGATGATCCGCGGCCAGCTGCTGGCTGCGGATCATCACTTTGGTAATCCGATCGCTTCATCGCTCTATAGATGTGAGGGGAGGAGAGTGGTTCCACCTCCCCTTCCAGCAGAGACTCGAGCCTCCGGCCGGGTGACTGCCGGAGGCGCTCTATGCGGCCGCGTACTCGGCATATAGGTCGGGCCAGTCCTGGCATGTACCCAACTTAAGGTGCAAGAACTAATTAATCATGCAATAAGTGTAAGTTCTATCCAGCCTTATAAACCCTCAGTTTGCAGGGTATTGGTTGCAAGCAGGAAGTGGGCAGAGAGCATGCTCCATGAACATTCTTCAGGGCCAACTCAATTCCAGGCAATGTCCTGCTGAATGTCACCGCAGTGATCACCTGCACACATGTTTGTTTATTTCAGTACCCTCAACATCACTTACATAAATTGTTTGCTGCACCCCTCTCTGGGTTACAAGGAAAAGTAGCAATGTGCCATTGCAGAGCGGCCATCGTGTTTAATGAAATCGTCCCACGGTTCCATTGGCTAAGCCACTATCACCAAGTCCACAGGGTTTGGCATCAGGTTCTACAGAGACCCACTGTGTTTTGCTTGCAGACCCGTGACACCTGCCACCTTTCTGGCGCTGGTTTCTATTGGCTTTCAATTCACTTACTATGGCACCGGCTTAGAAAACTTTGCCAAGCAAATAGTTCTTGAGCTGCTGCAATATATGAGTGTTGATTTTAGTAAATACTGGTTTTAAACTAGTTTAACATACTGAAATGTAATAATCAGTTACTAAATCTTCCTGAGGATGTTAATTGAAAATTAATGGGCAATAAGTAAGTCTACAACATTGTGGAACTGGTCATAGGGAATCCATCATCAATTTTGGTCTTCTGAAAACTGAATCAATATCTAATGCCTTGGAGGCTGTTCCCCTTGTCCGTGTTATATCATACAGCACATTATCACATCATTGAGCATGTAGATGGTAATGCTAATCATATTTAGTATATTACCAGTTCACATGTAGCCTGTGGGCTCAAGACATTCCTGAACTGTTTTGACAAAAGCAGGAACTCATTATTTCTGAAAAAGGCATTTGTTATTCCAAATATTGTTTTAATGCAGTAAAATATAAAAGTAAACTGGATTCTTAAGGCAGGCATTTGCAGTTGGACGGAAGCCAACCACCTGCAATATACTTGTAAATAAAGGGAAAGATCTTGCATGATACTATACAATGGGTTATGGGTGTAAACTTGCAGAAGCTGTGTGATGATGTAGCAGTGGGGATATCCACGATGTGCCTTATTCAGAGTTGAAAGCTCTGTCAATGTCTTCACAGTTGAGCGATTATCGGCCATCTGTGCATGCATCTGATTCGCACTGCGCATGCGCCAAATTACATTACCGTACTTGCAAGCAGCGACTTTTTATTTATAGAGTGATTGACAGCTAAGGGCCATTTGGGGGAGGTAACGGGGTGTGCCGCCAAAAATGCAGGCGTGCGGCGTCTGTTTTCGGTGGCGTGTCGCTGCCTGCATCTGCGATCCCATACGCACAAATCATGGCTCCGGCTTCTCAGTGCAGGTAGCGATCATAGAGCCACACGTGAGGCGGATTATCGAAGGATCTGCGTATAGGGGCTTCGCGTTAGTACAGAGTTGCCTGGATTGGATGGGGCACTTTGGCTTCTCAAGACATGTCCCAGCATCTACGACACTGTCTTTTGTCATATCCCCTGCGTACCTCTGTGGAGTCAAGACAGAAATTGGAATGCGTAGGGGTGCACACTAAAATTTAACACAAGCCTCCTGGCTCAGATGACAGTACTATATTTATACCAGGGAGGATTAAAAATATTTATCTATTTATAGCTGCCAAGTTAATGCGATCCCGGATAACCTGGGTTCTACGTTATTCCTCTTCATATGCATGAGGTTTTCAGAGTACCTGCGCTGTTCCATTACGATCATTTTTTTGCAATGCTATTTTTGTATTTCAAACTAACAAACATGTTACATATAGGCCCCTATTTACTACAATCCGCATGTAAAATGTGGTGTTATATTTCCGACTAAATTTGAAGTGCAAATTTAGGGAATATCACATGGATGTACTAACATCCGCATGCAGGGACAGAGCTTGCGATAAAGGTCTGTCCCTGCTAATTCCGTGTGCACACTTCTCCCTGTATTTTTCAGAAATCCCCCCATTCCGCGACTGAAGCTTACACTTACCACAGTGATTGCTGCTCTGGTGATGTCCTCTGGGGCTCCGGTCAATAGGTCTCCCGGCTCCTGCTCTATGATGACCCCGGTCAGCAACTCTATGAGACCAGCTGACCAGAGCCCCAGAGGACATCACAGGAGCACCGATCACTGGATACAGGTAAGTGGGGGGGGGTTTACTATTTTTTTTTGCAGTGATCAGCTTGTGGTCTATTTAGACCACACAGCTGATCACTGGGGCACGGCTCCCGGTTCTGCTCTGCCTGTTAGAGCAGAGCAGAAGTCAGGGAACCAGGGGAAACCCTGGATAACGCATCTCCAGGTGGCATTATTATCACAGGGCTTTCCCCGGTATTTTTTTCACAGTTTATTATTAGTAAATCTGGGCAGATCACATTTCCCATGACAAGTTTGGGAATGCGAACTGCTTACTAAAAATATGTGATAATTAGGGTTTGGAGTAGAATTTTATGAATTCTATAATTGCCCTTTAGTACATTCATGTGATACTAATATAATGTGAAAAGGGTGTGAGAACATAAAAATAATTTTCATAAATATGCCCCATAGTGTTATTATTTTGTACAAGAACTTCTCACTTTGGGGCCTATTCATCATTACTAAAAAATCGATGGAGGTAATTAGGTTTAGAACACATGGAGTTCTGCCTAATTACCAGAGGAATTCATCATTCCTCCTCTCCATAACTATCTATTCAGAAAAGCTGTCATTTTTGCGATGACAGCTTTTCAGGAAATAGATACTTCCCTCTCTGCACTACCTTACCGCAGCTGTAATCAGTGCCGTTACTTGTGCCGTTACGTTCACAAAAGCGACGCGTGTGCAGCATAGATTACAGTTGCGGTATTTCTGTGTCCCTCTGCCCCCCCACCTACCTGGCCGCCTGTTACTGTTTTTTTTTTTTTTTTTATAACTTTACTGTGTTCTGACAGGAGAATACAATGTCAGGGCAGCAGCCAGAGCCGGAGAAGGGACCAGGGAGTGAGGGAGGGAGCAGAGGAGGACCTGCTCACGCTGAGAGCAGGTAAGTATAATCCACTATACGCCATCTGAGAGTGGCGTACAGTTACACCATCAAATTCCAAAAATATATAATTTTCGGAATTTGATGAATAGCCTAATTTCTACATCCCCATACTAATGTACTACTGTATGGGGAGTGTGGAAATTAACGCAGGCGAACTTAACCAGGAGATATCAGTGATATTTCCTGTGCTAAGTGTGTTAATGAATACTAAAATAACGGTAATTAAGGAAAATGTCCTTAAAACTGTTATTTTAGTGTTGATGAATAGGCCCCTTTATATTACAATAATAGTGTACCTAGCACTTACGCACAGTAGAGGGAGCCATTTTGTGTACTCAACCACTAAGAGAATGCAGCCTCGATTCATTAGGGACTAGTGATATTACTGATATGAGACACTGGGCAATGCCACTGTTTCCTAGGGAATTGATGACTGTTGGCTCAGCCCACAAAATAGATACTGTATAGATGTCACAGCGAGCTGGACTTCAGCACTCACTTACCGGGTCCGGTGGTGCTGGTCTGCAAAGGGGCAGCGGGTGGTGCGTCACCAGCGTTCCCCGCTGCTCTCTGCCTCTCCTTTCCCTGATGGAAGCAGGCGGCCGCGGCTCCCTATGGGCACACGCGCCGACCTGATTAAAATTTAAAGAGCCATACACACGCCCTTAGCAATGTCACAGGAAGTGACTGGGTATTTAAGGAAGTCTCTGGGAGCACTCCAGTGCCAGAGTATAGGCTCATTTACCATACTCCAGCGTTCCTGTGATATTCCATTACCTGTTTCTGACCTTGGCTTCGTTTGTGACCCTGATTTTGCCTGACCCCTGGTACTGCATCTGATATCTGGTTTTGACTTCGGCTATTCCCTGTGACCTGTTTATGCCTGCTCCCTGGTACCGTCTAAGTCCGTTTGGTTCTGACCCGGCCTGTTGACTAAGCTATACGTCTTCTCCATTTCATCCGGGTTTACCAGCACCTGTATAAGGGAATCTATCCTGAGGGCCGCGACCTGTTTGTCAGACGCAGCCAAGTTCATACCTTCTTGCGAGGGTCCCTGACGAATACCGCCGGCACATTAGACTCCGCGCCTCAGGCATAGGTCTAGCCAACTCCCTAAATATGGGCCACATCCATAATCCGTCCGAGACGTGTTACAGAATACTCTGGCCAAAAAAGACATGGATGCTGCTGCGAACCCATCTCCACGAGACCTGCTTGAGAACCTTCTTGTTAGGGTCGAGAAGCAAAAACAAGACCAGGCTCAGATTATGCAGTGTCTGCAGACCCTAATGCAGCAAGTCGGTGCTGCTCAGTCGCCTCCGGTGCAGTTATCCACTCCTTTTTTACGGTGACTGTACAAGATGCCTGGGCTACCGCTCCATTACGCATTCCGAATCCTACGAAGTATGATGGGGATCCCAAAGGCTGTCGAGGATTCCTAAACCAATGCTCAATTAAATTTGAGGTCCAAGCAGCAAATTTTCCTTCAGAGAGGACGAAGGTGGCTTACATCATCTCGCTGCTGTCTGGTCAGGCGTTGGCCTGGGCTTCACCATTGTGGGAAAGGAATGATCCCCTGGTCAATAACAGCGCTGAATTTCTGAAAGTTTTTCAGAGGGTCTTCGATGAGCCTGGACGAGTATCCTCTGCGGGGTCAGCTATCTTGCAGCTGAAACAAGGCAATCAATCGGCAGGACAGTATGCATTACAGTTTCAAACCCTTGCTTCAGAATTAGGGTGGAATAATGAAGCCCTGGTGGCTACATTTATGCAGGGGTTGTCAGATCAGATCAAAGATGTACTCGCATCCAGAGAATTGCCAACCACTTTAGATGATTTAATCTCCTTGAGTATCCGGGTAGATCTTCGCCACAGGGAGAGGGCAGGTTTCCCGTCGCTTCACCTTCAAGCTCACTCCATGGTTCACGGCATCGGTGGAATCTCCTGAAGAGCCTATGCAGATCGGGAAGTCCTGCCTTCCTGCCTCAGAGAGGGAGAGGAGGTTCAAAAACAAGCTCTGTCTGTACTGTGGTGAACCGGGTCATCTTCTTTCGGGCTGCTTAAACCGTCCGGGAAATGAGAACGCCTAACTGATCAAGTAGTGGTCAGATTAGGTACTTTTCAACACACCCCAAAAGACTGTACTACTCCTCAGTTCACCATCGATGTAACTCTGGTCCATGGGAGTTCCTCTGAGATCTTAAAGGCCTTCTTAGATTCAGGTGCCGATGGCAACTTAATTTCTGCTAAGAAGGTGCAAGAACTGCTTAAAATGTAAAGATCTTCCAGCAGCTGCCAATAGAAGAGGGACCTCTCTGCATCCCTGCACCCTCCCCCAGTGACTGCCGTGCTGCCGATCACTACTGATCGGTCAACACGGCAGGACCTAACACCTGGCGGCTGCAGAGAGGAACAGCCGCTGGGGAAATGTAAATCCACCGCCCCTCAGCCCCCAGTGTGTACCTGGCTGCTGCTCAGAGGAGCAGCAGCTGGGCAAAGGAAAGCCGCGATAGTCGTGATGTTCCTAACATCGATGGTCCAACATATTAGTGACCAAAATACTAATAATCAATGTTAATGTTTGGTGTTTATTAAAAAAATATATTTTTTTAAATAAAATCATGCTGAATATATTTAAATCAATAGGTGTTCTTGACCCAATTCAATCATAATTTTTTTTTTTACAATTTCTGAGCATTTTTTTTCAAAACACCATTTGCTAGTTAAGTGGTTAAAAGTGAACCTCAAGGTGTTTGACTGAAAACTGCAGTCTAATATGCAAATTTTCGATTATTGTTTAAAATCCAGTACAGATAGATCAAAATAATTTTATTTTACAAAGTTTTATAATTTTGCTTGCATTGAGTTTTGTTCTTCCTCAGTATTGAGGTTTTAGTGGTCTATTTAATAAGTTTTGGCAATATTAAAGTTTTTCTGCTATCCGTTCAGGATGTAGACAGTTACTGTGTCGACATTCATAATGTTGACACTAGAATGTTGACATGGTTCAACATGGCGACATGTTCACAATTTTACAAGTCGACATTCTTAGAATGATGAGACTTAGGTTTAGACACAACTGGGGGAGGATAGGGTTGGCTGCTGGGGCCGGGGGAGGGTGGTTAGGGTTAGTTATGGATAAGGGGAATGAACTCACCAGAATGCTGCTCGTCAGAACTGCCCTTCACCTCGGAAATTCCGCTGCCGCTGTACCTCCAGGGACATTATGTTGACATTCTATCATGTCAACATGTCATCTGAGTCAACATGAAACTGTCGACATAACTTACACACCCAGATTTTCTGGGGCCACCTTTAAAAAAAAAAAAAAAGGAAAAATGAATTGTAAGATGAAATTTTTTTTACAATGTCCATGACTTATCTCCCTATGATTAATATACCCCTTTGTCACTTATTAATCACCTTCATGGGCAGAAATGAGATGTAGTCAGCATCCTGACGCACACAATGCTGGTGGTCAGAATTCCAGTTCCGGAATCTCGACGGCTGCAATCCTGACGGTGAGTATTATGGTTAGGGGGAGGCTTAGGGTTAGGCACTAAGGGGAGGGGAGGGTTAGGGTTAGGATTAGGCTGCATGGGGCACAGTAAAGGTTAGGCTGCTGAATGGGAAGGTTATGGTTAGGTTGCGGGAGGGGTGTATAGGTTTTATATATATATATATATATATTTATATGCAGAGAAGGAGTGAGAGATAGAAAAATATTTTACCTATTTGATGCATATTGTAGTTTTATATTATGTTTGATATTAAACCATCCTGATTATCGCATTTCTTTAATCTGAGCCTTTGCCAGAGAAGATTATTTACCCCTGGCTGTAAATGAGGGCCGTTATCTGCACTGCTTTGCCCTGCCAGCCTGTACCTGCTACTTACACTCAGATCACAAATTGTAGACACCTCGACTCCCAATATTGTCCATCTTATCTGTATGATAAATACTTGTTCGGATTCAGTCATTACAAACCAGACGTGTTCTATGATAATAAACTGCTTGCCATATCCTTAAGCCTCCCTGTCGTATGAGTTATAGCGCAATTAAACCCACATCTGCATGTAACAATTTTATTAATACCAATACAATCTTCTTACAAGTGCTTTGTAAATATTTAGGAAACACGATACTGAACTTTCCTATGGCTCAGCATCTCCTGGATTGGGAATTGTTATTAAGTTGTGTAAGGATGAGTACTAAGATATATCTAGTGTTCAGAAAATGCTTTAATTTCCCCAAAGACAGTGGTGTGTCGTCATTAATATGGAGTAGCCATTATATAGTGTAATAACTTTTAACAAAGACAAGAGAGATTGGGGCATATAGGAGCAATAAACTATAATGAGATTTTTATTCCCTAATTTAAAATAAATATTTCTATTGTTTCAGTTTTCGTAATATTCTGTATTTTCCCAAAAGCGGGCTCCAAATACTTCAGAAACTGGTGATACATCAACAATTTTCACCCAGGGTTTGACGTAGAGTTGGATGTATTTGGAACCAAAAATGCAGTAACAAAATGCAACCGTAAAAGAAAACTAATTCTGCTTAGCTTCCAGAGCTGGATGGCTCTCAATGGGATGCAGTTAACATCCCAGCAGTCAGGATCCTAGCTCCAGTATACCGATGGTAAGTATCGGGGGTTAGAGGGAGGGTTAGGCACTAGGCGGAGGGTTAGGGGTTATGGTTAGGCACTCTGGGGAGGGTTAGTGGTTATGGTTAAGCACTAGGGGGAGTGTTAGGGTTAGGCACTAAGGGGGAAGGGTTTGGTTTAGGGTTCGGGGAGGGGGAGGTTATGTTGAGGCACTGGGGGAGGTTAGGGCTATACACTAGGAAGGGAGGATTAGGGTAGGGAGAGGCAGAGGGTTAGCATACCGACCAACAAGTGTCGGTAGGCTAACACTGACGGTATCCCGGCTTCGGGAATCTGACCGCCGGCATCTCAACTGCCGGCAACCCATACCCAACCCAACTCAATATGTTATCAGCCTTGCAGGAGTAGCAAATATGCCACTTTTATGCAATGAGAAAGCAAAATAAGCCCCAGATTGATGCCAGGAGAACACAGTGCCTGGTTAATGCCATGATACTGTATGTGAACCACAGTGTTGGTAGTAAATGCTAAAGTTACAGTATGCAACATACTGTAGTATTTTAATAAAGTGTCATAGACTTAATATAGACTTTCTGTGTCTAGACAGTGTTATTAATAAATTCTAAGGGGTCTATTCATCATCACTTAACATTAACATTTTCACCTACTTTTGTATAAATTAAGTATTGGGGTTATTCACCATAAAGGTAATTCAGGAGATATCACTAATATCTGCTTACCTTTCACTCCTGATCTGGCCCAAATTCATCAAGCTCTGAAAAATACAAAATTTTCGGAGCTTCACTGCGAGAACATTCGTCATCTTCAGATGGCGTTTATTTCCACACCAGGAGTCCCAGATTGCAAAGATGGATCCTTTTGGTTCCTTCCTTACACCGGATACCGGGGCTTTGTGCTCATGCATAAACCATAGTTCACACAGTTGCACTAGCACTTCTGAGTCAGACTTAGCATAAGTGGGAGAGATCATATTCATCATCAGTTTGCATTTTGCACCAGGGTTCAAGTATCGGCAAATTATTAAGTGTCCTAACTGGCATATACAGTGCATCTGGAAAGTATTCACAATGCTTTACTTTTTCCACATTTTGTTATGTTACAGCCTTATTCCAAAATGGAATAATTACATTTTTGTCCTCAAAATTCTACACACAATACCCCATAATGACAATTGTAATTAAAAAAAAAAAAAAACTAAGAAATCACATGTACATAACTATTCACAACCTTTGCGCAATACTTTGATGCACCTTTGGCAGCAATTACAGCCTCAAGTCTTTTTGAATATGATGCCACAAGCTTGGCACACCTATCTTTGGGCAGTTTCGCCCATTCCTCTTTGCAGCACCTCTCAAGCTCCATCAGGTTGGATGGGAAGCGTCGATGCACAGCCATTTTCAGATCTCTCCAGAGATGTTCAATTGGATTCAAGTCCGGGCTCTGGCTGGGACACTCAAGGACATTCACAGAGTTGTACTGAAGCCACTCCTTTGATGTCTTGGCTGTGTGCTTAGGGTCGTTGTCCTGCTGAAAGATGAACCGTCGCCCCAGTCTGTGGTCAAGAGCGCTCTGTAGCAGGTTTTCATCCAGGATGTCTCTGTACATTGCTGCATTCATCTTTCCCTCTATCCTGACTAGTCTCCCAGTTCCTGCCGCTGAAAAACATCCCCACAGCATGATGCTGCCACCACCATACATCACTGTAGGGATGGTATTGCCCTGGTGATGAGCGGTATCTGGTTTCCTCCAAACATAACGCCTGGCATTCACGTCAAAGAGTTAAATCTTTGTCTCATCAGACCATGCGTGCTACGGCGCCCCCCCCCCTCAAGTGTTCCAGGGAGGAGGCGGGTCCATATGGGATTAATGTAAAGTAAAAATAAAGATTAAGAACAGCCCCGTCGTGGTGCCCATATGCAGTGCCCCAGGAGAGGATCCCCTTATGCAGGCCTCCAGTAGTGCCCCCACTAGTGATCCCCCTATGCAGTGCCCCTTATACAGTGCCCCCAGTTGTGGTCCCCCCTGTGCAGTGCCCCTTGTGCCCCCAGTAGCAGTCCACACCCCATGCAGTGTCCAAAATAGTGGTAACCCTTATGCAGTGCCCCTTAAATAGTGGCCCCAGTTGTAGACTCCCCCCTATGCAGTACCCCCAGTATTGCCCTTTTTATAGAGGCCCCAGCAGTGGTCCCTCGATGCAGTGCCCCCAGTGGTAGTCCCCTTCCCCCTATGTAGTGCCCCTAGTAGTAGTCCCCTCCCCCCTATGCAGTGCCCCTAGTAGTTGTCCACTCCCCTTGTAATGCCCGTAGTAGTAGTAGTCCCCCCTTGTAATAGTAGTCCCCCCCTTGTAGTGCCCCCAGTTGTAGTCTCCCCCTTGAAGTGCACCCAGTTATAATCCCCAGTAGTAGTCCCCCCTTGTAGTGCCCCCAGTAGTGATCTCCCCCTTGTAGTAGCCCCAGTAGTAGTCCCTCCCTCTTGTAGTGCCCCCTGTCCAGTAGTGGTTCCCCCTTTGTAGTGCCACCCGTAGTAGTAGTCCCCCCCTTGTATTGCCCCCTGTCCAGTAGTGGTTCCCCCTTTGTAGTGCCACCCGTAGTAGTAGTCCCCCCCTTGTATTGCCCCCATTAGTAGTAGTCCCCCCCTTGCAGTGCCTCCAGTAGTTGTTTCCCCCTTGTGGTGCCCCCAGTAGTGGTCTCCCCCTTGGAGTGCCAGCCTCCCCCCCCCCGCCCAGTAGACACACATAGTAAAAAAAAAAAAAAACTTACCTGAATCCCCGCTCCTGCCGTCGCCGTCGCCATCCGCTCCTCCGTCTGTCCTTCCCGGGCCGGGCCGCTCTGTATTATGGGAGAGACGTCATATGATGTCATGACGCCTCTCCCATTGCCCACTGCGGGAGCCGCAGCAGCAGCTAATGAGAGTCTGACAGACTCTCATTGGCTGCTGATCAAAACAAACACACAGCTACCGGAGCCGGCGGCTGTGTGTTTGTCACTTGTGTAGCGCTGACCGAACTCCGTCCGGTCAGCGCTACACAAGCGGTGCAGTCTGTGTCACAGTGACACAGACTGCCTGCGGCCCGAATGACGCTGCGGCCCGGGGAGCACATGGCACCCTGCCCCCCGGCCCAGCCCGCCACTGACAGTATATGATGCTTTTTAAAAGACCTGTCCAGATGTTTTCTCTCGTTCAGTACCTGGTGAATTCAGCTTTACTGGGTAGCTTTAATGGATTATTGTTTGTAAATTGGTTTCCCGAAAACATTTTAAAACATAAATATCTACAGGAAAAACAGTTGGAAAATAGAACATGTCGTTTAAATTCTTATTTCACCTTGATGCAGAGTGTAACAGAAGTAAGTGTTGCAGGCGGCCCTTGCATGTATTCGCACTTCATATGCCGCGATGGGCATGAAATCAATTCAAATCCCGACAGTGGCAGCCCAAACAGCCAGAATCCCGACGGCGGCTATTAAGGCCCCCATACTTGGTGCGATATACACCTTGCGATGCGACAGCCAATCCGATGGCCTACATATCGGGCGTTCCCCACACGGAGCGATCGGGTGGCCAACCGCCCGATAGCCTGGCACCCCACTCCCCCGCCCACATAGCGTTGCATGGGATCGTACATTGCATCCCCAGATCAAGTGAACATGCAGTAAGATCTGGAGGTGCGATGTATGACTCCACGGGAGCACGCACTGGTCGATATCATTCCCACACACGGTACGATATAGCAGCAATATCGTACCAATCCATCGGACTAGCTGCTATATCCCTAACCCTCTCTCCCCCTAAACCTCCCTTAGTGGTGGCTGACCCTAACCTCCCTGGGGGGTGCCTAACTCAAGTCCCCCCCCCGGTGGTGCCTAATCCTAACCCCCCCCTTCCGCACCCTGCACCTAATCCTCCTTGGGGGGCCTAACCATAGCCCCCCCCGGTGGTGCCTAACCCTCACCCCCCTCCTTCCCACATCCCCCTTAAGATCGGGATGCCGGGTGTCGGGATTCCGACGCCGGTATCCTGAACCCAAAGGGGGTTGCGGCGTTGACAGTTTGCCGCGCGGTGGGATTCTGGCGTCGTTATATTGAAGGCCGGCATCCCGTCCGCCGGCAATATAAGTACATCCCCATATGCCATGTGCATGCAACTATGAGCTATACAGATAAAATCAATCTCATTGACATCTCCACTTGCAGCTGAAGATGTAAAAGGGTGGTAATAGGGTTTACGCACTTAGGCAGAAGTTACCAAGGGCATGGAAGGAAATGTAAAAGACAAAATAGATTTTGAAATGAACAAATGCAGCTCCAAATCCGTTCTTTTTATACGTGTGTTTTTTGACTTAACATTTGTTTATTTATGCGCAAACATTATCCTTTAGCCCTGTGAATGTAGAAAAGACATGGAAAACAAAGCTGCTCCACTAACCTGCTGACCTTCTGGTCAGCCCCGGGATTACGAGCTGTCAGTAGAACATGTCTTTGGATACAATGGAGAATTGAAATCTCTCTTACCTCTCAATACAACACAAGGCCATAAAACGTGATCGCTGGCAATCTGGGGAATACAACCAGAGAGGGACTAATGTTTAATCCGAGCCAGCTGCATCCGTCCTCAGGTGTTTGCAGCAGGTGTGAACGCTGGCTATCCTCGCATCTGCAGTGATATATGATATTTGCAGGGGATATATGAGCAGATCCTCTCTCTTGTTTAGTTATGTACAATTGATATGTTTACACCTGACATGAATTGACTTCGATTTTCAGGCATCTCATTATTTCTGGATTTCAATACATCGGCGAGCACTGTGTTCCTATCTTTGATATTTAAAAAAAAAAAAAAAATGTACATGTTTTAGCATAAAATTGCACCTTTACAGACACTCTACATACAAATACACACTGTTTGTCCAGAAAATTCAGAGTATGTACTTTGGAGATTAAAAGATCCAGACGGTATAAGCCTGTGTCTTCACTTAAAAAACAGTCATGCCAGTGAGGTCATTAAAGTCGTCCATTCGCACTATTGTTGCAGGTAGAGATTTGGTCCAGAAGGGAATAGTGCCTATCTGTTGCACATCTCTTAGATAAGACAGGTATTTATGGCTCTCATTCCCTGATGCCTGGAGAAGATAAAGGTACTTGTTCTCCTTCACCCTTTCATGTGAGTCAAGGACACAACACAGCAAATTTCCCTCAATCAATGCAGAGTTATATGTGGTCAACCAACCAGGTATAGAATCAGCAGCAAGTTCATTGTGAAGTCAGGCTACTGTATATTATGTCAAGAGTCCTTGTTCACACTATGAAGTTACTATGTGCTAATTAGTTGTATTTCACTCTCCGTGCCACACAGGTGCTTTGCAGTGATGTATTTTGAAGGAGGCAGTTTTAATGCTATTTTCAAAAACACAGGTAAGGAAAGAGCCTCTTTGTGGGCATAGAATACAGCCTCTGTGTAGTAACACCAAACTCTAGGGTAACACTAAAAACCTGTCAACTGATTATTATTATTATTATTATTATTTATTCATATGGCGCCACAAGTGTTCCACAGCGCCTTATAAAGTACATAAACAAATAGATTGATTTACACGCGACTTACAGTACAATACAATACAATACATTATAGCACATGGATAATACACATTGCTACATTCGTGACCATAACACCCAGATAAGCAACAATGCAAAGCAACAAGTGTTAGGTGCCCTGGTAGAGAGTAAGAAGTAGATGAAGGTAGAGTAAGGAGAAGCACAAGAGGGTAGAGGGCCCTGCTCATAGGAGCTTACATTCTAAGGGGGAGGGCGAGATAAACAGGGGTGATACAGATGGGGTAGGCAGGGAGGAAGGAGTATGTAGCAGCAAATTAAGATGAGAGCTGGAAGGCTATGATGAAGTAGTGGGTCTTGAGAGCCCATTTGAAGGATTGTAGAGAGGTGGAGAGTGATGGGAAGCGGGAGAGAATTCCAAAGGTGGGGAGCAGCGCGGGCAAAATCTTGGAGGCGGGAGTGGGAGGAAGTAATCAATTGGCATGAGAGGCGGCGTGCATTTGTTGAACGAAGAGGGCGGACAGGAGAGTGAAGGGAGATGAGATCAGAGATGTAAATGGGAGAGGAATGGCTGAGAGCTATGTAAGTGAGTGTGAGAACCTTAAATTGGGTTCTAAAAGGGAAGGGGAGCCAGTGGAGAGCTTGAAGGAGAGGGGAGGCAGATGCAGAGCATTTTGAGAGGAAGATGAGCCGAGCAGCAGCATTGAGGACAGACTGGAGAGGGGATAGAAGGGATTTCTGATGAGCGTCCCCTACAGCAGCCCCTTTTCTGTTAGCTATGGTAATGCTCACCGGTATTATGTTACCACCAGGGCTTCTATACATTGTTTTAACTGTTTATCCACAGGTTCTATGTAGAGGCATAGACAAGGTAATTGACAGTAATCATAGGGATCATAGCAAGAGTAAGTACGTACAGGGTAAACAGGCAGAATTATAGAAGATAAAATAATGTAAAACTTGCGCAAAGGGATGTGCAAACTAGAAGAGGTGGCCAGCAGGGAAACCAATTCAAGTACAATTCATGTAAAGGGTTAGAGCAGGCAGCTAACAAGCACAGAATTCTAGGTAATGTCAGGGCAGGCAACTGACACCACAGTATGTGGTAACAGGCATTGTCAGTGCGTGCAGCAAATGTCAGTTGTCAAAAATCCAACACAAAGAGCAGGGCAGGCTGAGGATACAAGGACAATGCGTGGCTGAGTTGGTACACAGAAAAGTCGTGCAACAACACAACTCTTGGTCACAGCACATATAGCAGATAAAGAATGGGTAAAAACGGCACAGTAAAATAAAGACAGCATTTCAATCCGATGATTCCTGGGTGATCATGTCATCACACTGTGAACACGCTTCTAAGGAACTTACGCAGCAAGCAACGGGTAGAGTATAAAGGAAGAACGCAGCAGCATACAGTACATTCACTAAGAATCACTGCGTTCTGTAATTTGGTTATGAAGTGCCTCAGTAATGTCAGTCGTTCCTAGTGAATGTATTGCTGTGTTCTAATGAATATTGGTTCAGTTCATAAAATGGCTGCCGGCTGACCAGCACTTTCTACAAGACAAAAAATATCTTAGTGGTCCATAATCTTCCCTCTAATGTTGCAACTCTGTGGTCAGCATTCCCTATACCTTTTGGTTTTGTTATCTGTGTTTATCACCCCACTGTCATAATTCAGTTCTTTAAATAATTCTCAATACACAAATAACTTTATTTTTCTGCGTAACTGTAATTATTACCATATTCTGGGGCACACTTTTTGTGGCCTGCCATACTATTTGTTTGGCCAGTGCTATATGAAATATCTTTAGCAGGCTTCGTAAACTTGTAACTCTCTCCAGCTCTCTTGTCTCTATAGACATAACTTTCCCGAGTTCTGATTTAGTTGGGAAAGTCATGATTCTAAGGGACTGTCCTCTGGTCAGGACACTATTGGGAGGTGTGCGTCTGTCACTAATGTGTGAACCAATGCAAAGGTGTTTTTACAGGAGGGGTCGTGGAGGTTGGATGCGTTTTAGCACTTAAGTTCTAAGCATGCCCCTGTGAATGAGGCGTGATACGACAGTGCCCCAGCATGGAGCATATTTTAATCTGAAATATAAATGTGACCTGGTTTGGTGGGTCTATATTTCACCTTAAACTACACACAATCACACACACTCCACCTGCTCACTGTTGTCACACACAGTGCTCATCAGTCCATACTTACCGACAATCTAAATCCCCGAGAGAAGCCCTGGAGAGGAGATTCTGTGATATCTTCGGTGGCCGCGATTCGTGTCATTTTAGCCCCGCCTCCTACTCACGGACCCGAAAATTCCTTGTAAAATCTCCCCATCTTGCCCACTTCACTAGGAAGTGGGTGGGATGCGGGGGATATGCTTACTCTTCCGGGGGTGCGGGGGGTTGCCCGAAAAATCTGGATCCTCCTGCGACTTCCAGAAGAGTAGGCATGTATGCAGCTATCTCCCTGACTCCCTGAAGAGTCCAGCAATCTCCCTGATTGCACCTTACCCCCATTATGTAGCGGTTATTTAGTTAAAAAAAACCCAGATATATACATTTAAATGGGATCATTAGTATCATTTCCCTGCATTGGTTATAAGGCACAATGATCCCTATGGCTACTGTATATGCATTTTCTGAAAAGTGTCAGTGTGTTTTCATCAACATATAGCTCTTACTAACTGCTTTGGGTCTCATCTACATGTGGATGTAAGTCAGTATTATGACACGCCTCTCAGATGTAGCAGTACACGCCCACTTTACCGCCAGGCTCATAGGTGCTGCTCTCACAATCTCCCTGAAATATTTTTTTCAAAAGTAGGCAAGTATGCCTCAGCCACCCCCACCCAGATTCAGTGGCCAACACCACCCCCCCCCCTTCAGCCACTGTTCAGTCCCCACTCACAGCTCAGCAAATGCCCACTTAAGGCAAAATCACAGTCACAGACACAGGTCCTTAGATAGCCCCCCTCCCCACCTCAGACTCAGCACCTGCAACTCATACTACTCCCCTCCTTGCTTACCGTCTCTGCTCTGGCTCTACCACTTTTCCTCCCCCCTCCAGATTGGTGTCTGCAATGCTGAGTGACTAGCTCAGCTGAGCTCACCACATCTCTACCACCACACTTCACTATTGGTGGTTCCGATGTTGTACTCCACTCTCCCAGGCTCACCCTGCACTGCAGCTACCTCTCTCACCATCAGTCTTCTCCAGAGAGACTGTCACTGTCAGTCTTCTGACAGTCTCCTCCAGACTTGTCTGGTCCCGCCAGCAGCTTAGTTATATAGTTAGTTAGCTGACAGTCTGTCACTCACTGTCAGTCAGGAGTATCTGTAGTGTGTGCAGTAGCAGTGGTGCAGTCCCTGTGTCAGCACTCACCGAGTCTCTGAGTCCTTCTCTCTCTTCAACTTGTCTCCTGTGTCCTGGGGTCACCGTCCACCCACCTCAATGCAGTGCTCTGCTCGGCGGTTCAGTGGCCGCGGACGGCTGCCGCCTGCCCGTTAGCAACCAGCTGCTACTGCTGCCAATGCCATAGCAAGCCCAGCCAGTAACGTCCATTACCACCGTCCGCTGAGACTGCGCGGGCAGGGATGGCGTGTGATGTCACACCCGGCCCACCCAGTGCTGCCCAATCCTGGCTGGCTGGGACTGGTGCCTGTATAGGGCCTGGCCATTCAGACAGGGAAAATGGCAGCGAAAAATTGCGCGCCCATAGTGGGTGGTGCCCTTGTGCGGCCGCTCAGGGGGAACGTACCTAGAGCCGGCCCTGGGCCTTAGTCTCCAAATCCAAATGTTGGGAAGTGAGTCCTATATAGTTTTAAACCAGGTAATGTTTCTGTATCAACTTTTATGTGATTTAAATGTTGGTAGCATCATGAAACTAAAATTTTACATTTAAGTAAATTATAACCTTTATAATCATTAATCAGAATTTGTCTCAACCTCTCTTGTAGAAGTTGCAATGTATAAAATATTACTCTTGGCATTTTTTAGCCAGCAAAAGATGAGTAAGACTGGCGTCCAAATCAATTACAATTTTTATTTCCAGCATCAAATTGTTATTAGTCTTTCTTTGGTCTGCCGGCATAGAATGTGCTCTGACTTATCTGTGCCCAAACTGTACTTATACACTGGCTTCCAGAGTCTGACAGATGAATAGTTCCTATTATCTGGCACAATGGCTGACATTCTAGATTATGTTCAAATTGGGCTGATGATCTCCATTAAGGGGTCAAGTTTCTGCTCCAGGTATCTTTGCATGGAAGATGGATGGTTTAAAGGCTTTATTTTCCGTTGTAGATAGACTCTCCATGGCAGTAAGATCATCAGGCTCAGCACAAGATTAATTGTTTCTCTGTGGAATCTGACTTTAGACAAGAATGCCTCAGTATCTGCTCCCTTAAAACCATTTATATTTAGGTATTTTCTTACATGGAAAGTTACAGTAGCTTTTAAAATCAAAGGGGACCTGACCCTTTGAGTCAAGTTCAGTACAGTACCTTCCTTTTTTGGCCTGAACAGGACTAAAATGGTTAATCCATTGAAAAGGGTTAACCAAGAACTGTTTGCTTATAGAAAATCACCTGGTCAGTTACAGAGCTTAGTTAGTTTACAAATACTGATCATTTTAGGCCATTGCTGAATCAGGTCCTTAATCACATACAACTAATTTATATAGTTTTTTGTAGAGATGAGCGGCTCGGTTTTACTTGGTTATGTTCGGATCTCAAAAACATTGGCCATCCAGCTCTCATGTGTTTTGAATAGCCAATAAGATAAATCTGGACTAATCCGAACTTGCGGTAATTTTGCGAAAAGAACCAAGTCAATACCAAACCGCTCATCTCCAGTTTTTTAATATATATAATATATATATATATATATATATATATATATATATACAGTCAGGTCCATAAATATTGGGACATTGACAGAATTTTCATATTTTGGCCTCTATTCACCACCACAATGACTTTGAAATGAAACAAAGAAGATGTGATTTAACTGCAGACTTTCAGATTTAATTTGAGGGTAATTACATCCAAATCAGGTGAACGGTGTAGGAATTACAACGGTTTCTATATGTGCCTCCCACTTTTTAAGGGGCCAAACGTAATGGGACAAACTAAACAATCCTAAATCTATCGTTCACTTTTTAATACTTTGTTGCAAATCTTTTGCAGGCAATTACAGCCTGAAGTCTGGAACACATAGGCATCACCAGACGCTGGGTTTCATCCCTGGTGATGCTCTGCCAGGCCTCTACTGCAAATGTCTTCAGTCCCTGCTTGTTCTTGGGGCATTTTCCCTTCAGTTTTGTCTTCATCAAGTGAAATGCATGCTCAATCGGATTCAGGTCAGGGGATTGACTTGGCCATTTCATAACATTACACTTTTTAGCCTTAAAAAACTCTTTGGTTGCTTTTGCAGTATGCTTCGGGTCATTGTCCATCTCCACTGTGAAGCGCCGTCCAATGAGTTCTGAAGCATTCGACTGAATATGAGCTTATAATATTGCCCGAAACACTTCAGAATTCACATCATCAATAAATACAAGGGAACCAGTTCCATTGGCAGCCATACATGCCCATGCAGTGACACTACCACCACCATGCTTCAATGAGGTGGTATGTTTTGGATCATGAGCAGTTCCTTTCCTTCTCCATACTCTTCTCTCCCCATCACTCTGGTACAAGTTGATCTTTGTCTCACCTGTCCATAGGATGTTGTTCCAGAACTGTAATGGCTTTTTTAGATGTTGTTTGGCAAACTCTATTCTGGTCTTCCTGTTTTTGAGGCTCACCAATGGTTTGCATCTTGTGGTGAACCCTCTATATTCACTCTTGTGAAGTCTTCTCTTGATTGTTGACTTTGACACATATACATCTACCTCCTGGAGAGTGTTCTTGATTTGGCCAACTGTTGTGAAGGGGTTTTTCTTCACCAGGGAAATAATTATTTTGTCATCCACCACAGTTGTTTTCTGTGGTCTTCCGGGTCTTTTGGTGTTGCTGAGCTCTCCGGTGCGTTCTTTCTTTTTAAGAATGTTAGAAACAGTTGATTTGGCCACACCTAATGTTTTTGCTATCTCTCTGATGGGTTTGTTTTGATTTTTCAGCCTAATGATGGCTTGCTTCACTGATATTGACAGCTCATATTGAGAGTTGACAGCAACTGATTCCAAATGCAAATGTCACACCTAGAATCAACTCCAGACCTTTTACCTGATTAACTGATAATGAAATAATGAGGGAATAGCCCACACCTGTCCATGAAATAGCTTTTGAGTTGATAGTCCCATTACTTTTGGCCCCTTAAAAAGTGGGAGGCACATATTGAAACCGTTGTAATTCCTACACCGCGCACCCGATTTGGATGTAATTACCCTCAAATTAAATCTGAAAGTCTGCAGTTAAAGCACATCTTGTTTGTTTCATTTCAAAACCATTGTGGTGGTGAATAGAGGCCAAAATCTGAAAATTCTGTCAATGTCCCAATATTTATGGACCTGACTGTATATATATATATATACACACACACACACATATATATATATATATATATATATATATATATATATCTATATATATATATATATATATATATATATATATAGCAAAGCAAAAAAATATCCCTATGACTGGCTTAAAAACTCTCTATTTATTTTTACAACAGAAGAGCTGATCAACCTTTGATAAATAGGCCCATTTAAGGGAGTAAACAAAAACGTAATGACTGCTACATTTTTTATTAATTGAAATACCTTTTATCTCCAAAGTGTCAATGTTTTATGCATTTTCTCTTTGCTTATAACCATTGTAAAGCAGAATTCTGTAATAGCTGTCTTATTACACCATAAAAGTGAAGCTTTGACAACTTTTTTCCAATTCCATAAATGCCTGTAATCTAAACAGATACAAAATATTTAGTAAATTCCAGTAAATCTACCCGCCGCACGTAATTCCTTGAATCATCTCTGTTCCTGCAAGCAACCAAATTTATGGCTGTATGAATTATTGTAAATGTCTGTGGTCTTTTATTTACATGCTACAAAGTTCAACAACCAGAGATAGTTTTAAAGAACATTTTACTTAAACATTACTGATTGTAAAGAAGGGTCATCTCTTTGTCTTGGAGATATTGCTTACCAAGGTTACTCAAGGTTATTGTTGAGCAACATTCAGAGAAAACAATCCATAATCTGACTTTTTAGTCTACTTTTCCCTTGAAGCCTATACAAGTTGTATTACTCTTTGGTCATTCGAAGTATATTGCTGTGACTATAATAATTGCAAATAAATATATATATATTTATGGAATCGGTATGAAAAGCAGAGTTCCCGGCAGCAGAAGCCTGACATCGCTGGAAATCCTGATAGTCGATAGGAAAGTACTTACTAACCTAACACCCTAACCCTCCTTAGGGGTGCCTAACCCTAACCTCCCCCCCAAGTGCCTAACCCTAATCCCCCCCCCCACTGCCTAAACCTAAGTCCCCCGGGGGTGTGCCTAACCCTAACCCTCCTTCCCCCTAGCCTAACCCTCCTGGGGGGTGCCTAACCCTAAGTCCCCCCGGGTGCCCTAAACCTAACCCTCCCCCCCCCACGGCTGTCCACTCGCGGCGCCCGGCATCCCTTCGATCGGGATGCCGGGCACCTGTCTCCCGGCGTCGGGAAAATGTCAGTCGTCTACATCTAGACGCCCGACATTTCACCCTCGCCGGGATATGACAGTCGGGAAGCCGGCTGTCGGTATTAAGACAGCCGGCTTTCCGATTGTATACCATATATATATATATATATATATATATATATATATATATACATTTTACAGAATATATATATTTTTTAAATAGTGATTACATCTAATCTATATTTTAGGTTTTGATTCTATACCAAATAATTTAGAAATACACAAATATGTTTCTTGCAATTCTGAGCCTTTACACTACAATAAAAAAAAATCTAAACAGTAGAGGTAGTACCGTAGCAAGTAATGAAAGCAAACATATCTATAACTTTTTGAATAATATTATCTAATCTTTTGCCAGGGTATTGGCAAGTTCACTGAACTAGGTCCTCACAACACTAGCCCAATGTGAGCAACAAGGAGGGATGTTGATCTGATTTAAATATCAGGAGGACGGCGGTCAAAATCCCTTATTTCAATGATAAAATTACTTGTAAGGATGTCCTGGCAATTCATGAAGTGATATTCCTGAGACTGTTTTACAGATTTACAGATACCATTGTTACGTTCCGTGGAACCCCTTAGAAATAGATTTTATTACTAATGGCACCATGCAAGGTTGTACGTAGTTTGGCTGTTGTGTCCCAGAATTTTGCTTTTGTGAGAGAATTCTTAGTTACAACCATCAGGTCCTTAGAAGATATTGGGTCGGCAGTGTTACACTACCTTTTATAGCTTTTAAGATATAGGGCTAGATGTATGAAGCCTTGGAGAGAGATAAAGTGAAGAGAGAGATAAAGTACCAACCAATCATCTCCTAACTGTAAGTTTTCAAACACAGGGGTTTAAGTACTAAGGCATCAATCTTATTAGGTGCGTATTGCAAGGTGCGAGTTGCTATTTTCACTTCGAATTCGCATAACGAATTCATTTTACAATCCAATTAGCAACTCGCATTGATCAGTCAGACTGAATTCTCAACTTTCCACTCACACCTCCCTAAGGGTGAGAGATAGAAAGGAAAGTCTTTATTTTAAGGGTAAAGTGTGGGGACACCGTGCTGAACCACTTGGACACCCCCCCTAATGACTAATTAGGCATTTGGAAGTTTACAATTAGCTTATTTAGCCCAAGAATTACATGTCATTTTTTGGGGTTAAAAAAAGGCCTCAAATTACCTCAAAATCAACCTTTTTCATTAGTTTAGGCACCCCAAATTTAATTACAATAATTTTTTAGTAGAAAAATAATTATTATAATTTTTGTTTTACCTTTTCAAGGTGTCCTCAAAGTACCCCAAAATCACCCTTTTTCCTGCTTTTTTTTACATTTTTTGTTTAATTCGTTTGAGTTTAAACAAATAAAGTTTGTTTTATTATAATTTTCTTGCAATAAAAAATAAAAAAAAAAGAATCAGCAATTTGACACCATTTAAAAACCTACAGTACCTTCCTAATGTCCACAAACAGCCTTCTATACGGTCCTGCTAACGAAATTCTCCCCACATTTTCATGCATTTCTCGCAAATCTCATTTGGCAGTCATTACGCACCCCTCCGCTGCGAGTAGTGCGAATAGGCATTTTTAATTGGATTGGAGAATTCTCGGGAGTGCGCTTTGCTGGGATGCCTGCAAGTTTCAAGAAACAAACTCGCTACTCGCAATTCGCACCTGATAGGATTGAGCTCTAAGCCTTGGAGAAAGATACAGTGGATGGAGATAAAGTACCAACCAATCAGCTCCTAACTAATTTTTCAAATACAGCTTATAAAGTGGCAGTTAGGAGATGATTGGTTGGTACTTATCTCCATCCACTTTATCTCTCTCTAAGGCTTAGTACATATACCCCATAATTCTATGAAGCTAAGAGCCTACTGACTCTCTGACAAACTCATAACTCAGGCCCTGATTCAGAGCCGGACGCTCTGACAGAGCGCTCGCACTGAATCAGGGACGGGCTATTTTTTTTTACAACGGCCTCCTGGCCGCTCGCATAGCTGTGGGTGACCACTCACAGCTATAGCGAGCGGCCATGATGATGGACGCGATGGGCAAGACCATCGCGACCATTGGGCTTTTGACGAGACCCTTGTGGTAGGGTCTCGTTGCTGCAAGCCCCAGAGAGATTTCGGCTCTGACAGAGCCGAAATCTCTCCCATGTCAGTGGGGCCGCCCCCAAATGGAGGCGTTCACGTGGGAACGCATATCGGGAGATGTACTAAGCCTTGGAGAGGGATAAAGTATGAGCCAATCAGCTCCTAACTGCCATGTTACAATATGTGTTTGAAAAATGATAGTTAAGGAGCTGATTGGTTGGTAATTTATCTCTCTCCAATTTCTCTCTCTCTAAGGCTTAGACCCAATATTATTTATATATGTAAAATATGATAAAAAATCAAGTGAGGGAGATGGATTCTACAACGAGTCCAAGTAGATATAACGTACCACCTGCGATTAGTGACTGTATGCAGAGGTCTATAGGTAATCTGGTGCTACAAAGTGCCCACACTTCCCATTCATGCAAAGTGATACCATATTCTTAAGTAGGGTTTATTCTATATATTATGTAATTCTATAGATGTTCAGCATAACATATATATAGACAGTACGGTAAATGTACAGGGCCAGCAACAGAGAACTTGGATATCTCTGGCGCCCCCAACCCTGCCGCCCCCCCCTTCGGGAACCTGGTGGTCAGAATCCCAAGGGTCAGAACCGTGACAACGGCATCCTGACAGGGTTAGGATACCGTTAGTGGGTATCCTAACCCTCCCCCATCTCCTTACCTCTAACCCTCCTTCCCTGGTGCCTAAACCCAACTTCCCCCCTTAATACCTAAACCTAATCCTCCCCCTAGTAGGGGTAGGGGTAGCCGCAAGAGGGCAGGGTCGGGGGTGCCACGGAGGAGGGGTCGGGGTGCCGCGAGAGGGGGGGAGCAGGAGTGCAACAAAGGGGAGGTAACAGACTGTCAGACATACTACTACGGGGAGTTGAACAACAGGCCGATGGAGAGCAACAGGAAGCAAACGTCAGAACGGGCTACTATCGGTCGTGGAGCCAGCGGGGTGCAGGCGGAGATGCGGGCACAGAAGGAGGAACACCATTGGCCCCTGCGTGTCACAGTCACTGTTACCGTTGTTTCACTTGGGAAAAGGATGGAATGGTGGCGGTGGGAGGGGCTTCTGCTGTAATGCTGCTGATTCCTATCTACAGCAGCACAGCAGTTTTAAAAGGTATTACTGCTCCATTTTTTTCTTTCTCTGAATCCTCGGTGCCCCCCTGACCCTCTGGGCCCGATACTGGTGTCCCCTTAGCCCTGTCGCCAGGTCTGTAAATGTAGCAAACATATCCTCTTTTATGCCAATAGTTGAATGTAATATAATATGTATGCTGCTTTTTGCTTCCAAGATATAATGAAATGGTGTTGTACATTGTACACTGAGGGCCTGATTCAGACCCGCTCGTGAGAACTCGCAAGCGGGTCGATGTTGGCCCAGTGCACATGTGCACGACGGAGGCGGCTCAGTCGTGCGCATGCGCGAGACCCGGATAGCGACGGGCAAGCCGTCGCTCCGGTTCTCGCTACAAAGGGGACGATGTTGAGTGACAGCATGCCCCCTTTGGTGGGCGTGCCAGGGGCGTGGCTGCCCAGACGGAGGCGTTCCCATGGGAACGTCTACCGTCTAGGGCCGGCCCTACTGACATCACAAGTGATGTCAGTGGGTGGACTTCTTGCTCTGTAAGAGAAAAAAGTCGACTGGGACTTGCGGCAACGAGACTTGACCATCGCGACCATCATCCTGGCCGCTTGCACTAGCTGTGGGTGGTCACCCACAGCTATGCGAGCGGCCAGGAGGCCGCTCTAAAAATACAATAGGCAGGCACTTATTCAGAGCGAGCGCTGGTTCTGAATCAGGCCCTGAGTCCCCAAGAGTTGGGGACCCGACATTTTCGGATTTTAATGGGGATGAATGTGCAGAGCTGGATTATAAAAGGAGGGAAACAGGAAACAGTGGAACATTTGCTTCCTATTGGTCAGCACGGCCACTCCCCCCGAGACTGCACATCTTTTCCTCTTGATAGCCATGTTGGGGAATGTCAGTTGCTCGTTTCATAGAAATCAGTCCGCAGGGATTACGTATAAGAGTGTGGATATACAGTGCTGTAGGGAGAGGCCTCTAATCAGATCACAAGCAACTAATGCCAACTTGTGGCAGTGCGTGCACTTGCAAGTGGCATTGGTCAAAACCAATGTCACTGTTATACATACTTGCAGGGACTGCCGGGAGCCTCCCAAAAATCTTGTGGCCCCTGGAAAGGCAGGCAAGTCTCCCAGATGGTCGCCTACCCCTGGGACCCCGCACGCTCCTCCAACACAAACCCCCGCAGCAGGGGGGCCGGCGACACGATTTTTACCAATATGCAAACCAGAATTATTTGACTCTTAAAAAAATAAGTTTATTGTAGTTTTACAGTATATCAGAGTTAACATCAGACTTGCCTGCCCTCCCTATTTGCCGTTCCGACCCCCCGGAAAGGCAGGCAAGCCTCCCGGCTGCTGCCTGACCCCCACGTTACTTACAGAAACCCCCGCAGCGGAGGGGGCCAGTGATGCGATTCGCGCTGAATCGCGTCATCGTGGCCCCGCCCCCTGCTTCACAATGCCAATATTTTCGGTTTTGTGAAGAGGGAGCGGAGCCACGATGACGCAATTGTGCGGCCTCGGCTCCTCCCACAATGCCGCATCATAACCCGGCCACACCCCCGGCTGTGTTCAGACATTCAGCTCCCTCCCGGAAGGAGGGAGCTGAATGTCGGCGATATGGTTAACATCTCATATTGATACAATGCATACATAGCTCCCAGTCTCTGACACAACACAGGTTGAAATGTCGATATGTTCCATGCCAAGAGTGACCATGTTGATATTCATAATGCATGCCAACTGTGACCATGTCGACATACACGGATGACATGTTGACATGATAAAATGGCCCAGTGGCAACTTACCTGTTCTCGGTGGCAGCTGCTTTTCCAGCGGCGTCCTGGAGATCATGTGATCAGCAGTTTCTGTGCAGATATTTGACTTTTTACCCCTAATCCCCCTGTAGTGCCCAAACCACCCTGCGGCGCCTAACCATCAGCTTTTTGAGAAGGTCGACATTGTGGCTTGTTGACATTTTGAACCATGTCAACATTTTAGTGTCGACTTGGTAACTCTCGACCATGTGACTGGATACCGCTTATGTGTATCTAAAGATAGAAATCAGGACATCGGTCTGATCTATTTAGACCCCATTTCTTTAGTGACACGCCTGAATTAAATCAGGACTGCAACAAAAAATGGGACTGCCGGTGGCAAGGTTATGTGCTGCTCATTTTCTATACACTGTATGAGGAATGGGAATTTGTGCAGCGACCTAACTTGCCCTCCTTAATATTGTTTTCTAGTGTAGCGCTATTATATTCATTCTTTCCTGGCACCCGTGTTAAAACCCATTACACAGTGCTATCCAAATGTATGCCATAGCCAGACTTTTTTCTTTTGCTAAAAGATTACTTGTTTCACACTTTTAAAAGCTGTTAGATGATGTATGAATACTATTTTGATTACACCAAGCACATATCATCGGTTTTATTGTACAAGAACTGATACAGAACTAAACTCCTTTAGGTGACATTATAAAACATTCCTACACTATTTTGTAACGACTGTACTATTGATCTGGCTTGGCGCTCTACAGAGTAACAGACAGAGACTACAGGGAATGTAATAGGGTGCAAATCATGGGAAAATGCAGGGGGGGTATTCCGGTTGCCAGGAAACCCCCCTCCCCAGCCCACACCATGACCACAATAGAAATAGTAATATAATAGATTATTACTAATGCTGCATGTTCTTCTAAGTATCACAAATGAAATAATTAGCACCACCTGTGGATCTTTTAACATGTGTCAGCCAGTAATAAATACACCTATGCATCAACTAGGAGATCTAGAAAACATGCACTGTTAGGGGTGCACTGCTATAGACCATCAATAGGGTTAATTATTAGTACCATATAATAGTAAACTATCCAGTGCATAACGAGACCAATATGTACATATATGTCCATTGTCCAGGGAAGTGCTAGATTCTTCTGCTGCTCCCCCAGACTCCCGGACTTGCTCCCATACTCTGGAATGGTGCCCACATCTGAAACAAAAACATTCAGCTCAGGCAGGATGGCCCTACTGCTGCATCTAATGGCTAATACCCCTTTTACACCAGAGCTAAAACCCGGGTTTTTGAAGGGTTAACCCGGGCAGCTCCCTGGCGTAAAAGGGCAGAGGGTTGGATCGCCGGGTCGAATGACCCGGCAATCCAACCCAGGTAACTAGCAGGGTTTAACACGGGCGTAGCCCTTTGAAACCCTGCTATGGGAACAGCGCACTCCGGGTCACGATGACCTGGAGTGCGCTGCTAGCCGGCCGATTGGTCCGCTTCAGTGGCGCTTGGAGATGACGTCATCTCCAAGCATCCACTTTCACTCCGCAAAAGCCGGGTCTATGCAGACCCGACTGCGGTGTGAGCGGCGCTGACTCGGGAATATCCCGAGTCAGTGCCGGCAAAATTTCGGGTCTGATCCGGATAGGAACTTTGGGCCTGATTCAGACCCACTCGCAAGCGGCTGTCCGCTCACAAGTGGGTCGATGTTGTGCACTGAGCATGCGCACGACGGCGGGAGCTCTGTCGTGCGCATGCGTCAGACGCGACGAGCGAAGGACTTTCCTTTGCTCGTTGTGTCTGATCAAAGGGGGCGTGCTTTCAATGTTGATTGACAGCACGCCCCCTTTGGTGGGCGTGCTGGGGGCGTGCCTCCCTGACGGGGGCGTTCCCAAGGGAACGCCTACCGTCAGAAGCCGGCCCACTGACATCGCTAGTGATGTCAGTGGGAGTGATTTTGGCTCTGATAGAGCCAAAATCACTCCGGGCCTTGCGGTTGAAAAACTCAACCGCAGGCTCCGGCTCGCACTGGCGATGGTCGCGATGGTCAAGACCATCGCGGCCATCAAACTGCACGCTCGTATAGGCTGTGGGTGGTGACCCACAGCTATGCGAGCGTCCAGGAGGACGCTCCATAATTATGGAGGGCGGCCCTCATTCAGAGCGTGCGCTCTGCTCAGAGCGTACGGCTCTGAATGAGGGCCTTTGTTCCAACTCCGGGTCAGACCCGGAATTTAGGTGGAAAAGGGGTATTAGTGTGATCACTGACCCTGTATATGCTGGAATTATGCCACTCAAAGGTTCAAAACACTTTGAATGATGCATATTAAAGCTGGATAAGTGCTAATTATGGCCTCTTCATGGAGTGGCTACACTCGTAAAGTCAAGCATTTGGAAACCCCCCTTTAGAAATCCTGCGTTTGCCACTGCAAATGTTGTACCAATTTCTATCTCCTATAAATGGACTTTGCCCTCCAAATCGCTGGATGCACTTACCAGCAGTTTAGAAGATGATAACCCAATCTGACGACAATGTGAGGCAGGTTTACACCAACACACCCACAAAAAAAGAAAAAAATAGTGACTAAACAAATATAGGGCCTGATTCAGACCCACTCGCGAGCGGCTGTCCGCTCGCAAGTGGGTCGATGTTATGGACTGAGCATGCGCACGACGGAGGGAGCTCCATCGTGCGCATGCGCCAGACGCGACGAGCGAAGGAAAGTCCTTCGCTCGTTGTGTCCGATCAAAGGGGGCGTGTTGTCAGTGTTGATTGACAGCACGCCCCCTTTGGTGGGCGTGCCGGGGGCGTGCCTCCCTGACGGGGGCGTTCCCACGGGAACGCCTCCCGTCAGAAGCCGGCCCACTGACATCACTAGTGATGTCAGTGGGAGTGATTTTGGCTCTGATAGAGCCAAAATCACTCCGGAGCTTGCGGTTGAAAACCTCAACCGCAGGCTCCGGCTCGCAATTACGATGGTCGCGGTGGTCACGACCATCGCGGCCATCACAATGCACGCTCGTATAGCCTGTGGGTGGTGACCCACAGCTATACGAGCGTCCAGGAGGACGCTCCATTTTCATGGAGCCCAGCCCTCATTCAGAGCGTGCGCTCTGCTCAGAGCGTACGGCTCTGAATGAGGGCCATTGTTTTTGACTAAATCATAATTTAAGCATTGAGGGCAGGATTCAATTAGCCCTGTTAACTGAACAGGTACTAATTGATCACCAGCCTGTATTTAATTAGCTTCGCTTATCGTAGATTTCTTTTTTGGTCTCCTGAGACCCGAAAAGAAATCCCTGTTATTTGTGCAGTTTTTGGGAGATAACTGCCAGTTAACGCACAAGTCTGTGAATTTATCACGGATCCTGTGCGTTATTGTCTGATAACCCGTGTTAACACACGTGTTTAACTAGCGTTAACAAAGGTAATCAGGCAAATGTGGGAGGCTAATTGAATAGCCTCCCTTAGTTGTAAAAGAGGTCACCTCTACACTTGTGGGCTAGCTGGTTCTGCGCATGATGGAAAAAATAAAAACTTCACTGAAAACTCACCTTACTTCAGCTATAGGACATTGCCTTCATTAATCTGTATATTATAGGTTTTCATCTCAGTTTATACTGATTTATGTCTTCAATGAGTCATGAGAGTGAGAGGACATGAGGGCTGTTTTTACTACGTGTCTATTACTTGTGGCATTTTGCGCTATTTCAAGGTTTTCTTTTACATTCATTGATTGAAATGTGCATAGGATTTTTTTCCCGCAATACTGTAGTCCACCAGGAAAGATGTAAAATACTTTCCAACTTTAGCAGGGATGAAATGGCTGTATGGCTGTCCGTAAATGAAGGACGCTTTCCTAAATGCACCTTCTCCAATCAAACTAGTTTATTTAAATAATGTCACTTTACAAAATTAAATCTTGTTTTTTCAGTTGTGCACTGAATCCGCACATTCTAAGGAACGCCTCCAGTTTTCCCATCTCCTCCCACCAGAAGGCACAGACTTGTAGAGATTAGTCCCCAAATCCATTCGCTCAACTGTAAAATTTGGTTAATTTTCTCAATATTAGGCTTTAGCCCTTTGTGTTCTTGGGCAGAATAGTATTCAAAAATGTCATCCAGTACATATAAGGAAGTTTTGAGCACAATAAATATAAAAAACATTGTAGGACACATTTTCCCACCAGTTGGTCTGCCATAATAGACTGTCACTAGCTTGCCATAATGTGCTAATAGCATTGGCTCATTATACGCAAAAAGTGCTGCCTCTTTGGGCCGGCAGGCGGTAAGGGTTGCTGTGCTGCAGCTGTCTAGTAGTGGCTGACTCCCATCTGCCCCAGGGACACGCCTGATTCTTTCATCTGGTGGAGTTCAGTTGGGGAGTTCCCCGAAGATGATTAGGGGCGCTCCCATGCCCAATTTAGGACCTCTAAAAATAGACAGGGGACTAAATTGCCAATGTATGCTCAGGGGATGGTGGCCATTGTTGTCCCCTGCTGCTTCAGCGGGGGATGGGCCTAACAGTGCAGTGGGAAATGAGTGGCAGGCTGACTCAGTGACCAGCTCTGCTGGCAGCATGCAAATAGCTACTGCTGCTGTTCAGATGCCATCTAGGGAGTCCTAACAGTCTCAGGCTCTACCTGCTCAGACTTTGCACCTCGGTACATGTGGTTTGTGTCTTTATGTCGCTTCTAATTGGCACTGAGGAACGTCAGAATTCAATAGCAACAATTTTTCTCTTGTGGCAGGTCCTCATTTATTCATCTATTTTACCCATCATTTAATAACATTTGTTTCTTTTTTTTCCCGCTCCTCATGGGTCTTATTTTTTATCCTTTTAAGGTGTGAATTGTTGGTCACTCATATGCAGGGAGAGAACAATGGGAGACAAAGGAAGCGCCGGGTGCCAGCACTGAAAGGGCACCTCTTCCATTGCCCACAATAAATTCACCCAACTTAGGGCTGTAAATATGTAACCAGATTGTACCGTCACGGCCGCCCAATACATGGCACCTCTTCCCGGCACCTGAGAAGCCACCATAACCATATACTAGTGGAGGGCTCCATGTCAGACCATCAGATACCGCTTCCGTCTATCTGTAGACAGTCCCCACTCATTCATGTTGCTGCTCCTCAGCAGCTTCTCATACCAGTGTGACTCTGGCACTCCCCCATCACCCACAACTCCCCGTCCCACTCCTCCCTGGTGGCAGCTCTAGCTGTGGACCTGTGCCTGGGCCCGAGCATGAGCACGGATGCAGATCTTCTAGGAGCTGGATGTCAACAAGGATACACCAGACGGAGCTGCGGGTAAGAGAGCATGGGTGGCTGGGGCCTGGGTCACCAGCGACTGAGTCTGGGGGCAGATCTTTGGTGGAGCAACTTCCAGGCATGTGAAGCAGTCGGCAGTAGACTGGGCATTTTGTGATTTGTAGTTTCACCACAGTAGCAGTCTTACAGTATCTTGACTGAAACTCAGGGCCTGATTCAGAGCCGAACGCTCTGACCAGAGCGCTCGCTCTGAATCAGTGCCCTCCATGAAAATGGAGCGGCCTCCTGGCCGCTCGCATAGCTGTGGGTGACCACTCACAGCATATGCGATCGTCCATGATGATTGTCACGATGGTCTTGACCATCGCGACCATCGGGCTTGCGACGGAGACCCTGCGGTAGGGTCTCGCTGCCGCAAGCACTGGAGTGATTTTGGCTCTATCAGAGCCAAAATCACTCCCACTGACATCACTAGTGATGTCAGTGGGGCCGGCTTCAGAATGACCCCCTCAGTCCTCCTCAAACTCAGTCCTCAAAGCCCCCACATGAGATGGTTTTCCCCTCTATCTGTGGTATCAGGAGGGCTCCCCACCCACATCAGTTGGTTTTCCCCTCCATCAGGGGTATCAGGAGGGCTCCCCACCCCACAACAGGTGGCTTTCGCCTCCATCAGGAGGACTCTGAGCCTCATGCAAATTGCACTATACAGGTCAGTATCTTATCTGTTACTAACGCATAGCTGTATATACTCCTAATTAACCCCAGGGCTGTAGCTGAGGTCGCTCTTCATACAAACTTACTTTCCATTCCTCAGTGCAGTCCCCATCTTTATAATAGACAATGTTGCAATGTTATCCCTTATCTTGTTTCTCTGGTATACGATGGGAGAGCTGTATACCTTTGCATGTGTACCAGGCACATTAACTGAAGGTGATCTATACACAACCCTAATGCAATCCCTTCACTTCGCCTTCAGCACTACTGTCCATGCGTGGTCTGAGTGCAGAGTGCTAGGGAGGGTTGCTACCGATCCAGAGGCGCTTTAAGAGACGAGGGAGCCCGTGTGCAGGCTTCAATCAGGCCCCCTCCTCTCCAGCGGAGCAGTAGGCTCTGGAATTGTGCCAGAGTCTACTGCGCATTCACAGGTCTCCAGGAACATTTTGCCCACATCACATTCTTGGGACATATCTACTGCACATGTGCGAATCACCGGGGAAATGGCCTTAGTGGCCATACTCCCAGTGATTTCTGCAGCGCTGCAGCTAGCAACGGGCCGACGAAGAGGTAAGTATATTTAATTGGGTGCAGGGTGTGCGGTGTATGAGCTCTCGCACACCTTGCACCCATTATAAATACGCCTCTGTTCGGATCCCTCTCCTGGTACCAAAGGCAACAGCAACTAACTCCACTTTGAGATAGTGTTAGCTACCAGGGCCAGTCTCCGAAATGCAGATACATTCAAGGGATTCTATACATTTGAAGATATCTCCTGAAAAAGGGTGTTTTGGGGGGATATCCTGCAAATTTACTTTATTAAATAGGCCTAATAGAAACAAATTCACTTATTCTATATATGTATGGATAGATAGATAGATAGATAGATAGATAGATAGATAGATGATATATATATAATAGATAGATAGATAAGATATATATTAGATAGATAGATAGATAGATAGATGAGATATATATATTAGATATATGAGATAGATAGATAGATAGATAGATAGATAGATAGATAGATAGATAGATAGATGAGATTTATATATTAGATAGATGGATAGATAGATAGATAGATAGATAGATGAGATTTTTATGATAGATAAATAGATAGATGAGATATATATTAGATAGATAGATAGATAGATAGATAGATAGATAGATGAGATTTATATATTAGATAGATAGATAGATGAGATTTATATGATAGATAGATAGATAGATAGATAGATAGATAGATAGATAGATAGATAGATGAGATTTATATATTAGATAGATAGATAGATAGATAGATAGATAGATAGATAGATGAGATATATATATATATATATATTAGATAGATGAGATTTATATATTAGATAGATAGATAGATGGATAGATGAGATATATATATATATATATATATATATATATATTAGATAGATAGATGAGATTTATATATTAGATAGATAGATGAGATTTATATGATTGATAGATAGATAGATAGATAGATAGATGAGATATATATATTAGATAGATAGATGAGATTTATATATCAGATAGATAGATAGATGAGATTTATATATTAGATAGATAGATGATATATATATATATATATATATATATATATATTAGATAGATAGATAGGTATATGAGATATATATATATGAGATAGATAGATAGATATATGAGATATATATATATATATATATATATATATTAGATAGATAGATATATGAGATAGATATATGAGATAGATAGATAGATAGATATATGAGATAGATAGCTATGAGATAGATATGAGATAGATAGATAGATGTCACGGCCAGGGTCTCTCGGCATGGTGGTCGGCAGGTATTACCTGTGAGGTCACTATGGCGGGGGGTGTCTGGCGGTGGCGCTGGTGTTTGGCGAGGGGCTTTGGCTGCGCGTGGTTCTGTGCGGGCACATTGTCACTCGGGGCTGGTGAGGCCTGGCGGTGTTTCCGTTCCCTTTGGCATGGGCGCCGCCATCTTGACTTCTGACCTTGTGATTCAACTGCCCAATCCTGGTGAGTCATGTGTTCCCTCCAGCCAGTCATAGCATGGCACGGGGTATTTAGGAAGGTCCAGAGCCTTCCTTCATTGCCAGTGCAACGTGTATCTCAGCCTAGCTGAGAGGGAGTTCTCTGTGCTCACCTCTTGTTCCTGTGTATACGCTATCTGCCAGCCTGCTTGTCAGCTCCAAATAACCCGCTGGACTACCCTGCATCCTCCACTGCCTTTTCCCCTGCCTGAGTGCCTGAGCCTGCTGACACCCTACACCCTGCCTCCATTTCACTCCCAGCTGGATTCATCACCTCTGCCTGTGTTTATTTCAGTTCACTAACCTGCATACCTGGACTGTTCTTATCTGCCACTATCTGGACATTCTACCATTATCCTCACTAAAGTAATCAAGTGCACTTTAGTGCTAAACCTGGACTTTTGCTTTTGCCATTCCCATGTCTTCTAAGCCACTCATTAAAAATTCTACCTCTTTATTTAAATCTGCTTCTGTGTTTGCTCCAATCACCACCTCGGGTCCACAACTAAACCAGAACATTACAGTTTGCACTGGCCCCATGGATCCGGCCACGGATCAGGAGTCAGGAGTGGATTAATTCCAGTGCATTTCTGGTCGTCTAGAAAACCTGGAATCTATGCAGCATCAAATGGCTCAATTTCTGCAAGAGATGTCTAAGCGACAGGATAAATTGCTTATCTACCCCTGGAGTACCAGCAACTACATCCGCTTCAGCGTCTGGGAATACAGGAGGCAGGCCATCTCCCCGCTTACATCTCCCTATGCCAAGCAAATTCGATGGCAATCCTAATCTTTGTCGCGGATTCCTAAATCAGTGTGATATAGACTTCACTCTACAGCCTGATAATTTTTTAACTGCAAGAACCAAAGTGGCTTACATCGTCTCCTTGCTATCTGGCCAGGCCTTGGATTGGGCTTCACCACTCTGGGAGCGTTCAGACCCGCTGCTGGATAATTACGCAAGCTTTGTGTCATCATTTATGAGGATTTTTGATGAACCTGGGCATACTGTTTCAGCATCGTCTAGCATCATGACACTGAGACAAGGAATCCGTCCTGTCAGCCAATATGCTGTGCAGTTTCAAATCTTGGCATCAGAGCTCAAATGGAATGAGGAAGCCCTCACCGCAGCCTTTTGGCATGGCCTGTCAGATCGACTAAAAGATGACCTGGTCGTCCGTGAGCTTCCTACCAACCTAAACGACATGATTTCACTTTGTAATAAAGTTGACCTGCTCTTCAGAGAACGTCAGGCTGAAAAGCACAGAACTGATCGGCAAAGGTCATTTACCCCTTCCTTTCCTACCCATCCTATTCCTTCCCTTACAGATGAAGAACCAATGCAGGTGAATCATACCCACCTCTCCAAAGAAGAACGTCAGAGAAGATTACAAAAAATCCTCTATCTGTACTGCGGAGAGTCAGATCACCTGGTGGTCTCTTGTCCCCGTAAACCGGGAAATGCCAAATCCTAACTGACCCTGGGGACATCAAGTTAGGAGTTATGAACCCGTCCCCAAATACTAAAGATTTCAAAATAACCTTAGCTTTGGATCTCAAACCTAAACCTGTCTTTGCCACTGCTCTACTTGACTCTGGAGCAGCCGGAAATTTCATGACTTCCAGCTTAATCGACAAACTACAGATTCCTTGTACATCTCTCAATCATGCTATTTCCCTGACCTCTGTAGATGGACGTCCTCTAACTAATGGAATAGTCACCAAGGAGACTCCACCAGTACTAGTCCGAATTGGGGCTCTTCATTCTGAGTCTTTAAAGTTCCTAGTGATACCAGAGGCTTCTCAAGAAATTATCCTAGGTCTACCCTGGTTACGCCAGCATAATCCCAGGATAGACTGGTGTTCCATGCAGATTCTTTCGTGGGGTACAGACTGTCAGAAATCCTGTCTTCCCAAGATACGACCTATAAGAAAGACAGCTCCATTCATTTCTTCAGCCATTCCTAAAGAATACCAGATGTTCGCTGATGTGTTTTCTGAGCAACAAGCAAATGTCTTACCTCCTCACAGAGAATGGGATTGTCCAATCGTTTTAATACCTGACAAGACACCTCCTCGTGGTCGTACCTATCCGTTATCCTTGCCTGAGACTCAAGCCATGTCCGCATACATCCGGGACAACCTGGCAAAGGGTTTTATTCATCCTTCCACCTCACCTGCCGGAGCTGGGTTCTTTTTCGTTGGCAAGAAGGACGGTGGCCTGAGACCTTGTATAGATTACCGGGGTCTTAATGAAATAACAGTAAAGAATCAATACCCTCTTCCCCTGATTACAGAGTTGTTCGATAGGGTCAAAGGTTCCATCATATTTTCAAAGTTAGATCTAAGAGGGGCTTATAACCTCATCCGTATTCGTGCTGGCGATGAATGGAAGACCGCCTTTAATACCAGGGATGGACATTTTTGAATACTTGGTGATGCCCTTTTGGATATGTAACGCCCCTGCTGTTTTTCAGAGTTTTGTTAATGAGATTTTTCGGGACCTGTTATACGTCTCGGTTGTTGTCTACCTGGACGATATACTAATCTTTTCGTCTTCTGTAGTGAAGCATCACGAACATGTGAAGGAAGTTTTAACTCGTCTGAGAGAGAACCACCTCTACTGCAAGTTGAAGAAATGTGTCTTCAGTGTACCCAGTGTGCCTTTCCTTGGCTATGTCATCTCTGGTTCCAGTCTGGAAATGGATCCCAAGAAGGTACAGGCGATTTTGGATTGGACTCGACCTCAGACTTTGAAAGCCATCCAGAGATTACTGGGGTTCGCCAACTACTATAGACGATTCATCAAGGGATACTCGTCATTACTGGCTCCCATTTCAGCCTTGACCCGTAAAGGTGCCAATCCTGCCCTATGGTCACCTGAGACAGAGTCTGCTTTTCAGCTCCTAAAACAAGCCTTTATTTCTGCTCCAGTCCTCCGACAGCCAGATCTGGACAGGCCTTTTTTAGTGGAATTGGATGCATCATCAGAAGCTGTGGGAGCAGTCCTATCCCAGCGTTATGAGGACAATCGAGTTCATCCCTGTGGGTTTTCCGCCAAGAAATTCTCGTCTGCCAAAAGAAATTACGCCATTGGCAAACAAGAACTCCTGGCAGTGAAGTTGGCATTAAAAGAATGGAGATACCTGCTGGAAGGAGCAAAATTTCCCTTCACTGTGTTTACTGACCATAGAAACCTTCTGTTCCTCAAGAACCTTCAATGCGTAAGTCCTCGTCTGGCCTGATGGGCAATATTTTTTGCCAGGTTCCAGTTCACCCTGACTTTCCAGTCTGGGTCACTTAATCAAAAGGCAGATGCCCTATCTAGATCTCCCCTCTGTGACGACAAATTGGATAATCAACACAATACCCCTGTCTTGGAATCAAGAGTGTTCGCCACTTTACAGGTCCAGCCTCCTACTGGGAAATCTTTTGTGGCCCCGGAGTTAAGGAAGCAGCTTCTCACTTGGGCACATTCCTCTCGCTTCGCAGGGCACTCTGGCACCCGGAAGACATTGAAGTTTTTAAAGAGAAACTATTGGTGGCCATCCATGAACGGATGTATTAGAATTCATTTATTCATGCTCCTCCTGTGCCCAGCATAAATCTTCTCGACAGGCTCCGGCTGGTGAATTGTTGCCACTACCCACTCCATCATGTCCATGGATGCATCTCTCCATGGACTTCGTCACAGATCTGCCAAACTCTCAAGGGTTCACTACCATCTGGGTTGTAGTAGACCCATTCTCAAAGATGGTCCATTACATACCCCTAAAGAAACTGCCTACTGCTCCTGACTTGGCTCACTTATTTGTTCAACACATATTCCGTCTCCATGGCTTTCCTGTTGAGATAGTCTCTGACCGTGGTGTTCAGTTTACTGCAAAGTTTTGGAGGGCCTTATGTTCTGTACTTCAGGTGAAATTAATTTTTTCCACGGCTTACCAAACGCAAAGCAATGGCTCCACTGAGAGGGTTAATCAAGACCTAGAGACCTTCCTGAGGATTTTTATGCCATCGTCTCAAGATAATTGGGCTGCATTGCTACCATGGGCCGAGTTCGCACATAATGCCTCCTACCACTCTTCAACTAATCAAACTCCATTTCAGATTGTTTATGGTCTTCACCGCCGTGTTCCTGAATTCCAAAGTCTGCCTGTCTTTTATGTCCCAGCCGTAGAAGACACGGTGCGGGATTTTGCTGCCATTTGGACTCAAGTACGTGCTGACTTGGTGAAGGCATCCTCACATTATAAAATTCAGGCCGATAAAAAGCGTAGGAAGGTACCACGCATGCAAGTTGGAGACCAAGTCTGGTTGTCTACCCGGAATCTTCGTCTTCGAGTCCCATCTATGAAATTTGCCCCACGCTTCATCGGTCCCTTCACCATCATAGAGGTCATCAACCCCGTGGCTTATCGCCTACAGTTGCCCCCATACCTGAAAATCCCCAACTCCTTTCACATCTCCTTACTCAAACCCCTGGTGCTGAACAAGTTCCACAGAGTCCTGCCTGCTTCTCCCCAAGTCCAGACGGAGAGAGGAGTCGAGTTTGAGGTCTCCCAGGTCCTGGATTCCCGTCTTCGCAGAGGTCGTTTGCAATATCTGCTGGATTGGAGGGGATATGGTCCAGAGAAGCGCTGTTGGACCGATGCCCGAGATGTCCATGCTTCTGCACTCATCAGGAAGTTCCATTCTGCCCATCCAGAAAAGCCTGGTGAGTGTCCTGAGGCCACCCAAAAATGGGGGGGTACTGTCACGGCCAGGGTCTCTCGGCATGGTGGTCGGTGGTTATTACCTGTGAGGTCACTATGGCGAGGGGTGTCTGGCGGTGGCGCTGGTGTTTGGCGAGGGGCTTTGGCTGCGTGTGGTTCTGTGCGGGCACATTGTCACTCGGGGCTGGTGAGGCCTGGCGGTGTTTCCGTTCCCTTTGGCATGGGCGCCGCCATCTTGCCTTCTGACCATGTGATTCAACTGCCCAATCCTGGTGAGTCATGTGTTCCCTCCAGCCAGTCATAGCATGGCACGGGGTATTTAGGAAGGTCCAGAGCCTTCCTTCATTGCCAGTGCAACGTGTATCTCAGCTTAGCTGAGAGGGAGCTCTCTGTGCTCACCTCTTGTTCCTGTGTATACGCTATCTGCCAGCCTGCTTGTCAGCTCCAAATAACCCGCTGGACTACCCTGCATCCTCCACTGCCTTTTCCCCTGCTTGAGTGCCTGAGCCTGCTGACACCCTTCATTTCACTCGCAGCTGGTCTCATCACCTCTGTCTGTGTTTATTTCAGTTCACTAACCTGCATACCTGGACTGTTCTTATCTGCCACTATCTGGACATTCTACCATTATCCTCATTACAGTAATCAAGTGCACTTTAGTGTTAAACCTGGGCTTTTTGCTTTTGCCATTCCCATGTCTTCTAAGCCACTCATTAAAAATTCGACCTTTTTATTTAAATCTGCTTATGTGTTTGCTCCTGTCACCACCCCGGGTCCACAACTGAACCAGAACATTACAATAGATAGATATGCACCATATTTATTTTCCCTTTTTATGGGGGGGGGGTGGGGAGACACAAAATTATAACTTGCCTCCGGGCGTCTGTGGTGAATTTACCCCACTGCTCATATGTATTATGGGCAGCTATATTCATGACATTCGCATGGAGCGCCTGTTTTGTCAGGGTCAGATTGTGTCAAATGGATAGGGGTTAGGGGTATGTTGTGGCACGATCTGAAAGCTTTTGAATCAAGCTAAGCGGTTTTTGGTTTGCCCAAGGTCTTGGTCATTCATTTGGGTGGCAATGACCTTGGGAAATGGACGACTTTTGTATCTTTATTTCAGGTTAATTCATTGTTGTTGTTATGGCCCTCCTTAGCTAATAGGAGAATGGAATGATTGCATAAGAGTGTAGTGTTTTAAACGTCAAAGCTGGGACCTGACTTTTCTGACATCATGTGATAAAATTGCCCATTGGTAGTTAGAGGGAGTCTGTGTCTGTATCTGTCTTCTGAAGGCGTTGGACGCACTCTCTTTTGTTTCTGTCTTACCACCCTTCCTCCCTATTTTATGTGTGTGGTTTGGTGGTTTAATAATGCCCTATAACTATAGCAACCAATAAGTAGTTGGCTTTTATCGTTCTTAGGCAAGTTATACAATAAAAGAAAATGTATGATTGGTTTGTATGATACTACATCTTTAAGAAATGTCATCAAATAACCGTTCTAGCAGGTTAAAGATTAGAAAATACTTAAACTTGACCTGTTGACTGCACACACAGATTTACCAGCACCATTCTAGTTCCACGTTGAAACATGCACAGATTACAGCTTGGTGAAAGCTTTCAGCCATGTTCCGCATTTGAACTCGATTTACAACTTCAGAAGGTTGTGTTCAGATTGTTCCTCCAAGTTGTATATAACAAAGACGTGTAATTATCTGTTAATGCAGCCTTTTTTGCACACAGTGCAAATAGCTGGAAGATTTCATCAGACAGACTCTTTTTGCCAAAACTTCATTCTGCTGTAATTAAATGAAATGTGTTTAGGTTGGAGAATCTATTTTAAACATAAAACTGTGAAGCTATTTATCAGCATGTGCTGTTGAGAAAAGAGGAAGAATGTGTCATGATCCATGTTTCCATGTTCATGAGATTGAAAATTGATATATAGCTGAACACCCTGGGCTGTAACTTGGGGTGTGCTAGTAGAGCTGTAGCCCAGGGTGCAGAACCGAGGGGACTGCACCCTCACTGCCCTAGTGGCACCTGTATTTGGCTTGCAGTAGGGATGGACATCAGCCATCGCTGGTTAACCACCGGTGGCATCCCATCAATAGCAGAGATCCAATGGTTCTCCGCCATCTGATGGCACAGAGTCACGCTCTCCAACATGACCCACATAGCCCGGCCCCCATAACCTGATTGGGGGCCACTACCAGGAAAGAATTAAAGCAGGCATGACTGTTGGTGGATAAAACCATCGATGGTTAGCCCGGACTGATGGTTTCATACCATTGAGGTCAACCACCAATGGTACTATCGAAAGTGACCATCGATTTTTAACCCACTGTTGGCCATTCCTAGCTTGCAGAGTGCCTGGAATGGCATCCTGCAGCCTAGAGTGCCGTCTGAGAGCAGCCCTGTGCGGCCTTACAGTGAGCCTGGCCCTATCTTCCATGAATCATGATATCACATGTTTGGGGGGAGAGGTGCCCCAGGGAGCAATAATGCTCTGCTACTGCACTGACTACACCAGTTGGCATAACATAACTTACATGACATCACTCTGATAAGCAAAGACAAGCGTATGTGCCCATACAGATTTGCATGATTTTACTGTGCATGGAGAGACAGGACGGGAGAGGGGTGGGAACGGTCGGACTAGTGTATCCATGTTTGTGCAATGGTGAGCACATGTAAAATGTCATGTTGTGAAAATAAGTATTAAAAATATAGCCCCTATGCTCCACCTCACCAATCCTAAACCATCCCTAGCAACAGATAGCATGGATGGGTTTTCAATGAATCGGAGACCACATGCGTAGGGTTCACCTGCTAAAGAGAAAACTAGTCACATGGGGGTAGCGCAGGGCTGGTGCATCTATTGGGAAGATACAAAAAGAAAGACTCCACGCAGAAGGTGCTGGTGCTCTAATGTCCCCTTCCCACCTGGGAGATGTAGGGACAAGTTAATCAACAAATTTTCTCCTGGGTAGTTTGTAGTGAAGTTATAGCCTGCATTATTATAATTATCAGTCTACCTCACAATATGGCTTCCTCCACTGTCAGTTTGTGTCTACTTTAACTTGTGTCCATTCAGCTTCACCATATAAGGTAATAGTTCTATTTATTTAGTGGTGGAAAGCCCAATCAACGTGCCAGACTACTTTCTGCAAAAACATCCCCAAAGCAAAGCTAACACTGACTTGTCCCTATTTCATGACTCTATAGACCTTCCCAGTTGTGAGCTGCAGTGATTGGGTACCACTTGCACCTTCTCTGGTATGCACGGCAATCAAAAGGTAGGAAACAGGGCATGGTTAGGACGATTTAGTGAGTCACAAGCGCTGGTCACAACCTGTTTCTTATGGCCAAGCCCCCTTATTGTGCTTTAGTCCCAATTCCTACCAGGGCAATATTGGGAGTCATGAGGAAGTTCATTGAACAAAACTCGGATGGTTTTGTGCACCACCATTCTTATCCTCCCTGGACTTTGGTGATGTGTATATAATATGTGCAATGATTATTTTACTAATATATGGATTTTTTCATCCTATAATTTTATTGATTACACACTACTATATATTGTGGTGTTTATGTTGCGGGTCATTGATAGCAGTAGATTGAGGAAGTTTCTTACAATGATTCACCCAAGGGTGGTCCATTTCTTTTGAAGTGGAGTGATTTCAAATAAGCCCATATTATCTTAGCAGTTTGGACAATACATGTAGTTTTAATTTCTCAATAAGATATTAATTTACTACACTGTGAGCACCTTTCTATTTTGTTTCGTCTCATCATCATTTTAGGATGAGCTGTCATTCGCACTGTTTAATGATTGAATATTCTCATTATTGTTTTCGAGCTCTCATTCTCTCTCTCTCTCTCTCTCTCTCTTTCTATATACAAATAATATATACATAATCAAGAGAAATTTGGGGCAGCACTCAAAGACTTAGGCCCTGATTCAGACCCGCTCGCTGCCGCTGGGTTTGTGGGCGTTTTTTTTCTCCGGCCACTCGCAAAGCTGTGGGAGACCACCCACAGCTTGTGCAAGCTGGCAGGAGATCATCGGCCTTGCGACGAGACCCTATGGCAGGGTCTAGGCTGCCGCAAGGCCGAGTGGACTTCCTGCTCTAATAGAGTAGTGATGACAGTAAGACCTCCCTACAAATGGCAGGCGTTCCTAAGCTAACGCCTGCGTTTGTCCAGCCACCCCTCCCTACCCACCCACCCACAAAACGGGGCGAGCTGTCACTAACCATCGACAGCCGCCCCGTCTTGTTGCGAGCCCCGTAGCAATTGAACTTCAGTCGCGGCGCATGCACAGTCAAGATCAGGGCCTTAGTTTATTTGGCAAAATAAAGAAACCGTGTAAGTCTCTGAGTGCTGCCCCAAGCTTCTTTTGATTTCTGTCTATTAATAGAGGAGGGCAACGCAGGCACAGTGTCTAACACGCTGCACGCACAACAAGACTTGAGCAGACACATCTACAGGCATGTCTAGGAGAGAGAGAGCTACCTAGCTATCAGTGGGATAGGAAAGAATCTGAGGGGAACTGCTGTCTACGCTCTCTTGCTACCCAGACAAGTGGTGCTGTGGCCCGCATTATCAGTGCACTGCAATAGCTGGAGCCCAGCACTAAGAGACAGGTCTCGTAAAGAGAGCCCCGCTACATGTGGGAGGATGATAAGGGCCACACACATTACTGTCCCCCTGCTAATGTGGACCTGAGCTATGGTGTAACCATACAGGGAGCACTGCTGACCCTGCCGGGTCTGTGAGTTACTGACCAGCGCCTCAGGGACCCTGCATGTCATATTGAAGGTTATTGCTGCCTTCTGATATTATAAGTCCTTAATATGGAACCCTTTCCCAAGTGTGTCTGTCTCTCAATCACCACCTACCTGTCTCTCTTTTCTTTTTTTTTTTCTTTGGCTCAAATTTTGTATAAGTACCTCCATTAGAGGTGCAGGGATGACAGAGGGAAGGAGGGAGTGAGAGGTGCAGGGATGATAGAGGGAAGGAGGGAGTTAGAGGTGCAGGGATGAGAGACGGAAGGAGGAAGTTAGAGGTGCAGGGATGATAGAGGGAAGGAGAGAGTGAGAGGTGCAGGGGTGAGAAATGGAAGGAGGAAGTCAGTGGGGCAGCGATGATTGAGGAATGGGGGGGAGTGTGGGGTGGGAGATTGAAGGAGGGTGTGAGAGGTGCAAAGGGTCAGAGGGAAGGAGTGGTATAGTGGTGATAGAAGGAAGGAGGGGAGTGAGAAGTGCAGGGATGAGAGATGAAAGGAGGGAGTGAGGTGCAGGGGTGGTAGATGGAAGGAGGGAGCGAGAGGTGCAAAGGGTCAGAGGGAAGGAGAGGTGTAGGGGTCATAGAGGGAAGGTGTAGGGGTGGTAGAGGTGCAGAGTTATGAGATGGAAGTTATGGAGTGAGGTGCAAAGGTTGAGAGGGAAGGAGATGTGCAGGGGTGATAGAGGGAAAGAGGGAGGGAGAGTTGCAGGGGTAAGAGATGGAAAGTGGGAGTGAGATTGAAGGAAATGTGCAGTGGTGATAGAGTTAAGGAGGGAAGGAGAGGTGCAGGGGTAATAGATTGAAGGAGGGAGGGAAAGGTGCAGGGGTGAGAGATGGAAGTAGGTTGTGAGGTTCAAAGGGTGAGAGCGGTATGGAGAGATGCAGCGCAGGGGTGATAGAGGGAATGAGGGAGTGAGAGGTGCAGGGGTAATAGATGGAAGGAGGGAGTGAGAGGTGCAGGGGTAAGAGATGGAAGGAGGGAGTGAGAGGTGCAAGGATGAGAGATGAAAGGAGGGAGTGAGAGGTGCAGGGATGATAGAGGGAGTGAGAGGTGCAGGGATGAGAGATGGAAGGAGGGAGGGAAAGGTGCAGGGGTGAGAGATGGAAGGAGGGAGGCAAAGGTGCAGGGGTAAGAGATGAAAGGAGGGAGGGAAAGGTGCAGGGGTGAGAGATGGAAGGAGGTTGTGAGGTGCAAAGGGTGAGAGAGGGATATAGCCATGCTGTGCAGGGGTGATAGAGGTAATGAGGGAGTGAGAGGTGCGGGGGTAATAGATGGAAGGAGGGAGTGAAAGGTGCAAAGGGTGAGAGGGAAGGAAATGTGCAGGGGTAAGAGATGGAGGGAAGGAGAGGTGCAAGGGTAAGAGATGGAAGGAGGGAATGAGAGGGAAGGAAAGGTGCAGGGGTAAGAGATGGAGGGAAGGAAAGGTGCAAGGGTAATAGATGGAAGGAGGGAGTGAGAGGGAAGGAAAGGTGCAGGGGTAAGAGATGGAGGGAAGGAGAGGCGCAGGGGTAAGAGATGGAGGGAAGGAGAGGTGCAGAGGTAAGAGATGAAAGGAGGGAGTGAGAGGGAAGGAAAGGTGCAGGGGTAAGAGATGGAGGGAAGGAAAGGTGCAAGGGTAATAGATGGAAGGAGGGAGTGAGAGGGAAGGAAAGGTGCAGGGGTAAGAGATGGAGGGAAGGAAAGGTGCAGGGGTAAGAGATGGAGGGAAGGAGAGGTGTAAGGGTAGGAGTGAGAGGGAAGGAAGGAGGGAGTGAGAGGGAAGGAAAGGTGCAGGGGTAAGAGATGGAGGGAAGGGGAGGTGCAGGGGTAAGAGATGGAGAGAAGGAGAGGTGCAGAGGTAAGAGATGGAAGGAGGGAGTTAGAGGGATGGAAAGGTGCAGGGGTAAGAGATGAAGGGAAGGAGAGGTGTAAGGGTAATAGATGGAAGGAGGGAGTGAGAGGGAAGGAAAGGTGCAGGGGTAAGAGATGGAGGGAAGGAGAGGTGCAGAGGTAAGAGATGGAGGGAAGGAGAGGTGCAGGGGTAATAAATGGAGGGAGTGAGAGGTGCAAAGGGTGAGAGGGAAGGAAAGGTGCAGGGGTAAGAGATGGAGGGAAGGAGAGGTGCAAGGGTAAGAGGTGGAAGGAGGGAGTGAGAGGAAAGGAAAGGTGCAGGGGTAAGAGATGGAGGGAAGGAGAGTTGCAGGGGTAAGAGATGGAGGGAAGGAGAGGTGCAGGGGTAAGAGATGGAAGGAGGGAGTGAGAGGGAAGGAAAGGTGCAGGGGTAAGAGATGGAGGGAAGGATAGGTGCAAGGGTAATAGATGGAAGGATCGAGTGAGAGGGAAGGAAAGGTGCAGGGGTAAGAGATGGAGGGAAGGAGAGGTGTAAGGGTAGGAGTGAGAGGGAAGGAAGGAGGGAGTGAGAGGGAAGGAAAGGTGCAGGGGTAAGAGATGGAGGGAAGGAGAGGTGCAGGGGTAAGAGATGGAGGGAAGGAGAGGTGCAGAGGTAAGAGATGGAAGGAGGGAGTGAGAGGGAAGGAAAGGTGCAGGGGTAAGAGATGAAGGGAAGGAGAGGTGTAAGTGTAATAGATGGAAGGAGGGAGTGAGAGGGAAGGAAAGGTGCAGGGGTAAGAGATGGAGGGAAGGAAAGGTGCAGGGGTAAGAGATGGAGGGAAGGAGAGGTGTAAGGGTAGGAGTGAGAGGGAAGGAAGGAGGGAGTGAGAGGGAAGGAAAGGTGCAGGGGTAAGAGATGGAGGGAAGGGGAGGTGCAGGGGTAAGAGATGGAGAGAAGGAGAGGTGCAGAGGTAAGAGATGGAAGGAGGGAGTTAGAGGGATGGAAAGGTGCAGGGGTAAGAGATGAAGGGAAGGAGAGGTGTAAGGGTAATAGATGGAAGGAGGGAGTGAGAGGGAAGGAAAGGTGCAGGGGTAAGAGATGGAGGGAAGGAGAGGTGCAGAGGTAAGAGATGGAGGGAAGGAGAGGTGCAGGGGTAATAAATGGAGGGAGTGAGAGGTGCAAAGGGTGAGAGGGAAGGAAAGGTGCAGGGGTAAGAGATGGAGGGAAGGAGAGGTGCAAGGGTAAGAGGTGGAAGGAGGGAGTGAGAGGAAAGGAAAGGTGCAGGGGTAAGAGATGGAGGGAAGGAGAGTTGCAGGGGTAAGAGATGGAGGGAAGGAGAGGTGCAGGGGTAAGAGATGGAAGGAGGGAGTGAGAGGGAAGGAAAGGTGCAGGGGTAAGAGATGGAGGGAAGGATAGGTGCAAGGGTAATAGATGGAAGGATCGAGTGAGAGGGAAGGAAAGGTGCAGGGGTAAGAGATGGAGGGAAGGAGAGGTGTAAGGGTAGGAGTGAGAGGGAAGGAAGGAGGGAGTGAGAGGGAAGGAAAGGTGCAGGGGTAAGAGATGGAGGGAAGGAGAGGTGCAGGGGTAAGAGATGGAGGGAAGGAGAGGTGCAGAGGTAAGAGATGGAAGGAGGGAGTGAGAGGGAAGGAAAGGTGCAGGGGTAAGAGATGAAGGGAAGGAGAGGTGTAAGTGTAATAGATGGAAGGAGGGAGTGAGAGGGAAGGAAAGGTGCAGGGGTAAGAGATGGAGGGAAGGAGAGGTGCAAAGGTAAGAGATGGAGGGAAGGAGAGGTGCAGGGGTAATAAATGGAGGGAGTGAGAGATGCAAAGGGTGAGAGGGAAGGAAAGGTGCAGGGGTGAGAGATGGAGGGAAGGAGAGGTGTAGGGGTGAGAGATGGAATGAGGGAGTGAAAATTACAGGATAAAAAGAGGGATAGAGGGTATGAGAGGTGCAGGGGGGTAAGTAAGGGAAGGAAGAAGAGGAACAAGTGTGATGTGAGATTTTAAGGAGAGGTGAAATAAAACAGATATGGGGAAGAGGTGAATGGACAAAGGGGAGATAGGGGAGAGAGGTTGGATAACTTTATATCTTATAATATGGTTAATACAGTATCTAAAATTAATTTAAACATGACCAAAATATCTAAAGCTACTGGGATTCTAGGTGAAACCCAGAAACCCCGGCCATTCTAATCAATTTTCCATACCCCCACTTCAAAATTCCCACTTTGACCACTGTATGTGTATATTTTTATAGTAGTCGCCATTGCCAAAGCGCTCAATCTCTGGTGCAAACAGCGGTAGGAGATCGGACTTTTCTGCGCTTGATAAATAGACCCCATATTTTATTTGCACGTTTTGAAATTAGTATGTCAAAGAGTAATTTAGCAAGTGTGAAGTGACTCCACACAGAAATAGCTCTGTTAGAACAACTGCCTAAACAAATGGCTGTTTTAATAGCCAATGAAATTGAAGATGTGAAAGATTTAACACAAAATAGAGTGTAAAATGGAAAGTGCAGTTGACAGTCAGTCGAACTTGTAGTTCACCCCCAACAAGTTTTCCAAACACATGTCATGGTTCATTTTTCAACTATAATGAGGACCTATAGGAGGACTTGGCTTCTGAAATGTACATATTCTCCATCGCTGCGTGTGATTTCACTCGAAACTCTATACACAATGCAGGTCACAGCAGTTCAAAGCAAATACATAGAAACTCCATTTTTCCTTTTAATTTGTCATTTAAATATTAAACATGTGTTTGTACGTTTACAAGAATATATTTCATATGTATTTAAATAGTTATAGACACAGTGTGACAGAAAACAATGTTCTGAATGAAATATCCCAGCATCTGGTCCTTACATGCTGTGTAGTCCGTGCTGGTGGTACATGTGTGTGGATGAGCTCAGCCATACACAGAACATGTGCAGTGTTGGACAACTCTACTCTTGTAACACAACGGTCTTGGTTTTCCTAACAACATCAGATGATTTTAGGGCACTCAGGGAGTATATGTAGTTGCACAACAGCTGAATAGTCACAGGTTGCTTAAGTCTGGTTTATGTAGCATTCATTTAGTCTCTCCTAGTGATGCATTCCAGTGAAGGATCCAGGATGGGGGGCTGGGGGCGAGAGAGAAGGGACTGCTCCCCATGATGTGCTGGGCTGGGAAGGTTGGCTCCTCTCTTTTGATCCCCTCCCCATACACACACACACACACACCTGGATCCGCCACTGATGCATTCTTGATTATATTTTAAGGAAACCTTAAACAAACTTAAATTAACTTAGGCTATGGATGAAATGTTCCATTAGCTGCTTAGGCTTGACAGAGCCAGAGAGGGGGGGGGGAGCGGTTACAGATTGCCCGGGCTTCCTGAGGGGTCCAGCGGGAGCCCGGGTCCAACGCCGCCCCCCCTCCCTCACAGCAGCCCAGCACACAGCGTCTGCTGAGCTGCAGTGGGAGACTGCTCGTGGCTGCTGAGCAGCAGCCCCAGCAGTCTCCTATGCCTGTGATGGGGGAGCGATCACACTGATCGCGCCCCGCTGAAAATCTTTTTTTTTTTTCAAAAGGGGGCGTGGCCACGCCTCCCGTGATTACCCAGGCCCGCCGCGGCTCTTGGCGGGCCTGACCATGTATATCGTACTTTCCTACTCTCGCAGAACAGTAGCACTTTCCTACTCTCCCGAAAACTGAGTGGAGCTCCTGGCCACCCAGTAGAATGGCTAACGCAGCGAAACTTGGCGGCCAATGAATACCCCCCCCTCCCGATTCACGATGCCGGTAATCACTGTATTGTGTACCAGGGGGTGGGGTCAAGATGACACAGGTATGCCCATCGACCTGCCCACTTCTCCGCAGCATGACCTGGTGGGGGCTGTCAGGAAGTCGGCTAGTATAATCTATATTTTTCATAAGGAGGCCATATACATATTCTCCTGTGGGTGAGCCTGCCCTGCTGCCCTGATGGTCAGATCTTTTGTCCTGAGTGTGTAGGATTAATGAGAGCATGTCCTGCTGACAACTGAAAGTGGTTGCCACGCACACCCTGTGGGCATATCTTTAGGGGAGATTGAGAACTCTTGGATGGTGGCCTAGTGCTCTAGAAACACCAAGCGTACCCCCAGAGAATGTGGCATGGTCCTAAGTGATGCCGCCACACCCACAACATGGCACAATCATCCCTTTTTGGGAGCACCCCCACTGATTTTCAAGTTTAAAATGTTGACACGCGCTCATGTGTATGTGCTGACATGATTGCCTTCTTCGTTGCCCCCTGTATATCATCACTTATGGGCCCCTTACACTTGCGGGAGTGCTATGTTTCACAATTTTTTTTGTAACGGGCCCAGTTATTATTAAAGGTCCAATAGCAATAGGTATTTAGCTAACAAAAGTATTGCTGAATACTAGGCGGCACCAGTGGCGGATTTTGCCCAGTAAAATCTGTCACCTTAGTGTAGTCAGTGAGGTCCGTGACTGCACTGGCTACACTGTGACTGAAAGTGGCTTACTATTGGAAGTGCCACCTGCCAGTCACAACAGGCAGTCTTAAGGGGAGATGTCTCGTCTCCCTGCCAGTCTGGGCTGCTATTAGCAGAGAGCGGCTTCCAATAGGAAACTGCTTCACTGCTTTTCCGCCAGCTCTACCCGGCTCCTTGGGGCTGCAGATGATGCAGCCCTTTGGAAGCTGGTCATATGCGCATATGCGAAGCAGCACACTGCTGTTACTGCGCATGCGCAGGTCCCAGCGCCTGTCAGAGCGATTATGCAGCAGGCGCCAAGATCAGGGCAGAGCAAGTGATTCTCGGCGGCGGCAGCCCCCCTCATCTAAGAGGGTAGAAGCCACCGCTGGGCGGCACTATCAGTTTGCTTGCTTGCGGGAATCATTCCATCTAAGTATGGTGTTGATTCCCGCAACTAACAAGCAAGATTCCTGGAGCCCTGCTCCTTCCCATGGGGAGGCCACGCATGTGTAGTTAGCCAGCAAGATTCCCGGAGCCCTGCTCCTTCCTATGGGGAAGCCACGCATGTGTAGTTAGCCAGCAAGATTCCCAGAGCCCCGATCTTTCCTATGGGGTGGTCACACATGTGTAGTTAGCCAGCAAGATTCCCTGAGCCCTGCTCCTTCCTATGGGGAGGCCACGCTTGTTTAGTTAGCTAGCAAGAATCCCGGAGCCCCGCTCCTTCCTTTGGGGAGGCCACGCATGTGTAGTTAGCCAGCAAGATTCCCGGAGCCCCAATCCTTCCTATGGGGAGGCCACGCATGTGTAGTTAGCCAGCAAGATTCCCGGAGCCCTGCTCCTTCCTATGGGGAGGCCACGCATGTGTAGTTAGCCAGCAAGATTCCCGGAGCCCTGCTCCTTCCTATGGGGAGGTCATGCATGTGTAGTTAGCCAGCAAGATTCCCGGAGCCCCGCTCCTTCCTATGGGGAGATTACGCATGCGTTATTAGCCAGCATGATTCCCGGAGCCCCGCTCCTTCCTATGGGGAGGTCACGCATGTGTAGTTAGCCAGCAAGATTCCCGGAGCCCCAATCCTTCCTATGGGGAGGTCATGCATGTGTAGTTAGCCAGCAAGATTCCCGGAGCCCCGATCCTTCTTATGGGGAGGTCACGCATGTGTAGTTAGCCAGCAAGATTCCCGGAGCCCTGCTCCTTCCTATGGGGAGGCCACGCATGTGTAGTTAGCCAGCAAGATTCCCGGAGCCCTGCTCCTTCCTATGGGGAGGTCATGCATGTGTAGTTAGCCAGCAAGATTCCCGGAGCCCCGCTCCTTCCTATGGGGAGATTACGCATGTGTTATTAGCCAGCATGATTCCCGGAGCCCCGCTCCTTCCTATGGGGAGGTCACGCATGTGTAGTTAGCCAGCAAGATTCCCGGAGCCCCAATCCTTCCTATGGGGAGGTCACGCATGTGTAGTTAGCCAGCAAGATTCCCGGAGCCCCGATCCTTCTTATGGGGAGGTCACGCATGTGTAGTTAGCCAGCAAGATTCCCGGAGCCCCAATCCTTCCTATGGGGAGGCCACGCATGTGTAGTTAGCCAGCAAGATTCCCGGAGCCCCGATCCTTCCTATGGGGAGGTCACGCATGTGTAGTTAGCCAGCAAGATTCCCGGAGCCCTGCTCCTTCCTATGGGGAGGTCACGCATGTGTAGTTAGCCGGTGTTTTTAGTCCTCAGATTCCTCCTGCAGCATTTGCAAATTTTTGCATCGCTGCTATGAACAAAAAAAAAAGTCTTCTCCAGTTCCATTGTTTTATCCCTGATGTAATACTAGTGCCCCAATAGGTAAAAGGATTACATTGGTAACAGGTTTACAAACTGAACTAGAGCCAAATGCAAGATCAGTGCTGTAACCAGTTCTGCAGCCCCTCTCCCCCAGGAAAATCTGCCACCTCTAGTGAACCCAGCTAAATTTCAATCTGTGTACACTGGCTACACTGGCAGTGACTTCCCATGGGAAGCACTATCTGCTAATCACACACAGGACTAGTAGTTTGCCAGTGTTTGTGAACTTGTGCCAGTCCCGGCCCATGCCAGATCCACTGCACAGGCGCAATGTACTTGGAAGGTAGCGAGACGGGCACTAGGCACTGCAGTCCCAGACCAGAAAGCAGCACCGCGGGCAGCCCTACTTCTCAAGATGGGTAGGAGCCGCCACTGGCGGTAACCATTAACAACAATGCTATGTTGGATTAGCACAGAAGGGGAAACACAAACATTTTTCAGAACATTTAATTTCTGCCATACTGTAAAATATATCCTTTCATAGTGCTTATATTTTAATCTGTTATACCACGCAAATGAAGTATATATTGGATCACGTGGATGCATTTTGCTTGCTTTACTGATTTGCTTTATACTGACACGAGGAATATGCAACTGGCAAAAAGAGTCATAGAGTTGGTTTGTCAGTCCAGCACCATACTGGGTACAACTGCATGAGAAGAACAATTGTATTAGGCTAAAATGAGGAAGAAGGAAAAAATAAAAAGTATGTTGAAGGGCAGGAAGCCATGCTTGAGGGTTAAGAAATAATATTTAAAAAGATTTTGTGTAGTAGCCTAGGAGAAAACATTTCATCCCACTGTAACAGCCTTTAATTACAAAATGTTGCCTGTAATGTAACCGGAGTAGTCCCAGAGGACATGTAAGCAGAGAATGTGGTCCCGCTGTATAAAACTGGAATAAGGGAAGAAGCTGGCAACTACAGGCCGGTGAGTCTGACATCGCTAATGGGGAACCTAATAGAGTATATAAAATCCCAACAGGATGGATTTGCTGGGGGATAACTATGTCACACAAATCTGATTGACTTGTTTTGGTCTGGTTGAGCACACTATTACACTATTACACTATTACACTACTACACTATCACACTATTACACTATTACACTATCACACTATTACACTATCACACTATTACACTATCACACTATTGCACTATTACACTATCACACTATTACACTATCAGACTATTACACTATCACACTATTACACTATTACACTATCACACTATTACACAATTAGATGAAGGTGAAGCTGTAGATGTAGAAAATCTTTGTCATTGCTAAATAAATGAGAAAAATAAATGAGAAACAGACTGTATTCAAAGGTTGTCGAATGGATATTGAAGGAGAGATTGTAGAAAGTTATAGCAGATGCAGAGCATCCAGGGGTGGGAAATGTTACCAGTACCTCCTTTTTGCAGATAAGATACACCGCCGATGTGAGAGGGGTAAGGGGGAATGACTGACGATCTAGGTAGACCAGAGACATGGGCAAGAGTTAGGGAAAATACTGTTTATTGCAACAACTGTAAAATCATACATTTAGGTTTCAAAAAGCCAAAGACTGAATATAGTATCATTGGCACTAAAATATGAAATACTGAGAAGGAAATGGATCATAGAGTCACTATTACAGGAGACCTAAAGGTGGGCAAGCAATCACAATTTTACCAGGAGAGACAAAAATAAGGGAGTTAATTTATTAATTTTGCCCATAAGAAGGATTTTACATTGCTGCTTGGAGCAGAGAAGTTATAACCCCCAACATCGTGAGTGTAAGAATTGATGCAGGGGGCTTGGCCACATCACAGAGACACCCCATGGCCATGGTAGGCTGCCCCTTACCCCCTCCAGTTACCCTTTCCTTGTATATGCAGACCAGCGGTGAATGAGTCATACCTCCATTCTGCCAGAAGATCAGGACAATGCATTCCAAATTGTGATGGCGGAACAGCGCCCTCAAATTGGGACATTTCCACCTAAATTGTTTGTGACAAAAACTTTCAAACTTATCAATGGTTTTAAAAAATGATAGAAGGGAAACCGTTTTCACAGGCAGAAAAGAAGTGGATATGCACTAAAATGGGCGGTTTAGGTGAAATTTAGTAGATAAGTAGAGTAGCCTCCAGGGAGCGGTTGTAGAGGATAATACGGTAGAGTAATTAAATGTGTGGGATAGACATTGGGGCAGAGTCAATTGCATTGCACATATTGTTTTGCCACATACGTTAGGCTAATTCTGCTTGCACCTCCATAGACTGTGACAAAATTCAGCCTCTGTCAGAAGACGCGCATAACCCGCCGGAACGGGTCCAAGCAGCTGCCGCACTTAATCAAATCTGCCCCATAAAGCTATCCAAAGTATGAAAAACAGACTAATGTTTAAATAGGGTGTAGGTTAATCTGGGATGAGAGATAGTCACATTAGATGGGTCATATGGTTCTTAAACACTGTCAAAGTCTATGTTTCATTGTCGTTGAATGTACATTCCGGCTTTATATTGTAGGACATGAGCTGAACATTATCATTATTAGCACAGCTACTATACAGAACTTTTAGCCTAGAACAATTTATTAAATAGAAATGTCATACATTTATCTTTTAAAGGGCAGCTCCCTGTATTTGGCAGGGAATAAATCTTTTCTTTCAGCACACTGAACCCTTAGACAATGTCAACTCATACGATGGTATAAATTGTCTGTCAGTGACCACGATGACATCACCTCATTAATTAACATTCTTTCATATTAGCAGATCAAAGCTCAGCTCACCCTGTTTACCCAAAAACACACAAAATGGTTTTTGAATGGATGCAGTTGTCATTGCTCTCAGACATCAATCACTGGAATGTTTTGCCTCAGCTTGTACATACATGGATATTATTGTAAACTTCCTAGATTACTGTTTTTCACCATTTGCTCAGCGTGTACGATCCTCTTAGAAAAACTGAGAGCTGTCACACCTAGCAGTCTCCACTATGAATTTCATTCTTGTGCTGTATACTGTATGTGTTACTATGTCTGTTTTATGTTTGCTGAGCATTTTCTTTTCATAGAAATTTTTGTATTTTCAAATACACTTTTTACAAAATACAATACAACAAGCAAACAAAGGCAGGCGATTCCACGCAGCCGAAACATTAAAGGAAAGTGGTTAGTCCAAATCAATCATAAAACATAGGTATATTAAACATATATAGAGCCAGAAACAAAGTAGGAAAAGAAGAGACAAAAGAGCGTATGGGGGTGGTGGTGGTGGGGGGGATAAGGAGAGAGAGGTGGATACAATGCAGGAACACATGCATGCTTAGTAGCTCAGATCAGTGACTGGACTCTACCTCTTAATTCAAAACCATGGGTTGATTTGGAAAGAACCTTATTTTCTCACTTCCCTCTCACAGAATTGATCTGGACCCTTAAACAACTTTGCCCAATATCATTAGAAGCCCCTAGAGCAGTTTTAGATTCTCTTACGGCTTGGGACTCTGCTATAAGTACTTCATGCTGCATGATCTTACCCACTCGTAATCTCTCCTTATTGGCTCTATCTAGCTTAATTCCAGATTTACGTATCTCACTATGGCGCTCTTGTGGTATAGTAACAATTGCTGATTTACTCAGTAATAACTCTATGTTCCCCTTTTCTTATCTGCGAACACAATATAAACTACCCTCAGGAGAATATTTTACATATTTACGCATAAACCATTGGGTCTCTGCTATGTTTCGCATTACAGGCTCCTTAGCTCCGCCTCCTAGTCCTGTTCTTGCTAAAATGTCATCTGGTAATTCTCGGGGAGCTATTAAGTTTTGGTATGCCCTATATATGGAGGATGCGTCGATAACCAAATATGCTGCACAACTACAGTGGGAAGCGGATTTGCAGATGACATTTTCTCTACAGCAGTGGGAAGAGATTTATCTAGCGGCTCATCGCTTCTCTAAATGCTCCAGCCATATGGAGATGCAATTTAAACTGTTACATAGGCTATATTTTACTCCAACCAAGCTACATAAGATATGGCCCTCACAGTCGAACTTTTGTTGGCGGAGATGCTCGGAACCAGGTGATATCTTTCATATATTTTGGGGTTGCCCCAACTTTCGCAATCTTTGGCATGAGATATTTGAGTTGGCCTTTAAGGTTCTCAGCATTCGTCTTCAAGAGTCACCTTCTATTGCTCTTTTTCACATATATCCCTCAGAGTTGTCTAAATCAGATAGCTACATTCTAGGCCATATTTTGATAGCTTCCAGAGCGGCCAAATTCCAAAATTGGAAGTCTCTGTCTCTCCCATCTGTACATAAAATTGTATGTAAAGCTCAATATGCTTTCCAAATGGAAACGTTGGGTGTTCCCTATTCCTCTGTGACCTCTTCTCCATTGGTTAGGTGGTTCAAATGGCATGAATTTATCACAGATGGAGAGGGTGCCACTTTGCTTCTTGATTCTTCCTGATCCTAAGTGGTCTTTTCCATAAACGGGGTAATTGTTGGTACTATTAAAGGTATTAAAGATATTTGATATTTGATGTTCTTTATGTGTAAGTATAATCGCTATATATTTTCCTAATGTTTTAATTCTGTGATATCAATGTATGGACAGTGTTGTCTGATTCCTTTACTCCCTTTTTCATGTTTTCCTTTTTCTGTAATTTTTATGTTCATTATCTGTTGTGGAAAAAAGCTTTAATAAAAACTGTTGATGATAAAAAAAGAAATCAAACTCTAGATATTTCATAGAGTATATTGGTCCCCTTTGAGACCGGTTAAAATTGGAGTGTCTAGGTCTACCATTTGCTCTAAATGTAAAGATTGTGATGCTCTTTTGGCATTTGCTTTTCCAGATTTTGATCTCCTGTGGTTCAGTGTGTGGGCAGGACTTAGATTGTTATTTATTTGTTGAACCCTAGGATTTGCAATTATGGTTTATTTTTTTCAGGATTCCAATTATCAGTATCCCAAATTGTATGTTACTAACCTTATTATTCTTCGTAAGGTCTTCATAGCTACGAGCTGGATGGCCTCACGCACTCCCTCCCTGTCTGAATGGATTCATTTGGTTAATGTCATGATTGCACATGAGCATTTTATGTATTTTGCAAGAAAATGCCCACACAAGCTTGACAGAGTATGGTTCTTTTGGGAACAAGCCCTGTATGCCCTAGAATGGGGTTCCTCCCCGAGCTCTGACTCCATGGTCCCAGCTCTCACACTTTCCATAATGTATTATTAACATGGAGTTATTGATGTTTGGTCATACAACATAACTTAACTATTTTTGCTATTTGTCAGCTGTGCATTTTTATTTTCTCAGGTGTTTGACCTTCTTAAGTATTATTCTGTATTATGGTAATTGTCCGTATATATTCTATATTTGTTGTTTGTTTGTTTTTGTTCTGTTTGAAAACTTTCAATAAAAAATCCCAATTTAAAAGAATTAGTGGAAAATATCACAAATAAAACAGGAACTTGAATAAAAGTATTCGCTGAGAAATGAGCGTTTTCCCTGGTAACTAGCACGTGGAAGGTAACTGTAGTAACTAAGAGGGTGCTAGATACGTCTGCTCCTTCTTCGATCTTTTTTTGTTTATGCAGAACCCGGCAACGTAATTGACTGCAGCAACAGGTATTTGCATTCACCGGACAGCTGCTTATTGTAGTACAAGTTGAGTTTCCCATACCCAAAATGCTTGGGACCAGGGATATTTTGGATATCGGAATATTCCGTATTTTTGAATATTTGCATAATATAATGAAATATCTTAGGAAAGGGACCCAAATCTAAGCACAGTATGCTTTTATGTTCTATATAACCCTTATACACACAGCCTGCAGGTAATTAAATAAAATATTTTCTAGAATTTTGTGGCTCAAACAAAGTTAGTGTACATACATGAAATGTTTCATATACACCTTATACACAAAGCCTGAATGTAATTGTATACAATATTTGTAATAATTTGTGCTTTAAACAAGGTTTATGTACATTGAATCATCAAAAAGCAAAGGTTTCACTATCTCAGTCATGCTAAAAAAAATCGGTATATCGGAATATTCTGTATTTCGGAACATTTGGATTTGGGAGACTCAACCTGTAGTACAATATTTGGTAGTACAAATTCCTATATTTGGTAGCATAAATTCCTGAAAGAAATCTTCGCTGAGCATGACCTATGATATTTGAAGCAGAACTTTGCCCTATATTTATGAAGCCATTCAGAACTGTAATGTAATGTCTGGGATGCTGAAATGCCTCTGAAGAAGAAATATCTTGCATTATATGATCAGAAAGTTGAGTAATCTTTCCCACATTTGACAGAAAGACCATGGAATGAAGAGCACTGGTTATTTATCTCAGAGTTTCATTAATTTATATAATGTTTACCCTCTGGTAAAGTATATGGACAGGAAGGGAAGATGTCCATACAGCCAAGTGACATCTGCTTGGCCTGGTTTATGGGCCCTGTGGCTTCACATGTAAACCCATTTTACTGCTTTAGTGATTCAAAAAAGCCAGACGCCAGGGTGAAATAGTTGAACTGGTTGTGGTGTCTGCCTTCATGTATGTGTGGTATGCGTGCGTAATATATATATATATATATATATATACATACATACATACATACATAGGTATATATATTTTTTATCTCTCTCAAAGCTTGATAATTCCCCCTAAAGAGTCTCAGAGAAATTTGACCCATTCCAGTCCATTTTTAAGATAGAACTAGTAAATAACACCTTCCTTATGTTCCCAATGTTGAAAAGTGCCACAGCGGGCCCCGAACAAACGGTCACCAAGGTAACCAAGCCCAACAACATGGCTGGAAAATCAAACACATTGTGAAGAATTGTGAGGGTGAACCTGAGCTCAGTGTATTTACAATGTATACCCAATATAGAAGCAGTATATGAAGCAAGTATGAGAGATTAAAGTGTTTTAGTATTAATCTTTATCTATCTATATCTATCTATCTATCTATCTATCTATCTATCTATCTATCTATCTATCTATCTATCGGGCCTATTCATCATAACTAAAATTTCTCTGGAGGTAATTAGGTTTAGAATTCGCATGGAGTTCTAATAATTACCGGAGGAATTCATCATTCCTCCTATCCATAACTATCTATTTCAAAAAGCTGTCATTTTTGTGATGACAGCTTTTCAGGAAATAGATAGTTTTCCCTGCCTGCTCTAACTTACCGCAGTTGTAATCAGTGCTGCGCATGCGCTGTTACATCCGTAAAAGCAGCGCATGTGCAGCACTGCCTACAGATGTGGTAATTCTGTGTTTCCCACCCAAAAAAAACCCATCCCCTCCCCAAAAAACCCCCCTCCGCTCCTCTCACCTCCCCCCCGTCCCCGACTTACCTGCCAGCTGCAGCCGCCTCCGGCTCCGTCTGCTGTTCGGACACTGTGTTATCCAGGCAGAACACAGTAAAGTTTTTTTTTAAAAATGTATATATTTTTTTTCTTCTAAACTTTATTGTGTTCTGCCTGGAGAACACAGTGTCAGAACAGCTACCAGAGCCAGAGGAGAGACCAGGGAGCGCCGGAGGGAGCGGAGGAGGACCTGCCCACGCTGACACAGGTAAGTGTATTCCGCTGTACACCACCTCACAGTGACGAATAGTAACTCCATCAAATTCCAAATATACATAATTTTCGGAATTTAATGAACAGCATAATTTCCATATCCCCATACTAATGTACTAATGTATGGGGAGTGTGGAAATTAACGCAGGCGGACTTAACCAGGAGATATCAGTGATATCTCCTGTGTTAAGTGTAATCATGAATACTCTAATAACGGTAATTACGAAACTTTATTTTAGTGTTGATGAATAGGCCCCTATCTGTCTGGATATATATATATATATATATATATATATATATATATATATATATATATACATACAGTCAGGTGCATAAATATTGGGACATTGACAGAATTTTCATATTTTGGCCTCTATTCACCACCACAATGGCTTTGAAATGAAACAAACAAGATGTGCTTTAACTACAGACTTTCAGATTAATTTGAGGGTAATTACATCCAAATCAGGTGAACGGTGTAGGAATTACAACAGTTTCTATATGTGCCTCCCACTTTTTAAGGGGCCAAAAGTAATGGGACAAACTAAACAATCCTAAATCTAACTTTCACTTTTTAATACTTTGTTGCAAATCCTTTGCAGGCAATTACAGCCTGAAGTCTGGAACGAATAGACATCACCAGACGCTGGGTTTCATCCCTGGTGATGCTCTGCCAGGCCTCTACTGCAAATGTCTTCAGTTACTGCTTGTTCTTGGGGCATTTTCCCTTCAGTTTTGTCTTCATCAAGTGAAATGCATGCTCAATCGGATTCAGGTCAGGGGATTGACTTGGCCATTGCATAACATTCCACTTTTTAGCCTTAAAAAACTCTTTGGTTGCTTTTGCAGTATGCTTCAGGTCATTGTCCATCTGCACTGTGAAGCGCCGTCCAATGAGTTCTGAAGCATTTGACTGAATATGAGCATATAATATTGCCCGAAACACTTCAGAATTCATTCTGCTGCTTTTGTCAGCAGTCACATCATCAATAAATACAAGGGAACCAGTTCCATTGGCAGCCATACATGCCCACGCCATGACACTACCACCACCATGCTTCACTGATGAGGTGGTATGTTTTGGATCATGAGCAGTTCCTTTCCTTCTCCATACTCTTCTCTTCCCGTCACTCTGGTACAAGTTGATCTTTGTCTCATCTGTCCATAGGACGTTGTTCCAGGACTGTAATGGCTTTTTTAGATGTTGTTTGGCAAACTCTAATCTGGTCTTCCTGTTTACATCTTGGTCATTAATGGTTTACATCTTGTGGTGAACCCTCTATATTCACTCTTGTGAAGTCTTCTCTTGATTGTTGACTTTGACACATGTAAACCTACCTCCTGGAGAGTGTTCTTGATTTGGCCAACTGTTGTGAAGGGATTTTTCTTCACCAGGGATATAATTCTTCTGTCATCCACCACAGTTGTTTTCCGTGGTCTTTTGGTGTTGCTGAGCTCTCCGGTGCGTTCTTTCTTTTTAAGAATGTTCCAAACAGTTGATTTGGCCACACCTAATGTTTTTGCTATCTCTCTGATGGGTTTATTTTGATTTTTCAGCATAATGATGGCTTGCTTCACTGATAGTGACAGCTCTTTGGATCTCATATTGAGAGTCGACACCAACTGAGTCCAAATGCAAATGTCACACCTAGAATCAACTCCAGACCTTTTACCTGTTTAATTGATAATGAAATAACGAGGGAATAGCCCACACCTGTCCATGAAGTAGCTTTTGAGTTGATAGTCCCATTACTTTTGGCCCCTTAAAAAGTGGGAGGCACATATAGAAACCGTTGTAATTCCTACACCGTTCACCTGATTTGGATGTAATACCCGCAAATTAAATCTGAAAGTCTGCAGTTAAAGCACATCTTGTTTGTTTCATTTCAAAACCATTGTGGTGGTGAATAGAGGCCAAAATATGAAAATTCTATCAATATCCCAATATTTATGCACTTGACTGTATATATATATAAAACAAAAGGTGAGAACAAGCGCCTTATAGTGTAGTAAATAGTGATATATATCTCTCCTTCTTAAAATAGATATGAGCGTACCGTGTTATCCAAATAAGCTGTGCATTGGGTATATATGTCTTTTCCGGAAATTTGACTATAGTCCTTTCCTCAAACAACCCAGCAAATAGCTCCTTCCTTTAGTCTGTCTGATCTCAACAGGAAATCAATGTGTATATAGATATATAGATATATATATATATATATATATATATATATATATTATATATATATATATATCTAAATCTGTTTTACACACAAACGCACAATAGTTGTGTCATTGTGTATGTGCCCAATCATCTTTTTACATTTGTGTCTAAGGGGCCTATTCATTATGTTAATTTTCAGTGGCTGGACGGCTCCCTCTTCACAACCCAGTACTCCTTCCCTTAGGGAAAGAATAGGGGTGAAGGACCCAATGCCCTCCGAAGTTGCCGAATGTTCTCGCAGTCAATCTTTTCGGAGCTTGATGAATTTTGTTCCGATACTAGTATATGGGGACAGCGGGCCAGATCAGGTCTGAAAGGTAACCAGGAGATATCAGTGATACAAAAGAAGGTGTAAATGTTAATTTTCATCTGCTTTTGTATAAATTAAGTGATGATGAATAGACACCTATACATTTGATTAAGATTCAATGTATGGGCCTGATTCAGAGGCACTCGCTGTTTGTAAAGGTTATCAACTATCGGTGTCCAAAATTGTAACAGATTTATCTTCTCTCCATGTAACGTGGTGGGTTTCGGCCACAAAACACAGGCGGATTGAGTGTTCCGATAACTCCATTGCATCTATGATGTATTGAGAGCCCCAGCAGGCCACCAGGCAATGATACTCCTGAAGGGGCATAACTATATTAACAATGGTCTATCCCTATAATTTTTACCACAACCTTGGTTGTTAGTGTTTGAAACTATTTTACTCTTCACTTTCCTTTAAAGAATATATACTGCAAAGTATTTATAGTGCAAACACCCCTTACAGTATTTTTCTGTACATTTCTACCTATTGCAGTACAGAATATTGGAGACTATCAGCCGATAATAGATCTGGTCTGACCAAAGAGATAACAAGTGATATTTTTTTTCTTCATCGCAAGTGAGGAAAACTGGTACATTTAATTTACAAAATATTTTTTGGAATGAGTGGTGGTGGGGGATAGGAAATGAGATACAGTTACAACTCACATTTGCCTCTAACACCATTAACAATTCTCCCCGGTTTTACGGTGCATGAATTCTCAGTGTTGGCCTCTCCCAGCATCCTTCACTAATGGATATACCATCAGCTCAGCACTGCAAGGGAAATGTATCTGTACCGAGGTTTATGTGCAGGTTAAGTAAAGACTACCTCTCTTCTTTTATGTTCTGTTATTCTGGTTCTCTAGACATTGGCAGATCTTGGAAGTTACGCATTTCTCAGGAGACCTCTGGTGCTATTTAGTGTATGTCTATGCAGTCTGGTAACACGGGTGAGCAGTTGCTACAGGGATCTACAAATCACGGAGACAGACATGTTATTAGACATGCTGTTTTCCATATAGTGTCAAGAATGTTCATTTTGTAAATACAAAAACACACTATGTTAAGGGGAAGCAAAAGTATTTCCTGTTTAATAGAATGTTGATACTTGCATTTTAAAATACAGACAGTCCCATGCCAATAGCTAATGTAAGTCTAAGTAGAGAGACAAACCATAGAGACTTATAAACTCTCAGGTGAAACAGTATATTTGCTTCCATTGATTGATGCGCTATAAATGACTTGTCATCTGTGGTTCCAGATTGATTGAATTTGCTGCATACAAATGCACACACCATCATGCAATACGTCTAGTCAAATATATATATTTTTTTATCTTCCTTACATTGTCTCTGCCACCTTTGGCCATTTTGGAGGTGATTACTGTGTTATGAATAATACCACATGCTTGTGATAAGCCCTTAGAACCAGAACCCAGATATTCCCCTATGACATTCGGCCAGGGCCGTAACTAGGGGTTTGTGAGCGGTGCCATAGCACAGGGCCCTGGGGATGGCACCTGCATGTGGCTTACAGGGTGCCTGTAATGACAACCAGGAGCACTATTGCAAAGCCACCCAGAGCTTCCAAGGGACACTCCAGACTGGCACCCTGCAGCATGTAGATCAGTACTGCTTTTCCTAGAGCCATCGGCCATCATGGCATCATGGGTTTAGGGGGCAAGGCTGGCACAGGGAGCACTGTTACAGAGCTGACAGTTGCCTTTCCCCTAAAGTTATTTACAGGATGCTTACCGGTATTCGGGTTCCGCCAGGACTTCAGCTTGGGTTATAAAGGTTTATCACAGATTGGTTGTAAGATAAGAATTCATGGGACTCTCATCAGGTCTAATACAATATACTCCAATGTGCTAGATAATAGAACAGTATGATTATGTGTAATATATGATAATATTAATATATGGCACAATATCAGAACCAGAAACGTGGTTCTCCAGTACTGTATACAGTACAAATACATTTACATAATAGTAAACAGATATCCAAATACTGCCAAAGCTCAGAAATCAATATTCAGCCATCTATGGCCATAATAAATAAAATACAAAGCATAGTGAAAAAATTAGATAATGCAGTACATGACCATAGAAGTTATTATGACAGTAATAATGTTGTCACCCATATATAGTCAAAACAAAATGGAGACAAGGGTGGAAGGGGATGGTGGGGGAGATGCCCAACACAACAAAAAAACAACTTCCGGAGCTGCCCTAAACTAAAAGATTCCCCAACAGTAGCCGTGGTATTGGTATTTTTTAGTGGTATTTTTTAAAGTATCTTCAATTCTATGTTGCAGTTCCCTAGACAAAGTGGAGATGTAACTCTCCCATGTGTAAAAAAATTGTGAGGTTAAACGCTCTTTGTTCAGTGAGGTTTCTATCCAATCCATATTAAATATATGGAAGAACTTATTTTGAAACATCCGCAAGGAAGGTGGAGAAGTTGAAATCCAATTCTGCAAAATAACTTTGCGGGCAACAGCACTAATAGCTAGAAGCAGCTTCTTACATCCCCTCTGAATTCTCTGTGTGGCCGGTACCATCCCAAATATAGCCCATTCCACTGTGAACGGGATATAATTTACTAAATTATCTAAGGAAAATTTTCTGACTGCAAGCCAGACATGACCAGAAATAATGGAGGAAATCCGCTTGTGGAGATTGACAACGTAAACAGTTATGTGAAGAAGTCATTCCAGCTAAATATTGCCTATGAGGTGTGAAGTAAGATCTATGAAAGATATTTAAAAATGTTTCCCGATATTGAAGTAGTAGTCTACATGAACTATGCAAATTATCAAGTAAAGTGTCACAAGTTAGTGAAGGGAAGGTGGATTGCCATTGGCTGACCCCTGGGCTAACCTGCTCATGGTCCATCTGTTTTCTTAGGGCCAGTCCTGGTTTTCAATATAGGGGGGAAAAATTGCATAGGGATCACCATATATTTAAAACCAGCACCGGACCCAAACCAACCGGGGTGTAATGCCACAACCAGGAGACCCTATCACTGGGTCTCCCCAGCCAAAGCATTCACACCCCAAGCCGGTCAGCCCAAACCGGGGATCTCAGGGGAGTTGGGGACCCCTCAAGAATGGGTCCCCCCTCTACCGACACTCCAGGCTTAGGCTGAAGCCTGGGGCTCTTCCCCGCACCCCTGGGCTGTGGATATGGGGGTAATAATGGTGTAAAAATAGTGAAACTATTGTATTTTACAGTGGATTACAGGTGCCAGCATGCCTGCTCTTTGGCACTTGTTGAGCTACAAGTGCCAGCGGCGGCCGGCACCCATACCCCCACTGTAAAATAAATAGTTAAATAACCACAACACTCACACACCATGACAAGCACAACTTTATTACATACCTACCTACCTCACTCACATACTTACCTGTAGTTCCACAAGTGCCAAGGGGACCCCTTTATTCAGGGGGGGGGTCCCCAGGGATCCCCGGCCTGGGCTGACTAACGGCAAGGATTGATGCCTCGGCTGGGGGGCCCGGTGAAATGGCTCCCCTGTCTGTGGCATCAAAAAGTCCAGTGCTGGTTCTGGAAAATACAGGGGAGCCCTACTAATTTTTTCCCCTGTATTTCCAGAACCAGGACCGGCTCAGAGCCCAGTGCTGGTTGCGCTAAATGGGGACCCCTACATCGTTTGTCCTCCATATGTTCACAACCAGGACCGGCGGTGAAAAGTCCAGGGCTGATTGTGTTTGGGGGGGAGGGGGACATTTCCCTTTTGTTTTTACATTTTATTTTACACAAATTCAAATTTTAACACAGATGCATAGATGGATCTCACTGATTCATCCATGCATCTGTGTCTTTTTTTTCTCAGATGCAAGCACCTCTGTCGTCCGCTGATGCCCCTGTGCACTGCTCCATTGCTGCCACTGTTCCGCACCCCACTGCTGCCGCTGCCCCGCACTCCTGCAGCCCGCCCCCGTAGCTGTCTCTCCCTGTGCATTCCCAAAACACCTCCTGTGTGCCGGCCTTCCTCCACCTGCGCTAAAGTACCATTTTGTTGCCCTTCAGCCCTGCAGGTGGCCCAGTTTTGCTCCTCCAAACCCTGATAGTTAATACATTTTAAAAAATCTATGAAATTCCATAGACAAAAAACCTTATGGTTTCACATGTCCCATTAAGGCTTCTTTGACATGGTCAGAAATTTCACAAAACGTGTTGAATTTCTGCCAATCAAACTTCAAAAAGCAATGAAATTACGATAATTAAGGCTGACGCCTTAATGGACGAGTTCCTTGCGTAATACAGATATGGTATGCCATGACACCATGTGGTTAACTGCAGGTTCAGCACTCTCACAGAGAGAGATTGCTGTCACTCACAAAATGGTGGAGCTGCTAATTCACAGAATTGTGTGCTCATTGGAATACACACATGCAGTCTATGCAACTGAGGTTTGAACAGAACATAGAGCTGCACAGATGGAATAAGAGTATGGTGGATGGGGGGAGAAGACAGAAAGGTGTGGAGAAGGTAAGATTAAGCAGTACAGATGGGGGCGAGCCAAAGTGATGCAGATTGGTGGAAAACAGTGGTGCACATGGGGGGGAGACATAGTGGCATGGTTTGGGGGAACAGATCGATATGAATGGGGGTACAGAGTGGCATGGATGCGGGAAGACAGAGCAGTGCAGATGGGTAAATACAGATTGGTGTGCATGAGGATTACAGACTAGCATAATGGGAGAACACACCACAGTAGAGATTGGGGAAGACAGATTGGTGCTGATGGGTGGGAAGACAGAGAAGTTTGAGCAGTTATGTATAATTCTATTATATGATGGAAAATTATGGGTAACATGTTATGGACTGTTAGTATAAGTTAAACAAGAGTGGTTTGTGTTGGGCACAACTTGTAAAATGTGTTTGGCACTGTTGGTACTTGCTGGGCCCTGAAGGTGCTGTTTATATTGGGCACGTCTTGTGTTGTGTCTGCTGGATAAAATGAATTGGCCAATGCTAGCCTGCTGGAGTGTAGTGGGGAAGGTGCTTTGATATGTTGGACATTACTCAGTAAACTGTACTTGACACTTGGTATGATGTGTTTGGGCACAGATGTTGGACCATGGTAGTGTACATTGAACACAGCTGAGTTCAGTTTGTTGGACACTTCTGCTATAGTTTTGGCACAGATGAAAATTCCTGGATATAATTAGATTTTTTTTTTATTTTCAGAATTTATAATAAAATATTTTTTGGGCAACTGTATGCTGGCCAGTGCTGGTTATCATATACAATATTAGAATGCAGCAGCGTGCCTAGGAAAATAGGGACCCCATACTAACACATTGAAGGGACCCACATCTTCTTCATCAATCCATACTACTTTGCTCTGAGAGTAAGCCACCTGGATACAGATGGTTTGGGCAACCGTGTTTATCAGAGAAAACAACACTACACTTATATGTTGTATTGGTGCACATAACAGGCAATGTATGTACTAGGGGCCTGATTCAGAGCTGGCAATAGAGTTAAGCTGAGTACACATTAGACGATATGTCGTCCGATCCAGCAGATTGGGACGACATATCGTCCACATCGGCCAGTGTGTACCCACTATGAACGACCCTTCATGCTCCAGCGGGGTCGTTCATCGCATTGAAAGATCGAGCCTCCTGAAAATCAGGTGCCACTCCCGGTCCCCAGCAAGAGTAGCAAGTCTACCGGAATGGCCGATAATATCGGCTTAGTAAAGCAGGGGGCAGGACCACAATGATGTGATTGTGCCGGCACGCCCCTGCACCGCCCACATAAGCGGCCTTCAAGCCCCCTGCTGCACCGATCTGGCTGCCCTTCCCAGAGAGGGCTGCCAGAAAGTCGGAAGTATAGCCTACATGCAGCTCAATCTGTCAATTTGATGAATGACCCCATGCATTTGGATGCAGCTGGTTAACGACATATCCTGCAGTCGTTATCCAGATCATGTGGTGTGTACGGACCACACGATATGGCATCCATCGCATCGTGGGTCGGTTGGGTACACATGTTGTCTGTGATGTACCCAGCTTAAGAAAGAGCAAGTACAGTAACTGTGCAATCTTGGTAGCACCATGCTGCACTGCAGCTGGGGCTGATGTAACAGATTTGGGAGGTGCGTGTCCAAACTGACATCTATATTGCAGTGTAAAAATGAAGCTGTCCATCATTTGTGGGCTACATGCAAAAGCAGCCAGTATTTACCCTGCATGCAAAAACAGTGTATGTGTTTGCAACCCTTGCAGTGCAACATGGTTTGTCCCGGTACACAGTTACTCGCGCTATGTTTCTTTATTCCCAAATTTGAATCAGGCTCTAAGAGCCTGATTCAGTAAGGATCGCAACTGCAATAGCGATTACACATACATTTCAACTGCGATAGTATGCTAATCCATTGTGATGCCACCCGATTGCAGTGGTCGTTTCGCGCACAGCGAACTGAGATACATACGCAGGTTCAAAATGCAAGAATAGGCCGATTGCGTGCGTAAACGTAGTTATGATTGGTAGCGAAGCAGACCCTAAGTTCTTATGTTTTAAAGGTACTTACAAGGTGTCATAGGAAGACAAGACATATTCAAAGAGGACGGTCTCTTTCTTCAGTTAAAATGGTAGTTTGAAAACTTTTAAGTGGAAAAAAATAAATGATAGCCTCAACTTTATAATCTAAATATTGACCCATATAAAGCCCTAACATAAACCCCACTTAACTTGTTTACCATAGACATTCTGCTGAGATCTGATCCAAGTATAATAATAAATATGCCTCAAATTCTTAAACTGCTATCTCCTCAGGCTCTGATCTACAGAAATGTAGGGCCCCATTTATCAATGAATCTAAATACCAGCAGCATATTTTGTTTACTATCACAGTGATACTAACGCATATGCCACTGGTATTCATCATTACATACTCCTCCAGCGAGGTCCAGCAGCGATCTCCCTCCTCAGCGGCATCTTCTCTTCTGTTGCTGGCAGCCTATCGCATACTCATGACACGTTCACCCGTTGGGGACCCAGCAGTGCATGGAAGGCGTAGCCGAAGCTGGAAAGGCTGATGCCGGGCCCACGTTGCCGGCAATAGGGACAGCATCGCTCTCACCATCTAAAGATGGTGAGAACGATGTAGTGACAACATCGGTAATCTCAGATCACTTCTGTTTGTTAAATACTGAAAGGATGACAGTGCTAAAGGGGTTATGCATCTTTGTTAAATGGGCCCGTAATTATGTATTGGTTTAATTCTTCCTCCATATTTTACATTGTAAATCCCACAAGCTAGCCTCAAAGATATTCACTAGTGTTCTGAATTGTCATCAAAGAGTTAAACTCAATCCTGGGAAAGATGGATGGTGCAAACACCATTGGGATTTATTAAGTCCAATGCCATTATAATACACAATACTGTACTTAACTATTATTTTTAAAACATTTTTTTAAAAACTAGCGTCTCCATACTACTTTACAGAAAGAAAAGCTTTGAAAGGTTACGTAAGATAAAGAATGTACCAAAACATAATTTATGAACACGGGACATTCGCTGACATGAAACAATAACATGTATCTTACGAACATTGTTGTGCTCTCATATTGTAAACTATTGTTCCTTATTTATTGGTTTTATCCTTGTAATGTGGCTTTTCACCAAGCTGTCAAACATAGTAAACTAGTATGCTGAAGACTTTTATTATTGCTTCATGTGTTGTAGTCATAAACATTAGATGAAATATGTACTGACTGAGCCAGATTTTGTATGAATAGATTTGGTGTTTGGAAATGATGATACATAAATGTTATATACTTGTAAAAAGAAAAAAATAATAATATAACTTAAGGAAGGAGAAGGCTATATATTTGCGTACCCTATTTATATTAAGCTATCTATATATTTATAAAAATAGAGAGAGAGAGAGAGAGCGCGGAAAAAATAGACGGCACTCTGGAACAGTTGCACTAAACAAGGTGTGTTTATTGTGCAAGTCAGCAAGGTTTCAGGCACAAATGGCCCTTTCTCAAGCTGTACTCAAAAGGGTTCACCACATCCCTGAAGAAGTGTTATATATACGAAACTCGTTGGGTATTTCCTGTTGGTATCCTGCCATCGCCCTCATTGGAAGTTTCAACACAACTGGAGCTCCCACTCTCTGAGTGTTAGTGTGATGTGTGCTCCATATCTTCCTCTTGGGACTTGGTGAACTATGGGCCTGATTCAGACCCAGTCGCAAGCGCTGAGACCTCGCAACCGGGTCGATGGTGGCCCAGAGCGCATGCGCACGACGGAGCCGGATAGCGACGGGCAATCCGTTGCTCCAGGTCTCGCACCCAAGGGGACGTGCTGTCGATGTTGAGTGATGTCAGTGGGAGAGCTTTCGGCTCTGTTTGAGCCAAAAGCTCTCTGGGGCTTGCGGCCACGAGACCCTACCACAAGAGTCTCGTCGCAAGTCCGATTGTTGCCACCCACAGTTAATGCGAGTGGCCAGGATGATGGTCACGATGGTCAAGACCATCGCGACCATCATCCTGGCCACTCGCATTAGCTGTGGGTGGCAACCCAATGCAATCTAGGGGGACCCACGTCCCAAAAATGAACCAAAGTTGCACTACAGTATATAACTTGTAGGACTTATCTAGAATTGTGCCTAATACAGTGTGCATATACATTTCCATACTCCATGCTTTTAAACCAATAAGGAAGGGTGCTAGTCCAGAATGAGGGCGTCTCCTTTCCCTCAGAAGTGCAATAAAGCATATTAAATGGAGTACCGTATATACTCGAGTATAAGTCGACCCGAACATAAGCCGAGGTACCTACTTTTACCACAAAAAACTGGGAAAACTTATTGACTCGAGTATAAGCCTAGGGTGGGAAATGGCAGCAGCTGGTAGTGCCCCCAGTAGTAATTCCCCCTGGTTGTGCCCCCAGTAGTAATCCCTCCTGGTAGTGCCCCCAGTGGTAATCCCCCCTTTCAGTGCCTCCAGTAGTAATCCCCCCCTGGTAGTGCCCCCAGTAGTAATCCCCCCCTGGTAGCACCCCCAGTGGTAATCCCCCCTTTTAGTGCCCCCTGTAGTAATCCCCCCCTGGTAGTACCCACAGTGGTAATCCCCCCTTTTAGTGCCCCCTGTAGTAATCCCCCCCTGGTAGTGCCCCCTGTAGTAATCCCCCCCTGGTAGTTCCCCCAGTGGTAATCCCCCCTTTTAGTGCCCCCTGTAGTAATCGCCCCCTGGTAGTGCCCCCTGTAGTAATCGCCCCCTGATAGTGCCCCCTGTAGTAATCGCCCCCTGGTAGTGCCCCCAGTAGTCCTCCCCCCAGTAGAGAGAGACGTAAAAAAAAAAAAAAATCACTTACCTGAAACTCCCGCTCCTGGTCCCGCCGCTAACAGCTCCTCCGGCCGCTTTGCATGGGAGAGACGTCATTACTCATGACGTCTCTCCCATTACCCACTGCGGGAGCCGGAAGATGGCTCCCGCAGTGGGAGCAGCAGCAGCCGATGAGAGTCTGATTGACTCTCAGCGGCTGCTGATTACAGCAAACACACAGCTGCCGGCTCCGGCGACTGTGTGTTTGTGGTGTGTAGCGCTGACCGAACTCCGTCCGGTCAGCGCTACACTTCACTCGAGTATAAGCCGAGGGGGTACTTTTTCAGCACAAAAAAATGTGCTGAAAAACTTGGCTTATACTCGAGTATATACGGTATATGGGAAAGATTTCTGGACTGCACAACCCGACTATATATATGATGGGAGGTGCTACCTGATGAGACTAATTGCAGGCACAGAAACAGACAAATCTCAGCTGCACAACTCCAAATTATTAATAATATATATAAATGCAATAAAATTTTGCAATCAATAGAGGTTTTTAGCATAATCATGGCCATGCTTATGGGCCTACCCACCATATCCAGGTAACCTCTTTCGGGTAGGTCCCTAACATACTAGGGTTCAAATCCAGAGCGCAGGACCCCCCAAAACCGGCCCAACCAAGCTGTCCCAGGGTACCGCCATAGTAAGAAAAGTGCAGTGTAAAGAGATAGTTAGGAACAGCTGCAGCTGCATATAAAGAATGAAAATAAAAAAGTGAAGTACATATATATTAAACACACAGTGAAGGGTTAAAATGTGTTATAAAGGAAAATGTGTTATAATGCGGTGCCCTGAGACAGATTAACCAATGCAATCTAGGGGGACCCACGCCCCAAAAATGAACCAAAGTTGCACTACAGTATATAACTTGTAGGACTTATCTAGAATTGTGCCTAATACAGTGTGCATATACATTACCATACTCCATGCTTTTAAACCAATAAGGAAGGGTACTAGTCCAGAATGAGGGCGTCTCCTTTCCCTCAGAAGTGCAATAAAGCACATTAAATGGAGTATATGGGAAAGATTTCTGGAGTGCACAACCCGACTATATATATGATGGGAGGTGCTACCTGATGAGACTAATTGCAGGCACAGAAACAGACAAATCTCAGGTGCACAACTCCAAATTATTAATAATATATATAAATGCAATAAAATTTTGCAATCAATAGAGGTTTTTAGCATAATCATGGCCATGCTTATGGGCCTACCCACCATATCCAGGTAACCTCTTTCGGGTAGGTCCCCAACATACTAGGGTTCAAATACAGAGCGCAGGACCCCCCAAAACCGGCCCAACCAAGCTGTCCCAGGGCACCGCCATAGTAAGAAAAGTGCAGTGTAAAGAGATAGTTAGGAACAGCTGCAGTTGCATATAAAGAATGAAAATAAAAAAGTGAAGTACATATATATTAAACACACAGTGAAGGGATAAAATGTGTTATAAAGGAAAATGTGTTATAATGCGGTGCCCTGAGACAGATTAACCAATGCAATCTAGGGGGACCCACTCCCCAAAAATGAACCAAAGTTGCACTACAGTATATAACTTGTAGGACTTACCTAGAATTGTGCCTAATACAGTGTGCATATACATTACCAAACTCCATGCTTTTAAACCAATAAGGAAGGGTGCTAGTCCAGAATGAGGGCTTTCCCTCAGAAGTGCAATAAAGCACATTAAATGCAGTACTGTATATGGGAAAGATTTCTGGAGTGCACAACCTGACTATATATATGATGCTGCTGCCATACATTGTGATTATTAGCGCACCAAGGGTTTACTTCATTTATATAAATATATTGATATATATTTACCTGTTAGACTGATAGGACCAAATGTAACAGGATGAGAGTTTAGAAAATGTCACAGTTTAGCAGTAAACTCTCACATTGGTCGAGTTTTATCGTCAAAATGTGAAAACATCTGAATGAGAGTTTAAATCGTGAGAGTTCTTTGAGTCTAAAAACATGCAAGTTTCCATGTTCTCGGTCTCTATTACATTGGGCGAGTTTCCATGTTCTCTGACTCTATTACATTGGCCGAGTTTAAAAAGTGTGAGAGCTTACTGCTAAACTCTGACATTTTCTAACCTCTCACCCTATTACAGTGGTTCCCAAACTGTTGCTGTGGCACCCTGGGGTGCCTCAAGGCACCTGCAGGGGTGCCTTGGGTTGGTGGTCCAGTACCAAATAAAATGAATTTTATTCAGTGTGATAGGCAAAAACAGTGCTAATGACTGCCAAGCAAAGAATATGTGGACATAAAGAAGCGCTGTCCTGTCAACCACCACATAATTGAACTCAGGTTGACATAGAAGCACAATTTACTTCATTTAATTGTTTTCTGAATTTCTCAATAAGAAACTTTTGGCTTAGGGGTGCCGTGAAAAAAATTCTGATACTCTAGGGTGTTGTGATTCAAAAAAGTTTGGGAACCACTGCCCTATTACATTTGGTCCTTCGAATCTATAGAATGTGTACGTCACTGTGAGTGCGTGGTGATGTTCATGTAAATCTTTCCTCAACACTCCTGGTTTCTTGAGCCAGCTGGGAGCAGTTGGTCATTGTTCCCAGTCATTAGATCTTCTGGACCCAGTGATCTTAAAATAAATCTGTCTGTTTCCTGCTACTGTCACATGGGGTAATACCAGGGTTTAAGGAAAAAAATTACCTAGAAAAGGGTGTTTAGGGATGAAGTCCCCCAATGGGATCCATTGACAAAGTCATGGGGGTCTTGTGAACAAATTCACCCAGAAGCTTTCAGCAGAATAGCAAACTCAAATTCTAGCTTTCTTGAATTACAAAATAATACAATTATGCAATGCTAGCTATAGCCATCCAAAATTATTTTGCCTTACCTTGCGCAAAATGGTGAATTTGCAACTAATATCATTTTCTATAAAACTTGAATTTAATGACAAAATGAAGATATCCAGATGGGTTGGTGTGCTCTGCTTTGAGAAAACAACAGTCTACTAACATGTCACAAGTCAAGATCAGACAGCCGGATTAGTCAGTCTAATGAAAAATGCCCTTAAAATATTCTTGTTTAGTTGCTGATGGATGTGACTGATCTGTATCCCATTGTTCCAAAAGTTGTTGTAGTTACTTTATGAGACACCACTCATAGCACATGCAATATCAACAGCGTTCTTTCATTAGTTACTAATCAAAGTGCATTTATTGACAGAATCAAGATAAAAACAAGTAATTGCAATTTTGCAACTGCTATCTCAAGGCCCGTGTGGGTGTGTACTCTGCTAATATGAGGACAAGTGAACAGTAGAACGGTTCCTACTAGTGTGGTGCTAGAACCCTGTAAATGAGTGATGTAACACTGCAGTACTGTCACGCTCCGGACACTTAAAACCACCTTTTTACCTCTCCGGCGCCAGTCCTGGCTAGCGCTGAGGCTCGCTTGCGCTGTGCATCACCCCCGTATAGCACAGATGTCCGCTCACGCTGCACATCGCCCCCTGGCTGGTGCTTAGGTCTATTCCTGCCCCGTCTACTCAGTGTTCTGTCACTGAGCATGGCAATGGCTCTCCGCAGTCACTTGCTCACAGTTGTGCCTTCCCAGCATCAGAGTTCCCTCCAGAACAACAGTATGGGCGCAGCCATGTTCGACTCTGTCACCTGACTCTCCTTCACCACTCAGAGTGCTGCTCCCAAACCATCTGATCGCAGCACCCAATCCCTGGGTATCCTCCCCTATAAATTCTATTTCTTGACTGGCCTCTGTTGCCAGTACAATGTCGCTTCTTGCTGAAGTTACAGCTCAGTGCTGAGCTCCCAGGTACTCTGTATCTGAACGGTCCCAGTCCGTTATATATCCAGTTCCTAGATCTGGTAAACAAGTCGCTTATACCATCTTGCACACCAGTCTGGTTTTTACCACTGAGACTTGTTCTTACATTGGTTCTGGCCGATACCTCCGGTCTCATCTGATGCTTCCAATATTGGACTCTTATCAATTAAGTTCCCCAATTCATCAACATCAGTTCCAACCAATCAAGTTCATCAATTCATCAACATCGGACTCATATTAATTGAGTTCCTCATTTCATCAACATTGGTCCCAACCGATCAAGTTCATCAATTCATTAACATCGGACTTTTATCAATTAAGTTCTTCAGTTCTTCATCATCGGTCTGAAACCGGTTTCAAACCGATCAAGTTCATAAATTCTATAACATTGGATTCAAATCCATCATTACATGAGGAAGTTGTGGCTCAAGCCACCCAAGTTTCTTCACGCATCTCTGATCTCCCCTTCAGCCTCCCACCTCTGTTCCTACCCATACCAACCCTCAGGTGTGACAGTTTGTACTGGCCTTATGGATCCAGCAGATAATCAGGCACAAGCTTCTGGGTTTACACCTGATCTTGTTGCTTGCCTAGAACACAAAGAGGCAGCGCAGCGTCAGGTGGTACAGTACCTCCAAGAACTGACTAACCAGGTGGATAACATGCAATCAACTCTGAGAGGCTCAAGAGCTGCCACTTCATCCGGTTTCCTCAGTGGCACTTCGTCTGCACACTTCTACTCCTGCAAAATTTGATGGGAACCCCAAAAATTGCAGGGGCTTTCTAAATCAATGTGAAATACAGTTTGAGCTCCAACCCAGCAATTTTCCTACCGACCGTACCCATTTGGCATATTTCATCTCCCTATTATCTGGATCCGCCATAGACTGGGTTCTCGGATCCCATTCTAACATCTTACAAGGAATTTGTCATGGCATTCCGCCGAATCTTCAACGAACCTGGGAGAGAGTCATCTGCATCTTCAGACCTTCTACAGCTACGCCAGGGTTCAAATTCTGTAGGCCACTATCTGGTGCTTTTTTAAATACTGGCATCAGAACTCTCTTGGAATGATGGAGCATTCTATGTAGCCTTCTGGAATTGCTTATTGACAAAATTAAAGATGTTCTTGTTACTCGTGATCTCCCGGTCAAGTTAGAGAACTTGATCTCCTTGTACACCAAGATGGACTTATAATTTAAAGAACATGCTATTGAGAATGGGAGATTCATTCATCATAAACCTCAAATGACAGTCTTGCCTCAGTTTCTTCTCCCAAAGAGGAACCGATGCAAATCAACCATTCTCGCCTATCACAGGAAGAATGCAGATGGCGACAGTCTGAGAATATCTGTCTTTACTGTGCTGCTCCTTCTCATCAGCTCAATAATTGTCCCAAGTGTCCGGGAAACTCCAGCTCCTAACTCAGCATGGAGACGCTAAGTTACGAGTAGTTCATTCCTCTTCAAAGAAAACCGATTGCATTCTCTCAGTTTCTCTCCTAATAGCCAAGCGCTTCAAAAAAGGCTTTGCGCTGTTGGATTCATGTGCAGCTGGTAACTTTGTCACATCTGAATTGGTCCAGCGATGGGCATTACCAACCGAGAGTCGGCCTCATCCTATCTACCTCACAGCGGTTGATGGAAGCTGCATCCTAGGAGGTACAATTATCCTTCAGACTCGACCTCTGCACTCTGGTGCTCTGAACTCTGAACTTTTACATTTTCTTGTCATACACAGGGCCTCGCATTCCATAGTTCTGGGCTTGCCCTGGCTCTGTCTGCATAATCCTCAAATTGACTGGAGAACCTCACAAATCACTACTTGGGGACCTTGCTGCTTCAGTTTTTGCCTCCAAAAAATTCTTCAAATATGCTTTGCAGTACCGTCTCATCCGGATACCCCTCCTGCTCCTTATCAAGAATTCACTAATGTATTCAGTAAAGCTGGTGCTGATATTCTTCCTCATCACTGTGAATGGGATTGTCCACTTGAATTAATCCCTGATTAACCTCCTCCCAGAGGGCAAATTTATCCGCTATCGCTCCCAGAAACCAAGGCCATGACTGACTATATCCAAGTGACTTTGGAAAAAGGGTTCATCCGGGCTTCTTTTTCGTAAAAAGAAAAAAAGGATTAAAGTCTGCTCCCCTGCATCAACTACAGGGGACTGAATGACATCACCATTAAAAATCGCTATCCTCATAGAGTACCTTGTTATGCCCTTCAGTCTTAGCGATGCTTCCGCAGTATTCCAGCACTATGTCAATTAGATCTTCCATGATCTGTTGTACAAACATGTTGTCTATTTTGGCGATATTCTCATATTTGGCAATGATCTGGAGGAACATCGCCGGCAAGTAAAAGAGGTTCTGACACGTTTCCATTCCAATCATCTCTACTGCAAAATGGAGAAGTGTGTTTTCGAGGTCAAGTCTATTCCCTTCCTTGGATATATCATTTCAGGTTCTGGTCTCAAAATGGACCCAGAAAAACTCCATGCAATTCAGGAATGGCCGCTTCCTAATACTCTCAGGACTGTACAGCGCTTCCTTGGGTTTGCAAACTACTATCGCAAATTCATAAAGAACTTTTCCACCATCATTGCACCTATCACCGCACTCTCCCGGAAAGGTGCCAATCCATCCCGATGGTCAGAGGAAGCAAAGGAAGCCTTCCTGTTCCTTGTCAACCTGATGTCTCCTATCAAGCCCACATTACGCAAGAAATTGTTGCATTTGGCTTCCCGCTTCCCGCTCATGCAGGCATACAAAAGACCTTCAAGTTCATTTCCAGGTCTTACTAGTGGCCCTCTCTCAGAAAAGACATCCAAGACTTCATTGCCTCTTGTAACAAGTTATAAGCATAATGTGCCTCGACAGTCTCCAGCTGGGCAGTTACTTCCTTTCTCTGTTCCACATCGACCTTGGTCACATCTATCGATGGACTTCATTACCGACACTCTGGTTTCAAACTAGTTCAACACCATCTGGGCGGTAGTTGACCGGTTCACCAAGATGGCTCACTTTATGCCCCTTACCGGTCTTCCGTGAGCTCCCAAGTTGGCTCAATTATTCATACAAGAAATCTTCAGACTACATGGACTACCTCAGGAAATCATCTCTGACTGGGGAGTGCAGTTTGTCGCCAAGTTTTGGTGTTCCTTGTGTTCTTCACTTCAAGTCAAATTAAATTTTTTCCACTGCCTATCACCCCCAGTCCAATGGTCAAACAGAAAGAGTCAACCAAGACCTGGAGTTATGTCTTCGTTTATTTGTATCCTCCTCTGAGGACAATGGGGCTGAACTGCTTCCTTGGGCAGAATTTTGACACAACAAGCAATACCATTCTTCATCTGGTTCCACGCCCTTCTATGCCACCTATGGTCTTCATCCTCGAGTTCCTGAGTTTCAGCCTCTTCCTGCCTCACACAAGTGACAAGTACAGTTGACACCTGGGAGTATATTGACTAAGGTTGTCAAACATTTAGAATTTATTTCTATTGCAGTTTTAAAACTGTCAGTCAAAGCCACTGATGATCGGCGGCTTTGACAAACCGCTCTTTAGTAAATCTTCCACATGTGTTTTGCTTCCATCTCAATCACTGGCCTGAGTACACACACACTGACTGGCGATAGCAGCTGTAAAATTAAGATTTCCATTGAGATGTCAGTACTAAACAAGAACTGACACTGGAAACCAGGCTCACAGAAATAAAAAATGTCAGTCACTGAGGAAAATTTCTGCTAATATCGAAATATATTGCCAATTTCTGGCTGTGTTGCCATCTGTTTTAGGCACTGGGTAATATTACCGCTCACACGTATACCGACATTCTGGCTGACCCATCCGGGAGGGGGCAGCCAGGTCGGAAAAAGCAGGAGGGGGAGCATGGCAGGGGACATGACTTGGAATTGAGGGTGGAGTGGGGGCGTGACCATGCCATTATGTCATCATTGCCCCACCCCCACTACACAATTTAGAGATCACCAGTAATGTGAAGTAGGAGGCGGGGCCATGATGACATCTCCCACTGTGGGAATGTGTGTACATGGGGGTCAGGAGGAATGCGGTCGGTCGGGAGACTTGCCCACTTTTCTGACCGGTCCAGCTATCTTGGTTGTCACTTTTTTGGGGGGTCCAGGATGGCTTCCCCACTTTTTCATGCCCCTGAGTTGGCGACATTCAGCGGTTTAGGGGCTCCAAAATTAAATTATATCTTGCCACCTCAACCTAAAAGTGTTCAGACACCCCTGATGCTGCCATATCTAGTGAATTTTAGCAACATACACACATTTTGCGTATCTTCTGATCTCTGCAATCATCTGTGTGGCGAATGGGCTGCAGCGATGCAAACGCACGTAAGAGGACTGTTTTGTGGGTGTGGATCTCCTGCTCCCAGCATAGGTTAGTGTAAGCCCGATAGTAGTGATGACAGCAAGTTCTGCGATTGGAAATAGTGGAGTGGTGTAATGCATATGTATGAAGCTGTGTGTATAGCATTGAGTTAGCAAAGTATTAACATTCTGAATGTGGCTGCATCAGGGCCGGATTAACCATGGGGCGGATGGAGCTGCAGCTCCAGGCCCATCATCAAGATAGACCCTCCGTCCACAGCAGCATCTGCTGTAGATAGGAAAAATGTTCTTGTTACAGGCTGCCTGAGGCCGTCTGACCTCTGCCCACTGAAATCCTGGTGAGCCGTCCACATCTCCCTCCTCGGTTCAACTTCAAACACTAAGCATAGCAGTGCCCTGGTAGCCTGCTTCACTAGCCTAGCCCTCCCTGAACCAGTGTGTCTCGGCGCTTCCTTCGCGCCGTGTGACGTTGCAGCGTGCAACGTCACATACAGTAGGTGCTGCCCCGTGCCCCCACCAAAAGGACTAGTAGCCGAGCCCGACCTCAGCTCCGTGAAGGCGGCTCGGCTGTGTGACTGGCTGTCCTCACACCAAAATGTCAGGCGTCCTGTGTTGGCTGCTGATCAGGTGTCCTGCAGGATGCTCGCTGAAGAACAGGGTGTCCTTCCCTTCAACCTGAGCCTCAGACAGTGCCTTCGTAAGAGGTATGCATATAGTTTGTTTGAACCAGTTTCATGTATTTTTGGGTTATGTGTTGTGTCTGTGTGTATATATATATATGTGTGTGTGTGTAAATATACAGTTAGGTCCATAAATATTGGGACATTGACTGAATTTTTATATTTTGGCCTCTGTTCACCACCACAATGGCTTTGAAATGAAACAAACAAGATATGCTTTAACTGCAGGCTTTCAGATTTAATTTGAGGATAATTACATCCAAATCAGGTGAACGGTGTAGGAATTACAACGATTTCTATATGTGCCTCCCACTTTTTAAGGGGCCAAAAGTAATGGGACAAACTAAACAATCCTAAATCTAACTTTCACTTTTTAATACTTTGTTGCAAAACCTTTGCAGGCAATTACAGCCTGAAGTCTGGAATGCATAGACATCACCAGACGCTGGGTTTCATCCCTGGTGATGCTCTGCCAGGCCTCTACTGCAAATGTCTTCAGTTCCTGCTTGTTCTTGGGGCATTTTCCCTTCAGTTTTGTCTTCATCAAGTGAAATGCATGCTCAATCGGATTCAGGTCAGGGGATTGACTTGGCCATTGCATAACATTCCACTTTTTAGCCTTAAAAAACTCTTTGGTTGCTTTTGCAGTATGCTTCGGGTCATTGGCCATCTGCACTGTGAAGCGCCTTCAAATGAGTTCTGAAGCATTTGACTGAATATGAGCATATAATATTGCCTGAAAAACTTCAGAATTCATTCTGCTGCTTTTGTCAGCAGTCACATCATCAATAAATACAAGGGAACCAGTTCCATTGGCAGCTATACATGCCCACGCCATGATACTATCACCACCATGCTTCACTGATGAGGTGCTATGTTTTGGATCACGAGCCGTTCCTTTCCTTCTCCATACTCTTCTCTTCCCATCACTCTGGTACAAGTTGATCTTTGTCTCATCTGTCCATAGGATGTTGTTCCAGAACTGTAATGGCTTTTTTAGATGTTGTTTGGCAAACTCTAATCTGGTCTTCCTGTTTTTGTGGCTCACCAATGGTTTACATCTTGTGCTGAGCCCTCTATATTCACTCTTGTGAAGTCTTCTCTTGATTGTTGACTTTGACACATATACACCTACCTCCTGGAGAGTGTTCTTGATTTGGCCAACTGTTGTGAAGGGGTTTTTCTTCACCAGGGAAATAATTCTTCTGTCATCCACCACAGTTGTTTTCCGTGGTCTTCCGGGTCTTTTGGTGTTGCTGAGCTCTCCGATGCGTTCTTTCTTTTTGAGAATGTTCCAAACAGTTGATTTGGCCACACCTAATGTTTTTGCTATCTGTCTGATGGGTTTGTCTTGATTTTTTAGCCTAATGATGGCTTGCTTCACTGATAGTGACAGCTCTTTGGATCTCATATTGAGAGTCGACAGCAACTGATTCCAAATGCAAATGTCACATCTAGAATCAACTCCAGACCTTTTACCTGTTTAATTGATAATGAAATAACGAGGGAATAGCCCACACCTGTCCATGAAATATCTTTTGAGTTGATAGTCCCATTACTTTTGGCCCCTTAAAAAGTGGGAGGCACATATAGAAACTGTTGTAATTCCTACACCGTTCACCTGATTTGGATGTAATTACCCTCAAATTAAATCTGAAAGTCTGCAGTTAAAGCACATCTTGTTTGTTTCATTTCAAAGCCATTGTGGTGGTGAATAGAGGCCAAAATATGAAAATTCTGTCAATGTCCCAATATTTATGGACCTGACTGTATATGTGTAAGTGTATATATACAATATGTGTATATATATATATATATATATATATATATATATATGTATTCACGTAAATGCATATATTTACAGTATACTGTATGTATGCATATATCTGTGTAAATGTGTATGTGTATATATATATATATATACCAGCCATAATGGACACACAGTGATGCTGTCCAACCGCATTTGTTTCTGGCCAGTACAGCATCTCAGCACCTGGGTGAAGATTATGTAAGGTGAGTGTATTTTCTGTACTGTGGACCTGATTCAGAGCTGTACGCTATGCGGATATTTATGCAGTTGATCGATTGTCGGCCATCTGCGCATGCTTCTAAGTCGCACAGCGCACGCGTCGAAGTTGATTATTGTAGTCATTCGCAACAACTTTTTACCCTCAGTGTGTTTGGCAGGCAAGGACTTTTTGGTGGAGGTAACAGGGAGTGGTGGTGAAAACGCAGGCATGTCACAGCCAATTTCGGGGAGGGTCGAGTCTCTGACTGCGATCCCGTACAAAATAACAATGGCATCTCAGTTCAGGCGGGCCATTCTGCACAGCCATAGGGTTACTCAATAGCGGATAATCGAAGGATCTGTGGATGCAGATGCTTGGATATGCAAAGCCGCAGGTGGGCGTTTCAACACATATCACACCCCCACCACGCTAGTCAAACTTCCTGTGGCAACTTTATAAATTTCAGCTCCAGGCCCATGTGGACCTTAATATGGCACTGGGCTGCATATGGAGCTGTGTGCTAAAGAACACCATGTACATCTTACTTTTGTGAAGCTAAGTTTCCCCTCTGGTATAGCTCTAAGTTTGAGTCCACTAGTATAACCTTTTCCTGGGACCCACTGTGGTTCTGATGTAGAGGGTGAATCTATATGAAAAGCCATTGTGAAGATTACCCACACTGGTCTATGCATCAGATTAAGAAGGAGGAAGTTTGGAAGGAAAGAAGGACTGGGGAATTTTAGTACAGGTGATTATACACTAGTCAGCCATAACATTATAACCCCCTGCGTAATATTGTGTATGCCCCCCTTGTGCCGCCAAAACAGCTCGGACCCATCGAGGCATGGACTCCACAAGACCACTGAAGGTGTCCTGTGGTATCTGGCACCAAGACATTAGCAGCAGGTCCTTTCAGTCCTGTAATTTGTGAGGTGAGGCCTCCATGGCTCCTACTTGTTTTTCCAGGACATCCCATAGACGCTAGTTCGGATTGAGATCTGGGGAATTTGGAAACCAAGTCCACACCTTGAACTGTTTGTCATGTTCCTCAAACCATTCATGATGAGCCCATATAATTTATGGAATTGTACTGAAGTATCCAGTTAATAAAGCTGAAAGTATAGCAGATTTTTTAGCTTACAAAATGGCTGCCCACACTGTGCATAGTGCTCATGGACTTACAATGATATGCAGACACATGATTTTCATGATGAGATAAGAGAACAAAGAGGGTATATTTCAAGGTGAAATACAGTCACAATCGAACGTTTGTTTATTGCTTTTAATCATTTTTCTCACATTGACATTTGATCAAAGAGAGCCTGTACCTTTACTACGCCAAAGGCAAATCTTACAGTCCTCAATGGACCCATTCCAAAATCTGTTGCTAATTAGTCCCCTTGATTTTACTTTTCTCCTTGCACTATTTGAAGTGCCACCAATTAACACAGCATAACTAGGGAAGAATGTATAATATAAGTCTCCTACCAACTGGAATCATTTCAGAAATACTGTATATCTTCCAGTGCTTCGTATTACAGAAGTAAATGGAACTCATTCAGTCAGTCAGCTTTAAAAAGCTCATCTACCTACACCTCTGGGCATTAAATGCTGGTGTTATACCTAGTCCTGCTCTTTCTTCCTACAGTCTGCTACTTTTTTCTACAACTGTCATCACCATTTTCTTTGTAAAATATAAGATGTGGGGAATGTGTATTTGTCTGGAAGGATAGATGTGTTTAAGCTGTGTAACGGAATACTGAAGATTAGAAATTATTGCACGGAGAGTTCTACAAAATTAGAGAGATGCATTTAATATGTGAGCTGGTAAATCGGTTACAGGGCAGCTACAGCCTGAAAGATCTTGGCAGTATTGTGGCTAAGACATCCAAATTGGGTGTGTGACCCTTTGCTGTGGATTCGCTGACAGACTTGAATGTGTGGCCGCGTAAACGAGCAGTCAGTGAAATCAGAAGTGGGTTTCCAGACTTTACTCAATGTAAGGTGAGAGTTCTGCAAATTTCCTTAGCACTTCAGAAATGGGTGCATTGTATCCATTCTAGTTTTTATCATGTGCATTGTACAAGTCTCCAAACACAGAAACAAAAAAGAGAACACAGTCCTTGTGGAAAGAATGGCTTGCGTTATCCCTACAGGTTTCATTTTGTAAATTGTTCCAGCAGTAAGACTGCGCTATCTGCTTGCATGAGCTCACAATGGGGGAATTCAATTGAATGCAATGTTAAATATTCCCGGGAGTGAGTGCCCGGAGGTATTCAATTGGCCGCACTTTAAATCCGCAAATAGAGGATATCTGCTTGAACCCTACTGGGGTGCGAGCAGAAATCCGACTAAACTAGTGATGCGATGCTAGTTGTGGGTTTACCACATACGCTACCAGCAACACGCCCGGCACTTGTCGGAAAATGCTGTTTGCCGCGACTAAACACCTGCCATTATTCACGGTAAACTGCATCTTCCAATTTAAGTGCTGGTCACGATGCGGATAATTGAATAGCTCCAGGCACTCATTTTCAGCACTATTCAGCATCAGTTTCAAATGAATTTCCCCCAATGTACCTGTGACTTAAGCAAATCTTAGCCAACATTAATGAGATGACAAACTATCAGCCTACCGGTTACTTGTTACCAGGGCTGCGATCAGAAATGATGGGACACGGCACTGCCCTCTCATTCAGCGACGTGACGTCATGACACCGCGCCAGCTAACAAGAAAATGGGCCTGCTGCGACGTAGGTAGGATGGGGAGGGTGTCCCTGGGCGGCTGGGTGAGAAATGGCCCATGGGTCACTTCTATTGTACGGCGGGGAGGTAGTGGGCGGCCAATTTTTCCCTAATGGACTATATTATATATTGTGCAGAGGTTGCCTCATAGTCACTTAGAACGCTATACATAATAGATATCTGGAATTGCGTTACAGATTTTATTCATATTAATAATACTGGTAATGTGTATAATAAAGTTCAGACCAGTGGTTCTCAAATTCGGTCCTCAGGACCCCAAACAGTTCATGTTTTCCAGATCACCCAGCAGCTGCACATGTGTATTCATTACTCACTGACACATTTTAAAAGCTCCACAGGTGGAGATAATTATTTCACTTGTGATTCTGTGAGGAGTCCTGGAAAACATGCACTGTTTGGGGTCCTGAGGACCAAGTTTGAGAACCTGTGGTTTAGACACATCGTACTTCGGATTACAATTGTTCTATATGTAATACTACAAGAATTTAATAATTTCGCTCCTCTTTATGTATCTTTTAACTTGAATTAAACATCAGTAGTCCATTCGGCAGTGTATCTGAGAAATCAGGTGCGGTTTCAGAAATATGTTTGCTCTGTATACAGTAGGCAGGTTATAGGTATAGTAACATATGTAATGTAAAATAACTAATTTATAGGAAATTATTTCCTTTCTCCATAACACAAATACCTGCTAGTATCCGACAGGGTTTGTTATGTTTTTTTTTTCTTTTCCAAAGGTCAATGATTCTACTCTTCAAATTATCCATCATCTTAGAAGTCCTCAACAGAGTTCACTGCTAGAACATCCATTTATTTAGGGAGGGTTAATATACATTTATGGGATAAAAGCTCAAAATAATCAGTTTATGGAATGCCACCCAAAACAGTTCTTCTTTCCATTAATCATTGACGAACTTAACATTAACTTTGCCCTCTGTAGCGAAGTCTAAATTAAATTATATTATTTCAAAACATTAGATATTAATAAAGGAAAAAAAAGGCTACATATTTTTGGAGCGGAAAGTGATCCTAAAGAATTTAGGCTATAAAGGAAAAAAAAGAAAACATGTTGGCTGCACTGTTAACATTCAGATAGACTTGCTGATGACAAATTACCAAGTAAGAGCCCCGCCAGCTGGCACACCCTCCCGGTCTTTAGAACAGCCACAGAGCAAAACGATGGACTTTTTTTTTTTATAAAGAATTTGATGAAAATCCGGCTAATCTCCTTAACAATTTCATAATTGCATAAATCAATTTATTTAGACATCTATTTACGTAAAGCTCTGATATGGCCATGTAATAGTTACATTAAATAAACTATCATCAAAATGCTGGCTTTTGAAAAGGTCTATAAAATGAAATATTGAATAATACATTCATTGATACATCATGCATAGTTTTTTACTGTACTAAACATTTTGTTCTGATGTTCTCCTGTTTAGTATCTAGCAATGTGTGGGAAGCTTTAAATCAAAGGCTTCATGGACAGCAATAGCAACACTAACATCTGCAAGTTATTGTCTTGAAACTAGTAATCCAGATAAAACTTTATATTTCAAAGTTCTGATTCATAATGCAGTAATCCGTTATCATGTATCATGTATGATGGGACAAGAGTTCTAAGGGCCTCTTCAGAGATGGATGGTAATGCACAGTCACACACAAGTGGCTGCACAATACCGTCCATCTAGCATGCTAATGCAGCATGAGGTGTCTGAATAGAAGAGATGCCTCCTGTCAACATCTGCGATCCCAGCACTGCGACCGAGGTCTCAGCTTACACAGGCTGGTTGGCTTCTGGCTGCTTGCGTGGCCAGGAAGTCAGTGTCCATGGACGCAGACCCCGGCCTCTGCAAACGCAGGCCATGCACGCCCCCGCACCACCCCAAAACACTACTGCCTCTCAATCAGGCAGAGGCTTGGGGGAACTGATTCAGACCCGCTTGCTAGGATGCGTTCGCACACAGCCGTCAGCAGCCTGAGTATGCAAATCCCACTAGCAAGACATTAGCACGCCCACTATGTCTTGCCGTGCGATTGCGGTATGTATTTAGACACCCACCAGCCTGTCACAAGACGCCCACTTTCCCACATCATCTCCAGGAAGTGTATTAAACAATCGTTAACATCGGACCCATACGCAGCAATTGTGGCTGACCATACCCTACCACAAGCACTGCGAGTGCTGCATTGCGTAATTCAGCCATGTGACGTGTATGCTGATGCTGCATCTTAATTGTGCACGCCCCTGAAACGGCGTGAAGACGCACAGACATGCCTGCGTTCGCACCCCCATTTCCATCGACCACCCCCTGTCACCACCCACAAACAGCTCGTCCTGCCACTCATTCTAGTGCAGGGGTCTTCAAACTTGGCCCTCCAGATGCTGTGGAACTACACATCCCAGCATGCACTGCACATAGTTTTAGCATGCTGTTATATCAAAAAGGTGGCAGTGCATGCTGGGATGTGTAGTTCCACAGCAGCTGGAGGGCCAAGTTTGAAGACCCCTGTTCTAGTGGGTGTCTATGTACAGGGTGCGATCGCATGGACTAGTTCGCGTAAGCGCACTGCGTCTTGTACGGATGCGCAGATTGCAAACATCGGCAGGCTACGTGCGAACGCATCCTAACAAGCGGGTCTGAATCAGGCCCTGTGTGCGAGATCTCAGAACCCATTCTGCACATGCACAAAATGGGTCCTGTGCAAGCGCAGACTCCCAAACATACGAGATGTACGCTAACCATCGGTTTAGCATACATCTCAGGTCCTAAGACCTCTATGTGACCTCTACTTTCTCTCAGTACTCTGTGATTTCAATTGAGCGGTGTGAATAGCTGTTCATACTGCTCAGTTCAAACCTAATGTTATCTCGTTTGCGATATATCGGTTGGGGGTCGCCATTGGTGTATCTATAATGGGTGCAGGGTGTGTGGTGCACACAGGCCTAGACCGAATACCCTGCACCCATAATTGTACTTACCTCTCCAGAGTCCCACATCGGCCGGCTCTGTAGAACTATGATTTGCGCATGCACAATAAAAAAGTCTCCTGGAACGGATGCCATGTTCCCGGAGACCTGCACACTCTCATTATATCATGAGTTATTATTATGTGGCTGTGTAGTTTGATTGCTTGTTTAGATATGCATTCTCAAACCTGATCACCACCTGTAGCTAAACAGTCCCCATGTACGGTTTATGCTTAAAATAAAAATAACAATAATAATTAAAAAGCTAACTTTAGTAATTTACCCATCCCTACAGCACAAGGAGGCCAGGAAGAACCCCAGTGCATATCAGTGTGGGACTTATAGTGTTCACACTGCTGTTTGCACTGCCCATATTCCCAAATTAGAGTCACCGGTCTGGGGCTGGCTGTATTATGTGAAATATTTATTATATGACTACATTGCTGGACGTTTCTACTGGAGATCAATCAGATGAGACTGTGCTTATGGTAAGTAGCTGCATTCCCATGTATTTGCTGATGGGCAAATAAGGGGCATGTGGGGTGGTCTGATGGCATGTGAGCGACTGTTATATACCAGATCTTCCCAAACCGAGCGTCCTTGCACCCCAGGGCAGCTGACTTTCAGGGTGCTGCGGACAGGTGGCAGATTGAATGCTGGGCTGCATATTACGTGTAGTAAAATGACCTTTAAAAAGTAAGCAAGTATGCGCCATTGTGACACCAGGCTCCCCCACTTCCTTCCCCTGCCTACCTGCTTGTACCCTCTGGGATTCACTCGGGCTTATTATTGAAAGTCAAAATGTATTAATTAAATCAAGGGAGAACGCTACCTGCCTTCAAAGTGCTAGGTGAGTCCTGGCCTGACAAATGCTTGGTTTTGTTGTGACATTTTTCCTGTATTCATTTGCAGTGAAGTGTAAAAACCTTCCTCAAACATCAGCAAATCCTTGTGTTTAGAAAAGCTTTACCGCATAATGTTGTATGTGTTGTACAGCGATGGCGAATGATGTCTGGAAACAATACAGTCTGACGTTCCATGGAGTTTTAAAGGGAATATACCTGAATGTATTTGCTTATAGTAAAAGGTTGTATAAATTTCCCTGTTTTAAACATTTTCACGTGGATTGTATATGGCTGCGGATAATATTTTCAAAGATCTCCTGATTAGAGCTATTAAAAAAAAAACAGATGTATAAAGGACCACTAACCCTATATTGCCAGATGCCTTATATAAAAGCCCTATTTACAAATGTCAATCTTTTAGTAACTGATTAGAACAGAAAATGGTAAAAAAAAAAACAGTTACAGTAAGATCAAAAGAAACCTTTTTTTTATTACTATGCCTTTTGTAACGTACAAACGTAGTATATGGAAAATTTTCCATATAATGATATAATAGTAATACCTTTTGAAAAAATGCTTAAATATAACAAGTATATATATATATATAAAATTTGTTCTTAAGAATTTGTTCTTAAGAATTTGTTCTTGTTATCTGTAGAGCAGGCTTTATTATACCTATCAGTGGGTTTTGTCTTTAATTTCTAGGGCAATGCATATGGGATGCGGTTAACTTACCGCCACCCGGAATGGGCTTCCGGCGTCGGTATTATGTCCGCCGGGAACACATACGACGTCATTACCAGGGCCGTAGCTAGGGTAGTGCGGCCGGTGCCATCGCACAGGGCACCACAGGTCAGGGGGCGCTGTTTGGGTCTGTCATTTTTCTGTTTATTATCATTCTCACTTGTAGATTCCTCTTATTTCATCCCCAGCATCTCCTGGCCTCCCCTATCTCTTCCCTGACCCTTCCCCATGAAACCATTCCCCTTTTTTGGGTACGTTATGTCCCTATTTGAAAATAGAGGGGGGGCGCCAATACTCTTTCTGGCACAGGGCACCAAAAAGTCTAGTTACAGCTCTGGTCATTACATACCTATTCCATGCATACCAAGAATTTATTATGGTTCATGTGACTATCACCAATTGCTTGACAAGAAATTGTTTATATAGCAATTGGTATAGATCTCTTTTAAAGGTAAAGGCTGTGACCCTAACCATCTCAACTCTTATCTCCAGAGCTGCCATTAGAATTTCTGGGTCCAGGTACTAAAGTTGGTCATCACCAATCCATTTAATGGATCTGAAATGTCCTCACCCAATTACACAACTGTCTGTAATCCATGAGAAATTATAGTCTATAAGAGCCATGCCCGGATTATATGGGGGGGGCGGATGGGGAAGTGGTATTTTCTCTGCTAAATCATTGTGGTAGCATTGTAACTACGCAATGTGTTTCTTTGTGTTTTGGGATGGTCAGGATTGAGATGTCCTAATGTCGACACCCCTCTAGTAGGATGGTTGAAGTTCAAGGTAGGTTTGTATCCCGATCTTGGATGTGATACATGCTGCACAGACCGTGTGTCGGTAAAGTAGCACTCTCCTGGCAATGGGGTGTATTAGTGTGTTCAGTGTTTTGCATGGTGTGCATAGTTTACTTCAAACACGTTTTAGCCCACTGGCTGTCTTCAGGGAAGGTTTTACTTACTCTCCTGGAATGTCTAGTGATGTGGATTGTTCTGGGGTTCGATGGTGCAATTTTCTACTTCAGGGTTCATAGAAAGTCCACAGGGAGACCTTGGGGTATAGGTGATGCAGAGTCATCCGGGCACCTTACGCAGTCAATTTTTCTCCCAGGATGCAATGGATCTCCCTCTATACCCCGCCCTGGGAACGGAGGCTCCTCAGTTTTGTTGGGTGCCTGGCTGGAGTCGGGGTCACTGAATACACAGTGGGGCTTTTGCTAACAACCCCTGAAGTTTGAAGATTAGAAGAATACTTCTAATCTCAAGTCCCTGAACAAATTCCTCAGGGTACTCAGGATCAGGATGGAAACCCTACGCTCAATTATACTGGCTATGGAACCTGGAGATTTTATGGTGTCTCTGGATAATCAGGATGCATACCTGCATATTCCGATTGTTTCAACTCACCAACGTTTTCTCAGGTTTGCTGTGTCACAACAACATTTCCAGTTTCGGGCTCTGCTGTTTGGTCTTTCAACTGCACCTCGGGTGTTTACAAAGGTCATGGTGGTAATGGCAGCCCATCTGCGGCTGCAGGGGATCCGCCTGTTACCATACCTGGATGACCTCTTACAACTAGCAGGGTCCTCAGAGGTGCTTCACCACCACCTGCAGCTGACGATATCTGTGCTCCAGGTACACGGGTGGTTGATCAATTGGAAGAAATCCTCAATTCTGTCTCAAGGGATGCTCCATCTGGGAGCTCTGTTGGATTCACAACAGCAAAGGATTTTTCTGACAGCAGAAAAGATTTCCACGTTGTGTACGCAGATGCCTTCCCAGTCACCGAGTGTCAGTCCACTCTGGAATGCAGTTACTGGGATCTATGGTGTCGACGTTCGACATGGTGGAGTATGCCCAGTTTCATTTCCGACCTCTGCAGAAGTTGAATCTCTCCAAGTGGGATGGATTGTCCCTTCATATACGGACTCAAAGGATGGTGCTCTCTCCCGAGGTATGACTGTCTCTGATTTGGTGGCTACAAACTATCCACCTCACCAGGGGACATCCCTTTTAGATCTCGGACTGGGTCCTTCTGACGATGGATGGCAGTCTTTGGGGTTGGGGCACAGTGACAGGTCCACACTCCTTTCAGGGGAGGTGGACCGCAGAGGAATCTGCGCTACCAATTAACATATTGGAACTTCGGGCAGTTTTCAGGGCCCTGCAACAAGCAAGGCTGCTGCTTCACATAAATCCTGTACAAATGCAGTCAGACAACACCACAACAGTGGCTTACCTAAACTGTCAAGGAGGAACTCGAAGTCAGGCAGCAATGACAGAGGTGTCATGCATTCTGACATGGGCGGAAGGCCATCTACCAGCCATATCGGCGGTGTTCATTCCAGGGGTGCTGAACTGGGATGTGGACTTCCTCGGCCGTCACGACGTGCATCCCGGGGAATGGTCTCTTCACCAAGAGGTGTTTAAGCTCCTAGTGGACAAGTGAGGCCTTCCAGATGTGGACCTCATGGCCTCTCAACTAAATCACAAGCTGCTACAGTACACGTCCAGGACAAGAGATGCCAGAGCTCTCTTGGTGGATGCTCTGTCAGTCAAGTGGACCTTCCAGTTTGTGTACCTGTTTCCTCCGTTCTCCCTTCTTCCTCGTGTTCTTCGAAAGTTCAAACAAGAGGGAGGCACAGTCCTGCTGGTGGCTACAGCATGGCCTCGACGTCCATGGTACTCAGATCTTCGGAGTCTCTTCATCGACACTCCATTGCTGTTGCCTCAACGTCCAGACCTGTTGTCTCAGGGTCCTTGCTTCTTCCCAGATCTGGGTCGTCTGTCTTTGATGGCGTGGCTCTTAAGACATCCCTCTTAAGGTCCAAAGGTTTTTCCGGCTCTGTGGTTAACACCATGGTCAGAGCACTTAAACCTGCTTCTGCTAGAATTTACCACAGGGTATGGCATGCCTATTTTGAATGGTGTCGTCCAAAAAGTTATGACCCCCAGGTGTTTAAGATATCCAGAGTGTTGGCTTTCCTGCAGGTGGGTTTGGACCTTGGTCTCCGCTGTGCTACACTGAAAGTCCTTCTCTCGGCCCTTTCAGTGTGGTTCCAGCAAAGGATAGCTCCTCTTCCTGACATCCACACTTTTCTGCAGGGGGTCCTTCGAATCCAGTCTCCCTTTGTCCCTCCTGTAGCGCCTTGGGATTTGGCTGTTGTTCTTAGGGCCCTCCCTTTGAATCACTGGGCTCAGTGGACCTCAAATGGCTTACTGCCAAGACTGTCTTTCTTCTGGCCATTGCTTCTGCCAGAAGAGTTTCCGATTTGGGGGCTCTTTCTTGTCGTTCCCCATTTCTAGTTTTTCACAGGGACAGGGCAGTGCTTCAAACTCGCCCTGGGTTCCTTCCTAAGGTGGTCTCTAGTTTCAACATTAATGAGGAAATGTTTGTGCTGGCCTTTTACTCTCCAGACCTCTCGGCAGGTGAGGCCTCATTGGATGTGGTACGTGCCCTCAGAATTTATGTGGATCGTACCAGTTCCCTTCGGAAGTCAGACTCCTTGTTTGCACTTCATGGTTTCCACAAGAGGGGATGGCCAGCCAATAAACAAACTTTGGCTAGATGGCGTCGCATGACTATCTCTGAAGCTTACACTTAGGAGGGCCTTCCTGTGCCGCCCTCTGTAACTGCTCATTCTACTAGGTCTGTGGGTCCTTCGTGTGCAGCTCGCCATGGTACCTTGGCTGTGCAGCTTTGTAAGGCGACCACATGGTCTTCTGTCCAGACCTTTTTGAGGTATTATGCTTTTGATACCTTTGCCACTCAGGATGCTTCTTTCGGCCGGTGGATTCTCCTTTCTGCACAGGAGTGTCCCCACCCTTGAAGGTACTGCTTTGGGAAATCCCCAAAGTCTCCCTGTGGACCTTCTATGGGCCCTGAAGTAGAAAAGTAGAGATATGGTAAGAACTTACCTTTGTTAACTCTTTTTCTATGAAGTCTATAGGGTCCACAGGGCACCCGCCCTGACGCACCTGTGCTTCAGATGGGCTTTGCGCAGGTCACCGGTTTTCCGTCTCCTTCTGTGTGAGAATGTGATTAAGTGTTTCAGACTTTCTTCTCTCTCTTTTATCCTCCTCCGGCCTTTGGCTTGCTGCATATCTGGGGAGCCTCCGGGCCGGGGTATAGAGGGAGACCCATTGCATCCTGGGAGAAAAAATTACTGCGTAAGGTGCCCGGATGACTCTGCATCACCTATACCCCAAGGTCTCCATGTGGACCCTATGGACTTCATCGAAAAAGAGATAACAAAGGTAAGTCCTTACCATACAGTATCTCTACTTTTTGGTGAATTGTGGTATTGTGAGCCCACCCACAAGCATAGAGCCACATAGAAAAAAAAACTCCCCAAAAATATACACCAATCTCTCACCTTGACCTCCCTTCCAGGATCTCCTAGTAGACAAAAGTAAAATGTCAGCAAGCATGCTATTATACTAGGGGTGAGCGGGTTCGGATTTCTGAAATCTGAACCCCCCCCGAGCCCCCCCCGATCCGAGGCCGATCCGAGTCAGGCTCGACTTTTCCCACCTGACTCGGATCTCAAATCGAGGCAAAACGTCATCATCCCGCCTTTCGGTTCTCGCTGGTTTTGGATTCTATATAAGGTACCCGCGTCAGCGCCATTTTCTCACTTGGCTGTGGACAGTGAAGAGAGAGGGAGTTAGGCCTGGCTGGGCTGTGTAGTGTAGTGCAGTGTAGTGTTGTGCTGTGCTGCGCTGTGCTGCTGTTGTCCATAGTGGCTGTGTCCACTCCTCCAAAGTCCATAGGAGTTGGCTGTGTTGTGCTGTGCTGCTGTTGTCCATAGGGGCTGTGTCCACTCCTCCAAAGTTCATAGGGGCTGGCTGTGTTGTGCTGTGCTGCTGTTGTCCATAGGGGATGTGTCCACTCCTCCAAAGTCCATAGGGGCTGGCTGTGTTGTGCTGTGCTGCTGTTGTCCATAGGGGCTGTGTCCACTCCTCCAAAGTCCATAGGGGCTGGCTGGACTGTGTTGTGCAGTCAGTTGTCCATAGGGGCTGTGTCCACTCCAAAGTCCTGTGCAGTGTCCCAGTCCTAAAGGGGTGCTGTAGTGTTGTCCAGGGGGTGCTCTGTCCATCAGGGGTGCTCCCCCCCAAGTGCAAAAAAAAGAAATATTTTTTCTGTGTTTGTGAATTGTGTGCGCAGTAGCCGCATGTGCATCAACAAAGTAGCGCCAAGCGTGCACCTGTGTCATAAGTAAAGGGCCGGCTGGCTTGACGGTTAAAGGGTGCTGTAACCCCCAAAAGTGCACTCCAAACAAAATAAAAAAATATTTTCTGTGTTTGTGAATTGTGTGCACTGTGGCTGCACGTGCATCAACAAAGGAGCAGCGCCAAGCGTGCGCCTGTGTCCCATAAGTAAAGGGCCGGCTGGCTTGTCCGTTAAAGGGTGCTGTAACCCCCAAAGGGCACTCCAAACAAAATAAAAAAATATTTTCTGTTTGTGAATTGTATGCACTCTGGCTGCACGTGCATCAACAAAGGAGCAGCGCCAAGCGTGCGCCTGTGTCCCATAAGTAAAGAGCTGGCTGGCTCATTTTTTAAAGGGTGGTGTAACCCACAAAGTGCACTAGTCTCCAACAAAAAGAAAAAATTATTTTCTGTGTTTGTGTGCGCCTCAGCCACACATATATATCAATATAACATAAATGGAGGACCAAACTTTCTCCGATAAAAATAAAATAAGGAAAGATCAAGAACCACTTCCTCCTAGTGCTGAAGCTGCTGCCACTAGTCATGACATAGACGATAACATGCCATCAACGTCATCTGCCAAGGCCGATGCCCAATGTCATAGTAGAGAGCACATACAACCCCAAATGACAAAGTTCAGTAAAATGACCTTAAAAAAAACATTTAAATCATCTGAGGAGAAACGTAAGCTTGCCAATATGCCATTTACGACATGGAGTGGCAAGGAATGGCTAAGGTCTTTCCCTATGTTCATGACTAGTGGTTCAGCGTCACATGACGATGGAAGCCCTCCTCCCGCTAAAAATATCAAACAAGTTAAGCTGGCAAAAGCACAGCGAAGAACTGTGCGTTCTAAGAAGATATCACAAATCCCCAAGGAGAGTCCAAGTGTGGTGGCGGTTGCGATGCCTGACCTTCCCAGCACTGGACGGGAAGAGGTGGTTCTTTCCACCATTTGCACGCCCCCTGCAAGTGCTGAAAGGAGCACCCACAGTCCACTTGCTGATATGCAAATTGAAGATGTCAATGTTGAAGTACAACAGGATGAGGTTACTGGTGTAGCTGGCGCTGAGGAGGAAGTTGGCGAGGAGGATTCTGATGGTGATGTGGTTTGTTTAAATCAGGCTTCGGGGGAGACAGTTGTTGTCCGTGGGATGAAAGCCCATCACGGTCATGCCTGGGCAGAAGACCAAACATTCCACCTCGTTGGTCTGGCAATATTTGTATCCAAATCCGGACAACAACTGTCTTGCCATATGTACCATATGTAAAGTTGAAATAAGTAGGGGTAGGGACGTTAACCACCTAGGATCATCCTCCATTATATGGCACCTGCAGCTCGTTCATAAAAAGTTACTGTCAAGTTCAGACCGTAAGCAGTCCAGGGACACCTAAATCCCGTTGTCCTGTTGTATCCAAGCACCTGCAAACCACACTGTCAACTCCCTCCTCGTCAATTTCCTCCTTAGTCAGGATCGGAAGTAGTCCTGCAGGCCATGTCACTGGCATGACTGACTCTCCTATCCGGGATTCCTCCGGAGGATCCTGCATTGCTACGCCTACTGCTGCTGTTGCTGCTGCTGGGAATCGTTCCCAGAGAGGAAATAGGAACACCACTACTTTTACTAAACAATTGACCCTCCAACAGTCCTTAGCGAGGAGGATGAAGTACGACAGCAGTCATCCTGAAGCAAAACGTATAACTGAGGCCTTGACTGCTATGTTGGTGTTAGACGTGCCTCCGGTATCCGCCATTAGTGCAGTGGGATTTAGACAAATGATGGAGGTAGTGTGTCCCAGGTTCCAAATCCCGTCTAGATTCCACTTCACTAGGCAGGTGATACTGAGACTGTACAGAAACATCAGAAAAAGTGTCCTCAGTGTCCTGAAAAATGCGGTTGTACCCAATGTCCACTTAACCACGGACAAGTGGACAAGTGGAACAGGGTAAACTAAGGACTATATGACTGTGACAGCCCACTGGGTAGATGTATCACCTTACGCAGCAACAACAGCAGCGTCACCAGTAGCAGCATCTCAGAAACGCCAGCTCGTTCCAAGGCAGGCTACGCTGTGTATCACTGGTTTCAGTAAGAGGCACACTGCCGACAACCTCTTAAAGAAACTGAGGGAAATCATCGCCCAGTGGCTTACCCCACTTAGACTCTCCTGGGGATTTGTGATATCTGACAACGCCACCAATATTGTGCAGGCATTACATCTGGGCAAATTCCAGCATGTCCCATGTTTTGCTCACACAATAAACTTGGTGGTGCAGAATTTTCTGAAAAGTGACAGGGGCGTGCAGGAGACACTTTGGGTGGCCCGAAAAATTTCTGGCCACTTTCGCCATTCAGCGACTGCGTGCTGAAGACTGGTGCGCCAACAAACACTCTTGAACCTGCCCCGCCATCACCTGAAGCAAGAGGTTGTGACGCGGTGGAACTCAACCCTCTATATGCTTCAGAGGATGGAGGAGCAGCAAAAGGCCATTCAAGCCTATACATCCACCTATGACATAGGCAAAGGAGGGGGTATGCACCTGACTCAAGCGCAGTGGAGAATGATTTCCGTGTTGTGCAAAGTTCTCCAGCCCTTCAAACTTGCCACACGTGACGTCACTTCAGACACTGCCAGCTTGAGTCAGGTCATTCCCCTCATCAGGCTTTTGCAGAATCAGCTGGAGAAAGTGAAGGAGGAGCTAAGACGGAGCGATTCCACTCGGCATGTTGGACTTGTGGATGAAGCCCTTCATTCTCTTTGCCAGGATTCCAGGGTAGTCAATCTGTTGAAATCAGACCACTACATTTTGGCCACCGTGCTCGATCCTAGGTTTAAAGCCTATGTGGTGTCTATCTTTCCAGCCAACACAAGCCTGCAGAGGTGCAAAGACCTGCTGGTGAAAACACTGTCAGCTGAAGTGGAACGTGACACGTCAACAGCTCCTTCTTCATTTTCTCCCGCAACTGGGGCTGCCAGAACAAAACTTAGGTATCCTAAGCAACCCGCTGGCGGTGATGCAGGGCAGGCAGGACCAAGTTTGGACATCTGGTCCGGACTGAAGGACCTGGCAACAATTTCTGGCATGTCTACTGTCACTGCATATGATACTGTCACCATTGACAGAATGGTGGAGGATTACATCGGTGACAGCATCCAAGTAGGCAGGAAAAAGAGGAAATTTGGAGGCCTTTGTACAAACTGGCTCTATTTTGCCTGAGTTGCCCCCCCTCCAGTGTGTACTCCGAAAGAGTGTTTAGTGCAGCCGGGAACCTTGTCAGCGAAAGGCGTAGGAGGTTGCTTCCACAAAATGTGGAGAAGATGATGTTCATAAAAATGAATTATCAACTCTTCCAGGGAGACCAGCCTCCAGAACGTACAGAGGGACCTGTGGTGGTGGATTCCAGCGGGGATGAATTAATACTCTGTGAGGATGAGGATGTACACAACACTGAAGAGGGTGAGGGATCGGTGGATGAGGAGGATGAGGACGACATCTTGCCTCCGTAGAGCCAGTTTGTGCAGGGACAGGTTAATTGCCAGCTTGTTTTGTGGGGGCCCAAACGAACCAATCAGTTCAGCCACAGTTGTGTGGCAGACCCTGGCGCTGAAATGATTGGTTTGCTAAAGTGTGCATGTCCTGTTTATACAACATAAGGGTGGGAGGGAGGGCCCAAGGACAATTCCATCTTGCACCTCTTTTTTTTCTTTGCATTATGTACTGTTTGTGGCCTAGTTTTTCAAACTGCCATCCTGTCTGCCACTGCAGTATCACTCCTAGATGGGTCACGTGTTTGTGCCACCCACTCGTGTCGCTTAGCATAGTCATCCAGCTACCTCGGTGCAACCTTTTGGACATAAAATCACTATTGTGAGGTGTGAGGTGTTCAGAATAGACTGGAAATGAGTGGAAATTAAGGTTATTGAGGTTAATAATAGCATAGGAGCAGAAAAACCCACAAATTCTGTGATTTTAGCTGTTTTTATGCTTTTTAAAAAAAAAATACAGATCCAAAACACAAAACCCAGAACCCAAAACGCGGAAGGGCGGTTTTGGCAAAACCAATCCAGATCCAAAACACGAAGAAAGATCCAGATCCAAAACCAAAACACAAAACACGAAAAGTGGCCGGTGCACACCCCTATATTATACTATCTGATTTTCTATTTGGCCCTAAAGTCCTTTTTAGGTTTACAAACAGCAAGTCTAGTATGCATAAGAAAAAAATATTTACCGGCAAACCATGACTTTATCTCAGTATTTTTTAATTGTTATTAGCAGCTCTTTCTAGAACTCTGTTTGTGTTGTAGTTTGTGTGGTCATTTGGTACAAGTGTAACAATTATCAGACGTGGAGATTAGAATCCCGTTGCAGAGATAGTCTTTTGGTGGCTTTGTTTGAGCTCTCTGTGTCTTGGTGCACCGGGGAATTCCAGCTGGGCTGGAATACAAATAAATGAATAAAGATGTAGACAAGACTCTGACTCGTCATGCATCGTTCCATCTAACGTGGGCTCCAAGTTAACTCCCCTATCATGATGTACTCGCTCATCTGCTGCGGTACAACGGGACCCTTTTTGGATGCACTCCACGTGCTCATCCTTTTGGAGATTGGACGTATTCACTGAGTGCTTATATTTTCCTGGAAAGCTGTGTAACTGATTATGGGATTTATCTGTTCATATAAATCTCTCTGTACAAGAAACAGTTTTATTGATTTTCTTTCCTTCATGGATGGAAATGATAATTAAATGGAAGAGAAATTAATGAGGGACAATTGCCAATATTCAATTACAAATTAAAAAAAAAAAAAAAGACGAAACGTTGAGCTAAATATAGGAACATGATTAATTTTGCATTATATACTTCATATTATTCATTATAACCTCATATAAACTTAAGTGTCAGTCACTCACATAATTAAAAACAGATCATTCCGTTCCTGCAGCTGCAAAATTACCGATTGAAAGCAATAAAAACATCACTTTTATGGCACAAATATCAACCTGTTTTCTTCCCCGCTGTTCCTCACTCCGTGAGGTCTTTTAATTCTTTTCTGTTTTGTCTGTCATCCGTGCCCAATGGGAATCAAAACGGCCATGTTTATCATGCTTAGTGTGAACTTTAACCTTCCTTTTTTTTAATGAGTGGGCTTTTAAATGTCCCAGCTGGCCTGTCTCCCACCACAACAATATAATATAATATCTTGATCAGCTTTTCCTGTCCTGTATTCTGGTTACATTGCTGAACATGAGAATCTAGAGTATACGTTCCTGGGGATTTTGCTGTACAAGATTACATCATTTTATCGACTTGTTATTTTAACACTTGATCTGAGTTTTCATTCTAGTCCACAGTAGTAATACAGGCAGGAGTGCAACCAGACCTGCAGGTGGAGGCCCCTGATACAGTCCGGTACATGGAAGCAGGCAGGGAACACATGCTCAGGCTTTCCAGTGAACAGCTCAGTTGCTAGGGGAGTCCTTACAATGAACAAATTATCCTTCCATGCTCCCTGTACAATGGAACCCTGTCCTCTACACCTGAAACCTTTCTTGGCTGTTTGCTCTTGTATTGTGTCTGTTTCGCAGACGAAGTTAGGAACGTTCAATGTATGGAACAATAGAGCATACAGACTAAGTATTTTTGGAGATGTATGCACAAGTAGTTTGAAAATAGGTAAGATATGTGCACAAGGATGTTATTTAAATCCCTTCTCTGGTCTTCTTGACAGTTATATGAAGTATGTACGGAAGCTCACATGAAGTTCACCTGAAGTTCTAGCACCTGATTGCTAGAAAGATACCACAATGCACTGGACACCCATTACATCTTACTCTCAGCTGCTCTTGACCACCGCTGCCCGTCTCCACTCCGTCCCATCCCCTGCTACCATACTTACCCATTCTTGGGAGCCATTCCTCCTTTCCTAGGTCTGTCCTTTCTCCCTGACAATGGAAGCCATTGGGGTGCGCCCTGGCTTCCAAAGTGCACAAATTGAGGAGATGAAACAGACCTTCTGCAATTATTATATAGATTATTAGCATTTTTTTATAAGGTGCCACAAACTTCTGCAGTGCCGTACAGAGCAGGGTACACAAACATTTCTGTTGAGTAAGGATGTTCTAGGTGACTAAATCCACACTATGTACTATTCTTGCTTGAGTTATAAAGTACCTTTATCAATCAAATGATTGATATGCGATATATGGTTTATATATTACATTGTGTCTAAATAGTAGCTGGTTGATTTGCAGTGTGCTACCATATGTATATAAAAATGTGACCGATTAGTTTATACATTATTTCATGCCCAACACCTGTATAACTTCAATTCCACATTTTCTCTGAAATTCTGCTTGAAACTGTTGAAAAAGTTGTTAAATAAAAGCAAAGCTGCATTTAACAGTTTGGCCCTACATTACAGGAATAATAGATTAGAGGTCACTCTGGGGCCTCATTTAGGGCCTGATTCAGAGCCGGACGCTATTTGCGCTCGCTCGTTCAGAAAAAGGGATCGGCTATTTAAATTGAGCGCTCGCTCTTTGCGGTCTGTTGACGCCTCTATGTCTGAGCGAGCGAAACATGCGCTCGCTATTTTGTAAAGCCGCCCCCTGGCCGTTCGCATTCTACGTCATCTCCGCTATTTATTAGATTAATCGAGTACATTGAAAGGCGTCTGAACTGCTCGCAGTGCTTGTGGTAGGATTTTCCAATCATGCGAACAGTTCAGGCTGAGAGACAACCCAGTGACGTGGCCGATGACGCTGCTTTGTTAATTATGCACACCCTAAAAACGCCCATTTTGACCATTTGGCACGCCTGCGTTCGGATCTCCACTCCCCGTTTTCAAGCACCTTCCCCTGTTACCACCCACAAACGCCTCATCCTGTCACTCAAATTAGCAGTCACTCGCTATTTTGCGAGCGCTCGATTTACGACCGCACTGACTAGTTGGCGCATGCGCATTATAACCCATACGCATGCGCAGATGTGCGAACATTGCTCGGAGCGAACGAGAGGCCGCTTACGAGCGGCTCTGAATCAAGCCCTTAGTTTTTGATGCTTTTTGCATTTCAAATGTACACCTAAAATTGATTTGCTGTTTGTTAGGTTTTGCACCTTGTGCCATGTGCTGTATATGGACAGTAAAAAATGCAAATGTTTACAGCCCACAAATAGACGCATTGTATGTCCAACTTTAAATAAGGCCCTTAATGTTTCTGCACTCTTCACTTGTTATTTCTTTGTACATGTGATAACTAGTTTGAAGCGCGTGCATACCAACTGGTGTTACTAGGATGGCAGCTGCTACTGGGATCTGCAAAGGAGGGTACCATAGTTGATGGCACTGTGTAGCTGTCAGCTGTGCCACTTCGGGACCATGTTCCCGCCTGCACTGTCTATGGCTTAGTAAGATACCTGCTGTGCGACTATCAACAACGCAAGGGATTTGAAGCCATAGACTTCTGTGTGTGCAATCTAGCATCCCGGGGCCCCAACAATACATCAGGTCCAGTCCAATTTGTGTAACTGTAAAAGTGTAGCATGCCAATGCTTTATAATATAAATACAGTAAATGATGATAATAGTAATTTTTCCTGGGTTCTCTCATACCACAGAGGAAGTAAGTTCCACGGGAACGATGTATCCACACTATTTAGGTGCATTATTCATTTTTAAAAAGTCTTATTTATGAAATGGTATTGCAGTTTAATGCAATCATAATACAAAGAGTGCATAAAATGTAGCTGGTTTGCACAGATGCTAAGAGCATCGATTAAACAGCATTGTGTGTGAATGTTATTGGTAAATACCTCCTGTAAGTCACGCAACGTGTGGACTGGTGCTTGGTTCCAGCTGTTGTATCTCTAATATCCCTCTGACCCCCAGCGCAGCCCCACAGCCACTGTTCCTCTCCCCCCTCCTGTTTTCACATCACACAGTAACCACACCTCCATCATCACCAACATATTGGCTTATTGTAATGATATCAGATGGACTTTTTAAACAATCACACTGAGGGCACTTACATCATTCCGTGGGCGACCTGTGAACTGTCCCATAATTGACAGCTGACCTACAGCTGCTGAATGTCACATCATTCCAGGGTTTTGAAATAGAAATTCTTCAACAACCTCAATTGTCCTTGAGACCTGGCTGGTGTCTTAAGTGCCACTTGTGTAGCATTTTCTGCAGCACTGTGTGAATGGCGTGCAGGGCAGTTTATGAGCAAGTCCTGGCAGAGGAATGTCAGCCACCAGGAGGAATATTAATCTAAAAGAGAAATTAGGCTGACATCCATGTCTGACTGGTGCTCTATTTATTGTTATTTTCCATGATTATAGGACTAAATAAAACAGTTCAATCGTGTAGTAACTCATTTCAACCAATCAGATATAAGCGCTCTCTATTCCACCTACCCTCGTGTTCTAAAAGCTGATATATAATTGGTTACTGTGGATTACAGCTTAAACATGAATGATGAAGTTGATGGAATGAATTTCAGACCTAATTCAGAGCCTGGTTCAGCTTGGATCGCAGTTGCTAATACGCACGCAATTGGCTGATTGTTGCGTACTGCGCACGCATATGTATTGCAGTGCGAGAACCGGCCACTGCGATCAGGACTGCGCAGATCCAACGCAGAATGATTGACAGGAAGTATCATTTAATGGGTGGTTGACGGGGGCGTGCTCGGGGAAACGCATGCATGCAAGTGCGTTTGAACGCCGTTGGGGGCATGCATTAATTAGCCACTGCGATGCCCTATACAGCCTGAGGTCTCATAACGTGCTCTGAAGTTAACAATTTCTGAGTAAGGTCCGAGCTTGTGCAAGTGTGTGTGAGGCTGCGATGGTACTCAATTGTACCGATGGTTTTGCAGTCTTGCTAAACATTACAGATGTGTGTAAGGTAAAGTGGCCATCCTTATGTTGTGCTGCGGCAGCATAGCGATAGCAATGAAACAGCAGGCTATCGCAGTTGAACTGCTATGTAATCGCATCTGCAATCGTAATAGCGATCCAAGCTGAATCAGGCCCTCAGACAGCAGATGACACAGTGAGTCATCATCTTCTGTCCATCATTTAGTTTTGGCCACCCAAATTGAAAAGTAATCGAGTCAGGCAATTTTGTGTGTCTCCATAGCTGAGGAGCATTTTTCCTGTCTACTCTAAACACAATCAGGTTAAAATGTATTTACTACGGGTTGATTTTATTTAAATCAATCAAAATCGATCCACATCCATGTTGTGTTTCTGGGGCTAAATCACACATTTACTAATACTTAAAAATACAAATAAAAAATTGTCTGTTAGTAAATGTGTGATTTAGCCCCAAAAACACAACATCGATGTTGATCGATTATGATTGTTTTGAATAATCGATCCTTAGTAAATATACCCCATAGAATTATTACGAACTTGTATTTTCTTTAATTCCTGCAAAAATGTGTACATCGATTGTCTTACATATTGAAAACATTAATTAATGCATTTGGTAGGATAAAGTTATATGAGTAGAACGGGAACAATAAATATTTTGTTTTTTGTCATATAATATTGCATTATAATACTGCTGTTTTAGTGTTCGTTGTTTCTAAAAATACTTGTTAAAAAAAAAAATAAATTGTGCCATGTTTCCTTTTAGGGCCTCCTCCGAGTGCAACAATTTGCATAATTAATTAGTGTCTTCAAATTGAATTGGCAGCTGTAAGTTTATGAATGCCTTTATAGCTGCTAAATATTTGCCCATCATATTGTCAGCTAGGAATTGTGCACTCTCTGCCATATGCGAGTGTCCGATACTTGTGCTCCCGGCCGGATCAAGTTTACATTGTGCAAAATGGAAAAAAGCTGTTTGTAAAATCACAAAGCTCTTGAACTTGCAGTTTCCTCTTTAGCATCCCCATTTATTTATTTAGATTGGGCTGGGTTTCAAAAGATTGAAATTGGAAACAGAAAAAGTGAATGTGAATACCATTTATCTGTATATAAGCGCATATTCAGCGTACATTTAATTGAAAAAAATTGCAGCTTGCTACAAGAGAGAGATATTTTTCACATTGTTAAAACATTTTAAGAGGTCATTAGAGGGTCATATCACCACTAGGGAGTATTTGTTTGGCAGACACTATTACATAGCTAGAAATACCTCCCAAGTTCCTCTATTCTAAAAGCTGCAAATAGTTACACCTAAGCTGAATTCAACCACAGTGGTTTAAAAAAGTTAAACTGGTTCCAGGAGCTCATTACCTCTACCACTGTCTTCTGCGTACTTACTAACCCTCCCAGAATGTCCTGAGTTTCGGGGGGTGGGGTGGCTCTCCCAGACTCTCATGATGGTGGGTCAGTCTCCCGCATCGATTTGCTTCATTGTAGTAACGCCGACACACTTTAGCTGGTCTATTGATATCTATTCCAAACACATGGTAATTGCCAAAGTTTTTCTATCTCCAGTGTCAACATGTTAAGAATTTTTAAAAAAGTCATATATATTACAAATTCTACAAACTTTTGCAAAACCTTTATGTCCACATACATTTTACTCCTTACGCGTTAGACTTCTAGTCGCGCCATGCTGTAGCGTGACTCGGTAGCGACGGCCATCTTTCCGTGCCACTTTTTACTTTCAAATACATCTTATTAGCAAAGCAAAGCGAATAGGATGCACAAGCAGCTTCTGCTGGTTAAAATGATATGCGGCATACCTATATTCTGTGTGCCATTGCGGCTGTATCTGCATGCGAAATGCTACGTTACAGGGACACAGCCACTGACACTGTAACATAGCATTTCGCATACAGAGACACCCGCAGTCGCACACAGAATATAGGCATGCCGCATATCATTTTAATCAGCAGAAGCTGCTTGTGCATCCTATTTGTATCACTTTGCGTATAAAACGCATTTGGAGGTAAAAAGTCACAGAAAGTACCGAGTCGCACGGCACTCACTTGTTATGTTTAACGTGAATGGTAGCACACGGAGGTAAGATGCACAGTATATGGACACATCTGTATATTGGTGTATCCCCTTTGGTGTAGCTTTTCCGCTACAGGAGAGGTAGTCCTCAGAATGCTGGATCCAACCCTTGCGCTACTTCAATATTCTTTAGCATGTTACATACATGTAACCGTTCTTGTGCCAGTAAAATTTGTGCAGAGTCTCACATGTCCAGCTTGATTTGTAAACATTGACCCCCTGATAAGAGAGGTCCAAATTGCGTAAATTGTATTGTATTGCAATGATCCAAAGTGAACAGAATGACGTGGGATCTACTGATGTACTGACACGCATGCTGATGAGAGTCCTCAGTCAACCTGATTTCTCTTCCTACAAAGTCAAATCCATTTTTTCTTATTGTTTATATTGTGTTAGGTACGTCGGTGGAATACACTTACCAAATCAAACTGCCTGTGGGTAACTTAAATGGTAACTCTCAATGCTGCTGCTCAGCTCATCTTCCTCTCCAGACCTTCTACATCTGCTTCCCCTCTCCTTCAAGCCCTACACTGGCTCCCCTTCCCCTTCAGATGCCAATTCAAGGTTCTTACACTCGCCTACAAAGCCCTCACCAAATCCTCTCCCGCATACATTTCTGACCTTCTCTCCATTCACACTCCCGCCCATCCACTTCGCTCAACAAATGCATGCCGCCTCTCTTGCCAACTGATTACTTCCTCCCACCTCCAAGATTTTGCCCGTGCTGCTCCCTACCTTTGGAATGCTCTCCCTCTCCCTATCAGACTTTCCACATCTCTACAAATCTTCAAACGGGCTCTCAAGACCCACTACTTCATCAAGGCCTTCCAGCACTCATGCTACCTCCTCCCTATCTTCCCCTTCTGTGTCACGCCTGTCTGTTTCCCCCTCCCCTTTAGAATGTAAGCTCTTACGAGCAGGGACCTCTTCCCTCATGTGCTTCTCTTTACATTTTCTTCTGCTCTTTACTCTCCATCAGGGCACCTAACACGTGACTGCCAACTCCCGGCTGCTTATTGTGAGTGCTTTAATCGCTATTGCAGCAATGTATATAAATCGCGTCCTTGTCCTGCACTGTAATGTACTGTAAGTTACTTGTTTCTTGTTCACTTATTAGTTCTATGTACTATGTAAGGCGCTGCGGAACACTTGTGGCGCCATATAAATAAAGGATAATAGTAATAATAAATGGCAAAATCTACTAATATCACAAAAAAAAAACTTTAAGGCAGAGGTATTAACTATTATTTTCAGTGGGTCACTCTGAAAATTGAATACAAAAACACAAGTAAAGTTTTAAATATTTCACATTATGTCACACAGTGCCTCCAGTTCACACTGTTCCACATATCATTTTAATCAACAGAAGCTGCTTGTGCGTCCTATTTGCATCGCTTTGCGAATAAGACGCATTTTAAGGTAAAATGGTACATGAATAGACCCTCGGTGCTACCAAGTTGCATGTTGCTCATGCGTTATGTTTAATGCCACTTGTAGCGCACGGAGGTAAGATGTATATCTGTACACGTTTCCAGGTGCAGCTTTTTCACCAAGCATAGGTGCAAGTGTGCCCTGCAAATGTTGATGGCTATGAAACTCATGGCATGGTCAGGGAACAGTCCAGTTGCAAAGGCGCATAAAACTCTGCATACGGGTAAATAGGCTTTTTTTGGGTTTTTTACGTGCACAAAAAAGCGGAAACATCTACATCCGAGCTGTGGTCAGCTCTGCATTAGGATCTTTGAGGTTAAGTAGTAAACACGCATCTTGCTTGTTCAGGTCCTCGGATGGAAGATGTCTACTGTGTGGTTGACACAGAGTTCAAATAAGACATATATGTCTACTATAAAAGCTCTTGATTTTCTAAAAGCGTTTACATTGTCACAAATTGTGTCGCCTTATTTCCTCTTTTATGCTGAGCAGACAGACACGCCTTTTTGGACTTTTAAGAGACAGACTGAATGAGGTTTTTAAAAGCTCTACAAAAGGATGATTAAGCACTTCTCAGGGAAAGGGAAAATCTCTACAAGAAGAGTATTTGTTCTCTGGAGGCATCCATGCTTTAGTGATTTGTTACTGAGAGTCAAACAGAACGCAAGAACCCTTTAGCCATCGTACACAGCTCTCCTTTGTGTTTTGCGTGCATGTTTTTCTGTGGCGTTTAATTAAATGTTCATGTTTTTTATGAGAGTTATGCAATGCGAGGATTTAAGCTTGGGCCTCCCCTACAGTAGATGCAGATATGAGGCTTCCTCGTTATTCCATATATGCAACAAAAGACACTCGCATTGTATAATAGAGAACGATTAGAATACACTTTGAATTTCTCTACAAATTAATCAGTTTAGCTGAAATATGGAAGACTACTTCTTCGAAGCAGAATATGAATAAGTGATACTTTAAAAGAAATGCCCAAAGTCACAAAATTGTATTGTACTTAAAAGAATTGCCATTGTATGGTCACAAAATTATGGAACAAATGTTCATATTATGGGGCTTATTCATCATGACTAAAATGGCCCATTAACCATGCGGAAACGCTAGTTGATGGGTCATACTCCATCAGGGGTCCGATAGGACCAACTGATATTTAGCATACTTTGCAAACTTAGTTTTCGGAGTTTGCCCGAGGAGTACAAACGCCATCTTCAGATGATGCTTGTTCTCGTGGCCCCTATGGGATGGAGTTCCGGGGATGTGAAGAAGGACTCGAGCGTATCCCTCTGCCACCTCCTCACTGACTCCACGGCGGCTTTGTGCATGCGTGACCTCAGGTCCTACATGCGCAGAAGCCGGTGACAGGGACAGGTAAGTAACACTGCTACTTCTGTAGCTGCACTACTGATTGCTGCTATTTGGAGCATCTGTCCCGGCTCCAGAGCAATGATAAATTGTATGATGATTTGCTCTGGTGATACGTATCCCCCGCGGTCCTAGGCCCCCGATAATGAATAGGCCCCTATATTCAGTATAAGTACACTATAATTACTCTATAATCTCTCATGTAGTAAATGGTCAGTGTTAAATATTCAAAAGTCAAAAAACTTCACGCTGAGATAGATAGTACTGTAATTATAGGCTTGCATTGAATACTCCAGGATGATCAGCTATGGACATCATGGTAGAATATGCTACTATAATATTGACAATTTTCAAGTGCACCTCTGTTGGGTGTGAGGGAAAATTGGCGATTTTGGTGGTCACGAACGACCACAATTTAATTACCCCTTAATCAGTTCTGTGCTAGCATTACTGTTAGCTACCTGCCTACATTTGGAAAATCCCATTCGGACATGACCACCTCTCTTCAGTAGGATTCATGATAGGATATTTATGTCTACAGATTTGAAGAAATATGATTTTTTTTTTTTAGCCTTTGGTACAGTAGATACAGATAATCATAATGTTATTTATATAGCACTTTTCTCCTTATAGGACTCCAAGCGCTTTACATTTGCCTTTACAGCACAAAATACAAAACAAGCTTAACAAGGGGCATTTGTGAAATGCTTCGGTGAACAGTCTTGAGTATATTTTTGAAGGATTCTAGATTGGAGGCTTCTCGAACTGTGCAGTGAGTTCCATATAGTTGGAGCCACAAAGCTGAAAGCTCGACCTCCAAATGAATTCTGGGAAACATCTTGGTACTGTTAATAGTCCTACATCAACGGATCGCAGTGATTGAGTGGGACATTAAGGGATCAGAAGCTGCTTCAAGTACCGTTGTCGGTATATACATATGGGAGGGCACACAGCCGTGGTCAGTGGATCATACAAATGTTTTTGTACAAAGTGGTGGTTAGGGGTATATACAAAGGGGTGGGCACACATTGGTGGGCAGTGGATACACACATTGGTGGGAAATGGATCATACACATGTTTTTGTACACATTGCTTGTCAAGGTTTATACAATAGGGGTGGGCACACATTGGCACATTGGTGGGCAGTGGATACACACATTGGTGGCCAGCAGCACTTTTGTATATACTTACCGACTTCCAAAGAGGATGCGATCGGGTGTACCAGCTGCTCCGCGTCCTGCTCCTTCACACGCACTATGCTGCACAAAATGGAGACGGGGAGTGTCCAGCGATATGTCAGTTAAGTGATGCCGATCGGACTATAAATCGAACGATAGATCGTTAGTGCCAAAACACGAACAATCTGCACAAAATCGTGTATGAGATTGCCAGAGTAAAATCTGAGGATATGACGGACGACGCGCGGGTATGTGCATCGTTCATGGGCACTGCACGATTTGTCATTCCGATGCGTCAAAATCAGTCAAATCACGCAAAATATCGTCTAGTGTGTAGGCAACTTTAGACACATTTTCGGCAGAAAAAGACGACGGACGCTAGCGGAGCAGCACGGAACCTGGCGGATCACTCACGCCAGGCAAGTCGCCCTGGGTGGTGTATTGAAGCTAGATGTATGAGGACACATCTCTAGCAACAGTACAATGAACGATGATAAGCCAATAGTCTAGTATACAGGATATATATTATTTTGGTTCACAACGCAACACAAGGGACAGAACTTTACACACTGTTAATTTCTTAAATATCCTACCAGGGTTTCCCATTCTCTTTGTTAATATTTAACTAAGAAATGTTTTATATGATTGAATCCAAAATGACACACACACAATTACCAGACAAACATTAGCCCATTGAGTGCTTTCCTGTTAAAATGTTTTTCTTTATCTCTTATTTTATGTTTCATCAAATACCTAGTGGCACCCACTGCAAATAGACGAATATTCACTTACCTTATATTACTTTTATCCAGGATTTAGTGCCCTGAATGGAACACGTGCAAAGTATTAAAAGTATTCCTGTGCAGAGCTCAGTGTACATTACCTCTTTTAGTTTGAATAATGTAATTAAAATTAAAAGCAGAAAAACTAGAAAGATTACAATTGGTTATCATACACGGGGCGAGAGTTTTAGTGTCTGCAGTTTCCCATCAAGCTGTATTTTGTGATCACCATCAGCACGGCTGAATGCCAGTCTTTCGCAGTGACCAGTGTTGCCTGTATGAGCCAGCCACAAGTAGAAACTCCACATCCTAAAGTCTTACAGGAACATCTATAACGTTTAGAAGAATGCATTCATATGAAAATAGAAGTTAAATGAGACTGCGACCAGGGAGGACACAAAAAGATCTTTCACTTTTATCATCAGCACGTTTCCTGAAGAAGTGGGCAATGACCCTTGAAACGCGTAATATTTTGGAAACTGGATTTGACATAAGCCCATGAGATGTTCCCTGCTCATAATACCTCCATTTTGGAATAAATATTTTTGTAAGGTTTATGCCTTTGTTGGATTATTCACTCTCACTATTACCACTATTACACTCTCTAACATAGAGAGACAGATTATCAGGAACATTGTTATTTCATATAGATCCGTCTAGCCAACCTTCGCCAAAGAGTTATTTTCTATTTTTACATTGTTACCCCCAAAGAGATTCTGGACTCCCCTTACAACTCACAGTGGCAGAAAAATGGACTAGATGACCACTGTTTAGAGGAGTTGCACAGACCTTAGCTTCTACCAAAACCTATGTATCATATTGTATACTCATGCAGAAGAGATTTGGCCTGATGACATGAAATGTGCCACTGTGATCCCCTGCCCACCTCTAAAGAAAACAAAACTTCTTCTCTCGGAGTCTGGGAAGATCAGGTGCCATTCCAGTAGAGCAGGCAAGCATGGTATATACAGAAGAGTTTTGGTATAGGCTTTCTTCAATGATGTACGAGGATATAGCTGAAATGGGTGCTACCGTACTAACTCATGCTCAACTGTATTGTACTTCTCCTTACCATGTCTACTCCTGTTCTTCATATTAAAAGCTATACTTATTTAGGCATTTTAAGGCTTTTTAGCATCACCAGGTTAAGTAAACAGCACAAGATGACATAAGTGTTCATGAGTAGTTCTCTCTGCTCAGTGGTCTCGATGGATTTATTTAAACAAGAGTACAGAGCTGCCCAATGTCTCCTCTGAGTCTGTTATCCTTAGCATTTTCTCCAGGTAGATCCATCATTGCAAGAAGAAAAAAAAAGATAAGGCATCAGGTACAATGACAGAGGTCTGTAGTCACTTTGTGCAAAATTGATATTCCTGTTCCCAAGAAGGAGACCGGTGCTATCCTAAAGATCACATTAAGACCTGTAAAATGTTAGCAACCATTGTGGATCAGAGCACTAGCATCAGGAGTGAAACAATAAACAGGTCGCATTTGTTTATCTGCCTGCAATTATGTATATGAAGAGTTCTGAATTGTCAGATTAGTATACTTCTGTACATGAATAGTTCTGATTTGTCAGATTAGTAGAATTATGTACATGAATAGTTCTGATTTGTCAGATTAGTAGAATTATGTACAGGAATAGTTCTGATTTGTCAGATTAGTAGAATTATGTACAGGAATAGTTCTGATTTCTCAGATTATAATGTCAGATTAGTAGAATTATGTACAGGAATAGTTCTAATTTGTCAGAATAGAAAAATGTCATATTAGTAGAATCATGTACAGGAATAGTTCTGATTTGTCCAATTAGAATTCTGTACATGAGTAGTTCTGATTTGTCACATCAGTTGAATTCTGTACAGGAGATTTTTTTGATTTGTCCAATTAGAATTCTGTACATGCATAGTTCGGATTTGTCAGATTAGTAGAGTTCTGGGCAGGAATAGTTCTGATTTTTCAGATTACAGGAATGTCATATTATTACAATTATGTACATGAATAGTTCTGATTTGTCAGATTAATATAATTCTGAACAGGAATAGTTCTGATTTGTCCAGTGAGAATTCTGTACATGAATAGTTTTGATTTGTCAGATAAGAAGAATGTCAGATTATTACAATTATGTACATCAATAGTTCCAATTTGTTAGATTAATGTAATTCTGTACAGGAATATTTCTGATTTGTCCAATTAGAATTATGCCAGGAATAGTTCTGATTTTTCATATTAGAAAAATGTCAGATTATTACAATTACATACATGAATAGTTCCTAATTATCAGATTAGTATAATTCTGTACAGAAATAGTTCTGATTTATCAGATTAGGAGAATGTCAGATTAGTATAATTCTGTACAGGAATAGTTCTGATTTGTCAGATTAGAAGAATGTGAGATTAGTATAATTCTGTACAGGAATAGAAAATACTTGCCTACTCTCCCGAAATGGACGGGAGCCTCTCGAAAATTGAGTGGCGATCCCAGCCACCCGGAAGAGTAGGCAAGTCTCCCGCAACCAGCCGCTGTATTTTCTACAGGTTGCCTGTATTGGCGCTTACACCCATTCCGCATTTTTTTTTCTTTGTTTGAACAAACCATAGACAATTTGACACTTTGGGGTATATTTACTAAATTGAGAGTTTTTAGAAGTGGAGATGTTGCCCATAGCAACCAATCAGATTCTACTTAACATTTAACTAGCACCTAATAGAAGATAATAGCGAGAATCTGATTGTTTGCTATGGGCAGCATCTCCACTTCTAAAAACTCTCACTTAAATATACCCCTTTGATTCTTCTCAAATTAAATATACTTGTTTGCGCAATAGCAAAATTAAAAATGAAACAAAATCACATTTCGATCCCATTTTTAAAAAAAATATGTTTATTGAAAGGATCACACAAAATAGTATAACAAATTCAAAACACAGAACAGTTATAAAAAACTAGAGAATTCCAATCTTTGTTTTTACCATACATAAGGTATAAAAAAAGAGATTCTGTAAGAAAAAAAAAAAATAATAAATTTTGCATAAATCTGAACTGCAAATAACAGAGTAAGCAAATAGACAAATACATATAATATTAACCTCACCAGAACATAAATACATAACAATAAAGACAATCGTTCTCTCTCAACAACTCAGAGATGAAACTGAAAACTAGAAGGAGGGAACCCCTTAGCCAAAGTTTCTAAGTTATACCAAGATGTTAGTTTAACAAATTACCTGGTGAACTCTCTAACATGTGATGGTAAAGTGACAAAATAGGGTAGCCAGATAATGAAGAACTTCTCAACCCTGGTTTCTATATCTAATGAGCATTCAATCCAGTCAATTTGGCACAAATGTGCCAATCGCCGGAAAATTAAGGAAATGGGAACCGGTTCCCTAGTGATCCATTGAGACAGTATTGTCTTTTTAGAAGCTGCAGCAATGCGGGCCCATTTTTTTATTTAATTTATACTTTTCCTTTTTTCTTATATAACACTGCACCTTTGACACCCCTTTATACATTATCTTAAGTAACTCATGTCAGTCAAAGTTGCCTTCATTTTTAGTGTTACAACTTTATATATGAGTTCTTATTTTATTTACTTTTAGGGTTCCACTGAATGTAGAGATTAAGATCCAAATTTCTTCCAGACCTCATTGACAAGCTGCAATTAAGGCTCTTCATGTGCTTACTGGCAGTTTGCACTTTGGTAATGAATATAATGAGGGGGTGTAGCCGTGCCCTCTCCAAAAGCCATACGCCTAAAGCAGTCACGTCTGCAGTACCCGGGCCCGCCTAAAGTCTTAGTGGTCCTGATGACAAGAGAGAAACCTAAGTGCCAGAATAACTAACTTGTTCTTGTCTAAAGTCGCCTTCTGGTAATATTTGTTATTCTGTGACTATTGGGGGCCTAATCATTATCACTTAAGGGCCCGTTACACATGCAGAAATACTAGTAATGGGCCCATTCATTATTAGGGACCTGAAAGGGTCGCCTAGTATTCAGCAAACTCCGAGGTCCGGGGTTGTGAAGTGGATTTTTTCACTGCACAGCTTTGACTGTGCCATACTTGCCTACTTTTGAAAAAGCATTTTTAGGGAGATTGTGAAAAAGTGGGCGTGTACTGCTACATCTGAGAGGCGTGTCATACATGTGATGGGCGTGTACTGCTACATCTGAGAGGCGTGTCATCATTTTGATTTACATCCAAATGTAAATGAGCCCTAAAGCAGTTAGTACGATCTATGTGTTGATGAAAAAACACAGATACTTTTCAGAAAATGCATGTAGCCATAGGGATCATTGTGCCTTATAACCAATGCAGTAAATTGATCTTAATGATCCAATTAGAATGTATATATCTGTTGTTTTATATATAACAGCTACATAATGGGGCTAAGGTGAAATCAGGGAGATAGGGAGATAGCCTCTTCAGGGAGTCAGGGAGATTGCTGCTATTTCAGGGAGTCTCCCTGACAATCAGGGAGAGTTGGCAAGTATGGGCTGTGCACATGCTAGTCCTTAGGTCACAGATGCACAGTCGGCCGGACAGGCACTTCTGTAGCAGTAAAACTGACTGGGGGGGGACAGGTTCTTTATGGAGCAGCTGTCCCTGCACAGGAACAATATTGAATTGCTCCAGAAGTTAAATATCTGCCTTCATTACTTGCGGCTAGTTGGATACTTAATTACTGGGGGCCACACTGCTGCCTTTAATGAATAGGCCTTTTGGACACTAGTAGTATAGGAATTTATATATGTTAGGCAAAAAGTCAGCCTTTTCCTGAGAATAAACCATGGATGAGTGCAATGGGCTGACTAGGTTGGTGTTTGTCTGTCATCAATGTGTTTAGGTTTATAATGATTTCCAGGTTCACTTTTGCTTGGAGAAGAAGCATAGGCTGTCCTCACTTGTTTCTTCTCACAAGTCATTCTATCTGAGCAGATAAACAGCATTTCTGAAATTTTTTTTATTAACAAGATCTCTCCTTAAATTCTGTGGTGTTACCTCCTACTACACTTTACGTTGAATTCTCAAGGTCACCAGGGAAAGAAAACACTAATTAACAGGAAAAAGTTGATGTTGCTGGATTTTAGCGTTGCCTGATTAACACAAAGCTGTGGGCTGACTTGTCCTTTGTTGGTAATTATGCAGAGCGTATCGTACTGTACTTGGCTTGACCATCCACTTTTAAAAATTTTTAGTATACGAAATTTGTTCTCATATTCTCGTTCAAAACCAAGTTTTTTAAATTCAATATTGCTCCTTAAGGGGTTTTTTTAGTTTGTGTTTGAATTTAGATGTTCTGCAGCTGGTGCTCCAGATATTTATGATGAAAAATCACTTTTTCTTGTTTCTCTGAAGCTAGGAAGGACAGACTCTGTGAATAAAATTGCAATGTTTATATAGCCCCCTTTTAAAATGACTGTTTAAAGTGACAGTTCAATTATGCATTGCAAGTTTATGAGAGAGGTTAACTGCACGGGCTCTCCAGAAAAGCATTTATCTAAAATACCATCCCTCACGTTCTAGTTTTCTGTTGTTTTATTCCCGTCCTTTCAGCTAAAGTCTTTCCTGTTCTGTTGTAACAAATGTGGATATTCCCCAGTATTATTTCCTATCAGGAGTTCAAGTCATTGTAATGTACTCTTGATTAATTGTACCCAACACTGTTAGTTTAATACATACTTATTAATGAAGCAATTCCCTTAGACATGTTTAGACTACAGTCATACATGACTTCTTTGGAATGTATATTTGTTTGAAGATATGGTATATTCTGCATATAGTTAAAAAGAGGTTAGAAAGTTTGAGAACAGTATTTACAGATAGATCTATTATGCTTTCAATTTAATTGATTAATCAATGTTATGTCTATCATGTGGCATACCTAATTTAGTATTTTCTTTTCCTGAGACGATATAAAAAGAATGTGAGCTGGGCGAAATGGATTTGCATAATCAAGTGGGCAGGGCAAGGAATATTATGCTGTCCACTGAGAGGGTGGAGCATAATTACACTATTTAAGCCACTAATATGTCTCCACCCACTTCACCTGCCTGTAAATGACATTCACGGAGATTTATTTAATCCTCTGGGAGTATGGGAGGTCCCATGTTAATCTAACAGTCTCCTGGATTTTAGGGAAGTAGGCAACTATGCTTTATGTTCAGAATGATTGCGGGATTTGGCAAGAACATTCGTTTTTTTTTATTTATGTTCAAAAAAGACAATAGCAGCAGAGGCTGTGAGCACTGTAGATGTTGTTCCACAAGAATCAGCAGTAGACCAGGATGTCCTCACATGATTTTCATAATGTTTTTATTGGAACTACATAATTCAGTTAGGGTATATAGCCCATCCAATAAATAAAATCGTAATAGTCAGGGCAACAGCATTAAAGTGCCACATGCTGAGTCAATCTGCGGCGTACCAAAGAGAAAAATCTTTAGTGTTTAACTGTTTATCTGTCAGACTGTCCAAACTTATTCTTTGCGTCATACTATATGGGTGTGTGTGTATGTGTATGTGTGTGTTCTTTGGGATTCTCATGTAACAGCAAGAAATGTCCACATGGTGTACAGTACTATGGTGTACTATTTTTGCTTAAAAAAATAAATGTATTAAGCAACAAAAACTGGTGAATCAGATTCTTATCTGTTCCAGTTGGTAAGTTCGGTCCTGCACTGGATCTCCTTGACTTGAAGATTTCCTGAGATATGCTTCTCCAGACCAGGTATAAAACTAAGCCCACATGTAATATTGATTGGATTATAAGATGTCATTGACCATAGATTATAAGCTTGCGAGCATGGCCTTCCTACCTATATATCTGTCTGTTATTACCCAGTTTTGTCCTATTAATGTTTCCAATTGTAAAGTGCAACGGAATATGCTGCGCTATATAAGAAACTGTTAATAAATAAATAAATAAATTGACGTTTTTGGGTCATTGTCGTTTTGTCCCTCATTTGTGGGGAAAAAAACAAATGTGTTACTGTATATCAGGAAACTGGGCTCTCAATGGCAGTCGGTTGGCATGCAGTAGAACACTGTAAAGACAATTCCAATCTGTCTGTCAGGAAAAAATTCCATTGATCGGTTAACCATGCCGACGTATGACAGTTGTTTTCAGGGTTTAAAAAAGTTCTTGTTTCCTTCATTAAGTGCCTCTTAGGTATATTGTCATTCCAAACTAACAAAAATCGGGACAGAAGAGGTTACAGTTGTTACAGTATTTGGTAGTGCTCTTTATTTTGGTGAATTGAAATTTAAATTGCTCTAAAAATCGTAACTTTTCAGAGAGTATGTTCTAGGGCTATAATTATACCAATACTGTAATAGCCACTCAGTGCCAGTATGGTTCAAATCAAGGGAAGTTCACTTTTTTTGTGTAGTCCAAAGTCTGTTTGTCTGTCTATCTATCTATCTATCTATCTATCTATATCCATCCATCTATATCACAAAGAGGTTTCCTGTCACAGTGAGTGCTAGGACACAATTGTACTAAGTGAATAATGAGTAAGAACCCTACAAATATACAAATGTAGTTTAATGGAAGGGTTGTGTAAACCTCCCAGAGGTTGAAAACCCTAAATAATTTTCTTGCCAATCTAATTGTAAATACAGTTTTAACAGACATCTCGGCTTTCCTATCAGAAGATTACTGAGAGAACTCTGCAGTACATTAGATTTTCCTTACGATATAAGTTACTCATATTTGTTTATGTTTTGAATTAATGGCATCACGTATGGTGCAGGAATCTGTTGCCGACAAGCATATACTCCATTTAGCCGGCCACTTTGGCAGCTGAACTAACAATATTATTAATTTTGTGATTTGCTCTCAATTTCCAGCCAAAACTTTATGTTCGACACAGCAAATTGATGCGGCTTAGGGGAAAGTCATTTTACAGTCATATAATTAAGAAGAAGGACTTTTAAATTGCCTACATAATATTCCTGAAATGTCTGCACTGCAGTGGAATTTATCTGTAGTGATACTATAATTTAAATGTTTTAGTGGTTACGTCTGCTCCAAGATACTTATTAAAATCACTCCTTTCAAAAGCGATTTGTACAATTTATAGAATAGAAACAAGGAAAATTGGAAAACTGTTCGTATTCAGACTACGGAAAGCTCCGCTGCGACTCTTTTGACATGAGCTGCCTGGTGTAAGTATACTGTAGTTGAAGTATAAATATTGTTGCATAGGAAAACAAAACTAGAAAGTCTTTGGAAAATTACCTTTAAGTTGCTTCAAAGCAAAGAGATCATATAAGTGTTTTTTTTTCTTGATAATGTGTTAATAATGATTTATTAGATTAGATCGTATGAATTTAGGAATAGGGCTCTCTCTCCTTCTGTCTTGTCTGCTTTTAGCTGTGCATCTTTGCATGTTCTGTACCTTGCCTATTATGTCTGAAGTATTGTACTGCATTTTTTGATGCAGTAGTACTGTATTTATGCTATTTGAAGGGTCTGTATTTTGCCTTTGCTTGTCCTTTTTTTTTTTGCGTATTAGACTTTTACATTATACAGGTTCAGTCTCCCATATCCAAATATTCCGAAATACGGAATATTCCGAAATACGGAATAATTTTAGCATGACTGAGATAAGGAAACCTTTGATTTTTGATGGCTCAATGTACACAAACTTTGTCTAAGGCACACAATATTAAAAATATAGTATAAATTTACCTCCAGGCTGTGTGTATAAGGTGTATATGAAACATAAATGAATTTCATGTATGTACACAAACTTTGCTTGAGCCACAAAATTATTGAAAATATTGTATAAAATTACCTGCAGGCTGTGTGTATAAGGTGTATATAACACATAAATGCATTCTGTGTGTATATTGGGGTCCCATTCCCAAGATATTTCATTATGATATGCAAGTATTCCAAAATACGGAATATTCCATTATCCAAAATACCCCTGGTCCCAAGCATTTTGGATATGGGAGACTCAACCTGTATGTACTATACGTATAGTATATTTTAGGTACTTTATTTACCCCTCTCTATGGTACTTCAACATTTTGTGGCATTACATAAATGAATAATAATAATAATAATAATGCTATACTTTATGAGAGTGATAGTTTTTTGTTAATTAGTGGAAATATGCTTCCAATTAAAGTGGTGATAACTTTACTGCAGCTAATAAAAGGAAAGCTAATCTACATTCTCATGTACAGTGGTGAACGTGATGGAAGACTTATAGATATTTTTCATGCTTACAAGCAGGAAACTAGAGTTTGACAAGTTAGATAAAAACTGGGAGCTAGCAACATCGGATGCCAGACTGTATAAAAAGCATCAAAGTCAGAGGTAATGAAAGTGGAATAAAACGTGTTCCTCTTATAATAGACCAATATTTCTACTTTGACAATGATATGTGTAACAGTCAATTGTATTGATATTGACCAAATAATCCACTAATATCTCTAATCCAAATTAATTTTTTTCCTCCTTTGATACCGCTTTTACACTTAAGTCCCGGGTCTGAATCAAGATTTGGAACATAGCTCCGAACTGGGTCAGACCCCTTTATCCACTGCGACTCCGATCCGGGTTATTCCCAGATTGGTGCCGTTCACACTGCACACAGATACAGTGTCGGTGCTTGGAGATGACATAATCTCTTGCGCCGGGTTACCTGTTTACACTGAGCCTTACCCGGGTCCTTCCCGGGAATACCCTGCTCGCTCTATCAGGGTTGGCTTCCCGGGAGACTGGACCCGGGTAGAGCCGTTTAAAGTTACAGGTTGAGTCTCCCATATCCAAATATTCCGAAATACGGAATATTTTTAACATGACTGAGAAAGTGAAACCTTTGCTTTCTGATAGTTCAAAGTTCAGAAACTTTGTTTAAAGCACAAATTATTAAAAATATTGTATAACAACCTTCAGGCTGTGTGTATAAGGTGTATATAAAACCAAAATGCATTCTGTGTTTAGATTTGGGTCCCATTCCCAAGATATTTCATTATTTTATGCAAATATTCCAAAATACGGAATATTCCGATATCCAAAATACCCCTGGTCCCAAACATTTTGGATATGGGAGACTCAACCTGTACCAAAATCCTGCGCGCTCACGTACCATAACCGGAGATTTTGAGGGTAGTGGAAAAGGGGTATCAGTTAGGATATTTCCATACCTCCAAATTAGTAAAGTATGAATCGGGACATAGGGACATAGCCGCAAATATGCTGAGGGTATGATTGCATCATAATGGGCGTGGCCATATCATCACTTGTCTTTCCTAACGCTTTGAAGTGCTAGCATCATAATGGGCGTGGCCATGTCATCACTTGTCTTTCCTAACGCTTTGAAGTGCTAGCATCATAATGGGCGTGGCCATGTCATCACTTGTCTTTCCTAACGCTTTGAAGTGCTAGCATCATAATGGGCGTGGCCATATCATCACTTGTCTTTCCTAACGCTTTGAAGTGCTAGCATCATAATGGCCGTGGCCATGTTATCACTTGTCTTTCCTAACACTTTGAAGTGCTAGCATCCCTCTCCCCCTGAGCAGTTTTATTGCCGCTCACTCTGGAGGCTTACCTGTCTTTGCAGCGTGCAATAGAGGAAATACCATTAGGGAGCACAATCATCATGCCCAATACTTCACGATTCTTTGAGGCATGATGTACAATATGATGCATGCCTCACCTTTACTTCTTTTATTATGACTGCACATGCGCAACCTTTCCCTGACTCACAATACGCATATATGAAAAATTAATATCGTACTTGGAGAAGATCGATGTTATTCCCACGATTGTACTCTGTAATAAATACAGAGATGCCGATCCCATATCGATCCAAAAGATTGGTACAGGAACCCCGATTGGCCATCCTGCGCATAAGACACTTAAAATAAATGAGCACATTTAGGCCAGGCTACCAAAAGAATATTGTACCTGTCACAAATAAACAATGTGAGACTTAAGTGCCTGAACTAGAGATGGACGCTAAATGCACAGCAGTCTTTCCATGCAGCTGCTGGGCCAAAATATGTACAAGTAGCAAAAGGCATCTGTAGTTGAAAGACTCCCATTGCATGCTTTTGTGATCTACTGCTGCGTCCACAGACTAAACATCGTTCATATGAGTAACTCTAGGGTGTCAGGTGAATTCAGGTTGCCGGGGCCAAGGATGCAGCCTCGGACTTTGGCATGCCCAAAAAAAGAGGCCGACACGCTCCCCATTTCTGGTGCACTGACTGTTGTCGCTGCAGCTTAGAGGACACTGCGACTGCCCTCGCAGACAGAGCTCTGCACATGCGTAGTACAGATCAAAAAACATCACAGATGTACGTAAACTTTTGGGTTTGTGCACATCTCTGAATTAGGCCCTTAGTGGAATACACAATAGCAAGTAAAAAAAAATAGTCCAATTAATACGTAAAAAACTGTGAAATTTAGGGCCGTATTCAATTAGTGGCAAAAACGGACGTTTCATTCGCCAGTGGCAAAAACGGCTGTTTTTCGCCCAAAAAAAAAACAGTGAAATTTTCGCAAAAAAACAGGCGAAAACAGGAACAGGAGAAAAATAACTGGAGAAAAGTTCTCCACCCAGACGAGGAGAAATAAAATGCAAAATCCCTATTTTTGGCTAAAAATATGGGAATTTCTTTCAGAACACTTTGGACACCCCCCCCTAATGATAAATTACCAGAATAAAAAAATTCGTACGTTGCGTACTTTAGCGAAATGCGACTGCACAAATTTTGGGCGAAATAAAAAAAAATTGTTAAAAAAAGATGTAAAGCAATTTTTTCCAGAAAATTACTGTAAATAGGGGGTACGTTAAAATGGGTGCAAGTATATTGTCGTGTCGTAAAAATGCAATTTAAAAGAAACGCCTGCTGCGACCACGTGAGATGTTATAAACCCTTGACGCATCCATACCACCCCTGAAAAATCAGACCCGATACGTTAAAACCATTGTCAACCATTTTTTTTTTCCTCCAAAATTTGCGCATTTGTTTTTTTTGCCAAAGTACGCAACTTACAAAGTTTCTTTTGTTATATTTATCATCGGGGGGGGGGGGGGTCCAAAGGGTACTAAAAGAAATCCACCTTTTTAGCCAAAAATAGGGAATTTGCATTCTTTTTATCCTGGACTGGGATGGAGAAAACTTTTCTCCAGTTTTTGTTTGACTGTTGCTCTTTTCACCTGCTTTTTGGCGAAAATGTTTCTGTTTTTTTGTATGAAAAACGTCCGTTTTCATTACTAATTGAATATGGTCCATAGTCTGATCAAGAACATAAAACACACATGGTGGGATTAAACTGGTTGAGTAAAGTAAAGCAAATTAGGGATGTTTATTGACCATCGATTTTTAGTAAATATTGATCATTTATTACCAATGGTCTATCTTTCGCCATCGATGGTTAAGTTATGATGGCGATGTGTCTGACACTTCCTTCTGCATTTGCATCTGAGATGGACGGATTTGCACAGTCGCTTGTGTGCGGCTCTGCAAATCCATCCGTCTCTGAATGAGTCCCTTGTTCCACCAACAATGGATCACATCATCTATGGTTTTCCGTCAGTGGTTTCCTAAAATCGATGAAAAGTACAGATGGTGCCGTCATTAATGGTGAACCATTCTATGCCTATCCCTACAGCAAGTATGGATTTTATTTACTGTTAATTGTGTTTTACTCGCATCTAATGTTTTTTTTCCAGTACTCCCCGCACTCGTCATGTTTCATTTTAAAAGGTGTTCTGCGGTGGAATGTATTACACAGAGTGATTCTATATTCTCTTTGCTCTCTAAAATTACAGCACATTATTACCCCGTCATGGTAGCTCCCTTTTGGCAAAGGCTGATGTGTATCACTGAGTTAAATCAGTATGTACTGTTCAATTAACTATTTAAAAGTGGAAAAATGCTGCAAAATGTAACATGATTAGTTCCAAAATCCATCCAGCTTTACATTATGTTCTTTAATAGTCCTGGAATCTCATACTTTCTTGTTATACTTTTATGCAGATGGTAACTGGAATGCAAAAGACCAGTTTTATTATACACAATAGAAAAAAAAATCGAATTATCTTAAAGAAGAAACGTTTTCTTACACCTCACCTTAAATCGTTCTACTCGTATTCTGCTCATTATTCATAAGATTTAATAAATAGTTTGAAAGGTATTAAAAGTTATGAAGATACAGTTGTACAATAAAAAATGAAAACCTGCCCGACTTCCATAAGACAGATATTTTACTATCTGCAAACTGGGGGAATGTTTATAAGTTAAAAATGGAAAATAAAGCAGCACATTCCTCTATGGTGCTGTAGATGTTTTCAATTTAGACTCAATTCTACAACTTTCCAGTTATTCAATGGATACATTAGTGTTTGCTCAGAGTATGGGAGAAATTGTACCCGGCTGTTTATATAGCAGATTAGCCGGCCAAAATGAAAGGCAATCTTCTAACAGAGGAACGGATTAGTATTTCTAAATATTAACACAGAGATATTTTCAGAAATGTATCACTGTAATAAATGGTTGAAAAATTTATTTTCATAAACGACATTTATTAAACAAGGGTTAGAGATTAGCCTCTCCATAGAAGATGAAGATGTGTTAATGAACTTTCTGCTGAGCCTCTGCATATGCCATGAAAATGTAACAAAAGTGCTGCATTGGGTGACAGGTAGGAACCACGTGGTTCACCCAGAGCATTCTTTTCAGATTCCGGATATTCAAAATGCATGTTTTTTTTTATTTTGATTATTATTATTATTATTATTATTATTTGTAAGATATGACATGTTGAATTACATGCGCACACACATATGTATGTAAGGTCTGTCCCATCTCTGATATGCATGCGCAGTGGGATTTGGGGTTAGGGAGACAGAACAGACCTAGCGCCGCAGAGGAGGAGTATATGGCTGGAAATGGTATAAGTATGGGGGCGGGATGTATTGAAGGAGGGGTAGAGTGACGAGCGCAGTGAGAGGATTAAACGGAGCGTGGGCAGAGAGGTGTTGGGGGTCATACTGAGGTGATCTGGCCAGGTCTCTTAGATAGATATATAGATCTAAATTTGTACTGATTTGTACTTTCTTATTTGAGACATTTTTGTTATGAGCTGATGCTGCGTTGTATGTGCGCCTGCCTGTGCAGGACAAACTGTGGCCGACTTGCGCTCAGCTCTGCATAAGGCCCAAGTAGGTGTATCTGGCCTCCACGTGGGAGCCATATATCCCAGCATTATTAAAATGAGTCGCCAGGTACAGGTGCGTGGAGCCTGTTTAATTAGTACATGTGACAAGTCAGGCTGTAACATACACCTAAGAGATAAAGTGCCTCCATAAACCTGGGTATTATGGTATGCCCAAATGCCCAATCAAATCAATGTATACAAATATGCAAAACATGAAAATATACTTTATCATTAACAGCCCTGTACATTGCTGGCACAGTCAGTGATATGGCAGTAAGCTGTATTTGTCAGGGAACAGTGCTGCAATTACCTAAATAAACTTGTTGCTTTTTAGCTCGCTGTCTGCAATATGGTCTACGTACCTGTCATATCCATTATATAGCATTACAGATTCAATCTGTGCATTAAACTAACAATGGTAATAAATAATGGTTGATGTGCATTCAGAGAGAAATTTTAGTGTTTATTTTAAATTAATCCTCATCCTTTAATTTTCGAGTAGTCCAGACAGGCTGTTTTCTTTTCCTCCTCTATAGCACTAGCATTAAATATTTACATTTCATCAAATAGGACCTTTTTATCATGGTCATGCAGCCTTCTCAGAATGTTTACAATTTAATATGGAGTGTTTGAGAAGGTATAAAAGTATGTCCTTTATTAGCCCCTTCCTTCTACATGAATATATCGTATATACTTATATGGACTCAGAATGAAAGAATGAAATCAGCAATAAACACAGCGATTTTTGAACGATTTAAATATAATGACGTCGTTATTGTTCAATCGTTGAAAAAACGTTCAGTTTCTGAGTTATAACGATGAACCATTATCGTTCATGCGCGGTCCCGTTTGTTGTTTGTAGTTCATTCTGACTGACCAACTGAATGATTTTCATTAAGGGAAGTTACAAAAATCGTTTGTAGTTCAAAAAATCGTTCATTACACTTTAAAAAATCTGACAGAAAATTGTTCAGAAAATCGTTGGTAACAAAATCGTTACAAGTGTATGCACCTTAAGTTTTGAAAAACTACATGGTGGTAAATAATTTAGAGATTTCAGTTGCATATATTTGCAAAAATATGGCTAAGGGCCTGATTCAGACCCACTCGCAAGCGCATAGCGCTCGCAAGTGGGTCGATGTTTGGCCCCTGCGCATGCGCTGCCTCCGGCGTACACATGCGTGAGCCCCGAGCGACGGCAGCTCCGACTGTCGATTTTGATTGACAGCTCGCCCCGTTTTGTAGGTGGGGAGGGGGGGTGGCTGCACAAATGCAGGCATTCCCTTAGGAACGCCTGCCGTTTGTGGGCGGCCCTACTGACATCACTCGTGATATCAGTAGAGGACTTCCTGCTCTATTAGAGCAGGAAGTCCACTCGAGCTTGCGGGAGCCGAGACCCTCCCGCAGGGTCTCGCTGTAAGCTGTATGGTCGCGATAATCGCAACCATCGTTAGCTCGCTCGCACAAGCTGTGGGTGACCCACAGCTGTGCGAGCGGCCTGGGGGCCGGAAAAATGAAAAAAGAGGCACGCCCTGATTCAGAGCGAGCGAACGCAAACAGCGTGCGCCTCTGAATCAGGCCCTAAGCCTACAGGCCACGTCACGGCTGCTCTGATACTGGAGGTTCCTAATTCTAAGTCTACCTCCCTTTCATGCACCTGAGTGATATTACTAAAGTGATTGAGCAGCTACCAATATCTGCTGTTCTAAGATATATATATATATATATATATATATATATATCCTATATGTTCTACCAATTAAAGGTTATAATACAAGTAGAGTACTATAGAATCGCACTAGTAAAACGCCCTTATTGTGATTCCCAGTAAGCTAGTAACCTGAAAAACAGGGAGCGCTCATGGTTTAATATCCACAATCAGATATTGGACTGTCCAAATTTAAGTAGTGCGTGTTTAGCCGATAATTTGTAGAATACACCTGGCATGCTCTGACGGCCCTGGCGAAAACCCAGCTCCTCTGTGTAGTTTTCTCCTGGTTATCTGCAGCCTAACACCGCCGGCTAGTTGCAGTAGTATGCGCAGCTAATGTCCAATGAAGTCTCTCCAGCTTTGCTGCTCCGCATTGTTGGGAATAGCTAACGCCATCATGTTAGATAACGGCTAAGCTTTTGCTGTTGTTGCTTGTTAAATTCACTCAGACCATAGAGGTCTAAGGGGATGGCGTAAAGTGATGGAAAGAGATATACCATATGAGAAATCAGTGATTCTCCACCAGATTACGTTGGTAATTTGTGAGGAGCAGAGACAAGTCTTTTCTCCGTACTTGCCTACCCTTGGGGAATGGCTGTGAGGCTCCTGAAAATCCACCCGCACCCCCTTCACCTGCTCGCAAAGCCCCACCCCCCGAGTGGCCGTCCACTTACAGAGCACAAGTGTGCAGTCTGGGTGAGGGGGGAGCACCCTGACTGTACTGTACTGTCAAGCCCTATCTGTGCTGATCTGGCTGCCCTGAAGGAGGGGTCAGCAAAGTCGTCAAGTATGCTTTTCTCCAACGAAAGCACCAGAATATGGGCTTACGTTATCTGGTGCTCTCCTTACATACAGGCTGATTCAGAGATGGACACTAAAGGCACAGCCGCTGCGTCTTTGTACGCAGAGGCTGAGCGAAATGATGCAAAAGCCGCAGGAGTAAAAAAGAGGCTCACTGCCGGCTTCTGTGATCCTCTGCTGTGCCCGAAGACGTAGCCACCGGATCAACTGTGTGAACATTGCAGCCATTGGCTTTGGCACACCCAGAAAACAGGGCTGACACATCCCTGTTTTCTGGAACGCTGCCCGTCGGCTTCACCAAATGCCAGCAGCATGTCAGTCATACCGCGGCTTTTGGGGCACTGTGAACAACGTCGCAGAAAGAGCTGCCCATGCGCCCTGCTGCAGGGATGCTCTGAGGATAAGCTACAACGTGTACAATCCTGAAGGGGAAATAAATGCCACAATATGATAAGGTACACTTAGGGCCTGATTCAGCCTCGGGCGCGATGCCGATATTTACACAGAACGAGCAATTGTTTGCCATTCCGCATGCATGTAAGTCTCACTGCGCACGCGGTACACTTGATTTGCGAATACGTACGCACAGAGGATCCATTCGTACAGTGAGTGTCATGTGGTCAGCGTTTGGGGCAGGTAATGGGGTGGTTAGGTAGACGCAGGCGTGGGCGTGCATAATTAGACATTGCGTGCCAGGAGAGCTGCAGTGTTTGCGGCTGGTCAGACCTGCCGTACATGCTGCGTGACTGTTTGATGTGCGTCGATGGTACCGATGTTTACGCAGGACAGATATGAGAAGGTGGCAGTGGGTGTCTTTATGCCGGCTGTGCTGTGGCAGGCATTAGCATATATTCGCAGCTGTGTTGCATGCAAATTCGCAGCTGCAATCGCATTAGTGCCCTCTGCTGAATCAGGCCCTTCCTTAGCCAACGTTACTTTCCATATACAATATATTCATTGTATATCTCATGACCTCCCATCTTAGGTGAACTGGCTTAAAGGGTAATTGAATTTGTCCCAGCTATGAGGATTAACTTCCCTTTGTAAATATAGCTATAAAGTTAGAACAGGGTGTAATTATAAATAAGATTTTCATTACACAATTTTGTTCCTTTGATCATGACAAAAAGCATAATTATGTGTTACTTTTTTCCCGGACTAGATGTTACTAGCACAGGTAGTAATTAGGCAGCCTGGCAAAACAATCACGCACATAATAACAATTAACAATTAGATGTTTTTCCTAAATGGTCCTAACGATTTCTCACAAAGGTTTTTTTTTTGTTTATTTATTGGGATGATTACAGACAGGATATATGTAGACCTAAATAAGAAATATTAACTTTCAAACCAGTACATGCAGACAAGTCCCATTTGGACTCCTGATTAATAGTGCTAAATTGATAGAATATAAACTATATCTAAAATGTGTTTCATTTATTTGGAGGTTTAAATATAAAATACTAGCGATCCGTGATAGTCTTTATATAACCAAGGTCTTATAAGGGGTGGGTACGGGATGCCGGCACTCAGAATCCAGGTGGTCAGAATCCTGATGCCAGCAGCCCGATAGCGTTAGGATACTGATACCTATCGGTAGGTATCCTACCCCCCCTAGCAGCCTAAACCTAACCCTCCCCCCCTAGTGCCTAACCCCATGCCGGGGCCAGTATTCTCACTGGTGTCGAGATTCCGGTGCCGGCATTTAAACTACATCCCCTTGTAAGATTTCCTTGTAGATGACATTAGTCGTTTTTCCTCCTGACATCAACACGAAAAGATTTAGGGCCTGATTCAGACCTGCTCGCGAGCGCATCGCTCTGGGGCTCGCTACAAGACGGGGCGGGAACGCCTGCCATTTGTGGGCACCCCTACTGACATCACACGTGATGTCAGTAGTGAACTTCCTGCTCTATTAGAGCAGGGTGTTCACTGGGGCTTGCAGTGGACGAGACCCTACCACAAGGGTCTCGTCGCAAGCCCAATGGTCACGATAATCGCGACCATCGCCAGGCCGCCCGCTAAAGCTGTGGGTGGTCACCCACAGCTTAGCGAGCGGCCTGGAGGCTGGGGTAAAAAAAAACCCGGCCCGCCCTGATTCAGAGCGAGCGCTCGCAAATAGCGAGCGCCTCTGAATCAGGGCCTTAGGGCCTGATTCAGACCCGGTCGCAAGCGCTGAGCGCTTGCAACCGGGTCGATGGTGGCCCAGAGCGCATGCGCACGACGGAGCCGGCTCCGTCATGCGCATGCACGAGACCCGGATAGCGACGGGCAATCTGCCGCTCCGGGTCTCGTACCAAAGGGGGAGTGCTGTCAATGTTGAGTGACAGCACGCCCCCTTTGGTGGGCGGGCCAGGGGAGTGGCTGCCCAAACGGAGGCGTTCCCATGTGGGAGAGATCTCTGGGGCCTGCGGCAACGAGACCCTACCACAAGGGTCTCGTCACAAGCCCGATGGTCGCGATGGTCTTGACCATCACTACCATCTTCCTGGCCGCTCACTATAGCCCGGCCCTGATTCAGAGCGAGCTCTGTCCGAGCGTCTGGCTCTGAATCAGGGACTTAGGGCCTGATTCAGAGCCGGACGCTCTGAACGAGCGCCCACTCTGAATCAGGGCGTTTTTTTTTTTTTTTTTGCAGCGTCCTCCTGGACGCTCGCATAGCTGTGGGTTACCACCCACAGCTTATGCGAGCGTCCATGATGATGGTCGCGATGGTCAAGACCATCGGGCTTGCGACGAGACCCTGCGGTAGGGTCTCGGTGACCGCAAGCCCTGGAGTGATTTTGGCTCTATCAGAGCCAAAATCACTCCCACTGACATCACTAGTGATGTCAGTGGGGCCGGACCCAGACGGTAGGCGTTCCCATGGGAACGCCTCCGTCTGGCAGCCATGCCCCCGGCACGCCCACCAAAGGGGGCGTGCTGTCACTCAACATCGACAGCACGCCCCCTTTGGTGCAAGACCCGGAGCGACAGCTTGGCTTTCGCTATCTGGGTCTCGCGCATGCGCACGAAGGAGCTCCCTCCGTCATGCGCATGCGCACTAGGGCACCATCGACCCGCTTGCGAGCGATCATCGTTCGCGAGCGGGTCTGAATCAGGCCCTTAGTTTTGATGTGACACGCAAAAGGGCCACATAAAGTTGTCCAGCAGTCTCCACTTAGGTCAACTCCAGCCACGTTAAGTGTCTGTTCCTGTGCTTTAAGGTACATACACACGGTCAGGTTTGTCAGATGAACGATTTGACCAACGATTTGAACGATTTGAACTACGAACGATTTTTGACTGCGTTAAAATGAATGGAATCGTCCAAATCTGACTGCAAACACATCAGATGTCAGATATCGTTATCTGACAAGCGGGAACGCGCATCGTTCATCTGACAAACGTCAGATATGTCAGATTTTCCTTCAGATATGAATGATTGAACGATTTTTAAAATCGTTATCGTTCAGATCTGAAGAAAAATCTGACCGTATGTATGCACCATTATTTATCGTCATGCCAAAGCATAGTTTTTCGCATAAATGATCAATGCTCGGCTCCCTTCTGTCATACATTAATGTTATGTAAAGAAAAATTTCTAAATTACTGTCTTGTCCGTTTTAGTCTCTGTTTAGCTGGATAGCAAAGGGGTAAATTCACTAATAATTGTGTTTGCCAGTGATTTCAAACTGCCGCACATCATTGGTGATTTTTACCAGTAAAACGCCCCCTTTACTATTCAGAAGTTAGTGGGTGATTTTTCAAAATGTCAGCTATACAGTATGTCGCAAGCCCACTTGTAAAACTAACAGAAAAGCTATTTGGTCATTTAGGGCCTGATTCAGACCCACTCGCGAGCGGCTGTCCGCTCGCAAGTGGGTCGATGTTCTGGACTGAGCATGCGCACGACGGAGGGAGCTCCGTCGTGCGCATGCGCCAGACGCGACGAGCGAAGGAAAGTCCTTCGCTCGTGTCTGATCAAAGGGGGCGTGCTGTCGATGTTGATTGACAGCACGCCCCCTTTGGTAGGCGTGCCGGGGGCATGCCTCCCTGACGGGGGCGTTCCCACGGGAACGCCTCCCGTCAGAAGCCGGCCCACTGACATCACTAGTGATGTCAGTGGGAGTGATTTTGGCTCTGATAGAGCCAAAATCACTCCGGAGCTTGCGGTTGAAAACCTCAACCGCAGGCTCTGGCTCGCAGTTTCGATGGTCGCGATGGTCAAGACCATCGCGGCCATCAAACTGCACGCTCGTATAGCATGTGGGTGGTCACCCACAGCTATACGAGCGTCCAGGAGGATGCTCCATTTTCATGGAGGCCAGCCCTCATTCAGAGCGTGCGCTCTGCTCAGAGCGTACGGCTCTGAATGAGGGCCTTAGATCATAAGCAAAGACACAATACACTTATTAATGAGGAAAGCCATTATCATGATCAGGGTAATCATCGGCTCCTACTGGAGAGAGATAAAGTACCATCCAATCAGCTTCTGCCATTTTACAGGCTGCGTGTTATAAGCTGAGTGGTACTTTATCTCTCTCCAAGATTAAGCTGTATTCAATTTGAGCTCAGCTGCGATACTTTTTCACCTCCTGGACTTTTCGCCTACTTCGCCTGTTTTGCGCGTGCCCGCGTATCACCATATTCAATTTGAAAGGACGAGAAAACGGGACCTGGCGAAACTTAAACAGGCGGAAAGTACTGTCAGATTTGGGGAAATCAGCCTGACACCCCCCAAAAGATGCTCTGACATGGGGGTTAGCTATGGTACCCCCCGAGTTGGCTTGCTTAAGGTATTTGGTGTTTTTAAACGGGCTCAATAGCTGCTAAATAGCGTTTTTGTATACGTGATGCAGAATAGTGTCCCAGCAAATTTGGGGTACTTGAAAATGGGGGTCAGCATATTTAAAAGTTGCTAAGGTTAAGTTGAAAAAATCGTGAAAAATCCACCTCCCGCAAGCACCTGCAATAAAAAAAAACACTTGGGGCATACTTGGGGACCCCCCCAAAGTCACGTTCACTAGTTTTTAACTTTGTCCCCCGACTTTTTTTTTTTCGCCCCCAAATTCAAAATGATTTTTTGGGGTGTCCTTAAGTGTTTTTTTTTTTTTTTGACACAGTTTACCTTTGGGGGACTGTCTGAAGGCTGCATGGGGGTTCCCACAATGTTGCACCCCAAAACCCCAATTCTGCACTTTTTTCCGCCTGCTATTCATAGGCGCAACTTTTCCGCCTATTACATTGCATTGACTTTCCGCCTAGGCGGAAAGTCTTTCAAATTGAATATGGAGTAAAACCCAAACAAGCGAAAATTACGTCATTGGCGAAAAGTTTTCGCTAAAAAACGAAAAACGTCTTTTTGCTTCAGATTGAATACGGGCCTTAGTAAATTTCACCCTAACTACGTTTCATGACAGTTATTGACAGTTGACATGAAATCTGACCCCTCCCACCAGTGTCAGTGATGTCACTACCTGAGAGTTCCGACACCTACTGAGCATGTCACAGACGAGACAACATTCAAACATTCAATAGTATGTCATATATTATGATATATAATGTTAGCTGTACAGAGTGTAATAGATTGGTATTGTGGACAGTTGACATGTTGAGTATGTGTACAGTATTCTACGAATGTATAAGTTCTAATGATCTCTAGTGGTCAGATGTCACGTTGGGTATGTATTGTGTCCTATGTTTGTGTGGCGTGTAATAGAATTGTATTATGATCATGTCCAGTGTACAAGTAATGTTGGATAAATATTCTGTCCATCCTCTATATAGAGCAGTTGCAAAGTTGGAAATAGAATGAGCGTAGGTTACTCACCTCAAGATACGCCTTATAACAAGTTTAGATACAGTATGCTTATGTGCTGGTCTACATGGGCCACATTTGGGTGAAAACGCCCCTTCTGAAGTTTGCCTACATGAGTACGTCCTTTCACAGACCTGGTCCACCTCTCCTGTCAGCAGTGTAGTTATATGATCTGAATCATGTACTTGATTCTGCAATCTCATAATTGCTTGCTCTTATATTGTGAGTATGCATAGTGTGAAGATACGCTGTGGTGTCACAAGGAGGCAGAGCCACAATCGCCGTCGATTACAGCAATGCCCGGAGTATCCTGAGGATGCTCCGGGGAGCTGTAAGGGCAGCTGTGTCACCGTCTGAAGCATCCTAAGGATGTTCTAGGCGGCACTGCTGCATAGATTCTGGCTGCAGTGTGCCATTCTAGACACCCTGCTAGCCTCATCTGGCTCCGAGGGCCAGACCCAATGATTCCGAGGGCCTTATACGGCCCCCAGGCAGGAGGTTCCCCATCCCTGTTGTAACTGGTCAACTAAAATAATGTGTTCTAGCTGTACATCAGTTCTGCAGGCTGGGACCTGCCACAATGATCTCCGTAGGAATCGGTATGTAATACCGCCGGCCGCAGTTCGATTCCCGGCAGCGTCAGGCCGAAAGTGGAACAGATCCCGGCAGCCCGACAGCGCTGGAAATCCCGATCGTCCCCGGGTAAGTATGAACTAACCTAGCCCCTAACCCTCCCTTAGGGGTGCCTAACCCTAACCTCCCCCCCAAGTGCCTAACCCTAATCCCCCCCTATAAGTGCCTAAACCTAAGTCCCCCGGGGGGATGCCTAACCCTAACCTCCCCCCGGGAGTGCCTAACCCTGACCCTCCCTCCTCCTAGCCTAACTCTAACCTCTCGGGGGGGTGCCTAACCCTAAGTCCCCCCGGGAGCCCTAAACCTAACCCTCCCCGCCCGCGGCTGTCCGCTCGCGGCGCCCGGCATCCCTTCGATCGGGATGCCGGGCGCCGGTCTCCCGGCGTTGGTGAAATGAACGGCGTCTACATCTAGATGCCGATCATTTCACCCACGCCGGGATATGACAGTCGGGAAGCCGGCTGTTGGTATAATGTCAGCCGGCTTACTGATTGCATCCCTTTCTGTATAGTAGTTTATAATATGCAATGGGAATAAAAACAATTGTAATTCAAATGCATTATGCTTGTTATAAGGAGCAATCTTTCATGCTCTATGAAATTAGCTGGTTTTGATGTTCAAGAAAAAAATATTGTATATCAAAATGTTTTCATGCTTAGTTAAACTTTAATTACAGATGTGTCCTCATACACCTGTCCCTATTGTGCCATATGGCGCAAGACGCCTAGCATGCTACTTTTTTTTTTTGCATCTTTGGAACTAAATAAGAGTTGTACGCATAGCTGATGGTTTGCGTACAACTCCAATGGTGGAGAGCATGTGAGGGCCCGTTTGTGCATGATTGACAGGTTGTGGCTTTTTGTGGGCTGGGAAAACTTCAGGAAAACGGGCGTGTCGCCCCTGTTTTCTGCGAGTGCTAAGGCCAGGATTGCATATTCCGTCACCGACTTCCTAGCCTCTTCTATAGAGCTGCAAAGGTTAGTCTGAGTAACCTCAGGGCCACTCAGATTGCCGATGATCTCACAGATAATGCGATGCTGCATTCTAGGACACAGCACTCGGATCTTCAATGCCAGCAGGAAGAGTATTTTTCCCTCAGACGCCTCCTGCTCTATTAGCGTATTAGTTGTACGGTATTGCACAGCCGTTTCCCTGTGGCTGTGCTGTACTGTACAACTCTGAATCCGGCCATTGGTTCGGAAATAGTGCTTTATAGCTGTTACTTAGGATTCGTTTTCTTGTCCCAAAGGAACTAGTATGAAGTCGCAGATAAAGCATAACAATGCATGACAAGGATTACTGGTATCGGACCTGTCTTTTGACTATTTAATCTGAATTAAGTACTTTTTCCCCAACTTTGCACATAATTGAGCATCTTGAGCTGGGTACACGTTAGATTAGACCATGTGTACCCAGCATGACATCGCCGGCGACCGGACCCAGCATGCGGCAAGTGCATACACACTTGCCGATGTCAGGTCCCATTGTCCCTCTAAATACATAAAAATACATAAAAAATGAAAAAAATGCATAATTATTATTTATTTATTTTGAATAAACTAGAAATACAATTTTAATACTTAAAATATGTGGGCAACGTAATAGGTATGTAATGTCAGCTGTAGGGATGCCTCCTGTGAAAATACTGACAGCGGCATCCCAATGATTGGTATCCCGACAGGGGACGGGTAAGTATACTTCCCCCTTCTCCCCCTAACCCTCCCTTCTTGTAGCCTAACCCTCCACACCTCACACCCTAACCCTCCCCATTAGTGCATAAACCTGTCTCTCCCCTTTGTGCCTAGGCCTAACTCTCCCCCCTTAGTGCCTAACCCCCCCCAGTGGTGCCTAACCCTTCCCCCTAGGGGTGCCTAACCCTAACCTCCCCCCCCCCCCCCAAAACCTAACCCAAACCCCGCTACACTGCCTTAATCTAACCCTCCCCTCCCCGCTGCTACCAGCTATGGGCGCCCTGGACTTACTTAGTTTGGGCTGGCGTCATTCTGGATTCCGGCGTCAGTATTTCGACTCCTATCTTAAGTCCCGTGTCGGACTTTCAGCGTCGGGATTCAGACCGGTGGCATGGCGTCTGCCGGTCTGATAACTACATCCCGTGGCCAACTGTGTGGGCAGCTAGGCATCATCATGCTGCCATGATGGTGGGCCTATTTTTTATTGGAAGGCCTAGAGCCGGAGCTCCATCCGCCCCATTGTTAATCTGGCCCTGACTGAATGTGCGATTGGGAATGCAGCCGTAATCAAAGACACTCCCATACCATGCCTATGAGACGGCCAATTGCGTACGCCATCACACACCTCTTTTAGCACGTGTGCAATAAGAGTTTCCTAGAATTTTGGCACATGCACATTATCAAATAATCACTCAGCTGCGTAAAAATCGGCTCTGTGTCCATCTTTGAATCAGGCCCATAACGTACTAGGTACATAGGATTAGTGTATTGGCACAGCTAAGTAGTAAAGCCTGTGGCGCACTAAACAGGACCATTTGGTGCAATTTGAAGGGATAGGTGTCTGTGGACACATCTGTACCTACTGTAACACCAAGTGCACAAATTAACCGACAGCAGCCAGTTAATCATTAGCTCTAATTTCCGTCATATAGTTAAATAAGCATTATGGGCATCATTATTGCATATTAAAGGTACTGCATATAATTATGTCTGTGTACTAATGGCATTGGGGTTATCTATTTATACAGGCAGCAAGCTCTGTTGGCTGCAATCAGTGAGAAGGACGCGAACATCGCCTTGCTGGAACTATCTGCCTCAAAGAAGAAGAAAACCCAGGATGAAGTGATTGCTCTCAAGAGAGAGAAGGACAGGCTAGTTCACCAGCTGAAACAGCAGGTACAAGCGTATTCTAAGAGCAGGCTGTATTTTTGTAATACCACATGTGCACCAGTGAATGTAAACTGGCTGTCTGTAGCTGCGTGATAAATATCCCACACCTAGCGTTTAAGCAATATAACAACAAGGCCTAAAAAATAAGAGATGTTTTCTTATTAGAGTGATGTCAATGCTTAAAGGCTGGGTGAAAACCGGGTCCTGAAGGTGCCTATGTTTTTGGGGAGGCTGCTTCTCAAAACCATGTGACGTGCGCAAGTAGTTACATAGAACAAGGTTAGGCAACCTGTGGCATCCCAGCTGCTATGGAACTACACATCCCAGCATGCCCTGACACAGTTTTAGCATGCCCTAACACCAAACCTGTGGCAAGGTATGTTGGGAGATGTTGTACCTCTACAGCTGGAGTGCCATAGGTTACATACCCCTGCATAGAGCATATAGAACAAGTGCAGCTTCCATACTGGCATACTCCATACTTGCCTACTTTTGAAAAAGCATTTCAGGGAGATTGAGAAAGCAGCACCTATGAGCGTGGCTGTAAAGTGGGCGTGGACGGCTACATCTGAGGGGCGTGTCATAAAATTGATTTACATACACATGTAAATGAGCCCCAAAGTAGTTAGTAAGATCTACTTGATGAAAACACACTGATCACTTCTCAGAAAATACATGTAACTATAGGGATCATTGTGCCTTATAACCAATGAAATTATACTAATGATCCCATTTGAATGTATATATCTCTGTTTTTTCTTTTATATAACAGTGTCATAATGGGGGGTAAGGTGAAATGAGGGAGATTGGTAGACTCTTCAGGGAGACAGGGAGATTGCTGCTATTTCAGGGAGTCTCCCTGACAATGAGGGAGGGTTGGCAAGTATGGCATACTCTCTAACACTGCTACATATAGAAATATATGCTCTAATTACCATTATGCATAACAGACATAACCAATAATGTTTTCGAGTACAAATGTTAATCTGTAATCATTCCTCTCGGTGATGGATAAATTGTGCAAATCAGATGTTTTGGTTTAATAATCAGACTTTCTGCTGATATTATGTATGTAAATCACAGTGAATCAGAAAAAAAAAACCTTCAAATTTATCGTCATGTAAAGATTTAACAATTTTATGTTGCACTAACTTCATTGTCAAGAGTATAAATTGGAACGTCTCAATATACAGTATATTTCTCACTATTAAAATGGTTTCTAAGATGCAAACTCTATGAGCTATTCGTATCATTACATGTTGACTGAAATTATCCCGCATCCTAGAGGTAGAAACCGTTCATTGCGTCACCCTTATCAGGGACGGACTGGGGCTGCTGAGCAGTCCCGGCAGTCCCCCTTCGCGTGCGCACACAAAAGGGCGTGGCCTCCTCTAAAATGGGACATGGTTACATCTTACGAGGGCCTGGCCTCACGGCATGCCCCGTCTGTCAGTATCTCGGCTGAGCAGAGCACCGGGAGGCGGAGCTGCTCGGCCAAGATTTAACGCCGGACCGGCCCATTTTAACATTGGTCCTTCTGGCAGAAGGGTAGTCCAGTCCTGCCCTTAATTCATCTGAGAAGGTGTTTTACTATGAAATATGTAGTAGGGGGAAAAGGTCTGAGCAGTTGATCATTGAATCACCTATGCAGAGCTAGACAATCAGTCTCCATGATCATACAGGCAGGAGGGCAATTGCTGATCACACAGTGCCCATACAGTATGATATATTGCTAATATTAAAATAGTATACAGATGTGTCCTCATACACCTAGCCATAATACTCCATAAGGTATGATTTGCCCGGTATGTCTGATCCGCACCGAGTGGTGTAGTGTAGTTACTTTTCATTTTGCATGGTAGTCGCTTCGCAGATGCAGTGAAATACCACTCAGAGTGGACTAGAGTCATTGCGTGTGCATGAATTAGTTTTAAACACCTACAAAGTCGCAGGTGAAGCACAACGGAACTTGGCGGGGGAAAAAGCTGCGATGGCTGAATCGGAGCACGTTTTGTACAAATGTTGCACATTAATTTGATCAGTGCAGTCTACCTAAGTAGTTTTGTCCTCTCCAGTTGTTTTATTTGCGCAAATAACATTTTGAGCGACAAAGAGTCGCCTGGGAAATGGTGCCCCTAGAGGTTTGGCGCAACTGAAGCCAAACTGTATGAGGACACAACTGTACTAATGTGTACTAATAAAATACATGGATTAAAAAAATACAATTGTAAACTGTGACATTTAACTGTACGGCAAATTTAAATCACTATGCAACAAAACAAAAATAATATATAATATAATGTATCATTCAAATTCAGTAAAAAGAAAACATAAATGATGAAAACTGCTGCACCCATCATTTTCTTATGTCCTTGTGAAACTGATCTCTGCAATTTTATTATCAAGTTGTCTTAGTTTGATGTATTTTTGTTGGTCCTATTGAATCTAATAAAATTGAATTTACTGTCATGATCTTGGTAAATATGTTTTGAAATTGCTGATTTGGGATGTAGTCAGGAAGCCGACGGTCTAAATGCCGACCGCCAGCTTCCCGACTGCGGCAGGGGTCTAATGACAGGTGTCGAGATCCCGAAGCCAGTCATTTTACCTATGCTGGGAGCCTGACGCCCGGCATACCGATCGAAGGTAAGCCGGGCGCAGACAGCCGCGGGGGGGAGGGTTAGGTTATGGGCTCCCGGGGCGACTTAGGGCTAGGCACCCCCCTAGGAGGGCTAGGGTTAGGCTAGGGAAAGGGGGGGTTAGGGTTAGGCAACCCCCCGGGAGACAAAGGTTTAGGCTGCGGGGAAGGGGGGGGTTAGATTTAGGCCCTTACAGGGGTGGTTAGGGTTAGGCACTTGGGGGGGAGGTTAGGGTTAGGCACCCATAAGGGAGGATTAGGGTTAAGGGGGGAGGTTAGGTTAGTAAATAGTTAAAATACTTACCTGTTGGGATCTTCCAGGGTTGGGATTTGAATCCGGATTTCATTCCAATCCCGCTGATTTAGTATCACTTAATAAATAACTCCTCCTGTGTGCCTAAAGCCATGTCTTAATTATTGTTCTCTATGGCTGATATATTGGATTGTTTATTTACATTACTGTAGGTATATTAAGTATGTGAATTACAGTGAAAGTACATATGTAGTAATAGGATATCTCTCTTGTTGCATGTGTGAGTTTATGCCTTCCTGTTATGACCTATCCCTGTGTGTGTGATACCACCGCTGCAGTGCTTCCTTTCCTGTAAGAACTGTTGTTATTTTCCTATCACTCGGAGCACCATACGCGGCAGGTCTATTTACTAAGGGGAGAAAACCCCCTTTTTTTTAAATGAAAACCGGTGGGTGTTTATGCCAGAGATAAAGCTCCCTAGCTGGTGATAACTATTGGCAGGTATTATCAGGGGGATGTAGTCGGCATCCCGAAAGTCAGGATGCTGGCGCTCAAAATACCGGCTCCGGAGTCCCGACAGCAGTCGGAATCCCTGCGCCAGATTCCCGACCGCCGGCATCCCTACTGGTAAGTATTACGGTTCGGGGTTAGGCACTAGGGGGAGAGTTAGGGTTTGGCTGCAAGGGGGGAGGCTTAGGGTTATGCTGCGGGAGGGGGAGGGCTAGGCTTAGGCTGCAGGAAGGGAGTGTTAGGGTTAGGCTTCGGGTACGGGAGGTTTACGGTTAGGCTGCGGGGGTGGGTTATGCTCAGGCTGCAGGAAGGGAGTGTTAGGGTTAGGCTTCGGGTGCGGGAGGTTTAAGGTTAGGCTGCGGGGGGGGGGTTAGGCTTAGGCTGCAGGAGGGGAGGGTTAGGGTTAGCATACTTACTTTCATGGTGTAAGGATTGTGACTGCCGGGGTGCCGCTGTCTATATTCTGAGTGCCAGCATCCTGCCCACCGGGATCCCATACCCATCCAATTATCAGGGATAGTTGTGTCTCGCTGGTAAAGGCTTTCCCAGATAGAGCGTGGTGCATGTACCAGCACAATCCTTTTATTGTAATAGCAAAGGACTCTTGATGGAAAAATACTTTATTACATGTGCAGAGACTTTCAGGACTGTCTGATGAACCGGTAAGAGTATTCTTACTGCTGCTAGCCAGCTGACCTCCCAGCTATTCTGCCAACACTTTATTGGTAAGTAATGACAATGGTTCTTCTTTCTATAGAGTCTGCGAGGAGGAAATACTTCATAGTTTGTTTTTATGACAGTATAATCGAATTGCAAAAATGATTTACAGTTATTTCCATTGACTAAAGGGTTTTTGTAACTGCCTGGATAATGATTTTCATGATAAGCCTTCCCATGTATGTACAGTACACCAGATACTGTGCACAAACACATAGAATTGTGGAACAATCCTGACTTTCTCTAACCGCTTTTCAGGGTGATAGAAAATCACCTATCACTGCATTCTACCATTAAAATCTCTCTGAGGTAACTCCCCTGCCTTAACGATATTAGCCAGCAGTAGGGTATGCAGTCATTATGTCAATATGCACAAAATGTTGACATTCACAAGGTCGACAGGGACATAATGTCAACATAGTCATAACAATCCATGTTAGGTTTAGTGTTAGGCAGCTGCTAGGGTTAAGCGGCGGATAGAGTTAGACTGCAGTTAGGGTTAAGCAGTGGTTAGGGTTAGACTGCGGTTAGGGTTATACTGTGGTTAGGGCTGGACTGTGGTTAGGTTTAAACAGGAATATTGACATTCATAATGTCAATGTAATGAACTTGTCAATATTATATTAGTGTGAACATTGTAAATGTCAACATGCCAAACGTTGACATCTTGAAAGTGGACATTCTGAGTGTCGGCATGTCATACCAGGCCCAGTGAGACCTTGTATTGTATCTGTATAGTCTGTTTAAGAATTCTGGTTCAGTACTTGGTGTACGTATGGAGCAATACCATGCACCTAACATATTACCATTTATTCTGGTTGTTTTTTTCACTAAATGAAAACACTGTTTGTGAGGTTTCCAAGGTAAAATAATAATATCATTGTTTACATGTGTTTTAGCATCCTCCTCATATATTTGACATTTTGCTGATTTCCCCCAATATATGGCTCCTTAAACTCTCATTACGACGTTAAATAAATAATATAGTAAGGAGTGACAGAACTACCTTTATATCAGATGTTCTATTTATTGATTTTGTGGATGTCAGTTACTATTGTTTCACTGTGCGGAACCACGTCTCATCCTTAGTATTACACAGCCACCTCAGATGTAACATCAGGGACGCTGAAACTTCCCTGCTCCTTTTAATGTTTTTAATGCAAAAAATATATAAAAATCTCTGTTCCAAAAACACTACTACCCTCCTACCCTGTAACGATTATTGTAATGGTCCATTACCCACTGCAAAAAGTTGCTACCCCACAAATGATGCCACATAACATGACGCACCACTCTGTGAGTACTGTATGTAAAGGTAGCCGTGCAAAGTCACAAAGTGGGGAAAACACTGTTGGGCAGATCGGATTGATCTACAAATGCTGGGCTAGATAAGTGTTAGTAAATGTTTGATTTAGCCCCAGAAGCACAACATCGATGTTGATTGATTTTAAATTTTAAACGATTAAAATCAACCTTTAGTAAATATACCCAAAGTCCAAGGTTCTCAAACTCTGCCAGTACAGTCCAGGTTTTAAGGATATCCATGCTTGAGTCCAGGTGATTAAATCAAATTGACTGAGGTACTAATTAAGCACCTGTGCTCAAGCATGGATATCCTTAAAATCTGGACTGTACTGGCGGATTTTGGGAATCTGTGCCCCAAGTACTGCTACAGAGTTGAAGGCAAGCCATTTGCATGATTTTGGAATGTGCATACCTTGGAGCTGAGCATATGCAACTACGGGCAATGAAGGGGATGTAGTCAGGAAGCTGGCGGTCGAAATGCTGAACGGCAAAATCCTGACAGTGAAAGCCTGGCATGGGACTAAAGATAGGCGTCTAAATACAGACACCTATCATTAGCCCCACGCCGAAATCCAGACGCCCGGCATACCGAGCTTTGGTAAGCCGGGTGTCGGGATCTCTTAGCCGCGGGGGGGGGAGGGTTAGGTTTAGGGACTCCCGGTGGGATTTAGGGCTTAGGCATCCCCCCGGGAGGGTTAGGGTTAGGCTAGGGGAAGAGGGGGTTAGGATTAGGCACCATCAGGGGGAAGTTAAGGTTAATCATCCCCAGGGAGAGTTAGGTTTAGGGTGCGGGGAGGGGTTAGGTTTAGGCACCCCTGGGGGAAGGTTAGGGATAGGCACTAGGGGGGAGTTTACGGTTAGGCACCACTAAGGGAGGGTTGGGGTTAGGGGGGGGAGAGGGGAGAGTTAGGGTACTTACCCTAGTCGGGATCTTCATATGCTGGCTTTCCGGCGTCAGGATTTAATCCGCCGTGCTTAGATCCGGCGGTGTTATATACCGATTCCGCAATGAAGAGTTGTATGCAAACTGAATGCGTAACCCCTTCTCACTAGGCAAAGTTCAGAGAGGACATGTCCTTGAAATTGCAGGATATGCAGAGCAGTGCATATATGTGACTATGGGGCATATCCAATTAGCTGCAGGATTTCACCCGCGGCTAATTGTCAGGCAAAAGTCCCGCGATGCAGGGATTAGCTATTCAATTAAATAGCTATTAGAACGGGACTCCTGCGCGAGAACACACTGATTCCGCGAGAACTGCGGAATCAGTGTGATTTACCCATTCGCACGAGGCCGAATAGGGCGGCTTCACGCTGATTTTACCTCGCACCTGCAAGAGGTACGAGGTAAAGTCCAACAGCGGGGACTCGCGCGCGGGGTCTCGGGGACACCCGCGTATGGAATCCCCGCTAATTGAATCCCCTCCAGCGCGACAATTTGCCTCGGGGTAAACCCAGCGGCTAATTGGACATGCCCCTATGCCTGTCTTCTGGTATAGGTTTGGTGCAATTGTACACTAATAATGATTACGGCAATAACACCAAGCATAAGAACAGGGGCTGTCTGGCTGCAGACATGCATACAGGTGAATACTGTATATGCATTTAGGGCCTGATTCAGAAATGGACAGATTTGCAGAGCCGTACATAAGGGGCTGTGAAAAGCCATCCATCTCAGATACAAACACCTCCTTACTGCATTTGCAACCCCAGCACTGTGACCGATGTCCCTCCAAGAAAATGGGGGTGAACCACCCCCGTTTCAGAGAACGGTGACCAGGCACGGCCCCTCTCCGCCTCCCCCAAATGCAGCAATATGTCAATCATGCTGCGGGTTTGGAGGTCAGCGAGCGAGATCGCAGGACCCGTTCTGCACATGCACAAAACGGGTCTGGCCCAGTCTCCTAACCATCGGAGATGTACGTTCATCCTCGGATGACCGTACATCTCTGAATCAAGCGCTTAGTTCTGTGCATGCAGTGCAGGAGACATTATGGTCAAATTACATTGAACTCTGTATCAGCCCCATAGAGAACAAATATTCCTATCATAGTGAAATTCCTTGGAATTCACTCCTAATTGTTATAGCTTTCTTTACAGGTCTATAGAGATAGGAGAGACCAACAGAACATGAACATACCCAACATATGTGATTCTGACTTCATCACAGATATAGCTGCCAAGTACCTTGTTTACAGCCACGATGCAAACACAATTGAAAAGCCTCAGGTCAGTCAGCTGTAGATTGCGTTTAGAACATAGAAAGCATCTAGCACATAGGGAGACAACCTGTGGCTCTTAAGATTTTGTAAGGCTTGCTGGGACTTGTAGTTAGAACACTTGGAGAGCCCCAGGTTGTCTAAGTTTGGTCTAGATCAATTACAATGTGCTTTGTAGTGCAGTGCTTCTCAAATCTAGTCCTCGGGACACACTAACAGTGCATGTTTTCCAGATATCCTCACAGAATCACAGGTGAAATAATACGAACGAGCTGTGGATCTTTTACAATGTGTCAGTTAGTGATGAATACACCTGTGATTCAGCAATGAGATTTGGAAAACATGCACTGTTAGTGTGTCCAGAGCTACAGTAAGACTGGCTTTGAGAAACACTGTTGTAGTGCATACCAGCTCTTTAGCATTAACCTGTTGAATGTGATTTTATTGTCATTAGTAATGCTAAATAATGTAAGCTTCTTTTTTCAGGGCCACATACATGTGAGATTCCCTGGCATGATTTTGCGGAACAACTAATGTGCTCCTGCTTATTCTGGTATAGTAGGGAACTTTACACTTCCTCACATCCACCAGCAGATGTCTCTGCTTAGAAAGCTTTCAAATAGATTGCCAGAAGACTGAGCTTAATGTTATTCTGATGGGTTCCGGACTATAGATAGACAGCAATTAGATAGACACCAGATGTTCTGATAATTATTTTCCTCTATTTGCAAACTGTATTACCTACGAATCAGTTCTATTAAAAAGAAAAAAAAAACTAAGCTGTTGTTTACAAAGGCATTCTTTATTTGTATTCCCTTACATTACATTGTCATTAAAATGTAGCTGCTCCTACACTATACTGGTCTAAAATTATCCATTTGAAGTCTTGTCTACAAGCATACCTGTTGACATTCCCTTCCGGTAGGGAGCTGAATGTCTGCTTACAGCGTGGGGCTTGGCCGTGTAATGATGATGCATTGGGGGCAGGGCCGGGGGCGCGTTTGCGTCATCGTGGCCCCACGTCCTCTTCACAGTACCAAAAATAACAGTATTGTGAAGCAGGGGGCAGGGCCACGATGACGCGATTCACGTCACCACCCCGCTTCCTGCTGCGGGGGCTTCTAGTTTACTCTGGGGGTTCGAGAGGGTCGGCGGCAGCTGGGAGGCTTGCCAGCCTTTCCAGGGAGTGGGGAGCGGCACCCAATATTCGGGAGGCTCCCGGCCAAATCGGGAGGGTAGGCAGGCCTGCCTACAAGTGAATGCCTCCTTTATGATGTTGCATTGCAGTTAAATACCTTTATTTGTGTGTTTAAGAGTTTCCCACCTGGTGCAGTTATCACATACAGCATTTGGGTGATTACCAGGAAAAATTAGGCAGCAGTCACATCATTGTCCAGCCATATTCTGTCACAGTCCACCTCATTGTGTCACCATGAGGATAATGACACGATGACGTGATAATACTATTGAGTTGACAAACATGTTCAAGGTGAACACTATAAGAGATATCAGGAGATGCAGAGGGGGTATATTCTCTCCAGGGACCCTATGGTAAAGTATCCCTATCGGGCCTCATATTACTCTATGCTCATTCCAAGGCAGATGCCATTTTTACGTCTCAGATCTTCTGCCCTGCAAATGCTCATGAAGCAGGTAAGCTGGAGGCAGCTCCCAGTAGTGAGTGTAGAGCAATACCGTACTGTACAGTATGTTTATTTTTTAGTATACTAGGTTCTATGTAATAAAACTAATGTAGCCAAATGTAACAGGTCTTTGAAAAAATCAATATAATAATTGTGTAAGGTCTGTCCCATCTCCGGATATGTGTGCAGTAGGGCTGAGGTGTGGACTCTCGCTGGGAAGGAGATGTGACAAACCTAGCGCAACAGGACCCGGCTGGCCACCAGTTGTAAGTATGGGAGCAGGGGTCAGGATGGAATGGGTGGGGGGGCAGAATAGTAGCAGACACGAAGCTGGCCACAGAGTGGTGCTAGAGGTTCTATACATATTTACCTACTTTTATAAGATGACCTACAAAAGATCTGGGGATGGGGAGGTCCCGGTGAGAGAGGCACAGGACATGACTCAGGGAGTTGTGTCATTGTGACCACACTCACTGCGATGTGATGCTGCTTTTCACCATTATGATGTGATTCAAAGCGAATAGCTTAGTCATGGTCCCGTCTTCCCTCCTTATTGTGTAAGTAGGTGGAATACGGGGGGAGGGTCGTCCAGTGGCGGATCCAGGGGAGGGGGGGTGTGGTTAGGGTGATCACCTTCTTCTCCATAGTCACTTGGGGCTAGGGATAGCCATAGTACTGGTCTGTGCAGTGCTTCAAATCTGCTGCACATTGACAGCGGATTCATACTACTGTTTAACTGCGGAGTCTACCATAAAGGGAGCAGTCTGATAGGGTGTTATATGGATGAAAACGATGAGTTTCACCATCAAAACAAATTAGACACTATAAAACATGCCTTGGTAAATCTTCTAAACTGTCGGCGATGTCCTGTGATTTGGTTTAGACCTCTTAGTAAATTTCCTGACTATCTCCTTCCTCTTCTCTCTTTCTTCAGCTCTCCACCCGCTCTTTTTCTACTCCTCATTTCTACCCTCATCTGTCTATTTCTTTTAGTAGCACTTGATTTTATTATATAGATTATTCCTAGCATTTTTCCTTTCTTCTATACTGTTATACAGTTTTTGTGGACAATGTTGAGATGTTGTTACTGGGCAGGGCCAGCGTTACACTGATGTCTCTGGGGGCCCCAACTCCTCACCACCACCCCCGATCCCGCACCCACACATGCCTCATCTGCATGTGTGATATGTGATGCATAATAATGTTAATTGACAGATATACCAACCTTTAAGTAATGTAAAAATAAGCTATGACTTACTATACTGTCTCTGTCACTGATGATGCAGGCTGTAGTTCTTGTCTGCTGTCTCTTCCAAGGTCTCCTTGTTGACAGTGCTGTGGATGCCTCAGGGGTAGGAGGGAGGGTGTCTGCAGCTAGCCATCCTCAGTCCTCAGCCCCTTATCACATTTCTCAGCCCTCAGCCTCTCATCACTATTCTCAGCCCTCCTCACCATCCTCAGCCCAAAAGCCCCTCATCACCTTCCTCAGCTTCAGGCCCTCATCACCTTCTTCAGCCCCTATTACCATCCTCAGACCCCATCACCATCCTCAGCCCCTCATCACCATCCTCAACTCCCAGCCCCTCATCACCTTCCCCAGCATCCGGTTACCATCCTCAACGACAGCCCCATCACCTTCCTCAGCCCCCAGCACTTTCCTTAGCCCTCACCACCTTACTCAGCCCCCCATCACCATCCTCAATGACAACCCCATCACCATCCTCAGCCCTCATCACCTTCCTAAGCTCCCCATCACCATCCTCAATGACACCCCCATCACCATCCTTAGCCCTTCATCACCTTCCTCAGCACCCCATTACATTCCTCAACGATGGCCCCATCATCTTCATCAGCTCCCAGCACCTTCCTCAGCCCCCATCACCTATATCAGTCCAACATCACCTCTTCATCAACAGCCCCCATCAACTTCCTCAGTCCTCATCACCTTCCTCAGTCCCCCCATCACTAACCTCAATGACAGCCCCCATCACCTTTCTTAGACTCCCATCACCGCAGCCTGCCTACCCTGAGTCAGCATGGGTGGGGATGACATACGTCGACATGACCTATGACCTCATGCCATCGCGTCACTGACTGCAAGGTCATGCCAGGGCCGCATCTGAGCCAACTAGAAGACTGCTTAGCTCAGGCTACAAGGGAGCTGCGTGGTGGTTTTGGGTCCCTGCGGCCGCCGCACTGCGCCCACTGTGGGGTGGTCCCTTGTGCAACCACTCAGCTGGAACAGGCCTTGATCCGGCCCTGTGACCAGGTGATGGGGGCCGGCTTAATTTTTTTTTTTCTATTTGCACTGCGCCGCTGGAGCAGTGAGTATGCAGCCCTGTTTTGTGCCCCTCTGAACCTCGGGGCCCGGCCCCCCTCTCGCGCTGGCCCTGTTACTGTGTGATTATCAGGAGTGTCTGTGCTTTCATCATACAGTGGTATATGATGAGTAAGTATGGGAAATACTGTAGCAGAAATGTTTGGAGACTGCAGATCTGTGTTATGCAGGACCTCTCTGGACATAACATCACTGACACAGATGGGAGGGGTCAGAATTTACCCAACTGTCATCCAGGATATGTATTCAATTATAGTTGCTACTGTTTATTGTTTATAATGTTAACCGTTTATTACTGCTGCGTTGTAAGTGCACTTATTCAAATGCATGCATTGGTGTGTTTTATATCTCTATTTTTTTAAATAATGTTGTATTGATATATTTTTTATTTAAATCTATTAGGGGTAAATTTTCTAAAGTGAGAGTTTTTAGAAGTGGAGATGTTGCCCTTAGCAACCAATCAGATTCTACTTAACATTTAGCTCCTTCTAGAAGATAATAGCTAGAATCTGATTGGTTGCTATGGGCAACATCTTCCCTTCTAAAAACTCTCACTTTAGTAAATTTACCCCCTAGTGTTGATTATGCTATGTATTGTGTACACCACGTTTTTTTTGTGTTTCTTTTTGACATTTTTCTTTCACTTAAAGAGGCAAAAGATTTAATTTTAGAAGGTCCAAGTGCTACAGACCTTTCATATGCATAACTTCTAGTTTATATGGTAATGTTTTTTTTTTATATTTTCTTTATTTACTTTCCTTAGAAGCATCCTGTGTTAATTTTCTTCTTCCTCAAGCTGAAGCTTTCACCAACGAATCTTAATGCACTGATATTGCCATCGGTGACCCCTTGATGTAGAGTTTATAGTCCTGTGTCTGGCGATAACACCCATTTTCACAAGAAATAGTGCTTTTTGCCCTATAATAAATAGGTAAAAAAAGATTTAAGGTTGCAACATCAGCGTGGCTTTGTGCATTCATAGTTAAAGTGATTAATGGCATAGAGCCCTAAAAGTGCCTCCTATTGCTTTATATAAAATGACAAACATAATGGTATTCCTGTTTATTTTTCATGGTTCTTACATACAAAGCACGATCATAGGGCCTGATTCAGAGCCGGACGCTATTTGCGCTCGCTCGTTCAGAAAAAAGGGGTGGCTATTCAAATGAACCGTTCGCTCTTTGTGGTCTGTTCACGCCTCTATGTCTGAACGAGCAAACAAAACTTGCGGTCGTTTTTTGGAAAACTACGCCCCCTGGCCGCTCGCATCCTACGTCATGTCCGCTATTTATTAGATTAATCGAGTACATCGACTAGCGTATGAACTGCTCGCTATTCTTGTGGTTGGTTTTTCCTACCACAATCTTGCGAGCAGTTCTGACTATAAAATAACCCAGTGACGTGGTCAATGACGCTGCTGTATTAATTATGCACACCCATAAAATGCTCGTTTTGACCTTTAAGCACGCCTGCGTTCTGATCTCCACTCCCCGTTTTCAAGGACCTAACCCTGTTACCACCCACATACGCCTCCTCATGTCACTCAAAATAGCAGGCATTCGCTATTTAGCGAACAAACGATTTTCGGCCGCACTGACTGGTTCGTGCATGCGTATTACGATCCGTACGCATGCGCAGTTGTGCAAACATTGCTCGGAACGAACCAGCGGCCGCTTACAAGCGGCTCTGAATCAGGCCCATAGTCAGCAATGTTATATGATATGGAATGAACAAACCCATTTCCCATCATCCAAAAGGTAGACAGAACAAAACACAATACTGTATTTGGATTGCAAGTACTGGTACTGTACAGACAAAATTATTCACCTAAAATAATCTAAGTAATAACAGAAATGCCACTTAGCAATTTGAGTTTTATCCTGTTGAAACAAATTTTCTAAAGTATTTGTCTAAAATGTCACCTTCTTCTGATATCACATTGTAGACAGGGCCTGATTCAGACCCGCTCGCAAGCGCTATGCACTTGCAAGTGGATCGATGGTGGGGCATTTGCGCATGCGTGGCGTGCACAATGCACGTGCGCAAGCCCCGGAGCGAGTGAGAAATTCACTCGCTCCGGGGCTCGCTACAAACGGGGCGGCTGTCGATGTTGATTGACAGCTCGCCCTGTTTTGTAGGAGGGGTGGGGGGGTGGCCGGACAAAAGTGATGTCAGTAGTGAGCTTCCAGCTCTATTAGAGCCGGAAACTCACTGGGGCTTGCGGCAGACGAGACCCTACCACAAGGGTCTCGTTGCAAGCTTGATGGTATCGACCAGCACCTGGCCGCTTGCAAAAGCTGTGGGTGGTCACCCACAGCTTAGAGAGCGGCCAGGAGGCCGGGATTGTTAAAACAAAGTGGCCGCCCTGATTCAGAGCGAGCGCTCGCTTTTTGCGAGCGGCTCTGAATCAGGCTAGGTCTGTGCTAGTATCGGGTGGCCAGTAATGTTTTTCTCTAATTCATATAAATCTTTCCTGTAGTTTTTTGCACTTCTCCATAGAATAACACAATTAATGAGACATCACTTAGCCCCCCCCCTCACAATTTCCCATCGCACGTGCAGCGCTCGCAAAGCTGTGTCACCAATGTGAGACCTATCCACAGTTACTAAATATGTGAGGATGTGATCACATCTCATGTGCTAATAAGAGAGAATAGTGTGTCTCCAGCACCTGAAAAAATATACAGAATAAATTGCTACAGCCTATGATTAATGTAGTGCCTTTAGAAAATGAAGCTTTTGAAGGAATTTGTGCTGCAGCTTTCGTGTTGAGGCTTGTCGGAAACGGCCTTGTTCAAGAAAACATCTATGCAGATTAATAATTCAGAATTCACAGACAAAGAAAACATTGTAATATGTATTGTGTCTGATGTGTAGATGATCTCAAGGGGTCACAGATCCCTAATTTTGCACTTTCCATCATTGATCGTGTCTGAGAAAGACCCTTGAGGCAGTTTTATTGTAATTTTATCTAATGGATTTAGCAAAATTCTATACTTTTCATTAAGGATTTTATATCTCAGAATTGAAACCATTCCCTCATCTTAGAGGTCTTGTTTGTGAGAAACGAAGCTGGGTAATAGAGTAAATATTTGAGTGTTTTAATGCAGCATTTGAGGTAAGAGACCAGGGGGGGATCAGGTAATCTTCAGAGAATTGCATTTTGATGAATGGGGGCCATTAGCCGGACAGCCTAAAGTGATAATCCTTCCAAGGTACCATTTAAAACTTGTGTAGTTTTCTTTCATTTGATGAAGTTCTGAGCAAAGAACTTGACCTTGTCAGCAACTGTTGGATGTGTCATCCCACAGAACTGCTCTCTTCATTACAGTAATCGCCCTCTGGCTTGTCTCATTTCATCTGATTAAAAAGAACTTGTTTTGAACCACAAAAAAGGAATTGTTTTGTTTAGTTGTTTTAGGCAGGTAGAAGGTATGAGACAAAGATGAGAGAACATGAGTAGTGTAATGCCTGCTTGAAGCACCAATATACTGGCCTACGTTGACAATCCTACTTGTCTGTTGAGTCAGGCGGTCCTCACTGTTAGCACCCAGTGGGGATTAAGCACTTTTCCTTATGCCATCTTTGCCTTTCCTATATTGGGCACAAGATGGCGCAAGCAAAAACAAAGAACAGCACCCCAGGCAGGAAAGAGAGACTCCACGGGTTGTGACAGGTGCATGGTGCTAGAATGAACACTAATTGAATATTTCCTTGACTCTGTTTCTAAAGGTAACTTCAAATATTATGCTTTTACTAGTATTTGTTAATGTTATGATGACAGCATATTAATGGGTATGAGAAAGAAATTCATTAGTTCAAGTGAACCCATATCCTTTTAGGTCTACTTCCCGAGACTTTTTATAGCTCAGTGGCTTTTTTTTGGACCTTGCTATAGTGTTTTCCATTGATCACCCTGCCACACCCATCCTGAAGTATGATTGTTGGTTTGGACTGTGGGCCTGATAGAGCGTGCACTGCTGATTGCAGATTCCCGATTACCAGGAATCTGCGCGTGTGCAGGACCCATTGTGCAAGTGTGATTGACAGGCAGAGACATTTATGGGGCGGTGCGAGGGTGGGGTCGGCCGGCATTTATGGCAACGGGGGCGTATCTGCCCCATTTCCAGGATTGGCCAGCACAGAATCTGTAGTGTACTGGGCTCACAAGCTGGCCAGCCTGAGGGCGTGATTCACTACCGATCACAACTGCGATTACGCACGCAATCGGTCGATTGTTGTGTACTGCGCATGTATGGCAGTGCACAATCCAGCCACTGTGATCAGGACTGCGATTGCAGTGACTACGCAGACCCATCGCAGAGTGATTGACAAAGTGCCATTTGTGGGAGGTGAAGGGAGGGGGCGGTCGTAGAAACGCAGGCGTGCCAGTGCGTCTTAACGTCGTTGCACGGGCGTGCATAAATTAGGCACTGCGATGCCATACACAGAGGACTCATAGCGTGCGATGAAGTTAGCAATTTCTGAATAAGATCAGTCCTTGTGGAAATGTGCGTGAGGCTGCGATGGTACTCGATTGTACCGATGGTTTCACAGTCTTGCTAAACATTACGGATGTTTGTAAGGTAAAGTGGGCGTCCTTTTGTAATGCATCGGCATAGTGATCGCAATGGATTAGCATTCTATCACAGTGAGACTGCGTGCGTAATCACTATTACAATCACAGTTGCGATCGGTAGGGAATCAGGCCCTGAGTAAGCTGAGGCGCCATCCACCATTGCAACCATCGACCACCAATGGTCGCAATGGTGATCCCGAATGCAGCAGGGGGTGTCATACACCTCCTGCTAAATTTGCATTAGTGCAAGGATCGCAATTGCAAAGCTACCTGCGTGCGTACATCATATATCTATAGCCTGCATGCGTACATCATATATCTATAGCCTGCGTGCGTACATCATATATCTATAGCCTGCATGCAGCTTTGCAATTGCGATCCTTGCTGAATCAGGCCTGTAGTCCACTCCAGCACCCATCTCTGCAGCCATGCACTGCCGCTGGCTTCCATATTTAAAGCTCCCGTCCAGGTCTTCTCCTATGCCACAAACTTCCCAGCGGGCAGGCATTTGCTTGGGGGACATCATCTCGCCATCGATGACCATGTGCACTGTACATTAGCAGGCTGCGCCGGTGTGATTACATATTTTTTGTTCCTCAAGAGAAATATTATATAGAATTTGTATACCGGGACGGAATATGAAAACAGCTGCTCTTTTAAGGAAGGATTTCTGTGATGACCAATGATCAGGCTGGCCAAAACTGTGCCAGTACTGGCACCAGAGCTGGCCACACCGACTATGGCAGCACCAGCACCAGTGAATTTATCAGCAGTGTCAGTGCCCCGGCTGGTGACCCTGGTTTGATGTTCAGTTTGTACCAGCGGGGATGCATAGGTTGTGAGTCACTGAAGAGTTCACTGTGCTCTGTGGGACAATTAAAGAAATCAAACAGAACAAGATATTGTTATTGTGGGGCTGATTCAGCAGAGGATGCAGATTGGGGTTTTCACCCTGATTTTGGATTATCGGGAATCTGCGCATGCTCAGGACCCGTTCTACCCCTTATGCCTCTGCCTTATTGACAAGCAGAGGCATTTGCTGGGACGGTGCGGGGACGTCTGAATTCCCAGAAATGGGGGCATGTTGCCCCTGTTTTCCGGGATGAACGAGGCCAGGTTCAGCGTCCATGGACACAGACTTCTTGGCCTCGCAAGCTGGCCAACCTGCGTCAAATGAGGCTTACTCAGCTGGTCGATGGTCGCGATAGGGATCCCAGGCTGCAACTTCAGTCCCAGTGCTGGGATGGCAGATGCTGATGGGAGGCGTCTCTTCACTTCAGATGCCTCCTGCAGCATTAGAATGTTAGCAGGACGGAATTGTACAGCCCCTTGTGTGCAGCTTTGCAATTCCGTCCACTGCTGAATCAACCCAAACGTGAAGCTCAGGGAATCCACGGATGCGAGGCCAGGTTAGCCAGTTCACACGTGCAGTGTAATACCCCTTTTACACCAAAATCCAGGGTCTGACCCTGGAATTTGAACACTGGTCAATCCCGGGTCGAACTCGGCTTCAGACCCCGTTCACACTGCAATTCGACCCGGGTTATTCCCGGGTTTGCCCCGTTCACACTGAACCCGGGTAATCCCTGCTTTTCCCTATAGATGTCATTAAAAATTGACTTTTTTAAGGGCTGACAAAGATGAGGTCACAAAAGGCAACAAAAGAGAGGGGTGGGGACTGCTTACAGCATTGCTACAGGTTGCTGTTCTGGCTGTGGCAGGCTGTGTATTAGCCTGTGTTTGTGGCTGCTGGTCAGGCTGTGGTGCAGCCTGCAGTTCTGGCTGTGGTAGGCTGTGTATCAGCCTGCGTTTGTAGCTGCTGGTCAGGCTGTAGTGCAGGCTGCTGGTCTGGCTATGGCAGGCTGTGTGCCTGCCTGCTTTTGTGGCTGCTGGTCAGGTGTAGAAGAATAGGCAGGCAAGCGATGGCTTCATGTGCATCTCTCTCTGCAGGGCACTGACAAATTACATCACCTGCCTGTGCCCCAGAAGCTCCAATCAGCATCTTTCAGAGCTAGCCGGGTCAAATAAGCAGGGTAGCACCCGTTCACACTGCCTCATGACCCGGGAACAACCCGTGTTCAACCCTGCTCTCAACCCGAGTAAGATTCCCGGGTAAATCAACCCGGGAATTTTTTCTGGGAGCCGTTCACACAGAGCATCGACCCGGGTCGGCCCGGCAATAACCCGGGTTATTCAGTTGGTGTAAAAGGGGTATAACTGAAAGCCCTTGCTAATTTGGCTCCCCTAGTCTCCATAGGCGTGTCATCAGCATTACTACTTTGATGTACTGTATAGGACAAAGGCCTATCACCAGCAAGAACCTTAGGGTTCATCACCCTCTAATAAATATACACCTACAGTAAGTCTACTTTGCCGCAGGGTCAGTTCAGTTCCATCTTGAAGAGGTTACAAATAACTCATCAACATGGTCAGTAAGAAGGCCCGCGTGTGTTTCTGTGCCCATGGTAGGAAAATTAGATTGCAAGCTCTTGGCCCTGGGTGGATGTGCCTAAATAATGTTCTGTGATGGTAGTTGTTGCACTATATCAATAGAGGCTAATAATAATAGCTTGTAGGGACACATATAAGGAGTAACACACATCATTACAGTTTAAAAATACAATTAATAACTTTTCTCTTCTGATTCATGAAGCCTGGCCTGAATTAGGATTTGAATCCATATCACAATGATGTCAGACCTACAGGTTTGCCTTTATTTTATTTATATGGTAATAATATAACTAACCAGTACTCTGGGATCAATATTTAACTGACTTAACCCTGAAATGTTTAGAATACAATTTACAGATGCTTGTAATTTAAAATATTATCATTGTTAGTTGCTGACAAATGCACAAGTTATAGCCACAAATATGTGTACCTTTGGGATTGTGATAGATATGTATTTGCTATTATACATTCCCAATAGCAATGTATTGCAAAGCTGTGAATTAAAAGTATGCGCTTAGAGTATCAGAGCTGGACCATTGTGTGTCATTATGGTAGTTCACGCGGTCAGCGCATAATGTATTGGTTGCTGTTGTTTTTCACGTTATACTGTAATCGTTCTCTACACGTATCATACACAGTAATTAGTTCATGTGTTTTCAATTGACTTTGTATGTTCAAAGAATCAGCGCAAGCCTTGAGATAGGCAACGGCTTTGTTTTCTCAGTGGGAATAACAATACACAATGCTACACTGTATGTTCATTTAAATACAGAGCCTGCTATATTAGAACTACACCGTGTGTCCTATTATAAAGCATTACCATGTGTTCTAAGTGCTTTCAGCTTCCTGTGATCTCAATGAAGAGATATTTATGTAGGCTCCATGGCCCTCACATAGCTATAATCTTCTGACCCATTTCATGTACAGAGCCTATTTTCATAATCATAATTGTATAATGTAAACTGAGGAAAGCCTCCTGCCAGGACCGACGTAGTGCTGAGAGGCGTTTGTTATTGTAGCAAATGATTTACAGGTTAAAAGGCCACTAAGAGCCATAAGCTGATCCTGTATTAAAAGTGTATAAAAAGAAAGGCACATTGGAACCTTCCTAAATGTACGTGTGAAATACAGTATGCCGTGCATACATAATTAAGATGTTAAAATGCTTGCCATTGAATTTTACCTTATTATGCATGTAGCCACAAGCTGTGGGGCTATTGTTCTCTGTTACCAGTTGTTGTAGGCTCTATAAGGGATGCAATCGGGAAGCCGGCTGACATTATACCGACAGCCGGCTTCCCGACTGTCATATCCCGGCGAGGTAAAATGACCGGCGTCTAGATGTAGACGCCGCTCATTTTACCTACGCTGGGAGACCGGCACCCGGCATCCCGATCGATGGGATGCCGGGCGCCGCAAGCGGACAGCCGCTGGGGGGAGGGTTAGGTTTAGGGCTCCCGGGGGGGACTTAGGGTTAGGCACCCCCTCGGGAGGTTAGGGTTAGGCTTGGGGCACCCCCCGGGAGGTAGGGTTAGGCTAGGGGGAGGGAGGGTTACGGTTAGGCACCCCTGGGGGATAGTTAGGGTTAGGCACCCCCCCGGTGGACTTAGGTTTAGGTAGCGGGAAAGGGGGGGTAAGGTTTAGGCATTTAGAGGGGGGATTAGGGTTAGGCATTTGGGGGGGGAGGTTATGGTTATGCACCCCTAAGGAGGGTTAGCATTAGGGTGGTGGGTTAGGTTATTTAGTGCTTACCTGGGGACGATCGGGGTTTCCAGTGCTGTTGGGCTGCCGCTGCCGGGATCTGTTCCTCTGTCGGCCTGTCGCTGCCGGGATTCGAACTGCCGGCCATGCGGCTGGCGTTATTACATACCGATTCCCTCTATAATACATTTTACATTTTACACGACAGCTAAAACCCGGGTTATTGCTTGGTTAACCCGAGTTAGTGCTAGGTGTAAAAATGGCCAGGGTTGTATTCCCGGGACAAGCGACCTGGCAATCCAACCTGGGTAATTTGCAGGGTGTAACCCTGCAGTGTAAACGGTAACCCAGGTCGACTGATCCGGGTCCCGTTTACAGGATGGTGATTTTCCGTATTATCCGGTGCTTGGAGATGATGTCATCTCCAAGTGACGGCAGACCAGTTGCACTGCACCCGTGTGCAGTGTGAACGGCACCGGCCCGGGAATAGCCCACTGTCTGAAGAGGAGCTATCCCGGGTCTGACCCAGTTTGGAACCGTGGGCCTGATTCAGACCCGGTCATAAGGCTGCGTTCGCACGCAGCCTGTCGATGTTTGCATTCTGCGCATGCGTATGTCGTGCGTGAACCGGCCGCTGCGATCAAGAATCAACCGCAGCAGCGCGCAGAGGCTTCATACAGTGATTGACAGGAAGTGACCATTTGAGGGTGTGACGGGGTGGTCAGAGAAACGCAGGCATGCCTGGACGTCTAGACGCCGTTTCATGGGCGTGCATAATTAGGCCCCAGCGACGGCATACGCATCCTAACGTCTAGTTACACACACAAACATTAGCAATGTCTGCGGTAGGGTCAGGTCAACCACAACTTGTGCGTGTGGGTCCGATGGTTCCCGATGTTACCAATGTTTTTGCTGTCTTGCGAGATCGTAAGTGAAGGGAAGTAGGCGGCAACATGTAGTGTTGGGTGTCTACTTATTGTGCTGCAATCATTAGCATATTTTCACACCGACAGGCTGCGTGCGATCGCAGCCTTGCGACTGGGTCTGAATCAGGCCTCGTGTTCCAAATACCGGGTCAGACCCGGGACTTAGGTGTAAAAGTGGTATATAGTAAGTCTCCTTTGGTGATCCTGCAATTTGTACATATAGAGTAGGTAAACAAGTCTACTGTGCCCACCAGTGTTGTGGGTTTTTAATTTTTATTCATTTAAAAAACAAAATCTTTCTTAGGTGGGTTATGTTTGTGTTTAGTTGTAGCCTGCCCTTAGGGCCTTATTCAGAGGCGGTCGGAGGATGCAAGCGGTCGCTCAGAAACTGGGCTGCCGCTTGCATCCTGACCGCCCGCCTCTGTTGCGGTCACAGCTCTAACGACCGCTCCGGTGATGGTCGCGATGGTCATAGACCATCGTGACCATCGGGGCTTACGACGAGACCCTAGGGTAGGGTCTCCCTTGTCGTAAGCCCCGGAGAGCTTCTGGCTCTGTCTGAGCCGGAAACTCTCCACTGACATCACTAGTGATGTCAGTAGGGTCTCCCCCAAACGGTAGGCGTTCCCATGGGAACGACTCCGTTTGGGCTGCCACCCCCCCCGGCCTGCCTTCCAAACGGGGTGAGCTGTCAATCAGCATCGACAGCTCGCCCCCTTTGGATCGAGACCCGCTACGACCGACACTGTCGGTCGTAGCGGGTCTCACGCATGCGCACGACGGCGCCCGCGGGGCCATCGACCCGGTCCGAGCGCATCGGCACTAACGACCGGGTCTGAATGACCCCCTTAGTGCTGCCCCCAGGACGGATGTAAAGTGGGTAGCATTTTGTGCCACAAACTCACATTTGAGCCAAATAAAATGTGGTAGATTTATGCTAGGAGAATGCAGTAGTACAGTATATGTACCAGGTCGATGCCAGGAGAATATATACGTCAAGGGATGTGGTTTAACATTGTTAGCAGTAAATGTTAAAGTTTTACAGTACACAATTCATGCGGAAATTAGACACACATAAGACAATCTGTGTGTCTGGGTAGTGTTATTGATAATGTAAAATTTTAATTAAATTCAGACACAAATAGAAAATAAAAGTGCTCATTAACTTAAATAAATAAATACATACATCTCTTCTCTTCCCCTTTAAAAAAAACAAACAAATGATAACAAATATTGAGTAATACAAATAGATTGCAGTAGCCCAGAGCCGTAACTAGACTTTTTGGTGCCCTGTGTCAGAAAGAACATTGGCGCACCCCTCATTTTTCAAAGGGACATAATGCACCCAAAAAAGGGCCATGGCCTCATGGGGAAGGGCCAGGGAAGAGATAGGAGAGGCCAGGAGATGCTGGGGATGAAATAAGAGGAAGCAACAAGCAAGAATAATAATAAACAGAAATTTGACAGGCCCAAACAGCGCCCCCTGACCTGTGGGGTCCTATGCGATGGCACCGGCCGCACTACCCTAGCTACGGCCCTGCAGTAGCCACATCAATAATAGTAACATTCTTAGTGGGAGGGATTAAGACTTGATGGGCTAAATGTATTAGGGTGAGAGGTTAGAAAATGTGAGAGTTTAGCAGTAACCTCTCACACTTTTTATACTCTCCCAATGTAATAGAGACCAAGAACATGGCAACTCACATGTTCTTAGACTCAAAAAACTCTCACGATTTAAATTCTCATCCAGATGTTTTCCCATTTTGAAGATACAACTCGACCAATATGAGAACTTACTGCTAAACTCTCACATTTTCTATACTCTCACCCTATTACATTTTGCCCGATATATCAGAAGTCACCAAAAATAAATAAATTAAGCCCTTCCCTGATGTACACCCGTACGTCCGAATGTGCAGTGACTGAGATGCCCACAGTCAGCATCTGTAGATTCTCAAATACTGCGCGGTGAGTCTTTACATGCACCATCGGTCACGCCAGGTGTAGTTTCACCATTTGAGTGTGGCCCCCTATGTGAGCAGATCAGCAGCTTTGTACATAACTACTTTCAGCGAAGCGCCCGTGACACTCCCATAAGAAGCAACATCTCTGCGCATCTTTTTAGCCACCCCGGTACCGTCCATCCACTGTCCAGGAAAGCCCCTTACATTTCTACTACCATGCATCTAAATTTAACCTGCGACTCCATATAGGCAAAATCAGGACGCATGGGTGGTGCCACTCAGATGCATGCACAAAAGAGAAATCATTGACCATTTGCATGAATGTTGGCTATAAGTTTAAATAGACAGTGGAGACTATTTAAAAGTGCGGCTCTCCTGGCAGCCTGGGTGTCCATTGGTCGTAAGCCACACGCTGCTCGCCTTCTGAATGGTCACAGTCAACTGACTTCTTGCTCAGTGATTGGCTCAGGACAGGCGTGCCACCTTCTGGCTGTTGTTGATCACTTCAAGGGGAGGGGAGAAGAGAGGTTATTGCCAGTTGACAGATGCGGTGCGGGCATTTGTGGACTGTGACTGAGGACACAGGAAGGGCTAGAGCAGCAGAGAGGGCCAGCTGGTGACACACTGACAGTGGCATCACTGGCGCCATGCCCCATTGTTACATTTCCCAGGCATGACCCGTCCAGCCTTAGGCAGCCTTTGGTTTCCAGGTTGCACAGCTGATATACGGACTGTCTGGAAGTATCCCGGATGGGTGACAACCCATTAATACTAACCGTGAACCTTTCTCTCTCCTCCTAACTATCCAACCAGTGCAACAGATGGGTGACTAATCGAAATAATTAATTAGCTTATATGCAATTATAGATGTACATCAAGGTTATGGTTTCTTGAGCTGGCAGGCTCATATAGGCTAGCAGCAAGGCCTCACCCAAAAACTGCTCCACTCACCACTGCCATTCTCTCAGGATTTCCTCACATTCTGCTGGATTTACTCTCCCTACACAAACTGCATTTAGTCATGTGCTGCTCTTTGCGTAATAGGGCAGTACAGTGGCTAGCATTGCTATTTCATAGTGCTGGGGCCACAGAGTTTGCATACTATACCTCTCAGCATTGTAGAACCCAGGAATTTTAAGCGCATGGCTTACGCTGGTGTGTGCCTTGTGAATTCCTGGCTGCCCCTTAGACACTGACCCATCCCACCAAACAACGGTCATTGCAAGTGCAGCACTTAACAGTAAGCAGGAGACACCTCCTAACATCCCACAGGACAGCAGCACAGGGCCTTAACATTGGGACTACCCCACCTAAATTAGGGCAGTTAGTAGGTATGAGTTTGTATGTTCTCCCTATGTTTGCATGGGTTACCTTCCGGCTCTCTATTTTCATCCCACAGTCTAAATGCATTCTGGTAGATGAACTGACTTTGGACAAAACTGACACAAGTCTGTGTGCATTCATGTGATAGAAAACTTGACTGTAAAGCAAGGAATGATGTGAATGATTAAACATTCTCTGTAAAGTACCGTGTAGTATCACTATATCATTCATATATCCTGGCTTTTTAAATCTGGACAAATTGTGAAAGGCAGTGTGGCCATGTCACAATGATTCTGAAGGGATAAACCATCCCTGATCTCCTCTCTTATTGCATTGCAATGTGCAACCGGTTATAAACAGGTATCAGAAAATGGGACAGATACTGTACCTCAAATCAGAACAGCTGGGAAACTTTTGAATAAAAAGAAAAATTAAAAAAGAGTAATACATTACAAGACTAATGTTGTTTATCCGAATTACGTCTTCATTTTTATTATTTGAAAACAAAATAGAAAAATACAGCTTGTTAGTTGGTTTTATTTTTCCTGTAGAATCGCACATTTTTGATTAGTCTAACTCATACCACTTTTATACCAAAGCTCTGGGTCTGACCCCGGAGGTTGGAACAGGATTCCAATCCAGATCAGACCTGGAACTTCCCCGGTGCCAACCCAGGATATTCCCTAGTCAGCGGCGTTATTGCCTTTCACATCGGAGCTGGGTCTGCAGTTACACCAACTCTTCCGGCGTTGATGTGGACGCTTGGAGATGATGTAATCTCCAAACGCCACTGAAGCCTGCCAATCTCCACATGTGGCGAGATCCAGGTCATCATGACCCAGATCGCGCTGTTTACACAGCAGGGTGGCACAGGAACGACCCGTGACCAACCCTACAAATACCCGAGTTGGATCCCTGGGTTCCTGGACCCGGGAGGATCCATTTACACTGTCAAAAATCCCTGGTTGATGTGCATCAACCCGGGATTTTTAGCTCGGTGTAAAAGGGGTAGCATATATAGAATGCTATTCTATTTATCCAATGTGTTATCAAATACATTTACAGTGTATGCCTGTTCTACGTCTACCAGGTGTTTGTCCCAAGCTCCTACTGCCTTCACTCCTATAAGTGCAGATACGAGAGGTCTAATTTCAGAAATGCTACAGATAATGTCTGCCTATATAATACTAGCCACACCAAAGACAACTCATTAACCTTATAATCTTTGTCAATTTGTCCTGGTGTCTCCTCACCTGTTTCCAGTTGCTTTTCAATGTGCCTACTTTAGATCTTATTGACCTAAAATACACACCTCTCCTCTGCCCCTTAACCCTCTAATTTGCTATTACATTAATGATAACAATTACACAATGACAACCCCTGCCACATACTGGACTAAATAGAGACTCTGCATACTCAAACGAGGATCAATAATAACAGGCACAAACAGAGCAATTTGCTCATTCTACTTGGTGTTTAAGTCTAAGGATGTAAGTGTTATATTATAAACAAAAACTCAAATCCTGCGGAAAAATTAACCAAAAAATAATAATAAGGCTATATAAAGCTGTCAGGTTCTCCGCTGTACAATTTAAAATAATGCATGTTACTTGTCTAGTTTAAGGCTTAAGATTTCTATAGCTTCCGATCCCGTCTGCTTCCACAATAATTATTTTCTTTAACTGTCCCATGTAATAAGTTATTTCCTGAATTTATTGAAGAATAAGGGTGAAGACAAAATCATCACAGTGAGAAGATGTCTGATATTTTTGAGCTGGAATGCCCAAGGGAGATGTTGTTCCAAGCTTTAATTACACTATTTCAACCCATTTCTTTGTGTGAATGATCCCACGTAGCACTGTATAATTATGCCATTTGGCGTGCCGAACATTGAACGAATGTTTTTTGCATGATTATCCTATATATTACTGTCTGTAGTATTGTGTTATTATTGCAAGTTGTTTCCTGTGTTTTACAGAAACAGCCTATTATCTCACAAAACTTGAAAGCTTTACATGCAGTGACCACAACAGAAAAGAAAACGCAGATAGTGTTCATACCAAAATGCCTTGATAAACAGAGATAGTTCAGTGAGTTACTGCCTGTCTAGCTCGCCCTAGGCATCAGACATCCATCTTCAAAACGAAGACAGCTATGTTTGCCCACTTGGAATAGGCTTTGTGAGTTTTGAGCGTTTAGTAGATGGAGACATTTGAATGTTCAACATAAAGATCACATAACATTTATGGGAGGTAGTTGAAATCCCGGCTGTCAGCAAGACAATGCCGATGCCAGAATCCAGACACCAATCAGTAGTAGGGTTAGGGGTAGAGTTAGGGTTAAGCACTAGGGGGAGGGTTAGAGTTTGGCACTAGGGGAAGAGGGTTAGATTTAGGCGCTAGGGGGGAGGTTAGGTTTAGGGTGCAGGGAGGGAGGGTTAGGGGTAGAGTTAGGGTTAAGCACTAGGGGGAGGATTAGGCACTAGGGGAAGAGGGTTAGATTTAGGCACTAGGGGGCAGGTTAGGTTTAGGGTGCAGGGAGGGAGGATTAGGGGTAGAGTTAGGGTTAGGCACTAGGGGGAGGATTAGGCACTAGGGGAAGAGGGTTAGATTTAGGCACTAGGGGGCAGGTTAGATTTAGGGTGCAGGGAGGGAGGATTAGGGGTAGAGTTAGGGTTAGGCACTAGTGGGAGGGTTAGGCACTAAGGGAATAGGGTTAGATTTAGGCACTAGGGGGGAGGTTAGGTTTAGGGTGCAGGGAGGAAGGGTTAGGGGTAGAGTTAGGGTTAGGCACTAGGGGAAGAGGGTTAGATTTAGGCACTAGGGGGGAGCTTAGGTTTAGGGTGCAGGGAGGGAGGGTTAGGGGTAGAGTTAGGGTTAGGCACTAGGGGAAGAGGGTTAGACACTAAGGGAAGAGGGTTAGATTTAGTCACTAGGGGGGAGGTTAGGTTTAGGGTGCAGGGAGGAAGGGTTAGGGGTAGAGTTAGGGTTAGGCACTAGGGGAAGAGGGTTAGATTTAGGCACTAGGGGGCAGGTTAGGTTTAGGGTGCAGGGAGGGAGGATTAGGGGTAGAGTTAGGGTTAGGCACTAGTGGGAGGGTTAGGCACTAAGGGAAGAGGGTTAGATTTAGGCACTAGGGGGGAGGTTAGGTTTAGGGTGCAGGGAGGAAGGGTTAGGGGTAGAGTTAGGGTTAGGCACTAGGGGAAGAGGGTTAGATTTAGGCACTAGGGGGAGCTTAGGTTTAGGGTGCAGGGAGGGAGGGTTAGGGGTAGAGTTAGGGTTAGGCACTAGGGGGAGGATTAGGCACTAGGGGAAGAGGGTTAGATTTAGGCACTAGGGGGGAGGTTAGGTTTAGGGTGCAGGGAGGGAGGGTTAGAGGTAGAGTTAGGGTTAGGCACTAGGGGGAGGGTTAGGCACTAGGGGAAAAGGGTTAGATTTAGGCACTAGGGGGGATGTTAGGTTTAGGGTGCAGGGAGGGAGGGTTATGGGGAGAGTTAAGGTTAGGCACTAGTGGGAGGGTTAGGGTTAGGCACTAGGGGAAGAGGGTTAGATTTAGGCACTAGGGGGGAGGTTAGGTTTAGGTTGCAAGGAGGGAGGGTTATGGGGAGAGTTAGGGTTAGGCACTAGGGGGAGGATTAGGCGCTAGGGAAAGAGGGTTAGATTTAGACACTAGGGGGGAGGTTAGGTTTAGGGTGCAGAGAAGGTGGGTTAGGGGTAGCGTTAGGATACTTACCAACACGTGTCAATATCCTAACCATGTCAGGATACCAGTGTCAGGATTCTGACCACCAGCATCTTGTACCCAACCCAACAATTATGGGCAGTGAAGTACATTTTTTCATAAGAGGTACTAGATATAGTACCAAATATATATATATATATATATATCTGTTTAGAAGCAAAGTTATTTGAGATGAAGTCAGTGTTATATATCTTCCACTGAGCTAGATAACACGGGTATATACAAATAAGGCATCTTCAATTTCTTGAACTAATACCATGCTTGCCGACTCTCTCTGAATGTCATGGACTCTCTCTGAAACATATTTACCTATTCTCCTGGAATGTCTGGGAGACACCTTCATTTTTGGGGAGTAACCCAAGCTTAATTAAGACTCCTTAATTTTTGTGGCCCCTGGGGGGTAGGTGGCCCTCCTGCATCCCGCCTGATTTCTAGTAAAATGGATGGGATGGGGAGTATAATGTCAGTCTATTGGAGGGGAGGGAGCGGGCAGCTGGTACACCTCATCAATACTGCAGCATTATACAGGGGTCCCTGAGCCACACACACTCAGGACAGGAACTAACTGCAGCTGTTTAGCCTAATGACAGTAGCCTCTGTTAGAGCCTGATTCAGAGATTTACATGAATTCAGTATTTACGTACTGTAAGTCTCCAATATATTTTGATCTGCACATGCACTGGAGCCGCACTGGACATGTCCAAATCTGGCCCTGCAACGACGGTCACAGAGCCATACAAGCTGCAGAATGATTGACATTCTGTTGGAGTTTGGGGGGCGGCAGGGGCGTTACAGAAAACGGGTAGGGGGTGTGGTCATTTCCATTTTCTGTGTGTGCCATGGCCAGTGGCTGCATCCATGGGGTGGCTAGTCAGATGCGGGCGTGTCGCTTTGAGCTAATGGGGTGGCTAGTCAGACGCGGGCGTGTCGCTTTGAGGTAATGGGGTGGCGGTCAGACGTGAGCGTGTCACTTTGAGGTAACGTGGTGGGTAGTCAGACGCGGGCATGTCACTATGTGGTAACGGGGTGGCTAGTCAGAGGCGGGCATGACGCTTTGAGGTAATGGGGTGGCTAGTCAGACGCGAGCGTGTCGCTTAGAGGTAACGGGATGGCTAGTCAGACGAGGGCGCGTCGCTGACAGCCTGAGAGTTTGGAGGCTATTAGTTTATGTGTAAAGAAGTCTATTTTTTATGCTTTTTCAGCTCCATGTCATTTTGTATGAAGAACGTTTTGATAATTCAATTTGTTTAGCTTTTCTTATCTCTCCAGTAAACTTGTACCTCTCCTGTGCCTGAAACCAACAAAGTATCTTACTCTTATTTCACTATAGTGGTCCTGGTGTAGATGTTGTCTGACAGCGGTTGCTATTTCACAAGGAATTGAGATGGGGAGTAATCATATTAAACACATGCAAAAAATATAGAACATGCTGTGTAACTGTGGTCACTTTAGATACACTTTGTTTGGAACTTGCATGCAAGCCTCGGAGATACTTTATTTTAGCATTTTGGCATGTGGATATTGTTGTGACTTAATTGACATCTTTCATGTGCGTTTAGAACCGTGCGGATTTTATTTACACCAAGTCAATTCTTGTTTTTTAGAGCATGAATAAATATTACTCACAACCAGGAAACAGATGTACAGTATAGTTGCAGTACGATACACAACCTACATTTAAGTGTGATCTACACTGTATTGCGGGAAGCACTTTATTAAACTATTCCTGTACAAGTTTAAGTGTTTGTGGTGACCTCTCTGTACCAGATCCACCTTCATTATTTTTTTCTATAATAAAACTTCACACATCATCACTTATCTTATTCATGTCACTTTTTTATTTAGAACTATTACATTGTTTCCACAGCTGATATGCAGTAAGAACCATGAAAATGACCCTACTATTATAGAAAACCAACATTGCATTTCATATTTGGTCCCCCATCTTATTAAATGTTATATTATCTTTTGTATAACACAGAGCGAATCTTATTTTGTTATCCTTTTTGAAAGTGGATACATAGGAGTACTATATATCCACTTTCAAAAAGGATAACAAGGGATTTTGGGCCTGAGTCAGACCCGGATGCTAAGCTATTGGCGATTATCACACGTTTGCGTATGCGTCAAAATACTCATGCGCGAACCAGTCACTGCGTTCGGGAATTGTGCTCTCGTAGTACACAGACTGGTCGCTAATTTGAGTGACAAATAGCGCTGTTTGTGGGTGGTAACAGGGGAAGGTGCCTGTGAACGGGTGAGTGGATGTGCGAACGCGGGCGTGTCTGGGCGTCTAAACAGCGTTTTATGGGTGTGCATAATTAGCAAAGAAGCGTCATCGTACACGTCACTTGGTTGTATTTTAGACAGCACTGAAAGCAGTGCTGGCGGAGGGGTAGGGTTTACCTCAAGTGCTGCGTGCAGCTCCGATGGCTCTCGATGTATCCGATTAATCACACACTTCCTGGAGATCACGTGTGCTAAGAAAGAAAGGTGGGCGTCTTTATACTGGCATGCGCTCGCCCTGCCCTCGCTCTCTAAGGCATAGAGGGCGTCCTTCCACCAGATGGTGCGATCACGGCATTTGCATATCCGGCCCCTTTTGGCGCAGCTTAGCGTCCGGGTCTGAATCGACCCCTTTGTGAGGAAATACTTGTTTGGATGTACTTCAGTTCTCCCTATCTCCAATTTTTTGCTTCCTTAGTGCAGTTCCTACAGGACTAGTTCCATATCCACACTCACATTCTGACACAAAAACATAGAGCTGTGCTGCAGATTTATGGCTCCTGACCCTTTCAGCCATAGAAAATTTGGCTAGAAAATCGAAAACAGAACTGAATTTTAAGGGCAGCCGTACTTACCACTAATCCCCCGATTGTGACAATAAGGCAGTTTTTTTATTTTATTTTAATCTAGCGTGCAAAAAATGAAAAACAAAAAGTTTTTACTGCAATTCAACAAAAGAAAATTTGACGGCTGGCTCACGTGTTTTCCTAGATTTGGACTTGCTATTCCACTTAACTGAAAAGAGATTTTATTTGCTTTTTAAAACGATGTACTTGAAAGATAGTTAATTCACACAGAACTTCTAATGATAATAATGTGTTGGCTCCAGAGGTGAGTCTGCAGCACAGTCCAAAATTCAAATAGGGGAACCACACCAACTGCCATTTCAAAAGCTGCCAAACATCACTGGCTGGAACTAACTGGCAGTTGGTGTGATTTGAATTTTGGACTGCGCTGCAGCCGCACCTCTGTAGGCGCCACTGATTGTCTCCATCCTGAAATCGTGATAATAGAAAAGTTATTATGTTTCCGTGTTACATACCTTCCACCAGGTTTTCACCAGTGATCTTGGGGACTGATTCAGCATGGATCACAACAGCTAAATAGTACGCAGGTGGCCGATTGTTTCTCACTGCGCATCATCTCCAGGCCGTTCGCACTAGCTTAGCGAGCGGCCTGAAAAAAATAAATAAATCCCCACCCTGATTCAGAACGAGCGGCTCTGAATCAGGCCCTAAATGTCAGAGATACCTTTAATTTATTATCAGTCACTTAAGGCAGCACATATGCAGATTTTGTTAACCAAATTCTCTTGAAATTGCTGCATATCCTCTGAATGATCAGCGTCATCCATCTTTATTAATGGAGCCCCATGTAATATCCATTCAGATTTGCTGTTGACAGTGAATGATTTTTGAGGAAAGTAAAGTGTGTTTATCACAAAAAGATGCAAAATGCTGTTGAATGCAAGTGTTTTAAAATGGGTTGTTCCTATGGGAATGGGTATGTAATCCCAGCTGTCGGGATGTAAGTATACTTACCTTTCCCCCTTCTCCCCCCTAACCCTAATACTCCCTTCTTGTTGCCAACCCTGACCCTCCACCGTTAAGGCCTAAACCTAAGTCTCTCCACTTCATACCTGAATCTATCCCTCCCCCCTTAGTGCCTCCTAACCCTCCTCCCTTATTATCACCGAGCGTCTTTTTACCTTCAAAAGCGTCTTATTCGCAGAACAATTTGAATAGATAGTACAGGCAGCTTCTGCTGATTGAAATGACATGCAGCATGCCTATACTTTCTATGCGTCTGCGGGTGTATCCTGCATGCAAACTGTTACAGTGTTAGCGGCTGTAACACTGTAACGTAGTGTTTAGCATGCAGATACACCCGCAGTCACACACAGAGAACATAGGTATGCTGCATGTCATTATAATCAGCAGAAGCTGTCTGTGCTATCTATTCGTGTCGTTGTGCGAATAAGACGCATTTGAAGGTAAAAAGATGCATGAAAAGACGCTCTACGCTACTGAGTCACACCACGGCATGGCGTGACTAGAAGGGCTGTTTAGATGTATGTGGACCCATCTTTAATTGTAAATAATTATATACCCAAGGCAAGGGAGTAAACACACACTTGTGGGTCTCATATAATAAGTTTGGTAAGGGTCCCTATGTACTGCCTGATGCTGAAAAACTCACATATGTGGTATTAGGATGAAAGGTGCCCCTCTTTAAGCATTGCTGTAACTACCATAGAGGCAAGGGGTGTAGCTGCTAAGGGGCCTATGGGTGCCATAGACGCTGCACTTCATGCACCTAAAACACTATTTTAAATGTAGTATGTTTTTTTTCCCCTATTTCGTTGAAAAGTCCCTTTTTAGATGTCATTGGGAAGGCTTTGCGATGCAAGCGTAACTATATTTCTGCACAAAACGTCCAGTCCGGGAGAGCCCCCAGAAAGTCTGTACAGGTCATAAAGGAAAGGGACAAGAAAGCTTATTTTGTCTCTGTCTCTTGGCAAGTTAGCCTATTGTTTTTGCTTATTTAAACAGTGTTCATGAATGCTTTAGTCTTAACATCATCCAGATGACTGATCAAAGCACAAGTCCTTAATTCCACGTTGCTAAAATATTTTTAAAAAGACAGTTTAAATATTGGAATTTTACAGCTACAGATTGCTTCTAAGCTGCTTGCTCTATTACCAGTCAATCAAGGGTTTTTATTTCACTTTAGCTGATCCACACTAAACCTCCTGAATATAAGGGTTATATTAATGCCTGGCGGTCTCCAGCAGTGCCGATGGCGTGCTATTATTTTACTTATCATTTTTATTATGTTTCTCGGGCTGCATAGAGTTTCATTAGATATAAACTATATAAACTGTACTACCTGCCATGCAAAGTTTCAGTGCTAGCTTGAGTGTGTATATATATATATATATATATATATATATATATATAATATATATATATAGTGGACGGATTCCCCACCTGGTGCGGCAGCACAGAATGCAGTGAATGAATAGAGCTGTGTGTCACCACTGCTCTCACATTTGTAGCTCCCCAGTCCCCAGTTAAAGGAATAAAAAGTAATTGAGTACTTGTACCTTATGTATGCAGCGCTTGGAGTCAGGGCCATAGGTAGAGGATGCCAGCGTTGGCGTCACCCAAGGCCAGGGGGGCTGCACTGTCACTGCCCATGCGTGCGTCATCCACGATGTACCCGGAGTGGTTCGGGGATGCCCAGTGCTCCAGGAGTGCAGACACGCCCCCAAAATTTCATACAACTGGGGTAGTGGTTTAACAATCATTTAGGCCATGCCACCTAAGGTGCATACACATAAACTACACTGACAGGGGTGTCAGGGAGAGTAAGCCAATGGGTGACACCAACCCCAGTGATGCCACTGCACCTAGTGGTATATAATCAGCACTCTGAATTACCACAGACTTATCAGCAAGTAGCAGGCATCACAGCTATCCACTTTTTTTTTTTTACTTTTCACAATGTATTCAGTTGCGAATTGACCCTGATGTAAGACCAGCTAGTCTCTGCTTATTGGTGCCACACATTAGTGTATCACACCCGCTGCTTTCATTTGTGAGTATAAATCAGAGAGACCCGTGTAATGAGAAGGTTTATGTGGATAACTCACATTTTTGTTTTGCATCAGTTATTTCTTTGGAATTTTAATTCCATCTCACTAATAAAAAAAAAACAATCTAAAGATGTTTAATATCCATATGAAGGATTTCCAGATGGGCCATGTTTGAAGGGTTCAGGAGCTAAAATCTTTGGATTAGAAAAATATTCAGTCTGTAACACTTTGAAGCTCCCTTCGTTTGTGTTTGTGTTCTGGATCAGGCCCCATTGCTGTTTTTCCAACAAGGCTGAGGCTGAGCGCGGCAATGCCCCAAGAGTCGGTATTACGGTATTGATCTGTTACCAACGGTTCAGTTCCGTGTTGTGTTCATTTCCATTAATGTATTTCATGAGTAATTGATTCAACTTGACCCCATCTACATTCTTCATGAGCGTGAAGTAATGGATTCCATACCTTAGTGCACATTATAGTTATTTTCCACATACGAACATTACCACGACAATTCATGTCAGAGGGTTTGTATCAGGAGTCCTCAGGCTCATTTCACAGCTGTAGAGTCCATGCTGACCTTTAGTTATAGTTTTTGACACTTGATCGGGTACTAAACATTCATCAAATAAATCCTCAACATAATTGAAAGTGCCAGAATGGGAGTTCTAGTGCTAGTGCTGGCCCTTAGGACATGATGGGGTGGTTGGGGGCAAGTCCATGTAGGTAATCGTGACAGTCCACACAACAGGTAGGGAGTACAGGGAATAGCTCAAGAGTGTTTGGGATGGGAAACATGTTTTATTGCATAATATTTACTGTCATGATGATCAATGGGGCAATTATTTATAATTATTGTTGGATGTGGTAAAGCAGAAAATCCTGATGACTGACAACTGCCTCTACTTTAGAAGAAATCTGCTATGGCTACATGATGCTAAGATCCATAAACTGCCTTAAAACCTATAAAAGGTTGTATGTGCAGCTATCGTCACAAACTACAGATCTGAATGGAGCCAGGGCCATCTCACAGGGTACCCACCCCAAATACCCTCCTACCCATTTGTCAATCCTTCTTGTCCATACTTCTATAATATGGGATGCGGTCATAATGCTTATACTAGGATGGCCGGGCTTAAAATGCCGGTGCTGGAATCCCAACACCTGTGAGAATCCTGGTGCTGGAATCCCGACACCTGTGAGAATCCTGGTGCCGGCATCCCAACGGTAAGTACTGGGGTTAGAGGTTAGGCACCAGGTGGACGGGGAATCGGTATGTAATACTGGCGGCCGCATTGCCGGCAGTTCGAATCCCGGCAGCGTCAGGCCGACAGAGGAGGAGATCCCGGCAGCGGGAGCCCGACGACACTGGAAATCCCAATCCTCCCCAGGTAAGTACTAACTAACCTAACCTACAACCCTAACCCTCCCTTAGGGGTGCCTAACCCTAACCTCCCCCCAAGTGCCTAAACCTAAGTCCCCCGGGGGGGGTGCCGAACCCTAACCCCCCCCCGAGGGTGCCTAACCCTAACTCTCCCTCCCCCTAGCCTAACCCTAACCACCCGGGGGGTGTCTAACACTAATTCCACCCCGGGAGCCCTAAACCGAAACCCCCCCGCCTTCTGTCCATTCACGGCGCCCGGCATCCCTTCGATCAGGATGCCGGGCGCCGGTCTCCTGGCTTCGGTAAAATGATCGGCGTCTACATTTAGACGCCAGTCATTTCACCCTCACAGAGATATGACAGTCGGGAAGCTGGCTGTCGGTATAATGTCAGCCGGCTTCCCAATTGCATAACGGTGGACGGTTAGGGTTAGGCACTAAGGGGGGAGGGTTAGGTATAGGGGGCAGAGGGGGTTAGGTTTAGGCACTAGAGGAGGAGGTTAGGTTTAGGAAGTGGGGAGGGTTAGGGGTAAGGAGAGGGCGAGAGTTAGGATACTGACTGACAGGTGTTAGTATCCTAACCCTGTCGGGATGCTGGCATCGAGATTCTGACTGCCGGGATCCAGAGTGCCGGCATCCCTTACCCAACCCCTATAATATATGTCCTACTCCAGCTTTCCACATTCAGCGGCTGATTCTGAGCCGGGTGCATCTCTTTTCACTGATACAAATAGTGAGTCTTAGCACATAGCACATTTGCAAAAGCAAATTCGCACATTTTTTAATATCTCTGGTCACTTCTGATTCAGAAAGATCTTGGCTCGGTTTGTCTTTGCGTGCATTGTGCAATGAACTCTTCTGTCTGATGGGAGTGTTGTGAGTGTGTAGCTTGGGTTCCGTGCTATCCTGAGTCATGTACGGGGAAGGGAAGTATGTGTCAGACAGATCTCGTGCACATAGCATGGGACTGGTGCACGTGCCGATACTAATGATGTTGGTTGTGCCTGTGGTGTAGTTTGGGTTCCGTGCTATACTGAGTCATGTACGGGGAAGGGAAGCCTGTGTCAGACAGATCTCGTGCACATAGCATGGGACTGGTGCATGTGCCGATACTAATGATGTTGGTTGTGCCTGTGGTGTAGTTTGGGTTCCGTGCTATACTGAGTCATGTACGGGGAAGGGAAGCCTGTGTCAGACAGATCTCGTGCACATAGCTTGGGACTGGTGCACGTGCCGATACTAACGATGTTGATTGTGCCTGTGGTGTAGCTTGGGTTCAGTGTTATACACAGTCATGTACGGGGAAGGGAAGCCTGTGTCAGGCAGATCACGTGCATATAGCATGGGACTGGTGCATGCAGGGGCGCCGAGAGGGGGGGGAGCGGGTACAGATTACCGGGGCCCAGGCATCCTGAGGGGCCTGGCGGGGGCCCGGGTCCGGCACCGCTCCCCCTCCCTCAGAGCAGCCCAGCACACAGCGTGTGCTGAGCTGCAGTGGAGACTGCTCGTGGCTCTGATCGCGCCCCCCCTGGCTTTGAGCAGGGCTGAGGGGGCCCAGAGCTCCCCCTTCCCCAGCGCACAGCGCCGCTTCGCGGCACTGCACTTCCTTTTTTTTTTTTACGGGAAGGGGGCGTGGCCACGCCTCCCGCGATTATGCCACGCCCCCCTATTACCCAGGCCCGCCGCGGCTCTCAGTGTGCCTGGGTGCATGTGCCGATACTAATGATGTTGGTTGTGCCTGTGGACAGAAATACAGTGGGCGGAGCAGCTCTCCGCTAGAAGCAGCACGGATCCTGGCATTAGCCCTACGGAAAACTCACATTAGCATAAGGTAGTAATTAGACTTCCCTGGTATTACTCAAACAGAGCATCTTTGTGTCCGACTCAAAATCAACCCCACAGCTTCCATGGACTTACTACACATAAATAAAACTTGAGGGTCCCAATATACCAGAATGTTCTTGTGCTGGCATGTTCTCTAGCCTTGAAAGATGTGCCCACTTACATACAAATGGCTTCCATTAAATATATTAGGTCCATATATATATCTGCCAGGGGAACATGGCATATGTGATCATTGGTTTAGAATGCCCAGAAAGGCATGTCCTGTGGAGGAATTATGATATATAGTTTGGTAACTACACATCCTTGGGACAGTCTGTCCGTCCACACCGACTTATAGAAAGTCTATTTTGTATTACCTTTTAATTACCTTCTCTGCATCTGTTACTGAAGGTTGATTTAGATCAATTTAAAATCGATCAACATCGATGTTGTGTTTTTGGGGTATTTAGTAAGCTGTGTTAGGAGATAAAGTGAACGAAGGTAAGGTACCAGCCAATCAGCTCCTAACTGCCATCTCGCAGGCTGTGTTTGAAAAATGACAGTTAGGAGTTGATTGGCTGGTACCTTATCACCATTCACTTTATCTCATAACACAGCTTAGTAAATAGACCCCTGTGTCACACATTTACTAACAGACAATTTTGATTTGGCTTTTTAAGTACTAAACGTGTGATTTAGCCCCAGAAACACAACATCGATGTTGATCAATGTTAAATCGATTATAATCGACCTTTATATATCCCTAGCTGTTGCAGTGGTAAACGCAGGATTTCTAGAGGAGGGTTTCCAAATGCCTGATTTTAGAGCGAGTGTGGCCAGTCCATGAAGAGGGTATAATTAGCACTTATTCAGCTGTATATACATATTTACACATACATATATTTGGGTAATGTGTATATATATATATGTATATATAGATAGTCCGGCACTCTCAATTTATAATGTTCAAAATACTGGGGTGTTTTTAGGGAAATTCATATAGAGGTTCCCATAGATAATAGTCTAGCCTCTTCAAGAAAGAAGAAAAAACACTCTCCAGATTTTCAGCAAGATTATTCAGTATTTAATGATTAAACCAACATAATTTGCCAACGTTTCGGTCCAATATGGACCTTTGTCAAGGCACAATAGATTCTAAACATCAATGGTTCACTAAAAGGGAGTACATATAAACAACGTAAGCATTCATAGTCTGACAGGTCCTTTAAAACACATAAGTTCAAAAATTTTATAATCCATGATCAATATGTATGTGATATAGGGAGGGGTGTGCCTCATATAACAGTAACATGATATCCAATAGAAGCCCACACTGCAAGAGACTATTCACAGCGGTAGAAAAAAAACAAAATCTTTATGCAGCAACTAGTATTGAGAATACAGGGGTCGAATGTGCGCCCCAATGTAGATTATAATAATAGCAACCAGGTGGAGGGCCAATTTCAGAAAGATAGTCATGTATCACACAGCATATACATAAAGGCCAAGTACATGGGGTTATGTGCAGTACAATCCCCAGGTGTATATATTACACCAGTATGCATAAGGAGGCTGTGGGAGCCTGGAAGATGAAAAAAAAAAGATGTCTTACCTCAATGTTGGTCTGTCAGAGAATGTCCTGGTGCTGGAGCATAGTCTGAGCTCAGGGTTTAAAAACCCAGTGCTTAGGGGAAAGTCTCAGAGTCCTGATTGCCACAGCCACAGGTGAGTCCTGTTATAATCAGGAAGTGGGGCAGTATGGCAGTAGCCGGCGGCCATCTTGTGTGTGGCTCAAGATATATATAATAATAACTGTCAGTGAGCCTTGGCAGGACTTGAAGTGATGGGCAACTATTGGTGCTACTGAAACTCAGAAAAAAGGCTAAACTGGTGTTATTAGGGATCTAATGCCATAAATGCATATTATACATATCCAACCATTAAAAATGTGATACGGGCATACCCACATGTACATATATAAACGCATATGTACACACACATACCCGCACATACATGTGCATATATATACAAGGTCAATTTACAAACATTAGAGTAAAGGGTTATTTAGTGTGTAGTAGGACCTGGGACTAGAGGACCTGGGAGTACAATGCAAGTATATAGATCAACATCACAAAAAACAATTAACATTAGGTGAACAGTACAGACAAATGCAATGTTAAATATAATATTTGATACCGTGTTATATAGATAAAGTCATTTTCAAAGAAAGATACCCAATGGGCAATTCTCGTTAAGTCCCCGTGGTGCCACAGTATCAAGTCTGTAGATCCACCGACTTTCACATTTTTTAAGTAAAGCCAGTCTATCACCTCCTCGTTCTGGAGGCGGTATCCAGTCGATAAGTTTGCATTTGAGGGTTGCTACCTGATGTCCCATCTGTAAAAAGTGTCGGGCAACAGGTTTATCTGACTGACCACTATTGTAGGCTGCTCTGATGGACGCCCTATGGTTAGCCATACGTTCCCTGAAGATCCTGGAGGTGAGCCCGACGTAGTAAAGACCGCAAGGGCATATGAGTATGTAAATGATATGGTCCATTTTACAATGGAGCTTCCATCTAATCTTTATGGGTACACCCGTGTGGGGGTGAGCAAGAGTGTTGCCTGGAACCATAGAACTGCAGGTCACGCAGCCTCCACATCGATAGCTACCGGGTCGGTTCTGCTTGACTTTGATGATAGAGTTAGTCATTTCCGGGTTCATTGATGGCCTAAGTAGCAGTTGTTTCAGGTTAGGCCCTCTTTTATATGCCATCATAGGTGCTTTGGTGTTGGTAAATGGTAGAATGGGGTCAGATTGGATGATCGGCCAATGTTGTCGGATTGATCTTTCTGTTAGTCTGGATCTGTTGCTGTATTGGCTGACATAAATGACACGGTCACCTTCAGTAGATTTAGGTCGAGGGTTCGCATATTTATTTCTGGCCTTATTTAAACAGCTCTTAAGTAGAGAATGTGAGTATCCTCTTTCTTTCAGTCGAGCTGTCATTTCTAGGAGTTGGGTGTCCTGCCATATTGTATCTGAGTTATTGCGTAGGACCCTAAGGTATTGCGAAATCGGGAGACTATCTTTCAGTGCAGGAGGATGATGGCTTGTGGCCTCTAGAAACATATTCCGGTCAGTATCCTTCCTATAGAGGGTTGTACCCAACTTGTTCCCATCCCTGTATACGGTGATATCAAGGAAGTTAATAGACTCCTTATCAATATAGTGAGTAAACCTTACTGCATGCTTCAATGTATTTAGTTGTTCCACCATTAGGTTAAATGAGCTGTCGGTACCTCTCCATAGTAAGAAGATATCGTCGATAAATCTAAGAAAGAGGACTACTTGGGTGCCATAATGTGGTATTATGTAAGTTTCCTCATATTTGGCCATATAGAGATTGGCGTAGGCTGGTGCCAGATTCGACCCCATGGCAGTTCCTGAGCATTGTATGTAATATGTTTCTTTGTATTTAAAGTAATTGTTGCGTAGGACCAATCCAGCTAGATCCATGAGGAATCTCGTTTGTTGTGGTTCTGTTTCTGCTCTCGTAAGAGCATCCTCCATCGCTAGTAATCCATCTTCATGCGGAATGATGGTATATAAAGAGCAGACATCCATAGTTGCCATCCAGGTGTCTCCTTCAATAGTGATTGCTTCCAATCTATTATTGAAATCTCCAGTGTCCTTGATGTAACTTGGTATTTTGGTGACTAGAGGTTGTAGATGATAGTCGACATATATAGCGAGTGGTTGGAGCAGTGATCCTCTGGCTGAAATAATCGGCCTACCTGGGGGTTTGTTCAGAGATTTATGTATTTTCGGCAAAGTGTATATTATAGGGCATATGGGATGTTGCACCGTCAAATATACCAAAGTATCCTCGTCGATTAGGCGTGTCTGGATGGCTTCTTGTAATCTGGCATCTATTTTATTTTTGATTTCATACTTGGGGTTATGGTAGATTTTATTATATGTTTTCACATCCATAAGTTGTTTGAGAATTTCTTCGTTGTAGTCACTCCAGTTTTGGACAACTACTGCACCCCCTTTATCCGCCGGTCTTATTACCAGGTTCTCATTCATGCGGAGATTGTTCAGTGCCTCTTTCTCGCCAACGGATAAGTTGTTGTAATATTTTGGAATATCCCTGGTATTAGTTTCTTGATCAATCAGGCGTAGATAGGTTTTGATACTGGGGTTAGTGGAGGTTGGATCAAACTTAGATGGATTTCTAAATGGATTATGAGTTTGTTGTAAAGTTGTGTTCTTAAAGTGTTCCTTCAGTCGTAGTCTACGACCAAATTTGAAGTGGTCAATCGACCAGTTAAATTTGTCATGCCTATTAGTTGGAACAAAGGATAGGCCTTTAGTAAGCAGATTATGTTCATCCTTTGATAGTTGATGGTCTGAAAGATTAAATACAGTGTTCACAATCTCCTGCCCCTTCCCCTTCTTCTTCCTTGTGTAACTACCCTTCCTCGGGTGGGGTCTACGGGTTGTACCACGTCTTCTTCCCCTAGCTGGTTTGTTTCTAAAAAACCAAGGGGAGGTCTAGTTTTGACGTTATCCGTGTCTGATGTTGTTCCTGAGGATGCTGTATCAAATTGGTACATTTGTGTGCGTCCCATGGGTCTTGGTCTTCTCTGTCTCTGATTTCTGTTTAAAGGTTTACTTTCTCCTAGTAGCCATCGGTAGACAGTATGATTTTTATAATCATTGGCAACAGTGGTCAGTTTCTTCCGTTTAAAAGCTATCAAGTCTCTTCTATAGTTGTCAACTTGGGCATTGAGTTTATCAAGCCAGTTGGTGGATTTATCATCCTTCAGTATGTTAATACTGCTTACGGGGAATTGATCAAGATCCATGGTAACTTTTTTAAGTTCCTGACTTACTTCCTCCACCACAAGAACTATAAGGTCCAGAGAGCATTTGTTAAGGATGCTGCACCAACGGCTACAAAAAATGGGATTGTTTCTACCAATGGTGGGCATGTTACTAATCCTGAAACCCCTAGGGATCTGTTTGTTCCTGTGGTATTCTGATAGGAACTGTCCATGGATCGTGAGGTCCGTAATTCTTTTTTTGAGTCATAATAATTGATGGAAAATATCAATGGATGTTTCCGCAGGCAGGGTAGAGAAGTCCAATTTCTCAAAAAGGACGCGATCCACTTCTTCATCTGTAAATGACAAGGCTCCCTGTTCAGCTTGGGAGAGGAGTGCTTCATCAAATAGGGCCGCTCCTCCGGTGGCCATAATGTATGGTGACTACTGGTCACAAGTGTATCCCAGGTGTCACTGATGCTGAGTTGCACGTGTACTCCAGTACAATATATTTGGTAGTATGGTGGGTGTCCGGAATAGAGTGTGGGTGTGGGAACATCCAAACTCTATATGTATATATAGATAGTCCGGCACTCTCAATTTATAATGTTCAAAATACTGGGGTGTTTTTATATCACATACATATTGATCATGGATTATAAAATTTTTGAACTTATGTGTTTTAAAGGACCTGTCAGACTATGAATGCTTACGTTGTTTATATGTACTCCCTTTTAGTGAACCATTGATGTTTAGAAGCTATTGTGCCTTGACAAAGGTCCATATTGGACCGAAACGTTGGCAAATTATGTTGGTTTAATCATTAAATACTGAATAATCTTGCTGAAAATCTGGAGAGTGTTTTTTCTTCTTTCTTGAAGAGGCTAGACTATTATATATGTATATATACATATATGTATACATATATATATATATATATACACACACATATATATCTATATGTGTATAGATATATATACTGTGTATATATATATATATATATATAAATATATACACAGATATATACGTATATATATACATATGTGTATATATATATATATATTTACATACAGGTGTGTGTGTGTATATATATATACATATGTGTGTATATATATGTGTGTGTATATATATATATATGTACACACAAAGATACCCTATTATTTGCGCTAAAATTATTGATGATACTGATATGTAACCAACACTTAAATCTAATAGAGTGGATGGCTGCACCTTTCACCTAATATCTCTGTTAGACAGATATGGAGGGAAATAGAAACCAAGAAAGAAGAGACAGGGCGCTCTATGTACAAAATATAAAATATATTAAAATACAAAATGTGTAAATAACAAACTGAATAATTAAAAAATAAACAATTAATGCAGCAATGAAGCTACTTCAATGATCAGTCCTAGATGTCGACACAAAGGATGAATCTCCCTTTCGTTTCACAGAGAGTAGATTTATTGAGTCCTTTGTTGGTCTTTAAATGATTTTGTAGAGGTCATAAATCCTGTTTTCAGGGTTAGCAATGATTCCTTGTAATGTTGCTGAAAAATACTATCAAACTCTAGTAAAAAAAAAGATGGAGATCCAACGCGTTTCGTCCCCACATGGGACTTCATCAGGGGTACACCATCAAATGACTGTATTATCAGTCCTATTAATAGTCAGGAAAATGTGAACACTGATCAAACGATCCTAAGATCTGTTTGCGGAGAATAAACTGGAGTAGACGCACTTTATATAGTGGATGGATTTATACTCCCAGGTAAGGATTGCTCAGAAGCAATAATCCTGTTCCACTCCTGCAAAATACTGCTGACAAGTGTTTCAGTCTGCTGCAAAAAAAAAAAAATATATGTGTGTGTATATATATATATGTGTGTATATATATATATATATATATATATATGTATATATACATACACATAAATATGTATATAAATACACACACAGATGCAGCACTGTCCAGTGTGTACCCGCCCCTCTCCCAGCTAAAGTTACAGTAGCTAAGCATTACATATGCCCCTCACCTGCCTGCCATAAATGTGCACTGCAGCACAGCTAATGCCGCCTGGTCCGATGCTGGCTGGCTAGAAGGGAGGCGGAGGAGGAGCTGCGAGTTGTGACGGCTCTGCTCCGCAAGGCCCACGGCAGCATGCCCTCCCGCGGCCATCTTAGTTCTGTACTAAACAAAAGGAATGGAGGCAAAATGAAATGCGCACACTAGCGGCAGCAATAAAGGAGTGCTAAAAAGAGGTCATCCACCTCTCAAAAGAAGCATTAAAACAAAAATCAAGCAAACCTCTAATTGCCACAGCTAATAAACAATATATATTAAAAAAATGTGTATCTATTAAAAAATGTATATAATAAATATAAATATGGTTATAATAATTCAACCTAAAGAGACGTGTAAATCATAGTCACTTCATTCCAATGGACTCCAAACAATAGCGGAGATAGATACGGAACTCCCGTTCTGTCAGCTGAAGAGTGTCCCAATCCTCAGAGTAATGGAATGGATCACTGATGATCCTCATGATAGTGAAACAAAAAAAAAGATAAAGAAAAAACCAATAGTGTAGTACTTCTTAAAATAGGTGCGGGGATTTAACAGTTCTCTACTTCAAATATCCAGTATATCGGCCACATACCATACTCACATTAACAACGGAGTATAAAACACATATAAAGGTTTCTTTATCTTCTATGTCAAACAGTCAGAACACAAGAATAACAGTGATGTGTGTTGTGATGGTCATATAAAGGTTTCTTTTATATCATCCTTTTAGATGTTCTCAATCCATGGACTGTATTATTCACCTCATTTGCATGAAGCATATGAAATATAGGTATGAGGAACAGAGTAGGTGTCCAAACAGGTTTATTATTAAAATCGAAATGACAAATGCCATATACACAAGAGTAGATGGAACAAATAAACAGTCACCTGAAACGTGAACAGATCCGGACTGCCCCGCTAACAAAGAATGTAACTCCAAGTGTATATAGGCTTACTGCCACATCCACCAACGCGTTTCGACCTCAGTCTTTATCAAGGTGTGAATGTGTATGCTAGGGAATCACCTTAAATACCCTAGTTGATCCCTCCTCCTTTATTGGGGACGGAGAAAAGCCCTATTGCTAAAAAATAGAAATATAGGTCTTCCATGGTTCATAGATATATCCTATTGTATGGATTTATATATGTATTAATGACATCCTTAAATCGAGAGAAATATATAATCCCAAAAGAGTTAATAAGAAAATAACACACAAATTTGCCGGTTTCCGTTCCACATGGAACGCGTGATCTCTCCTACCACAAACTGGAAGAAGAACTATGTCACCTATGATGGAGGAGGACGGGGTCAGTCCGGAGTATACGCGTCAAAGCGATGCTCCTCCCTCTCTACCCCGCAACGTCACTGCCGACCTCGCGCCTACGTGCCATGGAATAAACATGGCCGTGCGTTTAATTCGACCGGGACTATGCGTTCCACTTAGTAAACATACGGAAATTGATGAAAGGGGACACATCATCTATTAATATCGGCTTACCTAATGTGGCGGTGTCTCTCATACACCAAGCGGTGGTTAAACAACCGCAAGAAACTTGATATCAATAGGTGGAAAATAATGAAAGTATGATTAAGAGAACCTTTCCCTTCCATTCTCATATACCAACTCAAATGACACCCTAGATCATAATATAATAAAGCATCCTTAGGACTTACACAAGTGTTCATCATCAATAAGTAAATAGATATAGAAATACATAAAGAATAAATGGAGTGCTTATTCCACAGAAATAACTCCTATAGCAAGCTCAATATAATTACAATCTCTAAAACATTAATCAAATAAATATCTAAAATAGTAGGATATACACTGATAGTAAATATAAAAATAGAATAGACATATAAAAAGTACACATAATCATAAATGATGTGGTCCCATCAAAAAGGACATACTACACAGAGGCAACATAACAAGTAAAAAGTAGGAAGAACACTCTTATGAATAAGAATTATAATAAAAAGCAGGAAGAACACTCGTATGAATAAAAAGCAGGAAGAACACTCTTGTGAATATAAATTATGAAGCACACTTAAATCAATAAAAATTATAGTAAAAATTATAATAAAAAGTAGGAAGAACACTTTTATAAAAAAGAAATATAGGAACCATTTGGTCTCAAAATCAATATTTAGCCCCTTAGGGATGTGAGGTCCTAATTCAAAAATAGTCCGCATCTCCAGCCTCGCTAATCTTTCCTCTATATTTTGTTTTCTCCAATTTGGAGGGGCTAGCTTTATCCCATAGAACAACATAAGATCATAAATATTGCATTCATGCTTCTCCTTAAAATGGGCAGACACCATCCTACCATCCTATCTTTTAATTTGCGAGTAGTTCTTCCCACATACTGCTTTTTACATGTGCATTGTAATAATAAATTACATTAGTATTATGACGTGATAAAATCATTAATATTATATTCTTTTTTGTTATCACTTGAAGTATATTTAGTTATAGTGGTAGTATCGCTCTTGCAATTCCTGCACATTATGCAAGAGCCGCACCGATAGAAACCCTTTGATTTAATTTGTTTTTTCATGCCTACATTATCCGAATCACTTTTCACAACATGTTGCCGTAAATTATTGGCTTTCCGATATATAAATTTGGGTCTTTCTGCTAGATATTGACTAATTATAGGATCTTTCCTTAATAATCCCCACTGTTTCTTAATTATATTTTCAAGATCTCTATGTTAACTGTTGTACTTTGTAATGAATGGGATATTGGTAACTTCATCCTTTTGTTTTTGATTTTTTTGTTTTTTCCTAAAATATCTTCTTTTTTACAGATTGCATATTTGTTATATGGTAATTCCAACTTTATCGGATCGTAACCCTTTTTCTAAATTGCTCCTTTAATTTTTTTCCTTGTGTTTGGTAATCCTCCAACCTGGAACAATTTTTTCTAATTCTGTGAAATTGACTGTTCGGGACCGAAGCTAGCCATTGAGTGTGATGGTTACTATTTGATGGAATAAAAGAGTTACAGTCCGTAGATTTAATATATGTCTTCTTTTGTATCATCCCATCTACAATAAAAAATGTCCAAATCTAAAAAGTTTACCATCTCTTTGCTTACCTGAAAGGTTAATTCTATATTTTTTGTATTATTATTCAATTGTATACAAAAAGTTTCTAAGGATACTGAATCTCCTCTCCAGATGAAAAATATATCGTCGATATATCTCATCCATAGCACCAGGTCTGCCCCAATCCACCATGTTTCATTTCCGATTCCCATTGTTCCGATTTCCGATTCCCGATTCTGTTCATTCCCATGAACAGATTGGCATAGCTTGGGGCAAACCTGGTGCCCATCGCTGTTCCGTAGAGTTGTAAATAGTATTCGTCATCAAACCAAAAGAAGTTGTTACTTAAAATAAATTCTATACTTTCACATACAAACATTTTAAAATCTTCGTTAAAATCTTCCTTATCTAAAAAATATGAAGTTGCCTCTATGCCATTTTTATGGTCTATCGCCGTGTATAATGAGGTAACATCGGCTGTAACTAAAATATAATTTGGTTCCCATAAAACATCCTTTAATTTGTGAATGACTTCCGTCGAATCTCTTAAATATGATGGTGTTTTTTTAACCAGTGGTTGCAGAATATAATCAATAAAATTAGATAAATTAAAGGTTATTGACTCTGTCCCTGCTACAATAGGCCTACTGGGTGGACACTCCTTGTTTTTGTGGATCTTTGGGAGTGTGTATAATACTGGTATAGATGGATAATTTATTATGATAAATTTTCGTTCATTTTCTGTAATTACTTCTTTTCATATTTGTCTAATAATTTCAATAATTTCTCTTTAGTTTTATATGTTTTCTCATCTGTTAATTGCCTCTGTATTTCTTTCTTATAGTCAGCAGTGTTTTGAATAACCTCTGCTCCTCCTTTATCTGCTGGCTTTATTACTATTAATTCATTATTTTTCAAAGTTTGTAATGCCTCTTTCTCTTTCTTACTGAGATTGGGATTATAAATTTTCTTAAAGGTTCTATTTTCAATATCTTCTTTCACCATCCTTTCGAATGATTCGATAAAACATCCCTTCTAGTGTGCAGGAAAGAATATAGACTTAGGTTTAAATACTGTTCCTGCTGTGTTTAGTTCTGGTAGATTTGTCTCCTGTTCATTAAAAAAATTCTTTAAAGTTAACTTCCTAATGAACCGCTGTAGGTCCACAAAAGCTTCAAATTTGTCCAGTTTGCTGGACGGGGCATATTTCAGACCCATTTTCAGCACATTTTCTTCATGGTTTGTTAACATATAGTTACTAAGATTGTAAATCTTAGTATATTCTATATTACTCTCTTTAGAATACACATTAGTCTGTCCAATTGGTATTACATTGTCTATTGATTTTCTCTTATGATCTCTCTCTCTTTCCTATTCTTATTAAATTTCTTAAGATGTTCCTTAGTGGACTTAGTACCCCGTCTACCCCTTCTAACTTTTATCTTCTTGTATTTCTTCTACTGGTTTGATCTAAAAAAACACTATTACCTTCATCAGGATTTCTATGGTGATCAAATTTATGGGAGAGTGACATTCGAACTTTCGGGGATAAATCTTGATTTGGGGAGAACCTTCATTCTTTCCCTTGTCTTTTATAATGGGCTTTCTTTGTGAATCTCTCATGGGGTTCCTCATATGTTACTGAATAATTTCTTCTTCTATCTGAGTGGTATTCAGAACCAAACCTGTAGGGGTGTCTATTTTTTGATGACCATCTCCCTTTAACTGAGAATCTCCTTTTATTCTCATGGTTCATTTGTCTACGGGGTTTGTTATATCTCATAGGTGAATTATCTTCATCATAAAATCTTACTTTATTTTCTTGGTGATGATCACTATACCTGAAGAACTTCTTCTCTTTATTAGTTATGAAGTGTTGTTTACCTTCTATAAAATCTTTAATATCCCTCATATACTTTTTCTTTTTCTTCTGCATAAGTTCTTTCTCATTGTGCATAATTTTGGTCACAATTTCCTGTTCTTTAAAGTCTGGGAGATCAGAAAATGGTTCTACCATTTCTTTCAGGGAATCTATTTCAGTTTCTATCTCTTTTAATTCTTTCCCTCTTTCCCTCACTATCAGTCTCATTAATGAGATGGAACAGGAATCGATGATACATAACCATTGTTTCTCAAATGCCGGAGTTTTATTAGTAAAAGAGGGTAATTTATCTATTCTTAACCCCCGTGGGATAATCTCTTCCGCTATATACCGTTCCAAGGAGATCAATTCCCACCAAACTTCCCTTCTTTGATTAATGCATGTTCTAGTCTAAGCATAATATTTTCTAAGTCCTCATCTTCAATATGTGCAGAATCTTGCTCATTCGAGAAGATCTCATTAAATCTCTCTTTGCGAATATTTCTATGTGCAAACCTATTTGTAAGGGATGGTGCTGCTGTATCCCTCCTCTGGATGACAATATATTAAACTCTAAACAAAAGGATTGGAGGAGAAATGAACTGCGCACACTAGCGGCTTCAATAAAGGAGTGCTAAAAAGAGGTCATCCACCTCTCTATAGAAGCATTAAAACAAAAATCAAGCAACCCTATTGAGAATAGAACCTTTAAGAAAATGTATAATCCCAATCTCAGTAAGAAAGAGAAAGAAGCATTACAAAATTTGAAGAATAATGAATTAATAGTAATAAAGCCAGCAGATAAAGGAGGAGCAGTGGTTATTCAAAACACTGCTGACTATAAGAAACAAATACAGAGGCAATTAACAGATGAGAAAACATATAAAACTAAAGAGAAATTATTGAAATTATTAGACAAATATGAAAAGAAGAAAGTAATTACAGAAAATGAACGAAAATTTATCATAATAAATTATCCATCTATACCAGTATTAGACACACTCCCAAAGATCCACAAAAACAAGGAGTGTCCACTTGGTAGGCCTATTGTAGCAGGGACAGAGTCAATAACCTCCAATTTATCTAAATTTATTGACTGTATGCTACAACCACTGGTTAAAAAACACCATCATATTTAAGAGATTCGACGGAAGTCATTCACAAATTAAAGGATGTTTTATGGGAACCAAATTATATTTTAGTTACAGCCGATGTTACCTCATTATACACGGCAATAGACCATAAACACGGCATAGAGGCGACTTCATATTTTTTAGATAAGGAAGATTTTAACGAAGATTTTAAAATGTTTGTATGTGAAAGTATAGAATTTATTTTAAGTAACAACTTCTTTTGGTTTGATGACGAATACTATTTACAACTCCACGGAACAGCGATGGGCACCAGGTTTGCCCCAAGCTATGCCAATCTGTTCATGGCACAATGGGAATCGGAAATGATACATGATGGATTGGGGCAGACCTGGTGCTATGGATGAGCTATATCGACGATATATTTTTCGTCTGGAGAGGAGATTCAGTATCCTTAGAAACTTTTTGTATACGATTGAATAATAATACAAAAAATATAGAATTAACCTTTCAGGTAAGCAAAGAGATGGTAAACTTTTTAGATTTGGAAATTTTTTATTGTAGATGGGATGATACAAAAGAAGACATATATTAAATCTACGGACTGTAACTCTTTTATTCCATCAAATAGTAACCATCACACTCAATGGCTAGCTTCGGTCCCAAACAGCCAATTTCACAGAATTAAAAAAAATTGTTCCAGGTTGGAGGATTACCAAACACAAGGAACAAAATTAAAGGAGCAATTTAGAAAAAAGGGTTACGATCCGATAAAGTTGGAATTACCATATAACAAATATGCAATCTGTAAAAGAGAAGATATTTTAAGTAAAAAACAAAAAAATCAAAAACAAAAGGATGAAGTTACCAATATCCCATTCATTACAAACTACAACAGTCAACATAGAGATCTTGAAAATATAATTAAGAAACATTGGGGATTATTAAGGAAAGATCCTATAATTAGTCAACATCTAGCAGAAAGACCCAAATTTATATATCGGAAGGCCAATAATGTAAGGTAACATATTGTGAAAAGTGCATTGGATAATGTAGGCATGAAAAAACAAATTAAATCAAATGTTTTCTATCGGTGCGGCTCTTGTACAATGTGCAGGAATTGCAAGAGTGATACTACCACTATAACTAAATATACTTCAAGTGATAACAAAAAAGAATATTAATGACTTTATCACATGTCATAATACTAATGTATTTTATTTATTACAATGCACATGTAAAAAGCAGTATGTGGGAAGAACTACTCGCAAATTAAAAGATAGGATGGCAGAACACCACCGAAACATTAAGAAAGGGTTATTAACCCATGGGGTGTCTGCCCATTTTAAGGAGAAGCATGAATGCAATATTTATGATCTTATGTTCTTCTATGGGATAAAGCTAGCCCCTCCGAATTGGAGAAAACAAAATATAGAGGAAAGATTAGCGAGGCTGGAGATGCGGACTATTTTTGAATTAGGAACTCTCATCCCTAAGGGGCTGAATATTGATTTTGAGACCACATGGTGCCTATAATTTTTATTCATTAAAGTGTTCTTCCTATTTTTTATTAGAATTTTTATTATAATTTTTACTATAATTTTTATTGATTTGAGTGTGCTACATAATTTATATTCACAAGAGTGTTCTTCCTGCTTTTTATTCATACGAGTGTTCTTCCTGCTTTTTATTATAATTCTTATTCATAAGAGTGTTCTTCCTACTTTTTACTTGTTATGTTGCCTCTGTGTAGTATGTCCTTTTTGATGGGACCACATCATTTATGTTTATGTGTACTTTTTATATGTCTATTCTATTTTTATATTTACTATCAGTGTATATCCGACTATTTTAGATATTTATTTGGATCAATGTTTTAGAGATTGTAATTATATTGAGCTTGCTATAGGAGCTATTTCTGTGGAATAAGCACTCCATTTATTCTTTATGTATTTCTATATCTATTTATTTATGATGAACACCTGTGTAAGTCCTAAGGATGCTTTATTATATTATGATCTAGGGTGTCATTTGAGTTGGTATATGAGAATAGAAGGGAAAGGTTCTCTTAATTATACTTAATTATTTTCCACCTATTGATATCGAGTTTCTTGCGGTTGTTTAACCACCGCTTGGTGTATGAGAGACACCGCCACATTAGGTAAGCCGATATTAATAGATGATATGTCCCCTCAATTTCCGTATGTTTTCTACGTGGAACGCATAGTCCCGGCCGAATGAAATGCACGGCCATGTTTATTCCATGGCACGTAGGCGCGAGGTCGGCAGTGACGTTGCGGGGTAGAGAGGGAGGAGCATCACTTTGACGCGTATACTCCGGACTGACCCCCTCCTCCATCATCGTAGGTGACATAGTTCATCTTCCGGTTTGTGGTAGGAGAGATCACGCATTTCCGGTGGAAACGTTTGCATTCCATGTGGAACGCAAACCGGCAAATTTGTGTGTTATTTTCTTATTAACTCTTTTAGGATTATATATTTCTCTCGACTTAAGGATGTCATTAATACATATATAAATCCATACAATAGGATATATCTATGAACCATGGAAGACGTATTTCTATTTTTTAGCAATTGGGCTTTTCTCCACCCCCACTAAAGGAGGAGGGATAAACTAGGGTATTTAAGTTGATTCCCTAGCATACACATTCACACCTTGATAAAGACTGAGGTTGAAACTCGGTGGATGTGGCAGTAAGCCTACATACACTTGGAGTTACATTCTCTGTTAGCATGGCAGTCCGCATCTGTTCACGTTTCAGGTGACTGTTTATTTGTTCCATCTACTCCTGTGTATATGGCATTTGTCATTTCAATTTTAATAATAAGCCTGTTTGGAAAACTACTCTGTTCCTAATACCTATATTTCATATGCTTCATGCAGTCCATGTATGGAGAACATCTAAAAGGATGATATAAAAGAAACCTTTATACGCTCACTTTTCTACCTGTTATTCTTGTGTTCTGATTGTTTGACACAGAAGATAAAGAAACCTTTATATGTGTTTTATACTCCGTTGTTAACGTGAGTATGGTATGTGGCCGATATACTGGATATTTGAATTAGAGAACTGTTAAATCCCCGCAACTATTTTAAGAAGTACTACACTATTGTTTTTTCTTTTTCTTTTTTCTTGTTTCACTATCCTGAGGATCATCAGTGATTCATTCCATTACTCTGAGGATTGGGACACTCTTCAGCTGACGGAACGGGAGTTCCGTATCTATCTCCGCTATTGTTTGGAGTCCATTGGAACTAAGTGACTATGATTTACATGTCTCTTAGGTTGAATCATTAATACCATATTTATATTTATTATATAAATTTTTTAATAGATACACTTTTTTTTAATATATATTGTTTATTAGCTGTGCGCAATTAGAGGGTTGCTTGATCTTAGTTCTGTAGTCAGAATGAGCTTCTGGGCAGAAGCTCGTTCTGACTATGCCAGGCGGGCGATCATGCACACAGTCACGTGACCGGCCAAGCGCTGCGCTACCCGATCGGAGCTCACAGCAGGGGGGGCAGCAGCGTCAGAGAGCCCTGGAATGCCCCCTAGGCATTTCAGTCGCCCCTAGGCATTTGCTTACAATGCCTATGCCTAGGGCCGGCTCTGTGTACATATTGGTCTCCTTATGTACTGGATAGTGTATTATTATACAGTATTAATAATTAGCCATATTGATGGTCTATAGCAGTGCACCCCTAACAGTGCATGTTTTCCACATCTCCTAGTTGGTGCACAGGTATATTTATTACTGGCTGACACGTTTTAAAAGATCCACAGGTGGGGCTATTCATTTCATTTGTGATACTGAGAAGAACATGCATCACTAGTAACATTCTATTGTTTTACTATTTCTATTGTGGTCATGGTGCGAGCTGGAGAAGGGGGTTTCCAGGCAGACAGAAACCCCCACTGCGTTTGCCTATGCTGTTGCAAAGAAGTATTTTGGTGATGGATTCTGCTGTTGGATGCATGCACTCATATTGTCCAATGTGACTTGTAGTTTACTACAGCAATCATTGCACACATAAAATGATACAATGTTTCTGGTCTGCCATTCTCCCACTATGGGCCGTATTCAATTAGACGCAAAAAGCCGTTATCCGCTGAAAAGTATTGCCAATTTCAGCTTTTTGCGTGGTCAGAATTTATCTCCAAATTCAATTCCAGCCGGGTTTCGTGTACGCGGAAAGTCAATGCAGTGTAATGGGCGACAAAGATTCGCCTCAAAATAGCAGGTGAAAAGAGTGCAATTTTTCCATTTTGGGGTGCAGAAGTTGGGGAAACCACTCAGAACCCTTGGTACACCCCCCCCCAAAGGACTAGTCATGCAAAGAAAGGGGGGGGACCAGGAACACCCCAAAAAAATGCCTTTGAAATTTGGGGTGAAAAGGAAAAAAGTGGCGGGACAAGTTCAAAAACTAGTGAAATAAGATTCAGGAGGTGCTGTAAGAAGGGGCCAAGTGTTTTTGGGATTGCAGGTGCTTTGTATGACGGAGGAATTTCACTGTGTCTAATACTTCAACTGAGAGACATTAAAATATGCTAGTACACATTTTCAGGCACCCAAAATTTGATGGGACTACTTATTTTCTCCCAAAAACCCTGCTTTATGCCATTATTCACCACTTTTCCCAAGACGCTAATAGCAAGCAAATACCACCACTTAAGTACCCTAACTAGTTCAATTAGGGCTAAACTACCATAATGATTTCCACAGTCACCCCATCTCTTTCTGTGATTCCCCCAATTCAGACATTACTTTCCGCTTGTTTTATATTCGCAGTTTGCCGTTTTGGAATTGAATAAGACGAATAGCGGGGACGCGCACGATAAGTTTTCGCGTCCAAAACACGCGATGTAGGCGGAAAGTCCAGCAGGCGAAACTTTATTTGCGGACGCGAAACTAATTGAATACTGCTAGTTATTTAATTTAAAAAAATAAAATAGAATTTTCTTTTTTTAAAATGTTAAAATTTCATAAACGCTATTATAGAGGATCAAATAACTTACACGCAGCTTGCCAGCGCCTTGACATCATGCCAATAATATTGCAGGATTGTGTCATCACCATCCCTGTTTCTCTCAGTTCCCTGGTGGAAGTAATCTTGTCTACACTCCTGTAATCTGGATGAACTCCCTGAAATTCGGTAACATAGGTGTCTGGTTAACGCCTTGTCCTCATCATCAGCAACGTGTATTTGCTTCTGCCCCTATAGGAGGTCCAAAAGTTCCATCTCCTAGCGTGAATAAATGCAGGTATCTCTAGGTGGGTGCAAGGCATGTTGGTGTGAACACACCATTACTGTACTCAGCTAACATCAGACATGCACAGATCTGTACTAGCACATATGCATGTATTGGCTATGTGAGCCTACGCAAACTGACATAGTACTCAGTCTGCATCAACCTTCTGGTGTATAACTCCACATCACGTATACCCCTAAACTTCATATTCTACATATTGTAATACTGATAAGGCTCTATATAATAAGGCATACAGTAGTTCCAAGTAACAGGAAAATGATCTGCAGATTCATGGAGCACAGCAATAACCTGCAGTCAGAAAACTTAGAGAAAAGTTTTCAATAAGCATAATGTTGTGGAAGGTACAAGGTTAATACATTAAATAAGAAAATAATCATCTTGTAACCTTAGCTTAGCCTTATATACATGGTAGTGCATTAAGAAGCACCTCGTCCATCATATCTGTATTCTGTACAACAGTTCCCTGTGTGATGACCTTTGCTTTGAAGTAACTGGAAATGAGGATTGCCCATAATGGTCTCCCGTATTCCACATCTGGATGTAGCTTATGGCTCTATTTACTACCTGATACTCCCATAGTTGTACAAGAGCCTGACATGGACACTCAAAAAAACATGACATTATGGGCACATGTGCTGTAGATTGAGCCGTTACTTTTATTTTGTAATGTGTTTGTGTTTGTTCCCTGCACAGTATATAGTATTTAGAAAAGAAGGCACTCAGAAGGGACTTTAAAATAAATACATTTTGGTCCAGGACACTATGATATAGTGATGAACGAGAGGTTCAGGAACTGTGGGCCTGATTCAGAACCGTTCGCTAGCCTGCGTTCGCACGTAGCTGCCGATGTTTGCAATCTGCACTTGCGTATAAGACGCAGTGCGCGTGCACGAACAAGTCCATGCGATCGCCCCTTGCACATAGACGCCTCGCTAGAATGAGTGACAGGACGAGCCATTTGTGGGTGGTGACAGGGGGTGGTCGATGGAAATGGGGGTGTGGTGGTGCGGATGCAGGCGTGTCTGTGTGTCTGAACGCCGTTTCAGGGGCATGCATAATTAAGACGCAGCGTCAGCAAACACGTCACATGACTGAATTACACACAGCAGCACTCGCAGTGCTTGCGGTAGGGTATGGTCAGCCACAAGTTCTGCGTATGGGTCCGATGATACTCAATGTTACAGATTGTTTAATACACTTCCTGGACATGACGTATGTTAAAACACGAGAAGAGAAAGAAATGTCCTCTTGGTTGGTGCACTAAGGATAAATGTAAAATATAACTTTTAATTTATTTACGATAAAAATGTGAATAAACTTCTAATGTGAAATATGAAATATGTTAAAAATAATAAAATAATATTAAATATATGTGTGTGTCATTATTGTCCCAAAGGTAATAAAGATATCGATACCCTGAAATCCTCGTTTAAGTCATACATCCAATATGCACTGGAATTTTGATGGTAAATCAAGTAAATAATTCTGCCTATATAGAGAGATATATCAGGAACAGTTACTTTTAATATTTATGCCGCACAAAGTATCCACCGTTTAATCAACATTGTTTCAATTTCAGTAACCATGAATAATCAGCTCTATTGCTGCTAAGCATGCACAATATATTAAGTGAATATAGCACTGTATCAAGATAAGCAAAATACTTAAATTAAATCTGAACAGCGCAATAATATAGCAAAGATTAATATGTCACATTGGGTGATACTGACATATAAATTGCGCTTCAATATGAAAATCAAATTCTGTGCATGAAGCATACTGTAAATGGGTATGTGTATATACATAAAATGCTGTTTATTCTAGAAAGCGCACAAATAGCAGACACAAGGTGTTCTATTCTGAACAGTGTCGTAATAAATTAAGATTGCCCAATATTACTATTATGCACACTATATGTGTGTATCAAACGTTATTGATTCTGAATTATCAACCGCTGACAATCGTGCTATATTTTGATACATAAATAATTTTGCTTAAGCACGAAGTGCAACTATAATATAGCAAAAAATTCAATAATTGGCTTTGTTATTGCTAGCATGCATAATATATATGATGAACACAGTGCTATATCGGCTCAGAAAAAATACTTAGATTTAACTCTGAGCAGCGCAATGGTCTGAAAGAAGTTGGTATGTAACTCAAATAATACTGACATATGAAATGCGCTTAAATGAATAAACTAGCTGGTTCCTAATAAGCGCGTTCTATTGTGATGCATAAAGAGTACTTAGTTCTTTAAACAGCATAAATCGTGTGACAATAATGTAACAACTAAATCTCCGCTAATTAGTACTAATAATCACATGCATATAATGATGGTTGTATATGTCCATGTGTTCAGCGTTATTAGTGCTAAATAATGCCCAACTGACAAGCACACTGTGTTTTAGTTTAAACCGTATGATATTATAATTGGGAGACTGACATGCACATTACATAGTAACAAATTGTGTGCTACGGGTAGACACACTGCATAGCATGTTAGATATATATATATCTTTAATGAGCGCTATGGATTCTAAGATTGAGCACTGCTATAGAAAACACGATTGATGTAATAAATAAATAACTGTTCATTATTCCTTATTCTATTTTTTACAAACGTGCAGTAAGATCGGTAGTTAGTTTACTACAAACATGCACTTCGTGTTGCAGTGTCCAGATCAAGTGCTTTAATGCCTAAATAACATTGTCACACAACGAGGAAAGGTATATCCATTAAATCAACAAATAATCTGGGAGACAAACATCAGAGTAGTGGAGCTACTCCTATGCCGACGTACGTTTCACATATAAGTTTTTTCAAGGCAACCTGAGTATGCCGTAGAGTGGATTCATATAGATGCCGAACAGCCAGTCAGAGGGGTTCAAAAGGGTCACCTCTTTCCAATAACCAATGAAAAGCTCCCAAATAGAGAGCCAGTTAGAAACCCTTATTCATGCCATGTGCCCTGTTTTAGCCAATCACGCTATATCAACAAGAACAAATGGTAAATAAAGGAATAAAATTTGTTATTATAGATGAATTTAACTCACTATTGTACACAAAATATGTATCGGATATCTGATAATAAGCTACTCACTCTGCCTTCCATACAGTAAGAGTCTAACAGAAAATATATATAGAAATCCAAATAATTATATATTTAGAAATCCAAATAATTATTATTTGGATTTCTAAATATATTTTCTGTTAGACTCTTACTGTATGGATGGCAGAGTGAGTAGCTTATTATCAGATATTCGATACATATTTTGTGTACAATAGTGAGTTAAATTCATCTATAATAACAAATTTTATTTCTTTATTTACCATTTGTTCTTGCTGATATAGCATGATTGGCTAAAACAGGGCACATGGCATGAATAAGGGTTTCTAACTGGCTCTCTATTTGGGAGCTTTTCATTGGTTATTGGAAACATGTGACCCTTTTGAACCCCTCTTGTCAAAGCTGGATAATTGGCTGTGACTAGATCAGTTTAAAATTGAAGCGTGCGTGACGCCATCTTGCGAATGGCAGCTAGACTCCATTTTAGAAACAAGAATCTGCAAGACACCATTTTGCGACCATCGTCACTTTAAGTTACAACTCACGAGCTAAGAACAGATGGCAATGTTTTTGATAATCTAAATAGAATAGACAATGTACCAGAAACTGTAAGTGTATTACAGACAAATTGGGAATCCCTGTTTGCAATTGTAATATAATCCAGGCATTGATCTACACAATTGGATTTGTCTGAATCCAAACAGGTTTTAGTTTCATACCCAGACAGGATGGTTTTGTTTCACAGTTGGAGATCACATTTGCATTGCAGTCTGAAACTGTGAGTGAGGAATGATATGTGTGTGTATGTAGGTATGTATATATATATATATATATATATATATATATATATATACATATATATATAAATATGTTAAGTCCATCATAGATGGAATCTCATGCATAAACACCGCACATTACGCACAATTGAGCTGCTAACATGACGCCCAGTAGCGAATGCACAATTATTAGCATCATGCGATTGCATCTTTCAACATTTCATATACACACATTATGCTTAAGACCCCGAATGAAAATACCGTTTAGTAGCTAAATGCGCACGCATCTGTCCCCAGTTAACTAGCGTCTTCATATCAAACCCCGAATACTCACACATTACATATTCACACATAAGGTTTAATAAGCTTTAAAGTATATGATTTAAGTTGGTTCAGTTAGTTTAAATGCTGAGAAATAAAGATATTTGATAACTAAGGTTTTATAGATGCTAAACAAGTCGTGTTTGGTTTCGTACTGATGCATACTCTTTTTACAGTATTCCAGTGTTATCGGTGGGGAGGTCGCATCATGCATTCTCGAGTTATGGATCGCAGAGGCTACAAGCAACAAAATGTATATTTCATGAACAACTGTTAGGATGTTACAGGGGGTGGGAAGGGAAAGACACCCAGCTGTTAGAGGCAGGGAGAGTCTATTTGAACCAGCCTGTTAAATGCTTTGTAACAGATGCTTCTCCCCTGGGAACCAATGACATCAGCAGCAAACTTCTCTATTGTCCTGTCTATTCTGGGGGGGTATAAATATGTGTGCTCAAATGCTGGGTTCATAGTCTTCGTGCTGAATGCTGAATGACGAGGGGTCTCTTGCTGATGCCTATCTTCGGGTCCGTAAGCGCTGCGTATGTATACTGTACTTGGGTCTGTATAATTCCTTTTGCACCTAAATTGTGTCTGGATCAATTGCGTGTAACTGTCTGAACTTTTACTTAAATAACACTTGTGCTTTGGAACCACAGATTCCAGGTCTAAGTCTTTATTTACTGTATGACTGCGTACGCAAATTAGCGTCATCCTTAGAGGTTTATCGGAAGGATTTTAGATGGTACAGGCAGGGGTATATAGAGGTTCTTTTTAATATTGTTAGTTGGGGGCTCGTAGTGAAGTCACTTACCTGCTCACACGGTACATACGTCTATCGATATTTCAGCAAAGGTTGGAGTGGCCACATGCAGGGCTTGCCTGCAACCGCTTTGTGCTGAAAGATAGCTATCCGTCTCCATGTGAATCAAGGAAGCTGACTAGAATCCAGGGACAAGATAGGAAAAAGTTTGTTTTCCTCTGTTGATAGAACCTAATGTTTAAAGGGGTGCCGCAGTACTGAGTACGCGGCTAAGTCGCAGGTTTGCGCATAGCAAAGACGCACTTTTCTGTACGCAGCTAAAAAGTCATTATACAGTTGTGTGGTAGTTTCATTATTGTGTATACGGCTGGTCGCACAATAGCCTATACGCACTTCCGGTTCTGCTGCCACGTGTTTTAACAAAGCCGTTGAGGTTTACCTTTTTCAATTGTTACCAATATCTGGGTTAACGTTTATTTTTCTGCGCAGGAAAAAAGTGTGTAACAGTGAATATTTGTTCATCAAAGTTAAGGGTATCGTATGATTCTTAAGGGCTAGTTGCAAGGGTTAGTCAAGCCGCTCGGTAAGTAGCTTTACCGTTCTATACACAGTAGCAGGTGTACATGTTGTCTTTGTTGTAGAGAGGTGCGTGAGAGTAGCCGACATATAAACTCTCATAGGTGTGGAAGTTGCCTTACTAAATCTTATCCGGGTGTGGAAGTTGCCTTTTTCAATCTTATCCAGGTGTGTGGGCGCCGCCGACTTAAATTGTCCACAGGTAAGTGAAAGTATCTTGATTGTCTTTCACCAGTTTAAATCTTTATTGAAAAGCATAGGAGTTGTCTCAGAATGGGAGCCACGCAAACAGTAGAGATGTTAGACAATGATGTGCTGCTAATGGAGGCGCCGATCGGATCGGCCCGTCGTATTATGCATACTAAGTACGGTACTTATGCAATAAGGTATTGTGATTTATGGTTTAATATGATGAGGAAGAGTGTTAGACCGTTTCCCAGAATTGGTAGTTTTGATAAAAATGTGTTAGACAATGTCCGGGATCACATCAGTTTGATGCGCTCCCGAGAGAAAAAGGTTAAATATTTTGAATGTTTAAAACTGTGGCAGCATGAGGGGGATGCGTGGCTTAAAAATGTGCAAACGACGCAAACTAGCGTTGTGAGCACATTGCCAGAAAATACATCCGTGGTGCTGAATTGCAATACGGGCGAGCCACAAAATGGCGCGCCCGTGTGGCAAGGTAGCGTCATGGAGAGTATTGCCAGCAGTTCACGCTCACCTCCCCCACCTTATGTGGATGGAGGTGCAAGTACAGTTTCCAAAAATACCCATAAAAATGTAACAAGCAACTTGTACCCTCTCTTAAGCAACTATAAAGAACATGTTCATGATGTGGATGATGAGCCTATTGTAATGTCTGCCATTTCCCATGCTGTACAAATGATACATGCGGCATCACCACAATCACAAGTGGTGCCTCCATCTCCATCGGTAACAGCAAGGGAAGTGTTAATGCCCTCTGCACCCGTAGAGGAAGTTGTTCATACCATACGTAGCAGCAGCAGACCAAACCCCCAGCCAGGTAATCAGGTCAAAGGTAGCAGCACTAGTAGTCTGCATCCCATTCGGACAATAACTGCTCCAAATGGAAAAGCAGATGCAAACGGTATAGTGCCCACGAGGGAAGTGGTAATGCATTGTCCTTGGACAAGAGCAGAACTAAATTCCATCATAAATGATTTCCCCGATCCTAAAAAGGAATTAGCCAAACGTCAAAGATTTTTGAGAAATTTGGGTAGTTCACATGAACCCACTAATAAAGATTGGCATGTGGTGTTAAGGGCCTGTCTACCACGCAATACCGACGATCACGGATTGTGTATTGGATGGTGACGTTCCCTTAACAGACCAAGTAAACCAAGGTAACATTTCCCGCATTGTAACTCAATTGGGTATATATTTTCCAGTAGTAGTTAACTGGAACAAAATTTTCACCATTAAGCAGAAGGAGAGTGAAACTGCAGAAGATTATTGCGATCGGGCTCTGCAGGCTATCACCCAGTACACTGGGATAGAGGATATTAAAGATAGCACTCACCACCGGGGAATGATAGTCACGGTACTTGTGGACGGTCTAAAAAGAGAGTTTAAAAACTCGGGTTCAGACCTCACAGCCTGGCTGGCGGGGACTCACAATAGATACCCTCATAGAAACCGCCATTGAACATGATAAAAACATCTCCAAGAAGAGAGAAGCCCAGAGTGAAAAACTAATGGCTGTCAGTATACAAGCTCTGGAGGGAATGACGGTAATATCACAGCCAACAGACACACTTGCACTTGCACACACACTCACTGAACAAGTATGTGCTCTCACTAACCCCACGCAACAACAAACACAACTCTATCCCACTAACCCGATGCAACCACAGGTCCCAGGCTACCCACCAACTTCTTATCCCCCACAATACCCTTACCCTCCCTATCCTTACCCATATCCACCACCTTTACCCTCTGCGCAAACCTCACAACACCACATGTCTTCACCCAATACACGAACATGTTTTTACTGTAAACAAACAGGACACTTAAGTAGAAACTGTACAGTAAAAAGAGTAGGGACCCCACATCAGGGAAGACCTGGATGTCCCCATAAGGGATATGCACAAAGGCCAGCAAATGTTCAGCAGGTACCAGCTCCAATTGTAGCCGTGAATGCTTTATTGGAGAATGGTAGCCAACGCTAGGGGTCAGGTCATACCTGTAGTCTACAGATAGGTTAACGGGAAGTACTAGGGAATAACCGGTCATGATGGTTGATGTAGCTGGTACTGAATATCCTTTTCTTGTAGACACAGGGGCGACCAGGTCAGTGATAAAATCTCCCGTTAATTTGTAGGTGACCAACGAGACAGTACCAACAATGGGTGTAACAGGTAAAGTGGAACATTATCCTTCAACAAAGTCCACAGAGGTTACTATTGGGCCGTTGCATACCAGGCATTCTTTTCTCCTGGCTGCTGCGGCTCCTACTAACCTACTGGGCAGAGACTTGTTATGTAAGATGGGATGTGTTATATATTGCACCCCTGATGGTGTATTTCTAGATATCCCACAGAGAATGGTATACGAGGTGCGAGATATGTTAGACACTCCTCAAAGGATAATGTATCACTCTACAGTTTTAAATGAAACTCCATCACAGGTAGATTAAATGTTGTCCCTAATTCCAGATTCCCTTTGGACGAAAGATGGCAGGACACTGGATTAATGGAAAACCTACGCCCCGTAATGGTAAATTTAAAAAGCGGTAGGCAAGCTCCAAAAATTCCCCAGTACCCACTAAAACAGGAGGTAGAATTAGGGGTTTTTCCAATAATTGAGCGATTATTGCAACAGGGAATTTTAGTTCGTACAGCTAGTGTAGCCAACAGTCCCATCTTCCCGGTGAAGAAGAGTGGTGGGAGGGGTTATAGGCTGGTACAAGACCTTAGAGGTGTTAATAAAGTAGTAGAGAGCCAATTCCCTGTAGTGCCAAATCCAGCTGTCATTTTGATGCAGATCCCACCAAGTGCAACCCATTTCACTGTCATTGACCTCTGTTCTGCTTCTCTGTGCCTCTCCATCCAGACTGTCAGTATCTATTCGCATTTACCTACAGAGGTTTACAATACACATGGACACGATTACCCCAAGGTTTCATAGGCAGCCCCAGTATCTTCTATCAGGCATTGCACGACTGTTTACAATCTTTTCAACCTGCCAATGGATCTGTTCTAATTCAATATGTGGACGATTTATTGCTATGTTCTGACTCGTTTATGTCATGTTTGAATGATACTAAACTTTTGTTACTTCATCTCTCACAAACAGGACACAAGGTGGCTAAGGACAAACTACAGCCCTGCCAATCCAGAGTAAAATATTTGGGACACTGCCTAACCCAGGGGTTACGACATCTTACAACAGATAGAATCCAGGCCATACAAAACATGACACTGCCGCAGAATCAACAGCAAATTCGTACCTTCTTGGGAATGTGTGGATACTGTAGAATGTGGATCCCAGGTTTTTCTATTTTGGCCTTACCTTTACAGGAATTAGGACCTCATTCAGAGTCGGTCGAATCGGCCGCACGGTCGTACGGGAAAAGGGGCCGGATATTCAAATTATTCCCTCGCAAGTTGCGTCCCTAAGTTCGGATCGGTAGCTGGCCGACCAAGGGGAGGAAGCGGCCGGAATTCAAAAATATACGCCACCTTCTCGTACGCATTGCACGTTATCTCCGGGCATATAAGGATTAATCGAGACCATCGGGAACCATCGGAACTGGTCGTAGAGCTTAAGGTTGACCATACCCTCTCTTAAGCTCTACGATCATGTCAGTGTAAAAACCTCCCATGTCACATGTGCCATGACGCTACTTTGTTAATTATGCACTCCCATAAACCGTATGCACTCCTATAAAACGCCGTTCGCATAATTAGGCACGCCTGCGTTCGGATCTCCACTCCCCCGTTTTCAAGCACCTTCCCCTGTTACCACCCACAAACGCCTCAATCTGTCACTCAAACTACTGACCTTACTGTGTTCAAGGAGAGAGAAATTTCTGATCGTAGTGGCTAGTTTGCGCACGCGCATTGCGAACTTTACGCATGTGCAGTATAGCGAACATCGGTGGCGTACGACTGTGCGGGCACTTCGACCGACTCTGAATGAGGTCCTTAGTCTCTTCCTCAAAGCCCGATAGTGTCATACACAAAGAGGAATCAGAGCAGGCTTTCCTTAATCTTAAGGATAGTCTGACGAAAGCTCCTGCATTGGGAATACCCGATTATGAAAAACCTTTTGATTTGTATTGTACGGAAGCCGATGGTTGTGCTGCAGGTGTCCTTACACAAAAACATGGTGATGCTAGTAGGCCCGTAGCATACTACAGTGCCCAATTAGACACTGTGGCAAGATCACTCCCCACCTGTTTGAGAAGTGTAGCAGCTACCGCTCTATTGGTGAGTAAAAGTGAGGATGTAGTATTGGGCCATGATATGATTGTCTACACTCCCCATGCTGTATCTGCTCTGTAGAACTCAGCTCAAACCAGACACGTCTCCTCGGCTAGGTTCCCCAAATGGGAACTAGCTCTAATCGCTCCTGCAAATATTACTGTTAAACGTTGCAGTACGCTGTATCCAGCAACATACCTACCATATGTACAACATGATGTACAAAGGGTGGAAGGAGAGGAGTTGCTGTGGGAGGTGAGTTCGGCAGACATAATGATACGCACGATTGTATGACATATCTGAATCAGACCTTTACTGCTAGACCTGACATACATGACACACCTTTAGAGAATGTGGATGTAACTTTTTATACAGATGGGAGTTGTCATAGACAAACAGACACAGGTGAATTATGTACAGGTTATGCTGTTGTAAATGACACAGACATCATAGAAGCTAAACCTCTCGGTCCTCCTCACTCAGCCCAGGTGGCAGAGTTAGTAGCACTGACTAGAGCATGTGAACTGGCAGCGGGCAAATCTGCTAACATTTACACTGACTCGAGGTACGCGTTCGGGGTGGTGCACGATTTTGGGGCTCTATGGCGTCTGAGAAATTTTATGACAGCAGCAGGTACACCAGTTGCACATTCCCGACACATAAAACATCTTTTAGAAGCAATCCAACTGCCCAAAGCGGTGGCAGTAATTAAATGCAAAGCCCATACATGTGAGGATGACCCGGTGTCACTGGGCAACAACAGAGCTGATGAAGCTGCAAAATGGGCAGCAGGGTTTAAAATGTTTTCTCCAACTGAAACAATTATGTCATTTCAAACAATTGATATGCTGAAATTAATTGAGATGCAACATTTGTGTTCAATTCAGGAAAAATCCATTTGGAAGTCCAAGGGATGTGGGCAAGAGTCCTCTGGGCTCTGGAGGGACGGGCATGGTAAGCCAGTAGCCCCCAAGGCATATTACCCCAGCCTGGCTGAGGCAGCACACGGCCTGACTCATCTGGGTAAACAGGGTATGTGCAAGTTGGTGAGGGCATACTTGTGCGCACCAGGTTTTTCTTCACAAGCAGAAAAGATAGCAATGTCCTGTCTGAGCTGCTTGAGAAAGAATATAGGGAAAGCGATCCCTACCGAACCGTCCCACATTCCACCGACTGATGGACCTTTTCAGGTGATACAAATTGATTTCATCCAATTACCACCCTGCAGGAACCTTAAGTATGTATTAGTGTGCACAGACGTATTTTCTAACTGGGTTGAGGCCTACCCAGCGGCCACTAATACTGTTGCGTTTACTGCCAAGAATATAGTTCAGGAATTTGTATGCAGGTACGGTATCCCTAAAATCATCGAGAGTGATAGGGGTACCCATTTCACAGGTGATGTTTTTCAAAATATGTGTAAGCTGATGGGTATTAATAGCCGACTTCATACCCCCTACCGACCGCAAGCCAGTGCCAAGGTAGAGAGGATGAACGGGACTATTTAAAATAAGCTAAGTAAAATCATGGCAGAGACTGGACTAGGATGGCCAGAAGCGTTACCTTTGGTCCTACATAGCATAAGGACCACTCCTAGACCTCCTCTGAATCTGTCCCCATTTGAAATATTGTTCGGTAGACAACCTCATTTGATTATAAGTCCACAGGAAGACCTGAAGTGTAACAACGAGGTAACTGTAAAGTATCTTATATCAATGAGTAAACAAAGCAACAGCAGCAGAAACTGAAATTGTTGTCTAATAATATGCCTGAAACTAATTGTGATGATGTTGAACCAGGAGAATATGTAATGATCAGAAATTTATTGATTGGTGGGAGGGTCCATACCAGGTGCTGCTGACGCGTACTACTTCATTGAAGGTGGCCGAGAGAGATACCTGGGTCCATTCCACTCACTGCAAGAAGGTCAATCAACCGGTGGAGAAACAAGTCGGAGACAAAGCTGATAGCGTGGACCTGTCGATCGCGAGCTTGTTCAGGGAAGATTGAACAGGTTGTAGTGAGATACCTGAACCGAGAGAAATTTGCAGATCTTGTTGTGACAATGGACAGGCCTGCTGTGTTCATTTTCATATTCTCTTTTAGAGTGGTCACCATCCTGGTCAGTTCGGGGATATCTAGTGTCTGTGATGGGGGACCGATTGAGGAAACGGGAGCTGATGGAGTGGAGTCAGGAGGAGTGCAGTGCCAATCAGGGGAGTGTCTGACCAATCTTAGTACTGTTATTGTTAAGAGAGCTGTCATTCCGGATACTCGGGGAAGGTGTGGAGGTTTATCGTCTGAAGATTCCTGTATTTGTGAGCTTTGTGGGTCCCTAGTTGATGAGAACTGTATCCAACGGTGCCAACCTAAATATAATCCATAATGGGGTGGGTATCCTCTAGAGGATTATCATAGCATGGTAGGCAAAGTGTTAAATCAAACTGATTGCTGGGTGTGTTCACATGTGCCACAGGGACAGCATAACGTAGGGTTGGTGCCATTTCTGCTGAATATCACGGAAATTTTAGAATTGCAAAAAGGGAAAACATTGGATGGAAAATTTCTCTCATCCAAACCACCTCATTTCAAACTCCATCAATTCCAAGTAGATAGATCACTTTTGTGCTTAAACATAACCAACCCCAATAGACCTGGGAGTTGGGAAGTGACGGGGAATAATCAGACGATGACCTTCTCACAAAGAGCTGATAATGAGTCCATAAACCATGATCTGCTGTGCTCCATTAAGTCTAGTGGGAAACATTTTAGGTATCGGTATACATTGAGTTCCACCAAAGAAATTATTGGTAAGTTGCCAAATGGTTATTGTGCTAAAATAATACAGCCAGAAACTTGCATGTATCAGATGGAAGACCCAGAAATAGGATTGTTTGCAAGGGAAATGTGCTTAATGATAATGATGCATACCATTCCTTATGTTCTCCCTGATAATGTATATTTCATATGTGGAAGAAAAGCGTATAAATGGCTCTCCCCGAGTTCCAAAGGTTTGTGTTACCTGGGAAGAGTAGTCCCAGAAGTTATGACCCTCACACATGTTGAATTGCTGGGTATACATAAAAACACACCTTCACCATATCTTCACACACAATATGAACACAGAGGCAAAAGAAATATGATACCTGGTGACGTACATAAAGCCACTCAGTTAATCAGTGAGACAACTGGCTTTCAAGTTCTAGTCGCATTGGATCCCACCAGGATCGCTTGGGGTACATTAAATTTTATATATATATCCAGGAACTTGCTAAATTGATAGATAATATCACCGAGATGTACGATGACACATTCAGGAATACAGGGAGAGAATTGCAAGCGTACTAGAAAGAATTAGTGCAACACAGGCTAGTGCGTAACATTGGCCACCCAATTTGGAGTAAAATGTTGCACCTATGTCACCAATGATACCAGCGACCCCATGGAGGTGATAGTCCGAAAGATGGATGAAATTCTGCAGCTAAAATGGGATTTTCGTAAGAACCATAACACTTCAGTGGCTGAAGTAGGGGAGAAGATAGAAGGATGGGTTTCATGACTGAACCCTGTGAAGTGGTTCTCAGGCCTAGGGGAATGGGTCCAGGAAGTGATCGCCAGCATAGGCAAATTCTTAATCCTTATACTGATTGTCATCATAATAATTGGCATATGCGTCCGGTGTGTTCCTATTGTGTTGAAGTGTGGAAAATGTAAAAACAGAGTAAAACGTAAGAATGAAACTATGATGATGGTCAGTAATGACAATATGTATACCGAGGTAAATATAGAACTGCATTACAACCCTGAACTAGGAAATACTATCGTTTGATGTATTATATTTAGACATGCATAGAATGTATTATTGAAATGTTATTTATAAGAACACCTCAGATAATGTAAAGTCTCAATTCCCCTTCAAGACTGCTTTTATAAGACTGGTGCATTCCCACACCTTTCACATGATCTTCCAAGATCCGCGGTGTGCGTATAATAGTAGTTTTATATCCCCACTCAGAGACACATTATTGATAGATTAAGAACCACCTTGTGCCTTCCCATAATAACACTAAATAATATGTAAATGTAAGCCTAAATTAAATTCTAATCGCAGATTGTGATAGCATGTTGTTCGCTATCAAAGGGTGGACTGTCAAAGCTGGATAATTGGCTGAGACAAGATCAGTTTAAAATTGAAGCGTGCGCGACGCTATCTTGCGAATGGCAGCTAGACTCCATTTTAGAAACAAGAATCTGCAAGACGCCATTTTGCGACCAGCGTCACTTTAAGTTACAACTCACGAGCTAAGAACAGATGGCAATGTTTTTGATAATCTAAATAGAATAGACAATGTACCAGAAACTGTAAGTGTTTTACATACAAATTGGGAATCCCTGTTGGCACTTGTAATATAATCCAGGCATTGATCTACACAATTGGATTTGTCTGAATCCAAACAGGTTTTAGTTTCATACCCAGACAGGATGGTTTAGTTTCACAGCTGGAGATCACATTTGCATTGCAGTCTGAAACTGTGAGTGAGGAATGATATGTGTGTGTATGTATATATATATATATATATATATATATACATATATATAAATATGTTAAGTCCATCATAGATGGAATCTCATGCATAAACACCGCACATTACACACAATTGAGCTGCTAACATGATGCCCAGTAGCGAATGCACAATTATTAGCATCATGCGATTGCATCTTTCACCATTTCACATACACACATTATGCTTAAGACCCCGAATGAAAATACCGTTTAGTAGCTAAATGCGTACGCATCTGTCCCCAGTTAACTAGCGGCTTCATATCAAACCCAAAATACTCACACATTACATATTCACACATAAGGTTTAATAAGCTTTAAAGTATATGATTAAGTTGGTTCAGTTAGTTTAAATGCTGAGAAATAAAGATATTTGATAACTAAGGTTTTATAGATGCTAAACAAGTCTTGTTTGGTTTCGTACTGATGCGTACTCTTTTTACAGTATTCCGGTGTTATCGGTGGGGAGGTCGCATCATGTATTCTCGAGTTATGGATCGCAGAGGCTACAAGCAACAAAATGTATATTTCATGAACAACTGTTAGGATGTTACAGGGGGCGGGAAGGGAAAGACACCCAGCTGTTAGAGGCAGGGAGAGTCTATTTGAACCAGCCTGTTAAATGCTTTGTAACAGATGCTTCTCCCCTGGGAACCAATGACATCAGCAGCAAACTTCTCTATTATCCTGTCTATTCTGGGGGGGGTATAAATATGTGTGCTCAAACGCTGGGTTCTTAGTCTTCGTGCTGATTGATGAGGGGTCTCTTGCCTATGCCTATCTTCGGGTCCGGAAGCGCTGCATATGTATACTGTACTTGGGTCTATATAATTCCTTTTGTGCCTAAATTGTGTTTGGATCAATTGCGTGTAACTGTCTGAACTTTTACTTAAATAACACTTGTGCTTTGGAACCACAGATTCCAGTCTTTATTTACTGTATGACTGCGTACGCAAATTAGCATCATCCTTAGAGGTTTATAGGAAGGATTTTAGAAGGTACAGGCAGGGGTATATAGAGGTTCTTTTTAATATCGTTACTCTGATTGGCTGATCGGCATCTATATGAATCCACTCTACGGCATACTCGGGTTGCCTTGAAAAAACTTATATGTGAAACGTACGTCGGCATAGGAGTAGCTCCACTACTCTGATGTTTGTCTCCCAGATTATTTGTTGATTTAATGGATATACCTTTCCTCGTTGTGTGACAATGTTATTTAGGCATTAAAGCACTTGATCTGGACACTGCAACACAAAGTGCATGTTTGTAGTAAACTAACTACCGATCTTACTGCACATTTGGAAAAGAGAGAATAAGGAATAATGAACAGTTATTTATTTATTACATCAATCGTGTTTTCTATAGCAGTGCTCAATCTTAGAATCCATAGCGCTCATTAAAGATATATATATATATATCTAACATGCTATGCAGTGTGTCTACCCGTAGCACACAATTTGTTACTATGTAATGTGCATGTCGGTCTCCCAATTATAATATCATACGGTTTAAACTAAAACACAGTGTGCTTGTCAGTTGGGCATTATTTAGCACTAATAACGCTGAACACATGGACATATACAGCCATCATTATATGCATGTGATTATTAGTACTAATTAGAGGAGATTTAGTTGTTACATTATTGTCACACGATTTATGCTGTTTAAAGAGCTAAGTACTCTTTATGCATCACAATAGAACGCGCTTATTAGGAACCAGCTAGTTTATTCATTTAAGCGCATTTCATATGTCAGTATTATTTGAGTTACATACCAACTTCTTTCAGAGCATTGCGCTGCTCAGAATTAAATCTAAGTATTTTTTCTGAGCCGATATAGCGCTGTGTTCATCATATATATTATGCATGCTAGCAATAACAAAGCCGATTATTGAATTTTTTGCTATATTATAGTTGCACTTCGTGCTTAAGCAAAATTATTTATGTATCAAAATATAGCACGATTGTCAGCGGTTGATAATTCAGAATCAATATCGTTTGATACACACATATAGTGTGCATAATAGTAATATTGGGCAATCTTAATTTATTATGACACTGTTTAGAATAGAACACCTTGTGTCTGCTATTTGTGCGCTTTCTAGAATAAACAGCATTTTATGTATATACACATACCCATTTACAGTATGCTTCATGCACATAGCAGAATTTGATTTTCATATTGAAGCGCAATTTATATGTCAGTATCACCCAATGTGACATATTAATCTTTGCTATATTATTGCGCTATTCAGATTTAATTTAAGTATTTTGCTTATCTTGATACAGTGCTATATTCACTTAATATATTGTGCATGCTTAGCAGCAATAGAGCTGATTATTCATGGTTACTGAAATTGAAACAATGTTGATTAAATGGTGGATACTTTGTGCAGCATAAATATTAAAAGTAACTGTTCCTGATATATCTCTCTATATAGGCAGAATTATTTACTTGATTTACCATCAAAATTCCAGTGCATATTGGATGTATGACTTAAACGAGAGTTTCAGGGTATCGATATTTTTATTACCTTTGGGACAATAATGACACACACATATATTTAATATTATTTTATTATTTTTAACATATTTCATATTTCACGTTAGAAGTTTATTCACATTTTTATTGTAAATAAATTAAAAGTTATATTTTACATTTATCCTTAGTACACCAACCAAGAGGACATTTCTTTATCTTCTCGTGTTTTGATTTTTCATTGTCCTTGGCAGTACCCCCACCATCTTGACAAATAATATCATTTGAGAATAATCAAATTGGGGCATTTATATTATTTATATAGATATACCTACTAGTGCAAGAGTCCTCTCCACATTCCATTTTCCCTGATTTACTTGTTCATGACGTATGTTACTAAGGGAACGTGGGCATCTTGTGACAGGCTGGTGGGCGTCTAAATACATATCGCGATTGCACGCCAAGAGATAGCGGGCGTGCCAATGTCTTGCCGTGCGATCGCGGGATTTACATACTTTGGCAGCTGATGGCTGCGTGTGAACACATCTAGCGAGTGGGTCTGGATCGGGCCCTGAGTTCCTGCTTGTTGCTGCTGAAAAACAGCACTTTATATATACAGAGATATCACAAGATATATACTCTGACGACTATTATCATGAAAAAACTGTCACTGCAAAGCTGCTAGTCCAATGTTTTACTTTTTATTAATCTTCCTTATGTAGTGTGAGCAGCGATTTAAGCTGAAATTCAAGATGAAATCTCTAATTGCATATCATGAAAATATTTTTGAGTGGAGGTTCTTTTTGCTAAAATTTTTCGCATGTTTGGATTAGTTCAGATTTCTCTTATTGGTTTTCCAAAACACGTGATAACCGATAGCCAATAAGATGCCGTTTTTGAGATCCAAACATATCCGAGTAAAACCGAACCTGCACATCTCTAATCGGAACGACATACACGGTCCAGTGACATATTGTACAGTATTTATGTCTGTACGATATGTCGTTTGGATCCACATACGATGCTTGCATGCATCTATCAGGGAGATCCGTGCTGCAAGCATGAAGACGCAGATCCATGGATGGATCTCCGTCCGTGCATCTGTGTCTAAAAAATTAATAACCTGTGAATAAAAAAAAAATGGCGTCCCCCCCCCCCCAAAGAGCAACCAGCCCTGGGCTTTAGTGGCCCAGTGCTGGTTGTGCAAAATACATAGGACAAATGACGTAGGGGTCCCCTGTATTTAAGCACAACCAGCCCAGAGCTAGTCAGAACCAGCCCTGGTTGCTAAAATACAGAGGACGTATTTTGCGCAACCAGCAGTGGGCTCTGGTCCAGTTCTGGTTGTGGAAATACAGGGGAAAAAATTAGTAGAGTCCCCCTGTATTTATCAGAACCAGCACCAAACTTTTTCTAGCGGGGTGCTAATGCCACAGCCAGGGAAATCCTATCCCCGAGTCCCCCGGCCGAAGCATTAACCCTGACTGCTAGTCAGCCCAGGCCAGGGGGAGCTGTGGACCCCCCAATAAAGGGGTCCCCTTCTCCAGGGCACCCCAGGCCTAGGGTGATAGCCTGGGGCTATCCATGGCACCCTTGGTTAGTGTAGTGCATTTGAAAATGTTGAAAATATTGTCTTTTGCTGTGAAACTGCAGGTCCCAGCAAGAACCATAAGTACCAACATGCAGGGCATTACGGGCCCACTGGTACCTGTAATTCCACAGCAAAAGCAATATTAATATTTGGGGGAAGGTGTACTGGACATGCCGTTTTTTTTTTAATTTCACACAGGCTTTCATTTTTCTTTAAACACAGCAGCACAGGCGGATCGCACTGATCCGTCTGTGCATCTGTGTTTTATTATTTTACAGACAGATGCATGCATCACGGATATCCCTGATCTGTGCAAGGATCTGACTGCTATCCTGCGGAAAATCTTTAGATCGTGCACGATAGATCTTGTGACACAATGTGCAGCTTTTGCTGCACGTCGTGTCCTGGAGTGCCGGGGAGCTGCCGGGAAGAGTGCAAGGAAAATTGCTCACAATATCGCATCGCAAGCACATCGTCAAGTGTGTACGCACCAGAGAATTTAGAATAATCAGTTAAAGAGGCATTATGACACAGACTGGGAGTGAGCACAGACATGGGGGTAAACAACTGCATTAATAACTGGACTTAAACAGGCAGAAGATAAAGAAAGGGGGGCACAAAGTGATGCAGAGAGGGTGAAATACAAAAAACTGAGTGTAAGTAAATAGCTTCAAATAGAAACTGTAAGCAGCAGCTGAGGCAGTTACACAGAGCAGGGGGGGGCAAAGACAGAGGTGGGTGGGTGACCTAACTTTAAATACCACTATTTATTTAGAAATACTAGAATAAGGTAGAAATCATACCTTGTGGGGGGCTTAGAGGGTGGTCCCGGTTGCACTGTTTGCTGGAGGGGGGGAAGACTGATCGCAGCTGCACTGTTTTCTGTTCGCCCTCTTTAGATCCGCGTATATTCTTGACTTACGCTTGCAGTGACCACCTTCTCCTCTCCTCACGGGCACTGTGCCACTTCCCAGCAGAACTCTTCTTCAGCCCATCTAGAGCTGCTGGTCTCGCAAGAGCTGCAGTATGTGTCCTTCATGCTTTCAGGACTTGTAGTTTTAAATAGTTGCTTGCTGCACATCATCACACTGCATGCCAGGCGACCAGTACCTCCAGAGCCTGGGTAAGACAGGTGGCAATTCTATTTCAGTCTATAGTTGTCCATACACTCCCCCACCTCAACCTGGCGCCCAGGGCTCATGCCCTGCTTCCCCCAACCTTGTTAAACCACTGTCCACTGTTACCACTGTTATTCCCCATGGTATGATGGCATTAAGAGCATACAGCATGCCCCCAAGAGAAGCTGCCTGTCATTGTCAATAAATTAATATATGTTGTTAAAGTACAATTAGGGATTTGGACTTAGTATCACATTACATACAGTTTGGAGATTGTGGGGAGGTTTATTACAAATTGAGTGATTTCCTTGTGGTGGAAGGCTAGTGTAGAGTTGTGGGTAGAACTAAATATAGGTTTTCCATGCCTTATATAATACCTTGGCACTAACCGTATTTAGTGGAGTTATGTAACAAGCATTTGATTTTACTGCCTGTCTCAAGAATATGCCATTTGCTTGGGCAGTGATACCAATTTACTCTAGAAGAGAATTATAGAATATTTTGGTTTGAAACTTTGCATAAACCAGTCTTGCCAACTTATAGAGTGCTCAGGCCTTCTATTGGATGCCTGGATGTTACACTGTGACCCTTATGTAATAGCCTATGAGTTGCAGGAAGTGCCATGATGCCAGTGATATACTATGTGTAATTTAAAGCGGCAATCATTTAAAAAGCAAAATCAGATTGGTTTTGCTTTTTTAATTTTTGTCGCTTTAAATCTACAGACTAAAACCAAAATCACTTTAGTTCCTGCAACTTGCAGGCTATAAGTAAGGGTCTATATATCGGTGATTCCCAACCTCGGTGCTCAAGGCACACTAACAGTCCTGGTTTTAGTGATATCCATGCTTAAGAACAGATGGTTAAATCAATATAACTGAGGTACTAAGTAAGCCACATGTGCTGAAGTATGGCTATCCTTAACACCTGGACTGTTAGTGTGCCTTGAGGACCGTGGTTGGGAAACCCTGGTCTATATATTACATATACCATTTGTGTTTATGTGTGTGAGTGTGTATCTGTAGCTAATGTTTGGAATTTGATCCAGTGCTTTCAAAAATATTTTTTACATCTTAATCAAGTGACTGTCAAGCTCTGAAGAATGTAACGTCCAATTCATCACGTAGACACGACAGGTCAAGTTAAGCGACTCTAATCCATGGAAGATATAGACTTGTCCTCTCACATCTGGAAACTGATTCATGGCATCCATCCACCTGTGCTCACCTTACTCAGGACACCATAGCTTCTCACTGACCGCTTAATACAGAGAAGAAGAAATGGCCATTGTCTTTCTCCCAAAGCACATCAAGTTTCTTTTGTGGTAGCAAATATTTGTTGTCATAAAGTCAATGTAGTAAATTTTAAATCAAGCTTTTCTAACTAAAAGTGTTTCTCTGCCCTACTTGTATAATGTCCCATTACTGAAATTAACAGGGGTTGAGTAAATGGGGAAATAGTTTGTTTGCAATCAAAATGGCGACAATGATTGAATGAAGGCACAGATATAATGTCACTTAAAGTGTTGAAACCACCAGTGCTGTAACAGCGCTCCCGAACGTTCTGTACAGGACCCGCCCCCTCAGCACATAACATAGCGCAGACGTGGCCACCTGCACCGGAAAGTGCAGCACTTCTAAATTCAAATCTAAATTGCTGTTCAAAAATAAAGTTGTCCAGTATTTGCTGGCTACATGTAAAAGCCGCCAGTATCTCCCCACATACAAAATAAATTAAATGGATTTGCACCCCTTGCACTGCAACATGGTTTGTTCCAGGTGCAAAGTTACATACTTGCATTTTTTATTTTATCCCAACTGAGATTCAGGGGTCTATTTATTAAGCAGTGGTAGGATGTTAGGAGACAGAGTGGAAAGTGATAAGAAAGTGATAAGGTGCCAGCCAATCAGCTCCCAACTGCCATCTCACAGGCTGTGTTTGAAAAATGACAGCTGATTGGCTGGCACCTTATCACTTTTCACTCTGTCTCCTAACACTGCTTAGTAAATAGACCCCTCAGACCCTAAGGTCTTGTTGAGCTCATCATGCTCTATGGAAAAAAGGTGATGCTATGGGTGAAAACAGAATCTCATTCTATAGGTACAGATGTGTCCTTACACATCTCTGCTTCAGTCACTCTAAATATCCCCTCTTGGCGTGCCAGGTCCCGTGAGACTCTGCAAGTGATGGGCATCTTTTTTGTGTTTTTTTTGCCGAAAATGCTTCAAAGTCGCAAATGCAATGTGTCTAGGTAGCACCAGCAGACAGTGCTGATTAATTTTATATGCGACACTTGTATAACTGTGCGACTCAGTCCTTGGAACTGTATACGAAATGCTACAATGTAACGGTTGCAGCTTTTTTCATTCCAAGTTCCGTTGTGTTTCATATCATATACAGACTGAGGTGCGCACAGATATACAAGTGTTGCATATCAAATTAATCAGCACAGTCTGTTGGTGCATCACGCCAGGCAAGTCACGCTGCGTGACGTATTGAGACTGGATGTATGAGGACACATCTTTATACACAATAATACTGTTTGTAAAGTCTTAGGGGTAAATTTATTAAAGTGAGAGTTTTTAGAAGTGGAGATGTTGCCCATAGCAACCAATCAGATTCTAGCTATTATCTTCTGGAAGGTGCTAGTTACATGTTAAGTAGAATCTGATTGGTTGCTATGGGCAACATCTCCATGTCTAAAAACTCTCACTTTAGTAAATGTACCTCTTATTATTTTATTTTACATGCTTTTTGTAAATGTTTTTTCAACTAAAGTCTAGAATCCCAGCTGTAAAAAAGAAATTGACATCAGTAAATCTGAATTAAGATATTATAGCACCGACTACTAGTTGACACTGGTTCAGTTGAATTAGATTCTCCGTTCCCTTCGCTGCACTCCATATCTGATGTTATCTTTGGGACTAGATGGTGACCGCTGGCAAAGCAGGTGGTGCTGATATAAAAATGAGGTTACAGGAGCAGTTAATGCTTCTTTCAACTAAAATTCTGATATCACAATCAATGTACTAAAAGTACAACAAGGAAGACAAACACCCTGTTTAGATATAATTATTTTACCTTCTTCTTCTTTCTTTATTATTAAAACTTTGCCTGCAAATGATTTAATATTTTTTCACTACGCCGGAGGGATGTACAGAACCAGCACTGCGTGTCCCGGCCACTGTTTACGTTCTCCAGCACACGTGGTTTTATTTTACTAGTGGCATGATGAGAAGCTATTGTTGTGTATTTGGAGTGCAATCAGTTCTTTACATGACGGGTGAGATGAGGACACGGCCGGTTATCTTTATTTTTGGATCAATGCAAAAAAGGTCTAACTGTGTATAATGTTTTTTTTTTTTTACTCAGACACAAAACCGGATGAAGCTAATAGCGGACAACTATGAAGATGACCACCACCATCATCATCACCACCACCACCATCACCACCATCGTTCTCCCGGGAGAATGCTCTCTAGCCATAGACCCTCTCCAGATCAGGTTAGACTCTTCAAATGTGTTAAACAGTAATGAAGCTCGTGACTTTAATATGTTTCACGCAAAGGCATTCGTTTCACAGAAATATACATTATGCAAATCATTTTGTTGCTGTTTACCATGTTATATAAGCTAATAATACTAATTATTTGTACAAGTTGTATAAACACATTACAATCACTATCAGCTTTAGAAACAGCCTTTTCAAAAGTCTCACAATTGGCTTTGATCAAAGGATTCTAATTCCCGTACAGACTAACGATTGTGACTGTCACTTACGTGACTACTTGTTATTAGGCAGCAATGGCACATATTTTTTTATCACCGCTATAGAATACCAGCTATGGCCGCAATTTACCGGTTGGCAACGGTAAGAGAAGTCTTACCACTTTGCTGGCCAGTCTTGGTGGATCTGAGCATGCATGACGTGACTTCGGGTTCCAGTTTCACATCTTATGAAAAAAAAAAATTAAATGTTCTAAAAATAGTTAAAAATTAATTTAAAATAATAAAACATTTTGAATAAAATTCCATATTAAAAAAATGCTTCATTTAAAAAAAGAAATAAAATTCCATATAAAAAATGCTTTATATAAAAAACTTCCATATAGCAAAATAAAAAAAAATAAAAAAAGGTTTCAGTCATTATTTACTGTTTCACCGTCTTGAGATAGTCGCCCTTGACAGATAGTGGGAACACCCATTATTCGCCGGAGATAGGACATTCTCTACACATTGTAACAAATAAACCCGTTGCTTCATCTGATATAAAGACCAGGAGAATGGTGGACATTTCAACCTAAACAGCCGAGCTTGCGCCAGAACACAAGACTGCCCCTCAGTTGCTATATGGTAATAGTGTTATGCCAGCAGGGTGGTCTCATTGAACTCTTGCACAACAGGGATAGGTAAGCAGTGTCGGACTGGGGCATGAAGGGCCCACCGGGGGAATGCAGCGATAGGGGCCCATAGTTAAGGGTGTGGCCAGTCTCCAAAGAGGCTTGGCTAACCAATAGAGAGTGCATGGACTGGGCCCCTAAAAAATTTACATATAGCAAATACTGCTGGTGCATGCATGATAATGTACCAGATTAATAGTAGCAATGCATTGTAAAAAATACATCATAGTACTGTGCAGTACAATGTAACATACTGTATGTATAATGCATAGTTCAAGTGCACAGTCTTGAACCTGATCCCTAAAGGAGGGGGTGGGCCCTCAGGCAGTGGGGCCCACCGGGGGATTCCCCTGTACCCCTGTGGGCCAGTCCAACCCTGTAGGTAAGGAATGGGGGGCTACAATATTACAGGAGTGTAGCAAAAGATACTATCTGCATCTTAGATAAAGCTTTTAGTCTTTGAACATCTACATTTAATTTATTGCATTGTTTTGCCTTTAGGCCCTGAAAAAAAAAAAGACTTCAAAATGCGAATGTATGTTGTCAAAACATTAGGATTTCTCAAATTAAAAACTTCTGACTCCACAAAGGTTGTTATTAATAAATTACTTCACTTTGCTTGCCTTTAGGTCCACATTAAGTCCAAGATGTTTAGCGCTTTAAAAGTAACAGACTCGGTTCGTGTCAACCGTATTAGGAGTGGACTTTGTCCAAAAATGTGTTTTATTAAAATAAAAGTTATTTTGGCAGAGGAATGATGACATTTTAATAATTTTCTGTAAATGGAGCCTTGATTCCCATTTAAAAAAGAAAAGTCTTTGATAGCGATCCCAAAGCACGCAACTGCCCTTGATTCCTTGGGCTGCTTGCATCTCTGCAGTTTTTCAAAAATATCTCCAGGGAGTGTATTTACTAAAGAAAAATGTGAACGTATGATTATTCCTTTATGTGTAAATCGCCAACATCTTCTGCAGTGCTTCTTTAAAGATGTGCCCATTTATTTCTAAAGGGACTATCCTTAAAAAAAGAATCAGGTTAGTTTTAGGGTTTAAAAAGCCACAACTGTAAAAGCAGATGGTTTTAGTTGCAGAGTCATGAAAATGAAAAGGATGTATGCTATCACTACATTCAGGAAAAGAGAATGGATGTTCTGTTTTGATCACAATGATCCATTGAGTTTGGGCATTAAGACTTTGACATGTCGATGAACATATTGCCGTATCCGGTGATGTTTCCCCTTTGTATGCAGCATGTTTTCTTAGTGCCCAGATGGCAGATGTTCGAAATAAATTTCAAGCCTTCCACTTGCCGGATGGCAGTAATTGATCATCAGATTTTTTCATACTGACTCTGTCACTAATCTGGGAAGCTCTCCCAGAATAGAAACATATGTTTAGATGTGGTGCAACTTAATTGAAATAACCAAACAATTTCATTTTAAGAAGTCGCAATTTTTGGTTCACTTGGCCATCCAAGGCAATGGGCTGGATTCTGAGGGGGAGCAAAGCAAGAAAGAGCAAGTAACTGTGCATCTTGGCAACACCATGCTGCACTGCAGGTGGGGCAGATGTAAAATGTGCAGAGAAATTTAAGGTCCTGGTAGGGGCGTGTCCAAACTCAAATCTAAACTGCAGCGTATAAATAGAGCTGTACTGCATTTGTGGGCTATATGCAAAAGCAGCCACTATTTACTCTGCAGGCAAAAGCAATACATGTGTTTGCACCCCTTGTATTGCAGCATGGTTTGCCCAGGTAGACAGTTACTTGCTCTATTAATTAACTGTTTAATCATTTGGTATGATTTAGGTATATTTAAACAAGTGTAGCTGAGAACGAGGGTGCTTTAATAGAAATGTTACTTTGGTTTTAAGCGATATCAGTATCTCCTTGAGCAGGGCTGAAACTAGGATATCTGTCACCCGGTGCAAGGTAGCAATTTTGCACCCCCTCCCTTCCCGTACCTGGATTTTGTCCTTGCTCCTCCATAAGGCAGTGCACTAGTCAAACGTCCCCGATATAGTGACTTTATGCTCGTTGCCATGGGGTTTATGCTCGTTACCAGGGGGTCTCCCGGGAGAAGATGTAAGGACCTCTAGCATCTGTCTCCTCCTTGGCGGTGGCCATTTTTGGATGGCCGTTTTCTGACTCTCCAGCCCCCAAGCCACCGTGAGTCAACACTTTTTCACCCCCTGCATTCCGGCTAGTTGCGGCCCTGCCTTGAGCTCAGGATTTATTAATAGGCAATGGTAATATATTGGGGTCAATTTACAAAAGGTCAATTTTGTGGGTTTTTTGGACAATTTTCTGCCGATTTTGCAACTCGGAGATTTACTAGAGTCAAAACCAACCAGAAAAATTACCTGACTTTTGACCAAAATCTGTATAATCCCCAGATTTACTAAAAGTCAGTTTTAAAATCTAACAAAAATGAACCACAAAACCGACAAACCACCAAACCTGCCAGAGGCTTGCGAGTTTGGGAGAAACACTGTATAGATCACCATGATCTGTGCAGGCTTCTTAGGGTTAAAGTAAATGAAAGTGTCCAAAAGTTTAAAAAAAAATAAACAATGTGGGGTCGTCGTCCTCCAAATCCATAACCAAATAAGAAAATATTTAGAAAAGACAGTACACACTTCATACTCACCTATTCCTTGGAGATGGTCGGTCCCCTTGTCCATGTAGAAGTCCAGAGGTCTTGTTAAAACAAAAAAAATGCTCTCATCTGAGCCCACAGGCATGCTGTACTGTAGATACAATACAGCGATCCAAATGACAGTTCCCACATGATTCTCTGAAATATTACGCTGATTGGCCTCGGGTGAGTGCGTGTTTTGTTTAATCAAGACCCCTGGGCTTCTACATGGACAGGGGGACCGACCACCTCCAAGCAGTAGATAAGTATGAAGTGTGTAAGTGCGATTGTGTGTAATAAAGAGTTAACACAAATGGTGTATGTGTACTGTATTTTTTTTTATTTTTTTTATTCACAGTGGGGACTGCAGGTGCCAGTGGGCCCTTACTGTCCAGATATGCTGGTACTTGTGGTTCTCCACCTGCCGGCATGCCGGGGAAGGCTTGTTGGGACCTGTAGTTCCACTGTAAAGAACAATATTAATTCTATCTTTCTCACATTACCCCCGCTCCCACCACCTCCAGTGGTGCGAGGAAACGTCTTGGGCTTTCAGACCAGGGCTGGTAGATCCTTGAAGTGGGTACCCCAGTTTATTTTTGGGGGCCTGACTTTCTGAGGATTTCCAGCCCTGGGCTGACCAGTTTGGGGCTGGTTAATGTTACGACCGACTGACATCGACATCATTTTCAACTGCAAAATCCACATATTTATCATCCATCGGAATTCAACTTCAATTCTATGGCATTACCACCCGTGCTGGTTCAGCCTGGTGCTGATTAGGAGGAATATAGGGGGAACCCTACACCAGTTTTTCCCCCTATATTTATGCACCAGCCCAGGCTGCATGGTCCAAAGCTGGTCATGGATTTGGTGGAGGGGAAACACTGTTTTTTTTCATAGTGATCTGTGCAGTGCTTTTATTTGGATGGATTTGCCGTCATATTTGCCGTCTGGTTTGAACTGAAAGTTCAAAACCGACGGCATTTAGAAGTGCAAAATCCAACTGACATCGACATGAAAATTATGTCGATGTCAGTCGGTTTAAAAAATCAATCTAAACTAAAACCGACCTCTAGTAAATATACACCTTTATATGTTACTGGTCTTTGTCAAAATGTAAACTTTGTAAGCACTTATGTAATCATTCATCATACTGTATGTGTGATGCATACAATAGATTTCACTGGGAAAACTTCTCTTTTTTTTTATTCTCCCCAAAACAATTTTTTTTTGTTATATGTTACAACCACTTAACTGGCTAATTTTTTCCCCAAAAAACGCTCAGAGATTGTCGGGCCGTTTATGATTGAACTAGGTCAAGAACATCTATGTACAACTTATCCAACATGATTTTAATAAATATTTTTTTTTAAACACAGAACATTAATATCAATTTTTTTAAAATATTCACCGGCAATATATCAGAATATTGATCATCGGAATATCTCAACATCACGACTTTACATATTCCCTGCGGCTGCGCCTCTCTGCAACTGCCTGGTATACACTGGGGGGCTGAGAGCTGGTTGATTTACTTCCGGGCTGCCCAATAGTGATCGGCAGCATGGCAGACACTGGGGGGGGTGCAGGGATGCAGAGGGTCCGGGATGTCCCTCTGCAGGTGGTGGTTGCTGGAAGATTATCTTCCGGCATCTGCCCAGCGAGCTTTTCTGACTAGTCACACAGTCTAGCATGGTCGCAAACAATGTGACCACGCCAGGCAAGTGGCTAAAGGTATAATTACTGTTGGGTCTTTTGTAAAAGCGGCTGATCACCGGCGGTTTTGACCGATAGTTTTAAAATAGACTATTTAACAAATAATATTTTCCAAATGTTTAATGAAAACACCCCATTTCCGACAGCAGAAGCAGCCCATAGGTTACTAAGGGGTCTGCTAGGCTACCAGATTTACCATTCCTGAGATTTACTAAGCTCCCAAGGAATGGTCGCTCACACGGTATGCAGTCGGGAAGCCGGTGGACCTAATCCCGACAGCCGGCTTCCCGACTGCTTAATCCTGGCGAGGGTTAAATGACAGGTGTCTAAATCTAGATGCCTGTCATTTTACCGGCTCTGGAAGAGCGGCGCCAGTCATCCCAATCGAAGGGACGCCGAGCGCGGATAGCTGCGGGGGGGTTGGGTTAGGTTTAGGGTTCCAGGGGGATTTAGGGTTAGGCTTCCCCCCGGGAGATTAGGTTTAAGCTAGTGGAACTTAGCGGGTTCGGTTCCCTGAGAACCGAACCCACCCGAACTTCGGGGATCCGGGTTATTAAAGTTTACCCTGCGGCTTCCACCATTGACTACAATGGAGGGAGCCGTTCATTGGCTGAGAGACGGGAGATGACCTCTCTCAGCCAATGAACGCTTAGCAGCGGGGTTTCCATGGTGATACCCCGCCGCTAAGCTCTCATTCGGGAAGTACCGTTCTATAGAACGGTACTAAGTTTGTGGATCGCGTTTTCGTTTTTTTTTTTGCCAAGTCCGGGGATGCCTACTTTGGAACGAAGAGGACAGAACCTCGCATAGGAGATGGTGAGTATGTTTTTTTTCACAGGTCCCCTATGGATACTTTACCGGACAAGTGGACCGATGCTACAGGTTACATAGGTGAGTATGTGTACATGTGTGTGTGTGTGTGTGTATGTATGTTTAATAAACTTATACTGTCACGGTGTGTGTGTCCTGTGTTTTTTTTTTTTTTTTACAGGTGAACTACAGGTACTAGTGGGCCCTTAATGCCCTGCATGCTGGTACTTGTGGTTCTCCAAGTACCAGCATGCGGGGCAGGCTAGCTGGGACTTGCAGTTCTACTTGTAAAGACAATGTTTGATATTCTTTATTTACACCACACCACACAATCAACCCGCCATCCACCGCCACCAGGGGTGGTGGGGATAGCCCCGGGCTATCAGCCTGGGCATGTGGTGCCCTGGAGAGGGTGACCCCTTTATTGGGGGGGTCCCCAGCTCTCCAGGGATCCCCGGCCTGGGCTGACTAGCGGTCAGGGCTGTTGCTGCGGGTGGGGGGCCCGGTGAAAGGGCTCCCCTGGCTGTGGCATCAGCCCCCCGCTAGAAAAAGTCCAGTGCTGGTTCTGGAACATACAGGGGAACCCTACTAATTTTTTTCCCCTGTATTTCCAGAACCAGGACCGGATCAGAGCCCAGAGCTGGTTGCGCAGAATACGGGGGACCCCTACGTCGTTTGTCCCCCGTATTTTGGCAACCAGCGCTGGTTCTGACTAGCCCGGTGCTGGTTGTGCTTAAGTACAGGGGACCCCTACGTCGTTTGTCCCCTGTATTTAAGCACACCCAGCACTGGGTTACTAATGCCCGGGCTGGTTGCTCTTTTTTGGGGGGGTGCACGCCATTTTTTTCTTTTTTTACACAGGTTTTTTTTTTTTTCTTTTTACCACAGCAGCACAGACGGGTCTCACAGACCTGTCATTGCTCTGTGCCAATCACACAGATGCATGTAGCACGGATCTCCCGGGTTCGTGCTACATGCAAATGGGCACCATAACGCTGATTGGCTTCCTGTCTGCCACTGCAGTGCCACTCCTAGATGGGCCACGTGTTTGTGCCGCCAGCTTGTGTCGCTTAGCATAGTCATCCAGCTACCTCGGTGCAACCTTTTGGCCTATAAACAATATTGTGAGCTGTGAGGTGTTCAGAATAGAGTGGAAATGAGTGGAAATTAATGTTATTGGGGTTATTAATAGCGTAGGAACAAAAAAAGGCCCATTTTATGTGATTTTAGCGTTTTTTATTTTTTAAGAAAAAATCCAGATCCAAAACACAAAACCCAGAACCCAAAACACGGAAGGGTGGTTTTGGCAAAACCAATCCAGATCCAAAACACGAAGAAAGATCCAGATCCAAAACCAAAACACAAAACACGAAAAGTGGCCGGTGCACACCCCTAAGTGGAAGGGAGGGTTAGGGTTAGGCACCCCCTGGGGGACTCAGGTTTAGGTGGCGGGGATGGGGGGATAGGTTTAGGCACTTAGAGGGGGGATTAGGGATAGGCACTGGGGGGGTAGGGTTAGGCACCCATAAGGGAGGGTTAGGGGGTAGAATTAGGTTATTCAGTACTTACCTTAGGACGATCAGGATTTCCTCCTCTGCCGGGATGCCGCTGTCGGGATTCCAACCGCTGGGCATGGATCCAGCGGTAAATCATACCGATTCCCACTCACACTTGTGGTCAGCAGGCCGAGCATACGCAGTAGCACTGAGGGATCCCGAAGTAGAATGGATGATAGAAGGAAAGGTGATATGTGGATATTTGCCATAGACAGGGCCTGATTCAGAGCCGCTCGTAAGCGGCCGCTCCGAGCGAAGTTCGCACAACTGCACATGCGTATGGGTCGTAATGCACATGCGCCAACCAGTCAGTGCGGTTGGAAATCGAGCGCTCGCAAAATAGCGAGTGCCTCCTAATTTGAGTAACAGGATGAGGCGTTTGTGGGTGGTAACAGGGGAAGGTGCTTGAAAACGGGGAGTGGTGATCCGAACGCAGGCGTGCCAAACGGTCAAAACGGGCGTTTTAAGGGTGTGCATAATTAACAAAGCAGCGTCATCGGCCACGTCAGTTGGTTGTTTCTTAGCCTGAACTGTTCGCATGATTGCGGTAGGAAAATCCAACCACAAGCACTGCGAGCAGTTCAGACGCCTTTCGATGTACTCGATTAATCTGATAAATAGCGGAGATGACGTAGGATGCGAGCGGCCAGGGGGCGTCTATACAAAATAGCGAGCGCATGTATTGTTCGCTCGCTCAGACATAGAGGCGTCAACAGACCACAAAGAGCGAGCGCTCAATTTAAATAGCCGGCCCCTTTTTCTGAACGAGCGAGCGCAAACAGAGTGAGTAGATTGGATAATCGATAGTGCCACCACCAGATCCAACAATGATTGAATGAACGTCATAGCAATGCTGTGCTTGGATGTAAATCTTGGTTTTTGGAATCTTGCTTAGATTTATGTTCTTAATCTTTCAAGATTGCCTTTTTATTAATAGAAAGCAATTGTATGCCAGTTAATATTATTTATTATTGTGTGGTTTTATTGTATATAAATGTACCAACTGAACATTCTGAGTCAGTGGATTAACTTGATCGTGGTCACATCATCAGGGCTAGAAAACCGAGCAGGAAAACAGTAAGATGCACTGAGAACCTCTGAATCGCATGTGACTGTGACCTGTAAAAATAAACTCCAGAAACACATAAAGAAGACGGAATGTGTCAGAACGTTCCAAAAACCCACTGAAATCTATTAATATGATACTACTCGTACTACTCACCAACAGCTATAGTCACAAAATTATCCTTTATAAAGAGGTGTCACAAGTAGCCATATAAACCAGATGGTGGCAATCTGTAAATGAGAGCTGAATGATTTTCTTGTGATGGGTCAGTGGTTCCCAGTGAATGCATCAGAACATTTGTATGCGTCAGTATACCAGGCGGAATTTTCCATAAGATCTTATGGGTAATGGGGGTAAACTTTTGTAATATGCAATCATAATTATACTTCAGGTCTATACAGTATTAATAATAAGTATAGGAAATTAGCTGTACTTTTCAAATACATCTAATAATAATTATGCACTCAAGGATTCTACAGCCATACAGTACTTTACTTCAGCTGCAAGTACGGGGCTGGTAACTACAGTCTCTGGAGCACTCAGTAACTTCTCCTAGCATGCCCCAATTCTCTTAGCACTGGACTCACTGAGTTTAGTGGGTCTATGCTTTATTTAAATTTAATAATATGAAAAAGGATTGCTGTGGTACAGTCACAAGTCACCGCGTTGCTAGGAGATGCGAACGCCGGGCGTTCAATCGCTACCTCCTCTTACCTGCTGACTGTCATTCCTGATCTGACCAGATTGGTTCCTGTGGCTTTTTCTATCTTGTGTGTAGACTAGAGTGCCTGGTTGCCGTCGATAGCGTTTACACGTGTTTCCGGTTCCGGTGTCAGCATTCTTTCCAGTCTTGTATCCTGTACCTCTGCCTGTTTTGGTGATAAGTCGCACTCCAGGGTCACCTGCATACACATTCCTGTGTCCTGCTGCTTATGTCATCTCGGCAGCAAAAGCCACACTCCAGTGTCATTTGCATACGCATTCCTGCGTCCTGCCGCTTATGTCATCTTGGCGGCACAAGCCACACTCCAGCATCACCCGCATATGCATTTCCGCGTCCTGCCGCTTGTGTCATCTCGGCGGCACAAGTCGCACTCCAGCGTCCAGTATCCTGCCGCTTGTGTCATCCCGGCGACACAAGCCACACTCCAATGTCTCCTGCCTACGCAATCTTGCATCCTGCCGCTTGTGTCATCTCGGCGGCACAAGTCGCACTTCAGCATCATCTACTGATGCAATCCCGCAATCTTCCGATTGTGTCATCTGGGCAGCACTAGCAACACTACCAGCCTTCAGGGCTGCTACTCGGCCCAAAGGCTGCATCTTGCCAAGCATTACCAGCCCTTAAGGCTGCTATTCGGCCCAAAGGAAGCACCTTGCTAAGCATTAACAGCCCTCAAGATTGCTACTCTGCCCAAAGGCTGCACCTTGCCAAGCATTACCAGCCCTCAAGGCTGCTGCTCTGCCCAAAGGCTGCGCCTAGCCAAACATTACCAGCCCTCAAGGCTGCTACTTGGCCAAAAGGCTGCACCTTGCCAAGTGCTACCAGCCTTTAATGCTGCTACTTGGCCCACAGGCCACATCTTGCCAAGCACTTACAGCCCTCAAGACTGTTGCTGGACGTTACCCTTGGTGATACCCTTCGATCATAACAGGTACGTGTTGAATAGGCTTCTTCATGATATGTATAGACAAGCCTATACCTAAGAACAGGGTTGGACTGGTCAACAGGGGTCCGGTGGAAATACCCAGTGGGCTCTACTGCCTAAGGGCCCTCCCTCCTCCTCTGAATTATACATTGCTACTTTATTAGGCAGTCAGTTACTTTATCACTGCATTTCCCCGGAGGGCCCTTCATTCCCCAGTCCGACACTGCCTGAGAAACTTCTGTAATCACTGTCTGAGATTGCTACTGTTAATGATAGTACACTTGTAGGTTTTTATATATAGACAGAAGCCAGATCAGTGTCAGACCAGTCGCACAGTACATGCATCGCACGGTGTGTACACACATAGACACAGTTGCAACGGAGACACACAGTATCAGAAACATATTGGAAATGTGCTGGGCGGTGACTGGGATGGTCCGTCTTTGGGGCGTGTTATGGGAGAGGCATCGGCTTGTCATATAACTGTTTACGAACTCGGACCCACAATCGGGTGCACATTTCGATAGTGGTGTTTGCGTTTCAAGACGCACCAAGACGTATTTGAGCGATGTAGGTGGGAGTCTCAGTCCTTGCACATTCAGACGCACAATTGTACACAAGGGAAGAGCTTGGAACAGTATTTGCATAAAGTTGCAGAAGTAATACCGGCGACAAACTTTCACACCGGTTCTGCAGCGTCTGGGATTTCTCTGCTCAATAAATAGAAGTTTACTTTGCAAATATTTTCATGAACTTTTTAATACAATACATTTATGTTCTGTACTTTTGTGAGAAGATGGCTGTAACAGTACTTTTAAGCCCGGTGCCACTCTACAATAACATAATGCTCTATTTTTTCTGCCATTAGTGTGAATCATCATTCTCTGCCACACTGGAGTAAATCAGCTTGAAGGTATTTCAGGTTATGCTTTATAAGCTAAATCACTGCAGTGTGACAGCGTGAGTGTGATTCCGTTTTATTATAATACGTCCCAACTGGTGCGATTGAATGCCACCTTTTTTATATTTGCAGAAAATACACAAGAATTCTATCCCTTTAGTGCCACTCTCTTTTTTAGCTTGTGCGATATTCTCGGACACAAAGATGCAATACTTCTGGGGATGTGACGTACTGACAGCAGTAATCTCTTAGGACAGCATCTTGGACAATTAGAGGGAGGCTCTCAATATTTTATTTTGATGTGCGCATATCACTTGCCTCGTAGATGTCACAACATTTAGACAACCTTTTCATGCCACATATTTTCCTCATTGCATCAAAGAGAACTCAATATTTTCATTATTAAATTGTTGAATGTGTGAGATTTCCTTGTCAAAGTTTATAACAACTGTATTCAACCATTGTTAAATCTGTTTTTTATTACAAAATCTAGAAATATTTATAGATTTCAGCTGAGATAGCTCGACTGGGGTTTTTCTACCTTTGATCCAGGCTATTCCAGTGTGTCTATCAAACAGTGACATCTTCTAGAGAGCTAAAGCTGGTTTTTGTTATTGTAGTATAGGGTGAAATTTACTACCTCCAAATTCCTTGCTTGTCAGGAACAAAACATGTAGCCTTGCGTACCCCATTCAGCACCCTCATGCACTTCCTCGACTATTGCTCCCCCTACATATTACTATACACAGAGTTGTGTTTATTTTTATTTATTTATTTTTTATGGTGGCAAGAAAAGGCGGGGGCATTTCTACCATGACGGGCAGCAGAATGGGGTGGAGTAAATTGATGAACATCGTAGAATGTCTGGCATTGCGAGAAATGGTTCAAAGACCATTTGTTTCATGTCTTTTCCCCTAATCGAGTACTGGAAAATGGGCAAGGGAGGGGGGATTTCTCAATTTCTATCACATAGCACCGGTAAAAGCAGATTCATTGATTGCCATTCTAAATTTTCCCCAGAAAATGGGTGTGAGTAGAAAGACCAATAGAAAAGTGCAGTTTTGTAATCATTTGCATGGTCACACCTCTATACTCAGCGTACTGGTGCCGTACAGTAGCAGTGCTGGATGACTGGACAAACTGTTTCTATGTAAGGGTTTCCCTGTTACGCTTTAATGTTTCAGTGGGAGGACATCTTTAAAGCCCGATTGCCCAAAAAGTTCAATATTTTCTTCCCCCATGGGAGTAGCAATTCTGGCAGCCTCTAACTACATTTGTACTAGGAATCATCTTTATAAATGATCCCAGGGATCTCCCATTTGAGTTACTGTGTGATATATTAATATGACAGATGTTTCCTCATACACCTGCCCCTTTTTGCGCTATATGGTGTGAGACACCTGCGTGACTTAGATGCTCCGCCATGGGTGCTTTTCCCATGCTTGAGTACTTTTTCCAAAATTTTGCACCTCTGCAACTCGTGGCGAGTTGGATACTTGCTTATTAGGTGCCATATGGCCCCTGATAATGACCAGGGAGCTCATACAGACCGGGTTGCAAGATGCGGGCGCTCGCTGGCAAAAAGGGGCCGGATATTCAAATTCCACGCTCGCACTGTGTGGCATAAGGACGCCCTCTATGTCTGTCGCTAGTGTATAAAGACGCCACCTTTCCCCTCGCAACTCACATCATCTCCTGGAATTGTTGGATTAATCGGTAACATCGAGAGCCATCGGAGCTGCTCGTAGCCCTTGAGGTAGCCCTACCCCGTCGCAAGCACTGCGAGCAGTGCTGGCTGAAATACATGCAGGTGACATGTACAATGACGCCACTTTGCTAATTATGCACGCCCTTTAAACTGCGTTTTGTTGGCCTGACACACCTGCATCCGCAAAACCACTCCCCCATTTACAAGCACCTTCCCCTGTAACCACCCACACACAGCACTATCTGTCACTCATAGCAGCGCTCTGGCTTTGTGCTACGAGCACCCGATTCCCCATCGCAATGATTGGCTTACGCATGCGCACTGCGAATTATACGCGTGCGCAGTGAGCAACAATCGCCCGGCAGTGAGCGATTGCGCCTTAGCGAACGGGTCTGAATCAGGTCCTAGGACCCTTAATGTCCACCAATTCCACAAGGTGCTTATATAGAGGAAAATGCACATTGTTATGTGTACTATTCTAGATCCAGGCAGAGTTGCAGTTCCAGGCAATTGGTATTGTATGTATCCTAGTTCCTGTATAAATATAGAGGCATACTCGGTCATCATGTCGACAGTGATTAACTTTAAACATGGAGTTTACAGGCATATTTTACGTTATTAGACTCGCACAGTTAAATTGCATTAAGTAGCATTGGAACTGTATTGAGATCTCAGCACCGTTGTTATTAGGTCTACATAGTGACTGTCGACAAAGTGTACCCATCCCGTATAAATGATTTTATGTGTGCCTAGTACATACTTATTCACCATACCTGGGAGTACAGCTTTAATAAAAATACAGTTGTTTTAAAAGAAACTATAAGGGGTAAATTTATTAAAGTGAGCGCTTTAAGAAGTGAGTTTTAAAAGAGATGTTGCCCATAGCAACCAATCAGATTCTAGCTATTATCTTCTAGGAGGTGCCAGTTAAATGTTAAGTAGAATCTGATTGGTTGCTATGGGCAACATCACTTTTAAAACTCTCTTCTAAAAACTCTCACTTTAGTAAATTTACCCCTAATTGCTGAATTTATTTTGCTTAGCTCTATATACAAGTGGATTGCTGTAACGTGAAATTATCTCAAAGGGGTAAATGGTCACTGACTAGAAGGAAGTAGATGTTATTACTCCCACAACACACACATGACCAAATAAACTGTTTCAACTTCAGTTGTGCATTTAGGTGCCTTCTGATGTATTGAGTATTCATCCAAAAAATGACTAACACGGTTTATTTGATCTATCATTCCTGCCGCTTCCATTGCAACAATACAGCAGCCCTATCAGCAAAAGCAATGAACAGCGACTTGTTCAGACAATCTGTAAATTAGCGCTTTACTGTCTGTTGCAAGACTCTTTGAATGGGAAAGGGTAACCTTCCTTAATAAAGGTTTCTTTTGTAAACCCTTAATTACTTTTGAAGTGCTTCTTTTTATCTATTTTACAAGTGTGCTTACGGGATTCTGCTTCTCAAAGCACATAGCTGTGTCGGTGTATTGATGTACAATTGCAGGACAGTTTATGGATTTGTGTAGAGTGTGGAATGTGTAATAATTTCTGCCGGATAATCCTACCGATATAGCCACAGTCACACATTCTCTGGGCTAGCAGTTACATGTTTATGGAGCTGTCACTAGCCACACAGAATAAGGGTAGATCATAGGATACTACTATTTCTAGTGCTACTTAACCCTAGTTAAGACGTTTAATTAATGCATACGTGCACCTACATGAAAGAGAATCTGCTTGAGCCTTGTCAGGTAACGTCTTTCCACAGAACACAAAATACCCCATGGAGCTTAACTTGTCACATTTCTACTGTTATTCTATTTTTTTTTTTAAAAAGCGTTTTAGCAGCGTCTCACTGAGCCAAGAATTTCACTGTTAGGGTTGTTTCAAGTTATTGCTATACAGCACACAACCAGTGCTGCATGTCCGAAAAGCTTTCAATAGGGAATTTCTGAAAACATTTTATAGATTGTAATAAATCTGAATAAATCTAGACTTATTTCCCTATTTTATATTATTATTTAAGACTAGTTAGTGCTGAGACTGATTGAAATCTGCTTGTGAGTACCAGATTTTGAATTCTTTAAAATAATAAATAAAAAAATATTGGTGACTCGGCACGGGACCTGCCACATTCAGTACAGGAGGGCAGCCGTGGCAGAAGAGGCAGGTATCTGTCCCTTACATGAAATCCTGGTGTTAGGGGCAAGGGTACGAGCTGAAGGCCGTATTCCAGAGCACTATTGACCCAAGCTCTCAGCTACGGGAAATCACTGCCCGTCTGTATTTGTATTAAAAAAAATTCATATAGAGAGAAGGCATGGCTTGGTTGGCATTGAGAGCAGACATGCTCTTCCTAATCTCCTGCAGCCTTACCACTAAAGGGAACTTTTAGGGGACTTCCCCATCCCCAGTCACACTATACAGTGCCCCTATTTTACCTACAAGCCTAGGGGCTTCATCGAGCCTAGATAAAACTCACCCCCGGTTGGTCTCTGCGTGTGGGCCTTCTTCCCTGCTGAAGCTGCGGCCTCAAGTTGGGGACTGCCTCCATCCACGATCACAGTCGGACCCGGACCAATCTGTGATCTTCCCATGAGTGCTGCCTTGTACCCCAGGCTCCTCCACATACAGTATCGGGGCAGAGATTACTGTTTTGGCCGCCCGGTAGCCGGTTCCCACGGAACGCCCATTGTGCAGGCTGCACTCCGGCTCCCTCCCACCTCTCCTACACTGCGGTCGCAGATCTGCACAGAGGGCCGGCGCCTTCCTACTTGGCTGACTGTGCGATCACGGCTTGACCCGGAACTACACGCTGCTCTCCCTGCTGTACTGCCGCGGACTCCGGCATTCTTCAATAGGGGCCTCGGCCTGTTACATAGGCGCTCGGTGCCCCGGGGAGCTCGCCATTTTGCTGCACCTCGGCCACTATAAGAATGAGAGGCTGGCCCTGGTGCTCTGGATTGCCCAGCCATACTGTAGTGCAGCTCTCTAAAGCCAGCATCTGTTGACTTGCCCGTGGCCGTGGGTGTCTGTGCACATACAGTTTCCTGACCTTTCTCATCTCCCCACAGGAGACCCCAGACCCTTTCTCCGGTCCCACCAGGGTCAAGCTTAGGCCCCCAACATACAGAGCCACCATCTTGGCTATCTAGGTCCGACACCCAATTATTATTTTTTTCTTTGACTCCTCTACTGATGTTTTGTTTGGGTGCGAACCATAAGTCCCCTGGGTGTTCCCCCCTATTTTCTGAAGCAACTACCTGCTCTTTCCTCTCGGCTTTGCACGCCCAAGGTTTCTGGTGCACCCCAAAGGGTATATTTCCCTCCTGTGATACTTTCCTGGGCCCTCTCTCTCATGCAGAAGTCTACTGCCAAAACACCTAGACAAGGAGATGGCAACATCTCGCAACATTTTACCAGGGGCACAAAATCCAGTCTGCAAAGGAGTCCCCCCTCTCCGCCCTTGATTACTATGGATAAAGTTGATTCCCCACCTCCAGCACCTTCCACAAAGGAAGATATCCTAGTTCTCCGTTCCTTAATCACGGATTTCAAGGACTCCCTTGAGACCAAACTGGATAAAGCTGTGGCCTCCATTAAGTCTGACATCTCCTCTCTAGCCACTCGAACCTACAAGATAGAATCTCGTCAAGATAATCTGCAGAAAGCACTCAATGATACAAGCAGGGATCTTGACCACATAGTCGCAGAACTATCGGATCTTCGCAACAAAAATGAGGACCTGGAGAACAGGGAACGCAGAAACAATATCCGCATATGTAACATCCCGGAGTCCGTTAATGTGGAGGCCTTGGTACCCTATCTACATAACCTTTTCTCATTTCTGCTGCCAGACCTCTGATCTCTAAAGCTCCCTCTGGAAAGGGCGCACCGTGCTCTACAACCTAAACCCAAGGATAGTTATCCTCCCCGTGGTGTAGTAATTTGTTTCCTCAGCTACAAGGACAAGGAACTAGTCCTCGCTCCTACCAAGGGCAAACCTCACATTCTTTTTGACGAGGCTAAACTACAATTTTACCCGGAGCTAGCTCCTCTAACTATTGCTAAACGTAGGGACTTGCATGATCTGACCACAGCACTTTGTGTTCGTGGCATCAGGTATCGCTGGGGATTCCTCGTTAAACTCATCGTGGACTTGAATGGCAAGACCGTCCTAATTTGTGATATCCAGGAATGCAAAGATCTACTAACCCATTTGGAAGAATCTGGCCCACCCCGGAGTGGAGACGTCATCGCATCGAGTGGCCCATTCTATCAGCCCCAAGAACTCATGTTAACACTTTACACTTGTATAATGTCCCTTATTATAGATCCTTAGTTCACTAGTTTAGTTATACTATGCAACATCACCCTAATTGGTCTAAATTTTTCCCATGTTGATTATTTGCGGTTACATATTCCAAGGTGTATATTTCATATTTTCTGGATTATAGTCTTCCTACCATATTGCAATTGCTATCCATGTCACTATTTTTATGTTATGCCCATTATTTATCTTAAGTTGTTTGGTCTCTGCTGGGGGGTTCTACTGGTTCATACCTGTTTTTGATGTGTTTCCCACCACCTTCATTATGTTTACGGGCCTATGGGATGTACAGGCCAGCTCCCTCTCGGTTACCCTCATGTACTAAAAAAAATATTTTTTTTGTCACCCTTCTCATGGGGTGCCCTGCTTTACTATAATTATATTACATGTTTTTTTTTTCTACTCTTCCATTGAGTTCTGTCCTCTAGTTGCTTGTATTTTTCTACCCACCTCGGCCACAAATAATTTCCCTCCTCATCTCCCTAACCTCTCTCTTTTGTAGCCTCCAACATACATATCTCTTTTTTCCTCTTTTCCCTTTACACCCTGGGGACTCTTCTCCCGCTTCTGTTAGTCTCTCTTCTTGACTCTTCCACTTCATCCTTTTCCTTATTCCCCGCCTTGCTCAGTCCTTGCCACCCTCTTTCCCAAATTATTACATGATCTTTTAATATCTTTTAATTGTTTTTTCCCGGAGGTGTCACGGGCTTCAACGTTCCCACCTCCTTGGACGCCTGTGTCCTACCCTCTGTGTCTGACTCCCTCCACGTAGCTGGTTGGGACTCTGCATCCAGCCCTCCCTTTTTCTTTCTCACATCCCTCTCTTCTATCTTCTCTCGCCCTTTATTTTTATTTTCTTCTTTTTGTTTTCTCTTCACCCATCCATTCCTTTTCCCCTGCGTGCCAGTTAATCTCCCTTCATCTCTATCCTCTATCTCTTGGATAGTCCCACAGCTGCTATGCCATTGACCATTGCATCTATGAATGTCTGGGGATTAAACAACCCTCAGAAACGCTCCCACCTATATCGTTCTCTTTGGAAAAAGCGGATATTGCTTTATTCCAAGAAACTCACTTTCAGGATCCTGGCCATCCATCAATGTCCTCCAGGAACATTTCCACTGTGTTCTATTCTTCCAGTGCCATTAAACATAATGGGGTTGCCATCATGACACATAACAGGCTACCTTTTGTTCAACGATCTGTACACGCTGACTCTGATGGTCAACATCATTCTGACTGGCAGGTTGGGGCACCTTGATGTCACTTTTGCTACAGTTTATTCTCCCAACACCGGTCAGCAACGTCTTTTCAGATCTTATTTTAAAGAACTCCATAAATAGCGGGAGGGATATGTATTTTTAGATGGGGACTTCATCTGTGTCATTGATCCAGTTATTGACCGCACTGCCTCCTAGCCTCGCACTAGAGCCTGCCTGCTCTCCCGTGCTCTCGCCTTACATATAAAATAGGCTTCTCTCATGGACACCTGGCGGGTCCTTAATCCCACCTTGAAGGACTTTACATTCTATTTTGCCCCCCCACCGCTCATATTCTAGAATAAACTTGCTCTTTTGTGGTCCTCCAGTCTCTAATCATTTCACCGACTCCTCTATCCTCCCAAATCCTTGGTCAGATCATTCCATCCTTACATCTTCATTTAATTTTTTAGACATCCCGGTCACCCAACCTCCATGGCGCCTTAATGAGACCGTTTTGAAAATCCCCAATTCCAATCCAAGTTGGCTATGGTTCTGAAAGACTTTTTCACTCTAAATGTTCAGGATTCTGACTGCTGTCTCCTAGTATGGGGAGCTCAGAAAACTGTCATCTGCAGCCATATCATTAGTTACGCTTCTCACAGAAATAGAGAGCACAAACAACTCCTGCAGTCTCTTACCGACCAAGTCCACTCTCTTGAATCCCTTCACAAACGCACCCCCACGGATGCTATTTATAGACAGCTTACAACTGTTAAATTATCTCTTAATGCGCTTCTCTCTGAGTAGATTGAAAAATCTGCATGGTGGCTGAACCAACGCTTTTATGAGAAAAGCAACAAGTCTGACTCTTTACTCGCCAAACACCTAAGGGCTAAAAACGCTGTTTTGGCCATATCGGCGATTAAGGACTCTACAAGTTCTCTTCATTATAACCAATCTAGAATTAACTCGATTTTTAAAGAATACTACAACCAACTTTATAATGCTTCTGAGAGCCCATCCCAGCCAGCCGTTTCTCCTCTTTCTGCATTGGAATACTTAACTTCTTGTGCCCTCCCCAGAATCGACCTCCCAACCTCCACTGCTCTCAATCTCCCCATCACCGAGGAGAAAGTCTCCAATGTCCTTAAGACTCAAAAACCCGCCAAAGCGCCAAGCCCTGACGGCTTTCCCTTTTCTTATTACAAAACTTTCCATGGTCCCTTGTCCCCCAACTCTCGACCACCTTTAACCAAATTTTAGATGGCAATTGTTTCCATCCCGATACCACTAGGGCGAAGATTACAGTCTTGCCGAAACCGGATAAGGATCCCCAATTGGTCACCAATTATCGCCCAATCTCTCTGTTAAACACAGACCTAAAACTTTTTGCTAAAGTTCTCAAGATCAGGCTGAACCCCATCCTTCCCTCAATCATCCACCCGGACAAGGTGGGCTTTGTATCCTCCCGTCAAGATCTTACTCCTGGCCCTAGATACAGAAAAGGCCTTTGACAGGCACCCTTCACCACTTCGGCTTTGAAGGCAAATTTTTACAAGCTGTACAGGTCCTCTACCATAATTCCTCTATGTCTGTTCTAGCATGGGGCCTCCTCTCTGACTCTTTTAATATCTCGAATGGGACCAGACAGGGGTGCCCACTCTCAGCCCCTTGCCTGTAGGATCCGAGTCAATCTGGACATTACCGGCATCTCTGTTTTGCTGACGACATTCTCCTCACCCTGTCCAGTGCCCTAATCTCTCCCCGAATCTATTTCAGGAACTGTCAATTTACGGGCACCTCTCTGGTTATAAAGTAAACCATGACAAAGCGCTACCTCTGCACATCCTGAAGTCAACTATTGCTCTTTTGCAGCTCAATTTCACATAAACTCAATTAAGATGAATGTTCTCTCCAAACTGTTGTACCTTTTCCAAACCCTTCCTGTCGCGGTTCCTGCTCGGGTGCTTGCTTCCCTACAAACCTTCTTTGGCATATTCATTTGGAATGGTTGGAGACCACGCTTGCGTAGGAAAATTCTCTTCAAGAGATCTCTTGATGAGGGTTTGCGCCTGCCATCTATCTGAAAATACTATCAGGCAGCCCGTCTTAGCCAGTTGGTGGCCTGGCATTCTCCCAGTGGATCCAAGCGCTGGGTGGACCTGGAGGGGTAGTTGGGAGTGGATTCTTTGCCATACCAATCCTGGCTTCCCCGTAAACACAGATCTCCATCTGCCCTATCAGTTCCCTCAATAGCTCTTACCTTGTCTGTTTGGGATTCCCTTGCCACAAAGTTTAAACTACAGTATATACCTATCCCTCCCCCCAAACACCCTTGTGGCAACATCCCTCATTTCCTCTGGGCCAATCCCGTCATATGGCTTCTATTTGGACAGCAGCTGGTATTACTCGCTTTCGGCATGTGTCCAGCAGTTTTGCTCCTCAAGCCTTTACAGAAATCCAGGTGAGGCATTCCTTACCCCCCTCTTGCTTCTTTCAATATCTTCAAATCTGAAGCTTTGTAGACTCGTCCCTTTCTTCTTCTGCTCCACATGGTATCCCCACCCCAATGGAACGCCTGTGTATTTACCGCCCCTTGGATAGAGGCACCATATCCCACATATACCACTCCATTCTGACCCCGGAACATCCACTCCTGGCCACCCATGAACTATCATGGGAGTCGGACCTTGGATCCTCCTTTGGGGAGAGCACTTGGGAGGAAATTCGGTTCTTACTGTATGTGTCAAAAAGTTCCATTAGTGTTTCCATTAAGGAGACTTCATACAAGGTGTACTCCCACTGGTATCTGGTTCCAGACTGCTTACACTGAATATCCTAATGTCTCACAGTTGTGCTGGCGCCACTGCGGTCAGATAGGCACCTTTTTCCATGTTTGGTGGACCTGTCCAATGGTCGCACCCATTTGGGCTATGGTTAAATCGCTCAGATCCTCAGTCATGCCCTCATATCCTCCCCTTTTCCCGGCCTTGCTACTCTTGTGTGCCTTAGTCTGTCATCTAAGCAGGTCAACAAATGGATCCTACCTATTTCTTGTGCAGCTAAATACCAGATTGCTAGTGCCTGGTAGCAGCCCTCCTCACCCTCTCGCCAGGAATTAATAAACAGAATTTAGTATGTTTCAAAAATGGAATACATAACTAGTCTTCAGAATGGCACAGTGGTAAGGTTTCATGATGTTTGGACGTCTTGGTATCTTTCAAAATGTTCCCCTCCCTGGTCTGGCATAGTGGCTAGCCCCATCAACCTGTTTTCCTTTTTCCTTTCTTTTCATATATACATTTTGTTGCTCTCACCTATCTCACCTCCAGCCTCATTGCCCTTCTCCCCCTCCCCATTCTTCCTGGCTCGCATCTCTGCCCATTTCCAAGTTATTTTTTTACATGTGTAATCGTATATGTATACATATATAGGCAAAAGTGTCTCCAATGCTTTATATCTGACTGATCTATGTAGTCCACATATAGCTTTTTTTTTTTTTGTGGCTGTTTTATGGGGGTTTTTTTGTTTCTATTGGTTCTACCTTTGTGGACCCATCTGTATAATCTCTCATTTTCAATAAAAATTTTGTGATGGAAATTTTTTTTTTTAAATATTGGCAAATACTCCCCCACTTTTTGACTGACCTATGGCAATGAAGAGATAATCTGCCAGTCCGTACAGATTTTTTCCATGGTTTTACACTGTTCCAGGCACAGATTTGCCTTCAAAAGTGCACCAACCAAGGCGTATTTAGATAATCTCTTGCTTCAAGTCCTGTGTTGCTGTTTTTTTTTTAGAGGTTTTAAGAAGGGGTGCTCAGTTTTTCCACTCTGGAAGTGAGTTTTTATAGGACCGTTTGGGAAGAAAGCGTTCAGTGAATCTATAGAGTAAGTTTTTTAGAACATTCTTCTAATGAAGGACAGCTAAGCCAGAAAGGCTACATTATAAAAGATTGACACAGCACTTAGAAGTAAGATGGCATTGGGTCGTAATGCATTGACGTTTCATTACAGTTAAAAGAGTCCATTGTGATGGTGTATTAATACCTTTTTTACTTCCATCAGCAAAAGCCACATTATAAAACCATAAGTCAATAACTAAATGACTGCTACTAGATGAAAGAGTGAAATAACATAACCTGTCAGTTGTTCTAGCTCATAGTTCCAAAAAAAATTGTAGCTTGTGCCCCCGGGAGTCCAGTAGTCAAACTGTTTGGAATTCCTATTAATCAGTGGCATAGCTTTGTGGATCTTTTAGGTTCTGTGCAATGCATCTGTTCCCCTTTGCAGAATGATGAAAGATAGAGAAACCCCTTGTGACATCTGGTTATTCCTCACCAAGGAAACAGGACAGGTAGGATGGCTTTTAGGTATGTATTAACCATACTTGCTGACACTTCTGACCTCCCCTCGGGGAGATCCTGAGGCCAGAACACAGGAAAACAGCATGGGGTGTGTCAGGGTGTTTTGCTTCATCATGACTAACACACACACACACTCACTTTTCAGTGCTTTGAATGTTGTTATTGCACAGTGATGCAATAATGACACAATTTGTGGTGAATTGTGTTATCAAGCCCTGCCCACTTGACGGCCGCGAATATTAGTCATTCATATAATTTCCTAGTGGAGCTTACGATCTATATTCCCTATCACATGCCCACACACATACACTGTTTAGCCATAACATTAATACCACCGCCTAATGTAGGCCCCCCTCGTGCTGCCAGGACAGCTCTGTCTCATTGAGGCATGGACTCCACAAGACCTCTGAAGGTGTCCTATGGTATCTGGCACCAAGATGTTAGCAGCAGAAACATAAGTTGTGAAGTGGGGCCTCCATGGCACGCACTTGCTTTTCCAGCACATCCCACAGATGCTCAATAGGATTGAGATCTAGATAATTTGAAGGCCGTCAACATCTTGAACTGTTTGTCATGTTCCTCAAGACATTCCTGAACAATTTTTGCAGTTTAGTTTGGCACATTATCTTGATAAATGAGGCCACTGCCATCAGGGAATACTGTTGCCGTGATGGGCTGTACATGGTTTGCAACAATGTTTAGGTAGGTGGTACATGTGACACCCACGTAAATACCAGGACCCAAAGTTTCCCATCAGGACATTGCCCAGAGCATCACACTGCCTCCGTCGGCTTTCCCTCTTCCCATAGTGCATCCTACTGTCATCTTTTTCCTAGGTAAACCAGGCACATGCACCTGGCCGTCCACATGATGTAAAAAAGAATGTGATTCATCAGACCAGGTCACCTTCTTCCAATGCTCAATGGTCCAGTTCTGATGCTCACGTGCCCATTGTAGATGCTTATGGTGGTGGACAGGGGTCAGCATGGGCACTTTGACTGGTCTGTGGCTACGCAGCCCCATAAGCAGCAAGCTGTGATGCACTGTGTGTTCAGCATTAACTTTCTCAGCAATTTGTGCTACAGTAGATCTTCTGTGGGATAGGACCATGCGGGCTAGCCTTCACTCCCAACGCGCATCATTGAGCCTTTGGCGTGCATGACCTTGTCACCGGTTCACCGGTTGTCCTTCCTTGGACCATTTTTGGTGGGTACTAACCACTGCATAATATATATCTCACCCCTTGAAAGGTGCCATTGTAATGAGATAATTTAATGTTATGGTTGACCGGCATACACAGTTCATCTATCAGAGCTAATTAACCTCCCAGTATGTTTTTGGAGTGTGGGAAAAAACACACACAAAAACCGTGAAGCACGTATAAACTCCACACAGATGGTGCCCTGGTCAGTAATTTAAGTCATGACCTCAGGGCTGTGAGGCAGTAATGCCAACAACTATGTCAGCTGCAATGTCCCGGTATAATGACTTATAGTTTTGCCCCACACCTGAACACAAAATGCGTCATACTGCATTAAGTGTTACCTTCTCTGCAATGGTTAGCTTTGCACCTGTCTCTGACTTTCTGTAACTAGGGTACAGGTATGTTGGTATGATGTTACTAGGGAGAGACAGACACTATTTAGTGCTGTTATTGGATATATATGTATATAATTACCGATGAAACTTGCAGTTTGATGACATTGAAGAAGGCATGTCCTGCTTCAGCCAAGGGGTATATTTGGCTCCACCAGCGAGCGTACCTAGTGCCATCCAGGGGCATGTCCAGCACAACCATGATATAAACTTTCAAATATATCAAGGTAGCTGAAGCTTACCATAGCCTGACTATGTCCTGGCAGCTTGCAAGCAAGGTAATCTGTGTCCACTGATGCAGACCCTGGCTTCGTTCCTCCCGGAAAATGGCGGCTACACCCCCCTGTTTCCCTGAGCGCTACCCATGATTGCTCCCTCTCTGCCTCCCAAATTCTGCAGCATGTCAGTCAGTTGTGAGCGGACTCGCAGCTGGAGGGCTGCACATGCGTAGTTCTCTGGCAATCGGAAGTGTGCTTTAATGATTAGGTTAGCGTATATCTGTGAAACTGGGAATTGGTATGTTATGCAGGCTGTCGTGATGCCTCCTGTCAGAATACTGACAGCGGCATACCGAGTATACTTGCCCTTCCCCCCTAACCCTCCCTTCTTGTAGCCTAACCCTAAGCCTCCCCGTTAGTGCCTAAACCCAACCCACCCTTTGTGCCTAAACCTAACCCTCCCTACCCCGCACCCTAACCCTCCATGCTAGTGCCTAAACCTAACCCCTTCCCCCTTAGTGCCTAACCCTAACCCCCGGAGTGGTGCCTAACCCTAATCTCCCCCCCCTAACCCCCCTACGCTCCCTAAACCTAACCCTCTCCCCCCGCGGCTAACTAAGGGTGCTCCGGACTTACATTGTTCGGCTTGGCGTCTTTTGGGATTCCGGCGTCAGTATTAAGATAGGCGTCGGTATAGCGACGCCTATCTTAAGTCCCTCGTTGGGATTTGGATGTCGCTGTTGATGCTGGCGGCTACATTCCGTGAATCAGGCCCTAAGTTTTAAACTGGGAATATAAATAAAAGTAAGAGAAGGAAACTTGGTGCTCCATCCCATTGCCAGGATGAATATTTTTTGGCATGAGCTCGTTTTGGGAAAGGATAGAGGTGAGCATGTTGGGGAATTAACAGTCATAGATCTGTGCTGAATGGGATGTGCTTACCCATGAAAACTATACGCATCAACAAATATGTGTAGAAAATTAAGCCTTTCAATAAACTTTCCCTTTTATGTGACATATGTAAATAATCTGAGACGGTATGCCAAATTGTTCACACTCTCTATTTGAAACACAAAACCTGCTGTACAAAAATGTCATAATGCCATGGGATGTTTAATTTTATTATCCATAAGGAAATTGATTTGGTGTCTCTCGGTAGACTGATTTGTTTCCTGGCTGCTGGTTTCCAGACACAGGTTTTTGTTACAGAGCACTTTTATACATGCGGCTGAGGGTTACTTCAGGATGCAGTGGCGATGCCTGTGATATCATTACCAGAGTCACTCTGCAACAGGAAGATCCTATGAGGTATATTTACTAAAGTGAGAGTTTTTAGAAGTGGAGATGCTGCCCATAGCAACCAATCAGATTCTTGCTATTACAGTGCATCCGGAAAGTATTCACAACGCTTCACTTTTTCCACATTTTGTTATGTTACAACTAGGGGTGAGCGGGTTCGGATTTCTGAAATCCGAACCCCCCCCGAGCCCCCCCGATCCGAGGCCGATCCGAGTCAGGCTCGACTTTTCCCGCCTGACTCGGATCTGAAATTGAGGCAAAACGCCATCATCCCGCCTTCCGGGTCTCGCGGGTTTTGGATTCTATATAAGGTACCCGCGTCGGCGCCATTTTCTCACTCGGCTGTGGACAGTGAAGAGGGAGGGTGGGAGTTAGGGCTGGGCTGTGTAGTGTAGTGCAGTGTAGTGTTGTGCTGTGCTGTGCTGTGCTGCTGTTGTCCATAGGGGCTGTGTCTACTCCTCCAAAGTCCATAGGGGCTGGCTGGAATGTGTTGTGCAGTCAGTTGTCCATAGGGGCTGTGTCCACTCCAAAGTCCTGTGCAGTGTCCCAGTCCTAAAGGGGTGCTGTAGTGTTGTCCAGGGGGTGCTCTGTCCATCAGGGGTGCTCCCCCCAAGTGCAAAAAAAATAAATTTCTGTCTTTGTGAATTGTGTGCGCAGTAGCCGCACGTGCATCAACAAAGTAGTGCCAAGCGTGCGCCTGTGTCCCATAATCAAAGGACCGGCTGGCTTGTCTGTTAAAGGATGCTGTAACCCCCAAAGGGCACTCCAAACAAAATAAAAATATATTTTCCGTGTTTGTGAATTGTGTGCACTGTGGCTGTACGTGCATCAACAAAGGAGCAGCGCCAAGCGTGCGCCTGTGTCCCATAAGTAAAGGGCTGGCTGGCTTGTCCGTTAAAGGGTGCTGTAACCCCCAAAGTGCACTCCAAAAAAAAAATATATATATTTTTGTGTTTGTGAATTGTGTGCGCAGTAGCCGCACGTGCATCAACAAAGTAGCGCCAAGGGTGCGCCTGTGTCATAAGTAAAGGGCCGGCTGGCTTGACCGTTAAAGGGTGCTGTAATCCCCAAAGTGCACTCCAAACCAAATAAAAAAATATTTTCTGTGTTTGTGAATTGTGTGCACTGTGGCTGCACGTGCATCAACAAAGGAGCAGCGCCAAGCGTGCGCCTGTGTCCCATAAGTAAAGGGCCGGCTGGCTCATTTCTTAAAGGGTGGTGTAACTCACAAAGTGCACTAGTTTCCAACAAAAATAAAAAAATATTTTCTGTGTTTGTGTGCGCCTTAGCCGCACGTATATATCAATATAAAATAAATGGAGGACCAAACTTTCTCCGATAAAAATAAAATAGGGAAAGATCAAGAACCACTTCCTCCCAGTGCTGTTGCTGCTGCTGGGAGTTGATAATTATCCCAGAGAGGAAGTAGGAACACCACTACTTTTACTAAACAATTGACCCTCCAACAGTCCTTAGCGAGGAGGATGAAGTATGACAGCATTCATCCTGAAGCAAAACGTATAACTGAGGACTTGACTGCTATGTTGGTGTTAGACGTGCGTCCGGTATCCGCCATTAGTGCAGTGGGATTTAGACAATTGATGGAGGTAGTGTGTCCCCGGTTCCAAATCCCATCTAGATTCCACTTCACTAGGCAGGCGATACCAAGACTGTACAGAAACGTCAGAAAAAGTGTCCTCAGTGTCCTGAAAAATGCGGTTGTACCCAATGTCCACTTAACCACGGACATGTGGACAAGTGGAACAGGGCAGACTAAGGACTATGTGACTGTGACAGCCAACTGGGTAAATGTATCACCTTACGCAGCAACAACAGCAGCGTCACCAGTAGCAGCATCTCAGAAACGCCAGCTCGTTCCAAGGCAGGCTACGCTCTGTATCACCGGTTTCAGTAAGAGGCACACCGCCGACAACCTCTTAGAGAAACTGAGGGAAATCATCGCCCAGTGGCTTACCCCACTTAGACTCTCCTGGGGATTTGTGATATCTGACAACGCCACCAATATTGTGCGGGCATTACATCTGGGCAAATTCCAGCACGTCCCATGTTTTGCTCACACAATAAACTTGGTGGTGCAGAATTTTCTGAAAAGCGACAGGGGCGTGCAGGAGACGCATTGGGTGGCCCGAAAAATTTCTGGCCACTTTTGCCATTCAGCGACTGCGTGCGCCTGTGTCATAAGTAAAGGGCCGGCTGGCTTGTCCGTTAAAGGGTGCTGTAACCCCCAAAGTGCACTCCAAACAAAATAAAAAATTCTTCTTTTTTTTCCTGTCTTTGTGAATTGTTTGGGCTGTAGCCGCACCTGCATCGTCAAAGCAGCAGCGACAAGCGTGCATCTGTCTGTTAAAGGGTGGTGTAACCCTCAAAGTGCGCTCAACAAACAATAAAACATTCTTCTTTTTTTTCTGTCTTTGTGAATTGTGTGGGCTGTAGTCACACCTGCATCCTCAAAGCAGCAGCGACAAGAGTGCGTCTGTCTGTTAAAGGATTACATCGCTGACAGCATCCAAGTAGGCACGTCAGACAGTCCGTACCTGTACTGGCAGGAAAAAGAGGCAATTTGGAGGCCCCTGTACAAACTGGCTCTATTTTACCTGAATTGCCCCCCCTCCAGTGTGTACTCCGAAAGAGTGTTTAGTGCAGCCGGGAACCTTGTCAGCGAAAGGCGTAGGAGGTTGCTTCCACAAAATGTGGAGAAGATGATGTTCATAAAAATGAATTATCAACTCTTCCAGGGAGACCAGCCTCCAGAACGAACAGAGGGACCTGTGGTGGTGGATTCCAGCGGGGACGAATTAATACTCTGTGAGGTTGAGGATGTACATAACACTGAAGAGGGTGAGGAATCGGTGAATGAGGAGGATGAGGACGACATCTTGCCTCTGTAGAGCCAGTTTGTGCAGGGACAGATTATTTGCCAGCTTGTTTTGTGGGGGCCCAAACGAACCAATCATTTCAGCCACAGTCGTGTGGCAGACCCTGGCGCCGAAATGATTGGTTTGTTAAAGTGTGCATGTCCTGTTTATACAACATAAGGGTGGGTGGGAGGGCCCAAGGACAATTCCATCTTGCACCTCTTTTTTTTCTTTGCATTATGTACTGTTCGCGGCCTAGTTTTTCAAACTGCCATCCTGTCTGCCACTGCAGTGTCACTCCTAGATGGGCCACGTGTTTGTGCCGCCCACTTGTGTCGCTTAGCATAGTCCTCCATCTACCTCGGTGCAACCTTTTGGACATAAAAACACTATTGTGAGGTGTGAGGTGTTCAGAATAGACTGGAAATGAGTGGAAATTAAGGTTTTTGAGGTTAATTATAGCATAGGAGCAGAAAAACGCACAAATTCTGTGATTTAAGCTGTTTTTATGCTTTTTTTAAAAAAAAAAATACAGATCCAAAACACAAAACCCAGAACCCAAAACACCGAAGGGTGGTTTTGGCAAAACCAATCCAGATCCAAAACACGAAGAAAGATCCAGATCCAAAACCAAAACACAAAACACGAAAAGTGGCCGGTGCACACCCCTAGTTATAACCTTATTCCAAAATGGAATAAATTCATTTTTGTCCTCAAAATTCTACACACAATACCTCATAATGACAACGTGCAAAAAGTTTTTTTGAGATGCAAATGTAATAAAAAAAACACTAAGAAATCACATGTACATAAGTATAAGTATGGCCTTTACCATGAAGCTCAAAATTGAGCTCAGGTGCATCCTGTTTCCACTGATCATCCTTGTGATGTTCCTACAGCTTGATTGGAGTCTACCTGTGGTAAATTCAGTTGATTGGACATGATTTTGAAAGGCATACACCTGTCTATATAAGGTCCCACACTTGACAGTGCATGTCAGAGCACAAACCAAGCATGAAGTCCAAGGAATTGTCTGTAGACCTCCCAGACAGGATTGTCTCAAAGCACAAATCTGGGGAAGGGTACAGAAAATATCGGCTGCTTTGAAGGTCCCAATGAGCACAGTGGCCTCCATCATCCGCAAATGGAAGAAGTTCAGAACCACCAGGACTCTTCCTAGAGTTGGCCGGCCGTCTAAACTGGGCGATCGGGGGAGAAGGGCCCTAGTCAGGGAGGTGGCAAAGAACCCGATGGTCAGTCTGTCAGAGCTACAGCATTCCTCTGTGGAGAATGGAGAACCTGCCAGAAAGACAACCATCTCTGCAGCAGTCCACCAATTAGGCCTGTATGGATAGAGTAGCCAGATGGAAGCCACTCCTTAGTAAAAAGCACATGGCAGCCCGCCTGAAGTTTGCCAAAATGCACCTGAAGGACTCTCAGACCATGAGAGACAAAGATTGAACTCTTTGGCATGAATGCCAGGCGTTATGTTTGGAGGAAACCAGGTACCGCTCATCACCAGGCCAATACCATCCCTACAGTGAAGCATGGTGGTGGCAGCATCATGCTGTGGGGATGTTTTTCAGCAGTAGGAACTGGGAGACTAGTCAGGATAGAGGGAAAGATGAATGCAGCAATGTACAGAGACATCCTGGATTAAAACCTGCTCCAGAGCGCTCTTAACCTCAGACTGGGGCGACATTTCATCTTTCAGCAGGACAACGACCCTAAGCACACAGCCAAGTTATCAAAGGAGCGGCTTCAGGACAACTCTGTGAATGTCCTTGAGTGGCCCAGCCAGAGCCCAGACTTGAATCCAATTGAACATCTCTGGAGAGATCTGAAAATGGCTGTGCACCGAAGCTTCCCATCCAACCTATTGAGCAAAGGTTGTGAATACTTATGTAGGAATGGGTATGATATACCGGCGGTTCGATTCCCGTCAGCAGCAGCCCGACAGGAGCAGAGTGCGAAGCAGCGGAAGCCCGACAGCTCTGGAATCCCGATCGTGGATAGGTAAGTATAGACTAACCTAACTTAACCCCCCTAACCCTAACCCTCCTTAGGGGTGCCTAACCCTAACTTCCCCCCCAAGTGCCTAACCCTAATCCCCCCTCTAAGTGCCTAACCCTAACCACACCCTTCCCAACTGCCTAAACCTAAGTCCCCCGGGGGGGGGTGTCTATCCCTAAGTCACCCCCGGGGGTGCCTAACCCTAACCCTCCCTCCCCCTAGCCTAACCCTCCCGGGGGGGTGCCTAACCCTAAGTCCCCCCCGGGAGCCCGAAAGCTAACCCTCCCCCCCCCCGCAGCTGTCCGCTCGCAGCGCCCGGCATCACTGCGATCGTGATGCCAGGCGCCAGTCTCCTGGCGTCGGGGAAATGCGGGCGTCTACATCTAGACGCCCGGCATTTCACCCATGCCGGGATAAGACAGTCGGGAAGCCGGCTGCCGGTATTTAGGCAGTCGGCTTCCCGATTGCTTCCCCTTATGTACATGTGATTTCTTAGTTTTTTTTTTTTTTATTAAATTTACAAAAATCGCAAAAAAACTTTTTACACATTTTGAGGACAAAAATGAATTTATTCCATTCTGGAATAAGGCTGTAACATAACAAAATGTGGGAAAACTGAAGCGTTGTGAATACTTTCCGGATGCACTTGTATCTTCTAGCAGGTGCTAGTTAAATGTTAACTAGAATCTGATTGGTTGCTATGGGCAACATCTCCATTTCTAAAAACTCTCACTTTAGTAAATATAGCCCTATGAGTCTTGTGAACTGGATCATGACTCTCAGTTTTGGTCTACTATGAACTAAAGAAAATCCTTATCCCTTTTAAAAATAAGGTTTAGCAAGGTATAGGGACTCTAAGTATTTAACAAGGCCTACCACCGTGCAATCATTGACTTTCTCCAGCAAGACTCTTCACCATGAAAATTGTGGGGAAACCTAATAAGCAGCATGGCAGTACATGGACGGAACGTTGCAATCCTCCTTTTGCTGCTGCAATCTCAGGATGGTGACAGCTGGAAATAATAATTGAAAACATGCTTTGTAATGTCTTTTTGTTCCCCGTCTGGGTACCGGCTAAAGAATTTGATAAAAAAAACATATACTGTAGTGCTTAGCTTTAACATTTTTCTTAGCAAGTGGAACTGAAAGCCCAAGTCAAGGCTTCTATTTCCACTGAGCAAGTGCAGCCAGCAACCTGTGGAGCGCATGTGCAGATGCAGTAGAGATGGGTAGCGAAGAGATAAGACTTCTCTTAGTACAGCCAGTATCGCTAGTTGCTAAATATTCGCAGCAATAAAATGTTTTCTAACATTGCGGTAAGTGTTGGTAGAAAATTTTTGTTTTTGCGGTATATTGATTAATAGGGGTGTTTGTCCTGGCAGTCTTCATGCTCTATCATGGGCTTAGCTGTCATATGAAGGCATAGAAATGTCTCCTATATGACATCCATACAAACTAGTGGTTCTCAACAGGCGCAACAATATTAAAAATTTCAGTACATGTTTTTTGGATTACTTCCGATAAACACAGGCATACTTTTCACTGCGACCTATTTAGTAAAGATCTGCAAAGCATGTTTGGTTGTCGTGAATCAAGGACAAGGTGGCTGCAAATGTTGTAAATGTAATTTTATGTTTCATAAGTGGCATGAATTGCATTTCTGTTACTATTATCTGTAAGAATGGAAGTTGTGTTTCTGTTTTTACCTACATGCTTCTATCTGCTTGGGTATAGTGAGAAATAATACAGATATATAATACAGAAATAATATAGATATTCTCAGTAGTGTTGGCCTCGTTACAAATGGAATCTGTAATGTGGCTTTTGCTGTTTCTATTGTTCTGCTTTGTTTCCTGATGATTCACACGTATCTTTATGCAGATTGAACCAATCTGCTCTGTCTGATGATGGGGCTGTGTAGATAATTTAAAATAATAATAATTACTTCACTGTCTTTGCCATTGAGAAGTTGTTGAAACGGTTTACGTACCGGCTGTTCAGTTAGATCCATGGATATAACCTGAGCCAAAAAGAGGAAAATTAAATTAGGACGGTTTGGAAATAATAATTTGTATGTCTTTTCTATTTCATTTGTAAATTCAGATAATCCGCCCATGTCAACACAAGGTCTCAGCAAGCAAAAGCAATGTGTTATTGTGTACTATCTTTTTCTAGTTTAGTAACCTGTTAACTCAGGAATAAGTCGTTAACCGTTTCAAAACGGGACATGTCACCTCAGTACATGCATTGAATAATTCTGGACAGTAGATAAAGTTTTGCACCAAATGATTTTTATGGCAATTTGCAGAAAATAATACAAAATTCCGGAGATCAGAATGGCTTTCTTCACTGTAAAGGCTACATTTTATGGAATTTATAATTTATTGAGCTCAGACAAGAGAGGGTATATTTACTACAGTGCAGATTTTTAGAAGTAAAGATGTTGCCCATAGCAACCAATCAGATTCTAGCTAGAAGGTACTAGATAAATGATAAGTAGAATGTGATTGGTTGCTATGGGCAACATCTCCACTTCTAAAAACCCAAACTTTAGTAAATATACCCTGGATAGTGTCATTCTGCTGTGTGTTTTGATGGTCTACTTATTAAGCCTAAAACCATGTGTAAATAGCTTGGGCCATATTAAGTATTCCTGCAATTTATCAAACGCCTAACATGGGAGATATCGGGTGGGGATTAACAGATAGACAGTAAAAAGGTTGACATTGTCTAGATAGACACCAGATGTTAGACAGTCAATAGGTCGACTGGGACAAAAGGTCGACAGGGACAAAAGGTCGACACACTAAAGGTAGACATGTAAGAAGGTCGACAGGTACAAATCATTGACATGGTCAAAAGGACGACACAAAAATGGTTGACACATGTTTGGTTTTTTTTTCCTAATTTCACCCTATCCCTCCCCTTAGTGCCTAACCCTAATCCTCCCTCCTGGTGCCTAACCCTAACCGTTGGCGTAGGTGCCTGACCCTAACCCACCGGTAAGTGCCTAACCCTAACCCTCCCTCCTGTTGCCTAACCCTAACCATCGGGGGTAAGTACCTGACCCTAACCCTCCAGTAAGTGCCTAACCCTAAATCTAACCTTAACCCTAAAAAAAAGAAAAGGACTTACGTGTCGACCATTTTGAGTCGATCATTTGACCATGTCGACCATTTGTACCTGTCGACCTTCTTACATGTCTACCTATAGTGTTTCGACCTTTTGTCACTGTCGGCCTTTTGTCCCAGTCGACCTATTGACTGTCTAACATCTGGTGTCTATCTATAGTCCGGAACCCGGAGATATCAGAGGTATCCCCTGCATTAGGCAAATTTATGCTGCAGACCTCATTCCCCATTATTCCCAATAATGGCCAGAGCCTAATCAACCAATATTCTTATCAGGCTGCAGACTATGGCGCCGAGACTTAAGCTGCAATGCTGAGCACTAAAATGAAAGATGTCTCTGCTTATACTACTTAATGTTGACTGTGGCTGTGACTCTAATAAGCCACCACCGCTTGACAACAGTCCAGGCTTTTAATGGCCAGCGTCAACATAAAATTGTATCCTTGTGGTTGACCCCTCCCCATAGACCAGCCACTTCTTATTACATGTGCTGTGCTACAGGCAGTACCGAGTGATACAGGCAGCGCGGCCAAATCTAGAAGACATGGCCAAATCCCTGTTAGAGATAACAACAGGAAATTGTTCTCCTCCAAAGCCTTGGCCTGGGAAAATAGTAACCGCCCCCTTCTTGGTGCTCCTACTCAAATACTCTTCTTACCTTCTTAAATCAGGGCAGGGGTGTGGCCGAGGCACCCTAGGGCTTAACAGCCTATTGTGGACATTCCTCCTGGTGGTTGTTCTTACCAAAAATCTAAATTTCTTATGCCGCAGGCTGCATTGGGCCTACATGAGGCAGTGGAAGACCTCCCAACTCCGCGGTTCTTATATATGATGAGATCGACATGTACCACAGTAATCCATCTCAGCAAAAAGACTGCAGGAAAAAATTAATGAACAAAAAATGCTTTACTATTTAATTAAGAATTTTTTTTCAAGTCCTTTTAAAATACTACACATCCTTATCATATACAATTGAAATATGTAGAATCTCACATATTTGCTTATTCTCGATTCTGGATCATGAGCAATTTGAAAACGTGTAAGATATGCTCTACAAACTTGTGTATGTTCAACTCCGCATCAGACAATGGGGGAGATGTATTATTAAGGCACATATTGTTCCGCTAAAGCAGCTCCTGCTTTGCCGCTTATGGTGGCAAAGCTGGAGGAAATAATGCAGAGATGTATTTACTAAGTCCTGTAGTGCATCAGCATAGTGCTCATTGCTCGTGGCTTGTCAAATCCGAAGAGGGAAGTGGACCCGGACTGGGTGCAGGTAAGGACTGGGTGCAGGTAAGTGGACTCGGACTGGGTGCATGAATGTCTGTGCCTTTGCTGGATGATGCGGAGGACGGAAATCACAGGGTAAAGGGAACTAAACCCCACCGGTTATGAAGAGCACGGCTCCGGAGACGCTGAGGTATGGGAACATGGTAGGCTCCGTAATGTAGCGCAGGTAGCGGCAGATTACCGGAACTGAGATGAGCAGAGCACTGGCAGTGACACTATGAACTGGAGCTGGCAGCAAACAAATTCACCAACTGAGCACTGCAACTGGGACACTGGAGGTAAACGAGCCAAGGAGCACAGAGAACTACCACACAGACTAGCTGTGTAAGACATTGTACTGGCAACCTGAGAACTCCCAGGAAGCCCTTAAGTACCCAAGTCTGGAGCTAGATTGGTTGCCAGAGCCCATGTGAATCATTCAGACTGGATTGGCTCCTTCCTGACATGTGACCAAATCCAAGATGGCGACTCCAGCACCTGGAAGTGTTTGCACAGACTTCCAGCCACGGCAGCTCCAACATCCCAGAGAACCAGCGCTGCTTCTCAGAGACCTGCCTGTACACCGCGCCAGCAGCCTGCACCCCCGCCAGACTTACCCGCCAGAGTGTCCAGACAGGTAAGTCCTGGACCCCCCGTGGTCCTCCATAGTGGCCCATGACATGGCTGACCCCATGCGCGATATCTTACAAGAAACACAAGATCTCATGCGGCACGGTTGGTTCATGCACAAGGTATCCGCCGCTGTTCCCAGTCAGCCATTGCTGGACACTACACATACAGGCAGGTAAGTTGGGGCTGGGACTTAGATTAATCATTGTATGTAAAGCCCTGTGAAGTATGCTGACACTACATAAAGGTTAATAATAAGGTTAATAATGTTTCCTTTTGTAGTTTTTGCACAATACACTTGTTTTATCTCCGTCTTTCCCCGTTTATGGTAAAAAACAACCCCTAAACATACACATAAAGAATCTTTTCTATGATAATCCATGGCCAGCACGCTTCCAGCTTATCAGGACCCCTGATGCATTACCTTTGATTGATAGAATACTTTGGCCAGCACTTTTGAAATGTGGAAGTCAATTTTTTCTCTCCTCTACTACCCAAATCAGCATGATTCTAAATAAACATGTGTTTCAAATACAATTTGCACTGGAGTTGATTTACTGATATTCTCTAGTTTTGGCCTTTCATTCAGTCCTTGTCTCATTATTGAAGGCTTACTAAATATTGGATGAATAAGGGTAGGTAGGAAAAACGTTCCAAAATAAAATGCAAAACAGAGTTCGGAATAGGAGCAGGGACGTATCATCCGCATAGTATGAAGGAATGTTGTTTCTGGTGTTTTCTTTAAAGGTCTCACTTGTGGGATAACTGAGCAGTGAGAAAGTGTTACATTTATTTTAACCTTTTGAACCTTTCTTTCCTCCAACAGACACCCACTATGGAAAAGGCCAGAGGACTTAGTAGAGCAAGAACTAGATTAGTTTGTGTATATATATATATATATATATATATATATATATATATATATATAAAAAAAAATTGGCTCTGAAAGCATTTCAGGAATGGGATGTTGTTATAAGCAATATTATATAAATTCACGTTGTCCAATATTTTACACTTGTTCCCTGTGGCTTTGAAGCACTATTTCTAGACTTGATGTGAATGGTGCTATGAATAGATACATTCTTTATAAACTGCTGTGCTCTGATGGCTACAAGCTAGAGGTACATCTGTGGGTAGCAGTTTTCAGGGCTAATATTTTCTAACACATCACCGTGTTATAAACTTTTATTAGTATCATTTTTCATTAATTGTATGTGAAATAAATTGTGCTAAAGCTGTTTAAGGAATAAGAAACCACAACAATTTGAAAAGACTTGTCCAATATTTGTTAAGTGCTGTTATTAGGCCTTGGACATCCTGCTTTATCCCTTGATTTATCCGTGACGTTCCCCAAATACTCTTGGGGGTGAAATGTAACAGCCTGTGGGATGCAGACAAAAGCGAGATCCCAGTGAGTTTGCCTGATGTTTTAAAGTGGCAATCAATTAGCCAGGTTGGTTTTGACTTTTATAGATTGGTTTGGCTTTTTTAAACGTCATACTTCGTGGCTGTTCCACAATTATTAATAAACTATTTGAAGTACCTGGCGTTGCTAAGTTAGGCATCCCAGACCAATTGCCAGGCACCCTAGACCATTTGTCGCCCCTCTATGAAGTTTTCATCCAAAACCATCAAGTGGAAGGCCCAAGATAGACTCCCTTGTTCAAAGTTCTGGTCCGATCAGGACCCTAACCCCCTTAAAACCTGACCAGGATCCCAATCAGTGCAGGGGTGTCCGAATGCATAACCGGACAGACAAACAAACAGACCAATACATTTTAGATAGGCCCCTGTAGTCACTTATTGAGAACTTTTGGGCCTGATGCTAAGCAGCGCCAAAAAGTTGCATGGGAACATAGGACCTGATTCAGACTTGGGAATAGAGAGAGATCTCTCTCTCAACTGATCATCTTGGTGAAACCATGCTGCACTGCAGGTGGGGGAGATTTAAAATGTGCAGAGAGATTTAGATTTGGGAGGAGTGTTTCCAAACTGACATCTAAATTGTAGAGTAATAAAAAAAGCTGTGCAATATTTGTGGGCTACATGCAAAAGCAGCCAGTATTTACCCCACATGTACATTTTTTTTTATGTATTTACACCCCTTGCATTGCAACATGGTTTGTCCAGGTTCACAGTTGAGAGAGATATCTCACTCTATTCCCAAGTGTGAATCAGGCCCTTAGTGTATTTATGCCCAGATATTGTGGCATATGCAATTCTCATTCATATTGTAACTCCAACGAAGCATTAGCCCCTTTGCCTACAGAAAAGTGTTACAGCCAGCAGAGACCAGTGCAACTAGTCTGATAGTCTCTTCTCACTAATACCATATTCTGGACTCACCACTGTCCCCTTGATGCAGAACAGAACGTTTCTGCACCACATCACAGTGCATATTAATGAGCGTCCGGACTGCTGCACCTATATTACAAGATTGATGCAGTGGCTGTATTTCAGAATGAAGCAAACAGACCAGTCTTGCATAGAAACCGTCATGCTCTGCATTGGTGTCTCTGCTTTGCTTTCCTTGTGGACCTCCACCCATGACAGCCCATGGTCCTGCCCTCTGCTACTCATGTGAGTGGCTGCCTGCAGTAAAAACTGGAAACCTCAGTTTCCAGGGAATATATTAGCTATAGCAACACTAGCAAGTAAACCTCATCCCAATGTACAGCTGTGAGTAATGGAACATTTTGTATACTGGCACTTGTGTTCCACAAGACACAGAGCCCAAAGGGGAGATATGCACGTTGCCTACCATTTTCAGCAGTCAGTTCACAGGTCTTCGTCAATGGAAAGAAGTCTGACAGTTAATTTTAACATTAACTGGGAACTGTCCATTAAAAGCCAATGGACTGATTTTGTAAAAAAATTCCTTCAGGTGAAATCTTTATAACAATCCACCTCTGATTCATACCTCCCAACAGTCACCCCCAATCTGAGTGTACTGTCCTGCTAATCAGGACTTTGGTACTGATTCCAGGACTGTTATGAGATGTAAATGACTATGTGGTGATTTTAAGCGAGATGAAAGAGGTTGGACAGTGGTCAGCGCTTTAGAGGCTCTCTTCACGCTTTCCGAGGATATGTCATGCCGCAACGTGGTGCGACCACGTGCCCCCTTCTTCACAGCAATGTGCACAAAGTCTGACTTTAAGAGGGGTATTCAATATGAAACGTTAACTTCACTGTCGAAGTTAACGTTTCATATCAGAGTTTTTTTCTGCGTTAAGGTATGGTGCGCGCTCCTGCTTATCCCCGTATTCAATATAAAATTAACGAAAACGGGAAACTCCGAAGTTGGATTTGCGTAAAGTTATGAATTTTTACTTAAAAAAATTGTAAGACCCCCTTAAAGTTGTAAAAACATGGGGTAACACTATAGGTACCCCCGTTTTAGCCTTTAATTGAAAGTCGGGGATTTAAATAGCCGCAGCAGGTGTTTTTTCCCGACATTGAAGAAGTGATGCAGAAGAGCACTTAGGTGATTTTTTTTCATTTTTTTAAGTGGTCCCATCAAATTTGGGGTACATGAAAATGGGTACTAGCATATTTTTAAGTTCCTAAAGTAAGTTTTTAAAAATTCTGCATTTGTGCACGTGCTGCTATAATTCTAATCTAGAAAACACCTGCCGCATACTTGCAGAATAGCCCTGAACCTATTTCCCTATTGTTAAACAATTTTTTCCCATTTTTTTTTTCACCCCAATTTTTAAATTAATTTTTTGGGGTGTCCCTATTTTTTTTTTTTTACTTTTTTTGACACAGTTCTTTTTTAAATGTCATTCCCAGGGGTGCAGGCTATTTTTTTTAAGCCTGCACCCCTAAACCCAAATTCTGCACTTTTTTTCGACACCTATTCAATGGTGAAAAGTTATCCCCGTTTTTTATCAAAGACTTTTCAAAACTGCGATAAGTCTTTGAAATTGAATACGGTGTAAAAGTCAAACGTGCGATAATGATGTCAAAAGTGCGATATTAACGCAAAAACGATGTTATCGCTCCCATATTGAATACCCCTGAAAGACTTTTCAAAACTGCGATAAGTCTTTGAAATTTAATACGGTGTAAAAGTAAAACCTGCGATAATGACGTGATAGCTCCGATATTAACGCAAAAACAATGTTAGCGCACCCATATTGAATACCCATGCTAGTGTCTTAAGGTTTGGATTATGTATAAAAGGAAGTGAAAATGGAGGGGCTGGAATGGGCCTCCCTGGGAAAAGCAGGCTGCTGAGGAGGCACAGCTACGCCCATAAGAGGGGGTGACCACATCCTCATCAGCAGACAGCACAGCATGTAGAAGGCCCCAGTATTCACAATGAATCATGGTCGCCAGGGGTGTAACTAGAGTTTCGGGGGCCCAGGGCAAGTTGAAAAATGGCGCCTCCCCCAATTCGTGTGACGTGGGTCTATTGCCCAGGGTCACTTACAGCCTCAAAAGCACGGGCCTAATGCCCCCCTATCAGTGCCTAAGGCCTGATTACTCCCATGGGCCTGGTGCCCAACAGCCTGGTGGTCTAAGGGTTATTGATGGGAAGGCCTCATAGAGGGCATTACCTGTCTGGTGGGAGAGGCTGCACTGGGGAGCGTCATTAACTCTCTTACTTTCCCACCACTGCAGCCGCAGTCTTCTGTTGCTGGCCTGTCCTGGTCAGTGGTGGCACCGCTGGAGCTATCTTCTCAAGCCTGGCATATTCTGACCTCCTCCGTGGACGTCAGAGCTCTTTGCGTGGCATCCTTCGCCTGCTGCCGAACTGGCTTTTCCGTCTAGTGGCGTCTGACATCAGATGACTGGATCTCCGCTGCTTTCCATTGGCTGCCAGTCGGCTCGTGGCCGGCACCAAATTCAAATTGCTGCCACTCTTCAATGACCGCCAAATGTCACCCGCCGCTGCTCCTTGACCTGCGCTGGGAACAGACCACACTGTCCCAGCAACGACCACTGATGTGTCCCACTGGGGACACATCTCAATGGACTTCAGGACTTCCAGCGCTGGGATCACTCCAGCACATCTCCACACTGTACATTTCCCTGGCCGGTGGCGCTCCCCTCTGCTGGGCCTGTCATGGCAAGTGCCCTGCTCGCACCCCATCTTTACGCCACTGGTGGTCATGCACCCTAGTATTGGGACCCGATAAATCTCCCGTGAGATGTAACAATCTTGTTTATTAAGTTATGTTGATTGATAAAATCTCTTATGAATATATTTATCAGGGTTACAAGTGCTGCTCATTTCCTCTTTGTTACATTACACTCTGTTGTCTATGAAATATGTTTTTAAGAACAGTTTCCCTTTTAATACTGTTTATCATGTGTTATTTTGCTTAGAAAAGAAACCATGC